>JANBXA010000641.1:38769500-39416500 GCA_030556225.1 Cricetiscus sungorus
TGTCAATATGTGTTTCTGTAGCGTGGTCTTGTCCTCCCTCTCTGCATCTGGATTCTAGTTCGGCTCAGTGTTTAGTTGTGGGTGTTTGCTTCTGTTTCCAACAGTTACTAGATGAGGGCTCCATGATGGTGGATAAGTTAGTCGTTGATCTCATTATCAGGGAAGGGCATTTATGGTAGCCTTTCCACTGTTGCTCAAATTGTTGGTGTCAGTCTTATAGGTCTCTGGACATTTCTTTAGGTTCAGTTTTCTCTTCAATCCTATAAGGCTCCCTCTTTTTATGTTCTCTCTGTCTCTCTGTCTCTCTCTGTCTCTGTCTCTCTTTGTATCTCTTTGTCTCTTTGTCTCTGTGTGTCTCTCTCTGTGTCTCTCTCCCTCCCTCCATCCATCTCTCTCTCTCTCTCTCTCTCTCTCTCTCTCTTTCAGTCTCTTTCTCTGTCTCCTGTCTTCTATTCCTACCCTGACTCAATCTTCCTAGACCCATGTGCTTTCCTCTCCTCCCCTTATCTTTCTCCTAGTTCCCTCTCCATTCACTGCTGCCCCCACCCACTCCCCATGTGCTCTGGAGAACTTGTTCCCTCCCTCTTCTGTGAGAGACCTTATATGAATCTCTTAGAATCTACCTTGTATCCTAGTTCCTCTGGCAATGTGAATTGAATTATAGGCTGGTGATCCTTTGCTCTAGGTCTAAAATGCAAATATGAGCGAGTACATATCATGTTCCTCTTTTTGTTGATTAACATAAGGAATTCCACAGTATTTTTATGTGCTTTTATTTGATTATAGTTTGGTATTTTGTTTTGGTTTGTTTGTGTTTTGTTTTTCTTTGGGATTGTCTTAATCAGGGTCACAGAATTTGTGGAATGAATCACTCTCTCTCTCTCTCTCTCTCTCTCTCTCTCTCTCTCTCTCGTGTGTGTGTGTGTGTGTGTGTGTGTGTGTGTGTGTGTGTGTGTGTACTGGAATGACTTTCAGGCTGCAGTCCAACAATGGCTAGTAGTAAAAGGAAAGTCCAAGAACCTAGTAGTCACTCAGTCTAATGAGGCTGGGGGTCTTAGCTGGTCTTCTGTAGATGCTGGAATTCTGAAGAAGTAGGCTCAATGCCAGTGAAGCATGGATGTGCTTGCAAGGTGAGGTCAAGCAGGTGAAGAACTTTCCTTCTTCCATTTTCCTAATATAGGCTTCCAGCACAAGACATGGCCCAGATTGAAGGTATACCTTCCAGCCTCAAGATTCAGATCAGAGGCCTATGTCATCCAGTCTCAAGGTCTAGATCAAGAGAATATTGTCTTCCTGCCTTAAGATCTGGATCACAGGCATGCCCTTCATTTCGGGATTATAGTTCATTCCATTATAGTCAAGTTGACAACAAAAAATAGCCATCACATCCACACCTTGTCAACTTGACATACAATCATAACTTCTCATGTCATGATTAATTTCCAAATAAAAATAATAACCAGGTCATAATAGTACATAAACATAATATAACTATCCCATGTACAATTGAAGATGTATTGTATATATTTAACAAGGTCATAATTATACTTAACATGATATAACTATCTCTCATACAACCACAAGTGCATTGTAAATTTAGAATAGGTGGCAGTATGCTTTGGGGAAAGCCCTTCTAGTATCTCAAACTTAGATATGATAACCATTGATATTCTATTAATTGATGTTACAACATAAGATAAGGAAATTGAAAGGAAACTCAAATATCTGTACAAATACATTTTTAATAATGCAAAACAGAAACGTCATTTATCAGCCTCATTTCTGCAAATGGTCACATGGCCTTAGTAGGTATTTGTAACCACCTTGCTTTACTACCCATTCTGTATTTTTCTACCCTCAGCAAGCACCTGAGCATATCTTCACTTTCCCTGGAGGAGTGGCCCATACCATTATTCCTGATGGGTCTGTGCCCTGTGTCATCCTGCCTGGATTAAGCTGCTATAGTTTCTCCTTGATTTTAATCACAGGGTACAGTAGTACCAAGAGATGCCCTAAAGGATTCCCCACACTCCATACATAATCTTTCTTATTTCCACTGTGGAGAGGCAATCCAATTTCACCAAGTATAACGTGGATCTATCACCTCTTCTAACACTGTTATTCCTTCTAACAACACTGTAGCCTGTTGGTTTAAGGGCATTAGAAGCCCAAAGTGGCCAGGGGGAAGTCAGAATTTTCAGTTCAATGGAATGTCTGTTGCATCTCCTGGCAGGTTCCCCCTCTGGAACTGAAATTCTAGGCCAGCAGAATTTAGGATTGCAGAACAGGAAGCAACATTTTTCCTAGTAGGTCACTAGGGGTGGTAGTGAGTGGAACCTTTCCCTTTTCCACCCTTTGATTCCTTGACCCTCAGATTTTGGCAATGAGAGAAACAGTACCATATACTGCCTTCTAGAGAAGGCTACACCAGCCCTCCATGATTAGTGCTGTAACTATGTCTTCAAAAGGTCACTTTATCTTTCTACTGGTCCAGCTGCTTCAGGATGGTAGGGAACTTCTCTGACTATGAAGTGAGACCCCTGGTCAGAAGCAATACTGTGTGGAATACTGTATCAGTAGATAATACATTCTGTAAGTCCATAGATGGTGTTTCTAGCTGAAACATTACATTTAGGAAGACAAATCCATAACCAGAATAAATATCTACTCCAGTAAAGGCAAAGTACTGTCCTTTCCACTGAGGAAGTAGTTCAATGAAGATTAGTTGCCATTAGGGTGCTGACTAGTCACCCTGGGGAATGGTTCCATATTTGGGACTCAGTATCAGTTTCTGTTGTTGGCAAATCTGTAATTCAGCAGTAGCTGTAACCAGATCAATCAAGTTTGATGAGTAGAGGTCACATTGATGAGCCCATGCATAAGCCTCATGACCACTTTGTTTATGGGCCCATTGGTCAATGACAGGTATGGCTAGGGAAAGAGATTGACTGTCCACAGAGCAGGTGATCCTACCTGCTTGATTACTGAACTCATCCTCAGATTAAGTCACTTTGTGGTGAGCATTTACATAGCATTTACATAGGACATAGGCATGTTCACATCCTTCACCCATTTGGAGAGATCTAGACACATACTTCTTCCCTAGATGTCTCTTACCAATTTCCCAATCATGCTCTTTCTAAGGCCCTGACCATTCAGCCAATTCATTGGCTACAGCCCATGAATCAGTGAACATATGGCCATTTCTCCTTCTAAACAAACTGCAATGCCACACGTACTGCCCAAAGTTCTGCCCACTATGAAGATTTCCCTTTGCCAGTATCTTTCAGGGTTATTCCAGAAAGGAGTTATAATGCTGTAGGTGTCCTCTTCTGGGCAGTGCCTGAAAAATATGTGCAGAACATTAGTAAACCAGACCCTAGTCTTCTTTTTCTCAGACAACCAACCCTAGGGAATATTCCATGAAGCTATAGGTATGTGCTTGGAAGCAGATGGAATTGTAATAGTAGTAGAAACCAGAATCATTTGGGGAACTTCTTTATGTAGCTTGTATGTGCCTTTCGTATCTGCTCTGGCCAGGTGTACCATTTATACTTGATAATAGATTGCTACTGTGTATAGCCAACTTTATGTCTTGGTGGGTCAGATAACACCTAGCTCAAGAAGGGCAACTCAGGTCTATGGTAACTTGGTGGGCCACTGTCTAATGTTCAGTTTCCACTAAGGCCCAATAGCAGGCCAAGAGTTGTCTTACAAAGGGAGAGCAGTTGTCTACGGATGATGGTAGAGTCTTGCCCCAAATCTCAAAGACCTTTTCTGTAATTCACATATAGTGCCTGCCAAAGGCTCCAAACAACATCTCCATCTGCCACTGACAACTTAAGTTGCATCAGGTTTGCTGGATCATATGGTCCAAGTGACAGAGCAGCCTGCACTGAAGCCTGGACTTGTTGGAAGTGCCTTTTCCTATTCCAGGCTCTACACAAAGCTAGAAGCTTTCCAAGTCACTTGGTATATTGGATAGAGTAACACATCCAGATGAGGAATATGCTGCCTCCAGAATCCAAATGGGGCCACTAAACATTGTTCTTTCTTGGTAGTGGGAGGGACCAGGTGCAATAACTTATCCTTCACTTTATAAGGAATAACTCTGCAGGCCCCACACTTCTGGACTTCTAAGACTTTCACTAAGGTAGAAAGTCCTTGAATTTTGGTTGGATTTATTTCCCATCCTCTGATAAGCATATTTAAACCAATGAGTTCAAAGTGCTCTCTTTGGCTTATCTAGTCCAACCAGCATAATGTCATCAGTATAATGCACCAATGTAATATTTTATGGAAGAGCACATCAAGATCCCTTAACTAATTTATATCACAGAGCAGGGGACTATATATCCTTGAGGTAAAACTGTAAATGTATACCGCTGGCCTTGCCAACTGAAAGCAAAGTGCTTCTGGTTGTCTTTATGGAGAGAAGGCATTTGCTAAAGCAATAGTTGCCTACCATGTAACTGGAGATGTGTTGATTTGATTAAGAAAGGACACTACATCTGGTACATGAGCTGTAATTGGAGTTACTACCTGATTGAGTTTTAGATAGGCAACTGTTATTCTCCACGATCCATCTGTCTTTCAAATAGAGAGGAGAGTTAAAAGGAGATATGGTGGGAACCATAGCCCGGTAACTTTCAAGTCCTTGATGGTGGCACTAATGTCTACAATTCCTCCAGGGATGTAATACTGTTTTTGATTCACTGTTTTCCCTGGAAGAGGCAACTCTAGATGTTTCCATATAGCCTTTCCAACCATAAATAGCCCTCAATCCACAGGACAGAGAATCAATGTGAGAATTCTGTCAGCTTCTAAGTATATCTATCCCAGTTATACATCCTGGAACTGGGGAAATAACCACAGGATGAGTTGAAGGACCTACTGGACCCACTGTTAGTCAGACATCAGCCAATATTTCATTAATCTCCTGACCTCCATAAGTTCCTACTTTAACTGGAGGGTCACAGTGTTTCTTGGGATTTCCTGGAATCAGCATCAATTCAGAACCAGTATCCAACAGTCCCTACAAAGTGGTCATGAGGCTTATACATAGGCTCAACAATGTGACTTCCACTCAGCAAACTTGATTGACCTGGTTACAGCTGCTGTTAAATCCCAGATTTGCCAACAACAGAGACCCAAACATGGCACTGGGGGGAAATCTTTCCCCCAGTCTACAGTCAAGTAAAAGGCTTCAGGTTCATCTGGAGAAGGACTGGAGAAAAACTAACTGCAAAACTCTTAAGTATCTTATCAGGGTCCTTCCTCAGGGGAATCTGGCCATCCCTTCATTCAAGGGGCTCTAGGCCTGCAAACTGGCTCAAGTCTGGAATTGATTCACTGGCCAAAACTGCCTTTTGCCACTATCCAATGCATCCTTTCTCTCATTTGTTTGAGTTTTTTCCTGTTTATGCAGATCAAACAGAAATGCTGTAGGTTTCTTGAACCTTCTATTTCATTCTTGGAGACCCTATGATTGATTAGACAAACCCAAATGTCCATACAAGTCACGCCACTATAAAATTCACCTTTTCTGTGTTGACCATTATGTGCTAGGCCATTATGAATATTATTTTGTCTATGTTGCCCATTGTGATAACTAAGATGACTTTGTCTCTGGTGGTTCAATCCTGCCACCTGCCCCCTGCTACTTCAGGGTTCATTTAAGCCCATTGCATTTAATTTGCCCAAGTGAGTAGCAGCATCTCCAACCCTAAGGTCTCACATAAGAAAAAGGCCAACAACAAAACTCTGACCATTTTGCATCTTGTAGGATTCTGGACCTTCCCATTGTGGAGAAATAGGTTTTACACAGCATACCCACTCTAGCATTGCAATTTCCTGAGCCTTAAAAATCCCTTCATCAATATTAAGTCAGATATCAGGCATCCCCAACTCCTTTTCAGTAGGTCATCTTTTGATAAATGCTCCAGCTAGCCATTAAAACAAAGTTTTGACATCTTTTATAACTGTGCAATCTTCCATATTAAATCTAGAATTTCCACTCAAATGTCCCATATCGTTAAACTCAGCCTGATTAGTTTTATGTTCCATCCACCTTTATCCCATACCATTAAAATTTATTCCCACACATACTTCTGCTTACGTAAATTAGCAAAACTCATTAAACTTCTTAGTAGTATAGCACACTTACTCATGGACTATACTTTCTACCTTCATTCTAGGAGCCTACTTTGCCTTGAGTCTGGTCATAGGTCTAGAGGCAACTACAGGTAAACCTTGAGGAACATCAGTATTGTCTTGCCTGTTGTTTCCTTTTAAAAAGTCACTGCTGGTTTAGCAAACACTGAAGGATTAATTTCCTCAATGAAAGGTGAAAAGGACAATATTTCAAGGAATGAGTCTGAGACTATTTCCTCAGGTGAGATAAACTCTTGAGAATCTGAGGTTTCAAAATTCTTAATTTCAATAAGAACCCCACCACCACCACATGCATCTACATTCTAAGTTATAGGATCCTGATCTTCACCAACTGATGCCTTTACTTTGACTGCTAATACCCTCCAAGGCTGGCTTCAGCTTGATTTTCTGCAACTCTGGCTTCTGGAAAGAAGGTGATTTCCAGGGAATACTTAGAAAACTTTAGACTATGTATTTGCATCTGGAGCTGGTCAATTTTATCACTAACTTCATTACTGCCCTTCACCATATTCTAATGTTAGTTAATTTCATCATGAAGCTCATTCCTATCCTTTATCAATTTGTCCAGAGATTTTAAGAGCAACCAACCAGAAGCATCATTTGCCTTATTTTCTCCCAAACTGGCAAAAATTTCAAATATAACATCACTAAATCCATTACCACTCACTATTAATGAATCAAGTTAATCAAAGGCATTTATCTCTTTAAGCCTGAAATGTAGTTTACACCATGGGTTTTCAGTACTTTCCCAACTTCCATTAGAATGATCTAAGAGGATTCCATAGCTGAAGGTTCTTATTAATTTAAAGGTGCTGGTGATTTTATTATTTATTATTTATTCTTTTAAATTTAATTTTACACTCCAACCACAGTTCTCCCTCCAACCCTGCCCCCACCACTGGTGATTTTAAAAGCCTATTCTCGATACTTAAAAGATTCATCCTCACACTTCTGTTTCTCTAGAACCACTCTGGTACCAAAATCTGTATGTGTTTTCTCTAGTCACAGGAGTTATGAAATCTCTCTCTCTCTCTCTCTCTCTCTCTCTCTCTCTCTCTCTCTCTCTCTCTCTGTGTGTGTGTGTGTGTGTGTGTGTGTGTGTGTGTGTGTGTGTGTGTGTGTGTGTGTGTGTGTGTGTGTGTGTTTATTGGAAGGACTTACAGGCTATAGTCTAACAATGGCTAGCTGTGAACAGAAAGTCCAAGAGTCTACAGTTGCTCCATCCCTCAAGGCTAGCTGTCTCAGATTATCTTCTGTAGTTGCTGGAATTCTCAAGAGGTAGGTTCCAATGCCAGTGAAGGAATGGATATACTAGCAAGTTGAGGAGAAGCAAGTGAAGAAGAACCCTTCTTTCCTCCATTGTCCTCATATAGTCTTACAACAGAAAGTGAGGCCCATATTAAAGGTGTGCTTACCCACCTCAAGATCTGGCTTAAAGGCGTGTTATCTTCTTCCTCAAAATCCAGATCACAGACATGCCCTTCCCTTCTGGGTTGCAGCTCATTCCAGATACAGTCAAGTTGACAAATGAGAATGTTTTCTTGGTTTTGGTAGGTTTGCTGTTGTATTGAGTTTTTAATACCTTAATATTGACACAGACTCTCCTCTTAATACCCGCATGGCTTCCACCTTAGTACTCAGTACATACAACTCTTAATACCCATAGAGTTTCCACCTTAATCCCCCCCCCCATTCTCCATAGCCCCCTTCTTGTGTGAAAAATGTCCTGGCTACTGTCATAAAGTGATCTTTTTAGGGGATTGTATTTCTTGTATTTGGTTGGTGACACTGAAGACAGGAAGGAATTGAGAGCAGAATGGCATGCCATTTGGATGTTGTGACACTGAGCATCTACTATGTTCTGCTGCTGGTGTTGTGGACACAATTCCATTAAATCCTAGTTTCTTGCCTCAGGACAGAAAGCAGTAACTAAGTGTTCCTGGCTACCAAGTGTTTCTAAATATGATGGGTCAAACCTGAAAGCTTTGGCTGCTGTCTGCTTAATAATGTTGCTGGCAGTTTTGCTTCCCTAAAGCATTGCATTTCTGCATACTTGCCTGTGTGAATCTGAGATGAGAATGTAAGAAAATAAGATGACAAAGAAATCACCTCCGAAAATGTTCATTTTCTTTGGTCAAGGCAACCAAAATCACATTTTTAAATCAAATTATGACATTTGCAACATCTCTAATTGCCAGTGCTTTCAGGTAGAACATGTGCATGATGAGGAACCAGCCTGCATTTCACAGGCAAGGGCTGTTCTATGAATATATAATCAGGGCAGCGTGAGAAGCCAAGGGCACAAATGGATTAAACACCAGGTTGGTTTTAATCCACACACTCACAATCTAGGTAAGAAAAGAACCTGGTAGCTCTAGTCATGCTGTCCCCCTAAACAGAGCCTGAATGTGTCTGGACAGTTGATGAAGGAGTTGCAGAGCAAACAATGGATCCTCCCTGTCTCCTTCTGCCAGCCTCTAGTAACCCAGGGCTTTCTCAGTACCAGTGCTGTCATCAATTCTTACCCATAAGTCTCTGAAACCTTGCCTTCAGGGTACAGCCACCCACTGGAGTACACAGGACAGAGGGTAGCTGCCTTTCAATAATTCTTCTCAGCTTGAATAGCCCAGCCACAGCTAATTAGGTGGGGTTGGGTAATTAAATTCATAGACTTTGATCTTTTCTTCAGATATTTCCAAATATTCTGTGTCATTCTGCTTCATACAACATTAACACTTTTCCCCCATGAGTAGATATCTCCCTGGGTGGTGATCTTAGTCTCCCCACCAGAATAAGCCAGCATCCCTCAAGGGTATGGATGTAAAATCATTCTTCACCTGCCCAAGCTGGCATCCACCTCCCAAAACTTCATCCCCCATGTTTCTGCAGACCATTCTGCTCTTAGACCTAATAGATCAGGCTTCCCAAGTTCAGGAGACAGGAGGTTGAGTCACTCATAGAAATTGGCCTCAAACAGGAAGAGGACATTTGCCGGATACATCGCAGCCACACTCTGGATAGACTCATCATGTTACTCTTTTCTATGATACCTGTCCCTAAAAGGATGAGACTTAGCTAGGAAGCCTAATGCAATGGAACCTGTCATCTGAAGTGAAGCTGTGAAAAGTCTTTCCAAAATTACTCTATTTTTGCCCATATCTTCTATGTATATTTAAGTACATCCATCTGTAATAATATAAAACTCTTGTTATTCAAAATGTGTAACATGATTCATTCTCATGCACATGCACAAGGCTCATGAACAAGGCTGAGTGAGTTTGGAAAGTCTCTCAGAGACAAAAAACCAGCTCTAAACTTGTTGCTTTTGTTATAGTGGTATTTGGAGGTTGAACATAGAGCCTGATGCATGCTAAAAAGCCGTGCAAACAGTAAGGTACATACTTCACCTTCCCCTTGTATTTCTTCTTTTTCCATCTTTCTTAGGAATATGTGTTATTTGTTGAACATGCCCCCCAACTTATGTCCTCTGTTTTCCACTTCTCCCTCCAATTACCAAATGACTTCAATTGCATAGTAGATGAAGATACTGAATCTGAAACTCAGAAGGATCTTGGAAGCAACACAGCTGTTTCCCTCACCCAGGCCCCAGGACAACCCATAACACACAGACACACTGCCATCCTCCTGAAGGTCTGGTTTTCAGAGCCACCCTACCCCCAAAGCAGAGGAAAATGTCTGAGGACCCGGGCATCTCCCTTCCAGATGGGCAGAAGCATCAAGTTCCATGCCTTCTGGCAAAAGCAGCTATTTTGTTGCCAGTTGCCAGCCAGCTTCTGTTGCATGACATGCCATGTGAGGCCTTACAAAATATTCACTCAGTATGGAATTTGGAAAGAACTGGATCCTTTGAGTTCCAGGCCCCTTGGCCTCTCTCTCCTCTGGGCAATTGCACTGGCCAGTCAAACCCTCCTGTCCCTGAGGGGCACAGTATCCTGAAATTCCACTTCAATAGGCTGGTCAGCATGAACATTCCATCAACTACTAAGAAAACAGTCTTCTTCGGGTACTCAAAAAGTCTATGGGCACTAGGAGGAAGTGGCTATGTGGGGGTAGGGAGGCTGGGGAGGGGAGGGGGAGGGAGCAGAGAGGCAGGGAACTGTCTTAGTGAAATCAGAGCCTACTCTAGCCCTTGTTTCTGTTAACTTCCAAACCAAACAGGAGCCTGGATGTCTGACTGTTTCTATGACTTCATCTGAGAGTAAAACACTCACAATCAGTAAATAAGGCAGCCTTTGAATGAAGCTACATACAGAGGAAAGGTTGTTTCATGACTTTTCTGTCTCTGCTTCAGCTCTTTCCAGAAGAGCTGGTGAAGCTTTTCTGGAAAGACACTTAGCATGAAGTAGCAAACACCAGGCCATTTTACCAGTCTCTAGAAGACATTTTCACAAGTTTCTGCTGAAGATCCAAACATGGGGATGTTTATCTGCACTAAACTAAAACCTTTGGAATTTTATACCTCACTTCTGAAAACTCTGCCACAAGCTCCAACTCGAAGCTCCCCTGGGCGCTGCCTCCTAAAGTCAGTGTCACCTTCACATACACCTGTTCCACCCAGGCAGGGTGCTGGGAAGCCAGTGGCAACCATTCCCTGCTTCCTCCCGTGATTTTGTCTGTAATTCGCCATTTCATTCTATATGATCTGTGAAACTAGCACATGTTCAAAGCAAGCCCATTGGAATGCTTCAGGGTTAGATGATCATAGGAGAGCTTTATAATAAATCCACTTAGAACAGCTCAGAACAGGTATCAGCTAGACAGACAATTAGAGCACATGTTCTGCCAGGAAACTCTGCCAGTTTTTACCTGTTAAAGCAATTGAGAAATAGACCTGTGCTTACTGAAGAACCATACTTGTGCATGCATGCACAGTGTGGGAGGCTGAGCAGGTGTTTGCAAGCCACAGTTATATCCTTAACAATGCTGTTGTCAATTTAAAAAGAATGTTTGGTGCCCAGGCTCCTTTACAAATGTGGAAGGAAATGAGCTCAGGGGGCTGCTAGGGAGACTGCTATTTCAGAATGGAAGAAAGTATTTATTTTTGAGCATGAATTCCACAGCTAACAAGTCTTAAAGGTTTTATTCAGTTAGCTACTTTGTTAGTTATTATTTTTACAGCTATCAGCCTTGGACACTTCTTTAAAAGCCTTCTTTCAAACAATAGGCAGAGCTAGTAAGGAAGCTCCAGAGGAAGCCTCCAGTCATTTCTTTACCTCCCCTGGGGGTAGGGGGCTGCTTTCTCCCTTATGTCCATGTGGTCCCTTATGACCACTAAGGGAACAAAGAAACAATAAAATAATTTACTGAGTAATCCTGTTAAGAAATGAATCTTGTTTGAAGCCAAATCTAATTGCACACAGACATTAAATTAGTGGCTAGGTGATAACAGATAAGGAATGCTTTCATTATGTCACAATGTTTGAGCAAGGCTCTTCAAGAGCAGGCAAAAGCTCTCTGATAATGCTCATGGAAACAGATGAAACACAAAGCATGTTTTTATAATAAAAAATAATTTGCAGTTTCTTCCTCATTCCTCTAGCTCCTCCTTTCTTGTCCTAAGTTATAAGCTTTGCAGTTTGGGCAAAATGGGGGATCTTTGGTCTCCTCTGCATACATGAACAGCTGCCTCCAGAAGAAATCTGAAACCCAGTTGTTTACAGACAGAGAATGCTCAGCATTCCACAAAAGCCAGAGCTCAGGTGAACCCCATAATACTTGTTCTCTGCTACTTTTCCAGTTCTCTCAGCAAAACCACTCTACTAAGGAAGCCATGGCCCATCAATTCTTGGTGTACGGTCTGTGATCCAGTCTATTGTGGTCAATAGTGTGGTTTCTTCCTAGAGGCTTGTTATGTGAAAAGCCATCTTGAGTGGCACTGGCTTGCAGCCATATCTTCTTCCCTATTCCCAAGATCTTTCCACAGCACACTACTAATTCTTAGACCTCTTAGAAACATAGTTCAATGAATTATTGTTTCTAGCATGGACTTTCTGAAGTGAAGTCCTTCTTCCTGTACCTAAAAGGAAGTGGTGAGTGGTGGAAGGACTACTAACCACATCAGTACCTCCTATAACCCAGCCTGTGGCGCTTAGAGCTATAAGAGCATGCAGCAGAAAGAAGGGAGAACCATGTCTTTGGGGAGGTAAAAACATGGAGTGTGTGTGACGGGTCTAACAGATCAACAAGTGGGAGAACAGAATTCCAATGTCAGGGCCCAGAGAAACTTGAGACAAATTGCTAACTCTGACACCTTGTAGCATAGCAAAATGCACTGACCTCTAGGCTCACTCATTACCCGTGTCAGCACTCACCACCCCACCTACTACCCTAAACCTCTTCAGCCTAGGAGCTTCACTTCACTTCCCTAGCTTCTGATCCCTTTAAAAACCCTGCCATCTCAATCATGTTCTTCCTTGGATGGTTCTTGGTTCTCTCCCTTTCAGTCCAATCTTTCTTCTTTTTCTCTCTAGCTCTTCCATTTTCTCTCATTTTATGCCCTGGTTCAGTCTGCTTCTGTCTGTGCCCCCTCATATCTACAATAAAATCTTTTTCTCAGCCCTGTGTTGGAGCAATAATGTCCTCATTCCATTCAAGCAAGAACTGTCAACTAACCTTGGCTGCTATCCTTTGGAACTTGACTGTGCCTTTGGTTATCATTGGACTGAATGGCTTTCTAACTTTCCCAGAAAGTTATTATCAATTTTAAAAAAATGGCCAAGTATTCAAAGCAACCCTGAGAGGACATACAATTGAGAAAATCCAAGAGGATAGGCACATTGTTTCCTGTAGCCTAAGACAAACATATTTATTAGTATAAAATTTAATTAGGGTCTTAAGTGGTCATACAGGCACTGTTGAAAGGGAAACATGCAAAGATACCAGTGTCTATTCCTTTCTTATGTGCTTATCTCAACTCAATTATATCTTAGACAAGCAATGTCAACTACCTATCAGCCATCACACTGGGGTATACTGTTACTAGGACAGCATTTCTATTTTCTTGTCCTCATCCTTCAGTTCCATGTTATAGCCAATCTACAGGAAACTTCTTTGCCAAAGGAGCCAAAGTGATTTAGGGATATTTGAAATCACTAGGATTTAGTGAACACTATTAACAAAAACTTGGAGCAAAAAACCTCTGTCAGCCTCCAAATGCTAACCCAATAGGGTTTATATGTCTAGTGGGCCTTCTTACAAGTCGTTTCACTTGTCAGTTGGTCTTGAATGGCTTTAAAGTTTTCCATGTTTGAAGTAGGTAGGCTCAGGACAGGCTATTTGAATTTTAGCAGTAAAAAAGCACTTTTGAGCCCATAGCCCTACTGGCATTCATTGCCAATTTCACAGTGCTCTGGGTTCTTTGCAGGCATCAGCACCTTTGTCCTTAAGAGGCAAATGACATCTCCAGCCTAGTCGCCTAGATAAGGAAATGAATTACTGAGGGGTGAAGTCACTGGCCCTGGTGACAACAGGAAGTGGCAAATCTGAAATCTGACTCCTCAAAAGGCCAATCACTAACCCTTTTTGTGTGCCCTGAGGGACTCAGGATGAACAAAATAGCAGGAATTCTGCATCCCTAGTTCCCATAAGGTAGCACACAGAGACTAAACAGATGTAAATAATATATTAAATCATTCCAGGAGAAGCAGAAACAACAAATTTCTATGGCAACCCGAATCTTGAAGAATTGGGTAGTTTCCTTGAGGGCTGGGGGGGGGGGAGAAGGAGCATGCCAACAATGAATTTTCTTCGGTCTAATCCTTACCTGGAGCAGGTTAGATTTTAACTTAGAAAACAAAGAACTATTTATAATGCCCCAATTCTATCATCCTTGGCTTGCTATATGATAAAAAACTCAAAAAAAATTACTACTACACACAGCTTCAGTTTTTTAAAAAGAAAAACTAAAAAGCAACTCCTTTTCTTTTTACTAGGACAGTTTGCATTCCTCTAAGGAATTCTCCAATGTTTAGGACACAAAGTGTCTACACATACATGCTGCTTGCTGTGTCACACAGGCATTCCTTTTTAGGATTTGTTTCTCCAGAGAAAATTTAGTTAGTTCTAAGCAAATAGTCTTTCTCCTATGAGACTGGAATGGTACAGGGAGGTGTTAACAGAGAAACAGAAATGGAAACCAAGGTGAGAAACCCTGGTTGATCTGCTGCGCTCACCATGATACCTTAATACCATCTATGGGAAAGGGCGTTGAAGTTACTGATCAGACTAAAGAGGTTTCTGTGTTTGTTGGAATAGGTATGCCCTCTTCCCCCCATAGAGCATGTGTTTAAATGCTTGACATAGGGAGTGGCACTATTAAAATGTGTGGCCTTGTTAAAGGAAGTGTGTCACTGTAGGGGCAGGCTTTGCAGTCCCACACACTCAAGTTATGCCCAGTATGGGACACAGGTCTCTTTTGCTGCCTTTGGATTCAGATGCAAAACTCTCAGCTACTTTTCTAGCAACATGTCTGCCTACATAGCATCATTATTACCACCTTGACAATAATGGACTAAACCTCTGAACTGTTACCAGCCCCAATTAAATGTGTTCCTCTGTAAGAGTTGCCATGGTCATGGTGTCTCTTCACAGTAGTAGAAACCCTTACTAAGGCAGTTATCTATGAATGAGCATTAGTATACTATTCTCTAACAATGTTGGTAGTCATATGTTGAGCATGAGTCATTATCCTTCAAGTAGAAGATAAGACTCTTGACATGCTTCCACTCTTTCAGGCAGGTAGTACAGAAACCAATTTATAGAATGCCACCTTTTACCTTTAAATGTGCTTTTCCAACTGTGCTTTAGCCCCTTTCCTGCAAGCTCATTCCTCACTTAAATAAGTCAATGGTCACATTGATGTTTGCCTGGAAAAATTTTTATTTATTTATTTATTTATTTAATTTTTTATTTTTATTTTACATATTGATCTCAGTTTTCTCTGTCTCTCCCTCTCTTCCATCCTCCCATCCCCACGCCACTCCATTTGTAGAATGATGCCTTCCTGGAGGGGTCATCTAAATCTGTCAAGTCATTTGGAGTAGGGACTAGGCCCTCCCTCCTGCCTCTAGGCTAAGGGAGTATCCCTCCATGGGGTATGTGCTCCCAAAGTCCTTTTGTGCACCAGGGATACATCCTGGTTCCACTGTCAGAGGTCCCTTAGACTGTGCCTGGAAGAATTCTTAATGAAGCATGTGGATTGTATAATTTATCCCTCACGACAATAAATCTTCCATCAGGGATTCTCTTTATGTCTATATTTCAGACAAGATACTAAGACACAGAAAGACTAAACACTATACTCAAGATTGCACAGCTCAACTGTTGTTCAGTAGTGAAGACTACGTGCTGCAAAGCGTGAAGATCTGAGTTTGAATCCCAGGAATGATGTGGGATGTCCTAAATACTGAGAATATGTGTTTCTTTTTGGTTGAAGAATTAGGCTTTTGGACCAGTGACTAAGCAGAGTAAATCCAGGCAGGAAATATAAACAGAGAAAGAGAGAAAAGGTAGAGTCAAGGAGACATGTAGCCACCAAGGAGGCAAGACACCAGGGCATGATTGGTAAGCCACAGCCACATGGTGATACACAGATTAGTGGAAATCGGTTAATATATAAGAGAGAGTGCTAGCCTAAGATATTGGCCAAGCAATTATAAATATATATTAAGTCTCTGAGTGGTTATCTTATAAGTGGCTATGACAATCTGGTCTAGTGAGACCGAACTAGATGGAGAAAGCCCTCCAAATATACCTGGCACCCTTATGTTTGGGAAAAACCCAATAGCCACGGTCAGCCCACATGGTCTGACACTCACTTCAGGTCTGGGTGAGTGTATGCTTGCTCAGGGTCAGAAACAAAGTACCTGGAGCATTCCCAGTGCCTCTGCACTACCCACCTGGGTAACCACCTGGGTCTGCTAGGTGTGTACATTTGTGCCCAAATGTTTAACAAGAATTTTCATGTAAAATGTGACAAAAGCTTGCTTCTAGACCCACAAAAATGGGAGTCAAGCGCAGCTTCTTAGTAGGCACTTCTTTTTTTTTTCAAATAGGCTTTGTTTGCTGGCAGAGAACAGATGTGCAGCTCCTTTAAGACATGACTTCAACTGAAGCCCCTGAGACATGGGAACAGCCTCCCCACACTCCTAATCAATCATCATGGCATTTGTAACCACCAGAGCCCTGGCTATGAATATACCTGGAGAGGTGAGTGTCTGGATTTACATAGGTTGATTCCTGGGGTTTAACACTCACAACACTCCCTTTGGAGGAATCCATTCTGCAGCATCAAAAAGGGATTGCTACTTAAGCATTTTTTTTTTATTTAAAAGCTTATTTTATTGAATCTTACACTGTGTTTTGTGTGCACACATGTATGGATGCACACATACCATGTCAGTTTATGAGGTTCAGAGGTCATCTTGCAGGAATTATTTCCAAGATCTGACTATTACGAATAATGTTGCTATGACCATAGTTGAGCAAATGTGCTTATGGTGGGAAGATGCCTCTATGTCCAATAGTTAAGTAGTATTGCAGGGTCTTGAGGGAGGTTGATCCCTAATTTTCTGAGAAATTGCCATACTGATTTCCACAGTGGTTATACAAATTGCACTTTCACCAGTGATGGAGTAGTGTTTCCCTTTCTCCACATCATCTCCAGCCTAAGTTGTCACTGGTGTTTTTGATTCTTATTGGTGTAAGATGGAATCTCAGAGTGGTTTTGATTTGTATTTCCCTGGTGACTAAGGATGTTGAGCATTTCCTTAAATGTCTTTCCACCATTTGAGATTTTTCTGTTGAGAATTCTCTGTTTAGATCTGTACCCCATTTTTAAAATTGGATTATTTGGTATTTTGATGTCTAGACTCTTGAGTTCTTTGTATATTTTGGAGATAACCTCTGTCAGATGTGGGGTTGGTGAAGATTTTTTCCTATTCTGTAGGCTGCCTTTTTGTCTTATTGACCATGTTCTTTGATTTAAAGAAGCTTCTCACTTTCAGGAGGTCCCATTTATTAATTGTTGCTCTCAATGTCTGTGCTACATTTAGGAAGTTGTCTCCTGTGGCTATGTGTTAAAATGTATTTCCCACTTTTTCTTCTATGAGGTTCAGTATGGATAGATTTATATTGAGGTCTTTGATCTATTTGGACTTGAGTGATAGATATGGATCAATTTGCATTCTTCTACATATTGACAGTAAGTTATACCAGCACCATTTGTTGAATATGCTTTCTTTTTTACATTTTATATTTTTAGCTTCTTTGTCAAAAATTAGGCATTCATAGGTGTGTGGGTTGATATTGGGATCTTAGATTCGATTCCATTGGTCCAACTGTCTGTTTTTATGCCAATACCAATCTTTTTTCATTACTATAGCTCTATAGTAGATCTTGAGGTCAGGGATGGTGATACCCCCAGATGATTCTTTATGGAACAGGATTGTTTTGTCTAATCTGGTTTTTTTGTTTTGCCGTATGAAGCTGAGTATTGTTCTTTCAAGGTCTGTGAAGAATTAATGACCATGTTTATTGAAAGTCTTGCTGGGTAAAGTAGTCTGAGATAGCATCTGTGGTCCCTAAACATTACATAACATCTGACCAGGACCTCCTGGCTTTCATTGTTTCTATTGAGAAGTCAGGTGTGATTCTGATAGGCCTGTCTTTTTTTTGTTACCTGGCCTTCCTCCTTTGCAGATCTTAATATCCTTTTTTATTTTGTATGTTTATTGTTGCATTTGTGGTTCCTGATTTTTTTAACCCAGATTTTCAGAATTCCCTTGATTTGCACTATTTTATTGCCTCTATTTCAGATTTCATGTCTTGAATCCTTTCTTTCACTTGTTTGATTATTTCTGTTGTTGTTTTATTTAAGGGATTTGTGCACGTCTTCCATATTTTTTATTTCTCTTTTTCATTTCTTTAAGGGAGTTTTTCTTTTTCATTTTCTCCTTCAGGGTCTCAATCATCATTATAAAGTTATTTTGGGGTTATTTTCTTCTACTTCATCTGTGTCCAGATGTACCGGTCTTGCTGTTGTAGAACCACTAGTTTCTAGTGGTACCATATTGCTCTTTATATTGCTGAGTGTGTTCTTGCCTTGTTGTCTATGCATCTCTTCCTCTTGGTTTAAGTAGAGCTTTGCTTCAGGTGATCTCTCCTTCTCCAATTGTAGTAGTTGGGAACTGTGGTTCCATTGATTCCTCCTTTAGGCACAAGTAGAGCAGAGCTTCCAGTGAATGCTCCTCCTTTGGAAGTGGCCCAATGCTCAGGTGGTCACTCCTTGAGGTGCAGGTCAGGCTACAGCTCAAGTGGATGCTCCTTCTATTGGAAGTGTAGGTAGGGCTGAGTCAATGTAGCATTGGAGTATCTCCAACCAAGAAATGACAGTGGATGCTGGCTGAGACACAGATGGCCTTTCCCAGAGGAACTTTTTGCAATAGTTTCTGGAATCTACTTCTGGAAATTGTTGCTGTCATTTCACCCAGTGATCACTCCTTGCTCCTGTGTCTGAAGCTGGGGGCCTCCCTTAGACACTGCTGCCAGGCCTGGGACTTGTGGCTCCCTTGATACTGCTGGGGTCCTGAAGCTTGAACCTCTCTCTGATGCTGCTGTTCTTGACTTGAAGTTCAGGCATACCTCTGAAGCTGCTCCCAGGTCTGATGCTCCTCATGAATCCCTTGACAGTGCTTCTGGCCTTCTAAACTGAACAGATTCTTAACAGTAATTATACAGGAACTCTGGAACACCATGAAAAAAACAAAATCGAAGAATAATATGGATAGAAAAAGAAGTCCAGCTCAAAGGCACAGAAATATATTTAATAAAATCATAGAAGAAAACTTTCCTAACATGAAGAAGGACACGCCTTTGAAAGTACGAAAAGATTATATAAAAACCAAAAAAAAATCTTGCCATTTAATAGTCAAAGTACTAAACATACAAACTAAAGAAAGAATATTAAGAGCTGCAGACATATCAGAATGAATTACACCTGATTTCTCAAAGAAAACTCTGAATGCCAGAAGTTCCCAGACAGATGTTTTATAGACACAAAGATACAACAGATGCCAACCCAGACAACAATATTCAGCAAAGCTTTCAATCAGCATAGACAAAGAAAATAAGATACTATACGGCAAAACCATATTTAAACAATATCCACAAATCCACACTAACAGAAAGTACTAGAAGTAACTCCAACCCACAAAAACACAGGCAATAGATAATCCCACAATATACCCAGACAAGGGAAACATACACACAGTACCACCACCACCGCCACCACCACCACCACCACCACCAACAACAACAACAACAACAAAAATAACAAGAACTAGAAATCACTGGTCATTAGTATCTCTTAATATCAACCATCTCAATTCACCTATAAAAAGACACAGGTTAAAAGAATGGATAGGAAAACAGGATCCACCTTTCTGCTGCATAAAAGAAACACATCTCAACTTCAAAGACAGACAATACCTCAGGGTAAAAGGTTGGGAAATCAACATTAATGGTCTTAACTCGCCTATAAAAAGTCAAAGGCTAACAGAATGGATATGAAGACAGAATCCATCCTTCTGTTGCATACAAGAAACACATCTAAGCTTGAAAGACAGACATTACCTCAGCATAAAGGGTTGGGAAAAGATCTTCCAATCAAATGGACCCAAGAAGCAAGTAGGTGTGGCTATCCTAATATCTAACAAGTTAGGCTTCAAACCAAAATTAATCAAAAGAGATCATGAAGAAGGTCATTTCGTATTCATCACAGGAGAGATTCATCAGCACAAAGTCTCAATTCTGAACATTTAAGCCTCAAATACAAAGGTACCCACATTTGTAAAAGAAATGCTACTAAAATTCAAAGCTCACATAAAATCTCACACTCATAGTGGGAAACTTCATTACCCCATTCTCACCACTAGACATGACCACCAGAAAGAAACAAAAGAACTTAATAAAGAAACAAAAGAACTTATTGAGGTTTAATAAGGATTAGGAGAAACATATAGGCCGAATAGATGTTTATTCAGGGAAAAATAATTTACAACATAGACAGATGAACACCAGCATAGCAGATTCTTGGTCTCTAGGATGCCTCTGGATGTTCTCCTGTCCCTGTGCTGCAAGCAAAAGAGCTCCCTGAACCCCTTCCTCAGACTTAGTTCTCCCAGGTAACATCCACCCCTCTGTCCCCCCTTCAATGGGTGTGGTCTGTGCCACAGGTGCTGACAAAGTGAATATCTCACTACAATTCCCCTTTTAGTCTAAAGAAAAGATTTAGGCTTGATACAAAACTATATACAAAACAGTGACTAACAAGTGTGCTCTAAGAAAAGGAAAATCAAGAACATACAAACTTAAGACCTACATATCTAGTCCTAGGGTGAAGGTAAAACAGGATTTACAATAGAGTTGTCCTAAGCAGGAAAGCTTAAGTCTAGTACCTAATATGTCTAACTAGGAAAAGAGAATAATAGTTGTGATAGTTTAATCTTCAACCTCATCAAAGACCTGAGAAGGAAAATAACAATACTAGGGTAGACAGGAAGTGCGGATAGGCAACTTCCACATGGTACAGTGAGGACAGAAACAGCAGGCTACCTGGACAGTCACCCAAGGTCTCACAGTAGCATTGGTAGAGCCAGTTTTGGCTAAGGCCAAGAGTACCTGACAGACCACAACAAAAGCAGGGAGGTATAAAGGCCATTTTACTCTGACTTGGCAGGGTTCAGCAGTCTTCTATATTTGTCTCCTGCAAGCACAAATAGGACAGCATGTCCAAATCAGTGGTCAAGGTTGGGGCAGTTCTTTGCCCAAGAGGCCATGGAGGCCATTAGCCGAAGCGAGGATGGACTCCAGAAGAAGCAACAACAATGTCCAACATTGTTTTTGGGAAAGTGCATGATGCTGTCAGGAACAATAGTGTCTCATGTCAACAGAATACTAATATTAAAACATTTAAATGCCATGTTCTGCAGGTCTATAAAGTGTTTGAAGATTAAGCATCTATGTCTGACTAATCTCATAGGTATAGGAAACATGGGTGAAGACAATCTGTAATACTTAGGAACCTTGCTATAAGACTGATTGGAAGTTCCCTGAGTAAAGCAGGGGCAAATGTCTAAGCATTATAACTATGTACATATAAATACATATAAATCCCTAAGACAGGGGTAGAGTAGAAATGTCTAGACCACTACACTATAAAGTGTAGCATGATAAAAATACCCTAAATTGTATCAAAATACAAAATGTCCTGAACATAAGTAAAAGTATACATACATAAAATATGGTAAGGATAATTTGCATAAAACATTATAAATGGAAAGATTTTATACAATATTATAAAATATAATATACAAATCTTCTGGGAAGGGTATATAAACTTAAATTTACATAGATTACTGTATAAGAATAAATAACAACTAAGCTATATAATACTAATATCTTACTATTACTAAAATAATTCACAAGAACATAGGCTAATCTACCTATATCCCATCTAAAATCATAATTTTCCTAACCATACCCTATCCCTGTCTAAAAGAGATACCCAAGTCTAAGCATCACCTCCCATATCCAACCCTAAATAACTAAAACCAACCCTAAGAAGATAACAATTATCCCTTAAATGCCAGGAGTAGGAAAAGGGGACATCATTATCTTAAGATTACTTTCTGCTGAAATGGGATAATGATGGCTCAATGGGATCCTGTAGGAAGAAAATTTTTAGCAACAAAATTTCTTGACAGGACTAGCTATGACATATGTAGCTATTCTCTGTGTGGCAGAAAATGCTTGATTAGTTTTATCTGAAACTCTGGCCAGGATGTAATAAGAAGATGCACCATTACAGCTAGCTAGTCAGGAGCTGTCTCAAGCAAAACAGTCTCAAACCAGTTTTATGGTGATGTTTGTAGTTCAGATGCATCAGGTCGAGTCAAGTGGAAATGATGAAGTGGGGCCCCATTTTTTTTTCCAGTAGTTCAAAGATTGCTGTTAGGAATTATTATTCCTGGTGGAAAACTTAAACATCAATATCAATGTAAAATTTTCAAGTTTTAAGGTATGCATATAGGGAAAGGCAACAATAAGTATTAAAATGTATATGAGGAAATTAGGATTTCAGAAAGAAAATTGTATATACTCAAATGAGTCCCAGATTTTTTTTTCTTTGGCCTTACAACAATTGGCTTCTTGATATAAGGCAGAAACTGTGAATTTAATCTTAACAACATGCTTGAATTTAGAGAAGGAAAGCCAAATCCAACTCCAAAGCCAGCATTGGTTACATGAATTGGGACTAGATAGTAAAGAGAAATAGATTTCTGTATAGAAATCGTTTACTAAAATTAAATATTTTTACCACAAATCAGATTCCTCTTCATTAAGTGATTCTTTTTGGAGAGCTATCTTCTCTTCTGTAGGTACCTACATGTTCAATGCCTTTTGGCTGTTTGAAGATGAGTGTTCTCTGTTTTCCTGCAAAGACAAGAACAGAACACTTCCCCTAACTTTAAGAGGTCTCCGCACATCTCATGGGACCTAATTTGCTGGATGACTTGTCATTTCTCTTCATTAAGATGTTTCTCTTGTTCCACTCAGATCTTGATCAACTTAGATGGCATCCATAGCTTTTCTTCTTCTGTAGATACAAAGGTAAAACCCCTACCCCAATGTAACACATATCCTGGTTTCCATACTGAGGTCAATATATCCTTGAAGTACACTGGGTGATTTAGTTCAGAAGTTTTTTCTATTGTCCAGTGTCTTTCTGCAGCTGTTTTTTCTTTTTCATCAGCATTAAGAAAGTTTAATGTTAATAAGGCATTATATAATCTGTGTTTGGGTGTCTTGGTTCCTCCTGCCTGTTTATGAAGCATTTCCTTTAAAGTACGATTGGATCTCTCAACTACTTCTTGTCCTGTAGGATTGTGTGGTATACCAGTTATATGCTTTATGTTATAATACTAAAAAAAAACTGTTTTAATTTGCTGGAGACATATGCTGGAGCATTGTCAGTTTTTATTTATGCAGGTATACCCATAATGGCCATTACCTCTAATAGGTGTGTGATAACAGAACCAGACTTTTCAGAGCATAGATCAGTGGCCCATTGAAACACTGAAAATGTATCTATGGTGTGGTGCACATATATTAATTTTCCAAATTCTGCAAAATGAAACACATCCATTCACCATATTTCATTCCTATTTATACCTTTAGGGTCACTGCCTGATGGTAAAGGGGTTTGGTTATAGAATGAGCAAGTAGGACATTTTCATATTATTTCCTTAGCTTGTTGCCAAGTGATAGAAAAATCCGTCTTTAAACCTTTGCTGTTCACATGGTGTTTCTTATGAAACTCCGAGGCTTCTAGCACACTTCCTCTCAATAACCGATCAATTTCATCATTACCTTGTGCTAGAGGACATGGCAGACCCGTATGGGATCAGATGTGTGTTTTATATATATAGGATGAGTCCTATTCTTGATAGTATCTTGTAACCCCATAAACAATGAAGTTAATTCAGTATTGTCAGGAATAAATTCTACAGTCTCAATGTGTGCATATTGAGAGTCAGTAACTATATTGAGAGAAATCCATAAGTACCATGAGAATGGCTTACAAATTTGCCTTTTGTACAGAATTGTGAGGGATTTAAACTGCTTTACTTATTTTTCCTGATTTACATCCTGCCTTACCAGATTTGTTTGCATCAATGTAGAATGTAGGAACTCCCGAGATAGTTGTTTTTCTTACAGTGCGTGGAAGGATCCAAATCATTTTCTTTATGAATTTGATTCTTTCACCTTTGGGATAATTGTTGCTAATCATTCCCCCAAAATTACTGCATGCTCTCTGCCAATATTCATTATCTTTCCATAAGGAGGAAATTTCCTCATTAGTTAAAGGTACTATGATTTCTGCTGGGTCCCTTCCTGTCAGTTGGTGAAGTTTTAATTTACCTTTTATAATCAAGTTAGAGATCTTTTCTATATATGCTTTTAGTTTTTTATTCTGTTTATGTGGTAGAAATATCCATTCTAATATGATATCTTCCCTCTGCATCAAAATCCCTGAAGGATATTCTCTAGATGATGATATAACTAGAATACAGTCTAGTTTTGGATCCACAAGGTCCACATGTACCTCTAGTATCCTCTTTTCTACCCATTCTAATTCTTTTTCAGCTTCAGCTGATAGTATTCGTGGACTATTCAAATCCTTGTCCCCTTTTAGGGTCATTTTCAGATCATGGACTTCTACTCCAATAATGGTTTGTAGTTGAGAAATCTCTCCTAGTAACTTTTGAAGATCATTAAGAATTTGGTAGCAATCTCTCCTGATCTGTACTTTTTGTGGTCTAATTTTCTGTAGACCTATTTTATATCCTAAGTAGTTGATAGAATCTCCTTTGTGTATTTTTTTTTCGGGTGCAATTTGTAATCCCCAGCGAGGTAAAACTTCCTTTACTTTCTCAAACATTTTTTTTCTAATATTTCTACTTTAGAATCAGCTAACAATATATCATCCATGTAGTGGTAGATTATAGATTGTGGAAACTGTTTACGAATTATTTCCAACAGTTTTTGCACAAAACATTGGCACAGGGTAGAGCTATTTAGCATTCCCTGTGGCAAAACCTTCTATTAATATCTCTTCACTGGTTGAGAATTATTGTAATTAGGTACCTTGAAGGCAAATTTCTCTTTATCTTGTTCTTGTAAAGGTATAGCAATGAAGCAATCCTTTAAATCAATAACTATAATAGGCCACTCTTTAGGTATCAAAGAAGGCAAGGGCATTCCAGGCTGTAGAGAGCCCATTGGCTTGATAACTTTATTGATGGCTCTCAGGCCTGTAGCATTCTCCATTTACCAGATTTCTTTTTAAAAACAAACACAGGAGAGTTCCAAGGGCTGGTAGATTCCTCGGTATGTCCAGCATTTAGCTGTTCCCGAACCAGGTTTTCTAAAGCCTCCAACTTCTCAGAGGTCATAAACCATTGTCCTACCCAGACAGGTTCATCTGTTAACCATTTTAAAGGTAGGGTTTTTGGTTCTTCTGTTTGTTTTGTACTTGTATTCTGTTTTTGTACAGCCTGGATATTTTGTGTCTGTCTTTTATAGTATTTATACTTTATAATATTTTTTCCACAATCATGAGGTCGTATATATTTCCTATTTAACACTGGGGGAATGTTAATCTGTGTATTCTATTGCTGTAATAGATCATGGCCCCAAAAATGTATTGCTATATCAGCCGCATATGGTCTCAACCTTCCTCTCTATCCTTCCAGCCCTATACATTCAATCCATCTCGTGATCTGTTTTACTTGAGACAGGGTTCCAGTCCTTAAGAAGTGAACATTTACCTCTTGCAGGGGCCATTCTTTTAGGTCAAGATTTATTACTTATGATAGTTATATCAGCACCTGTGTCATCAATGTCTCCAATCAGTCTGTTATTCATCTTAACTATCAATCTAGGCCTTTGACTGTTTATAGAGGTTTGCCAAAATATACTTTTTTTTGTTTCCTTCTTTCAGATTTGATTCAACGTTCATCTCTAGTTTGTCATCCAGAGCAGTAAGAGTTTTTACAATAGGCACTGGATTTTTTAATCATCCTGTGGGAGATTGTCCTCCACAGTGACTAAGAATGTTCAAACCACCTTTGACATGGGGGCCTTCGAGAGCCCTCCCAAGGAGTTTGCAGATTGTAAAGGGTTTCCTTGTTTGTCTCTGGTTGATCTACATTCATTAGTCCAGTGTTGGCCTTTGTCACGCCTTCAACATAACCCAAAAGGCTGAGGTCTTCTGTTCAATTCATTCCTGGGAGTGTTATTTCTAGAAATGCTTTGCCTACAATTTCTTTTTAGATGTCCTATCTTACCATAGTTAAAACATCTGACATTTTGATATCTTTTCAACCTTTGGAGATGGCTTTTCCTACCCAGGCTTCTATGACACCATAGTTAAGACCTCTGTTATCTTGATGTCTTCTCAGACCTTTAGATATGGCTTCTCCTACCCAAGCTTCAGTGTTATTGTCATTATAATCAATGTTGGCTGTATATAGACCCATTCATTCAAGGGTGCTGATCTGATTTTTAAAGGTTCAAAGCACCTGTTTGCACTATGGATTTACATTCTCATAAGTTAATGATTCTATGAATATTCACATAGAATCTATGTCTGCTACCTCTCATTGTATTGCCCTAGACAACCTTTCTAGAAATATACTAAAGTGTTCTCTTGGTCCTTGTCTTATCTTGGTATAGGAACCTATGCTCCCCCCTAGTTCATGAACTTTGTCCCAAGCATTCAAGGCTGTTGTACTGCATAGAGACAAGGTGTGGTCATCATAGGCAGTTTGAGTTTCTGGGTCAACATAAAGACCCTCACCAATAATTTTATCTTAGGGAGCTTTATAACCTTTCTTTAAGCCCTGTATTCCAAGAACTTTTGTTTCCTCTCTCCATAAAGCCCTCCATTCTAATTGAGAGGAGTTTTCAAGGACGGCTGCTATTAATTGATCCCAATCCTTAGGGGTTACCTTGTTATTCCTTGCCCATGATTCTGTTAATTGCTCCACATATGGTGAGTGAATGCCATAAGAGACTACTGTTTCCTTTAAACCTTTTAAATCTTTCATACATATCAAACCACCATGCTTCAAAGTTGGAATTCAACAACAACACAAATCACAGAAACCCTACAAACTCACAATAATTGAACAATGCGCAATTGCACCATACTTGGGTCAAAGAAGAAATAAAGAAAGAAATTAAAGACTTCCTAGAATTCAACAAGAATGGGGACACAACATACCCAAACTTATGGGACACCTTGAAAGAGCTCTACAAGAGAAGTCCATTGCACTAAGTGCCCATATGACGAAAACAGAGGATAGTCACATTAGAGAATTAACAGCACAACTGAAAGCCTTAGAAAAGAAGCAAACTCACACCAAAGGAGTAGACACCAGAAAATAATCAATTTGAGGGCTGAAATCAATAAAGTAGAAACCAGGAAAACAATACAAAAATTCAATGCAACAAAAATGTAGTTTTTCAAGAAATCCAACAAGATAGACAAAACTTTATCCAAACTAACCAAAAAGCAGAGAGAGAATATGCAAATGAACAAAACCAGAAATGAAAAGGGGGACATAACAATGGACACTGAGAAAATCCAGACAATTTTCAGGGAATACTTTGAAAACCTGTACTCCAAAAAATTTGAAAATTCAAAGGAAATGGACAAATTTCTAGATAACTATCACTTACCAAAATTAAATCAAGAACAGATAAGCAACTTAAATAGACCTATTATCCCTAATGAAATAGAAGTAGTCATCAAAAAAAGCCAAGTGCTAGATGGAAGAATTCTATCAGAAATTCAAAGAACAGCTAATACCATACTCCTCAAATTGTCCCCCATAATAGAAGCAGAAGTTTCCTTACCAAACTCTTTTTGCCAGGCCACAATTACCTTGGTACTCATGCCACACAAAGACACAACTAAAAAAGGGGAACTACAGACCAATATCCCTCATGAACATTGATGCAAAAATACTCAATAAAATACTGCCAAATCGAATCCAAGAATACATCAGAGAAATCATCCACCATGACCAAGTAGGCTTCATCCCTGGGTTACTGGGATGGTGCAACATACAAAAATCCAATGATGTAATCCATCATATAAACAAACTGAAAAAGAAAAACCACAAGATCAACTCACTAGATTCTGAAAAAGCCTTTGACAAAATTGAACACCCTTTCATGATAAAGGTCTTGGAGAGATCAGGGATAACAGGAACATACCTAAACATAATAAAAGCAATATACAGTAAACCAATAACCAACATCAAACTGAATGGAGAGAAGCTTAAGGTGATTCCTCTAAAATCAGGAACAATCTTCAATATTGTACTTGAAGTTCTAGCTAAAATAATAAGACAACAAAAGGAGATCAAGGTGTTAGAACCAGCAGTCTGCTGACCCCGCCCCCTGACAATGGGCAGGGATCTTATGGCCACTTCATAGCTACCTCATGCATTACCTGGCTGCTCACACTTTACCTGACTGTACAAGGGACTCAGTTACACATGTGCAAGTTTCCCTTTTAAAGCAAGCACTCCAAGTGCACCCCTCTCTCTCTTAATCTCTTGACCCCCTCTCCTCTCTTCTCTTCTCGTGCCTTTCTCTCTCTCTCTCTCTCTCTCTCTCTCTCTCTCTCTCTCTCTCTCTCTCTCTCTCCCTTTTCCTTTCTTCCTCTCCTCCCTACCAATAAACTCTACATGGGCACTGAGTCTCCTGTTTGTGTTTCTTAAGTGACCACTAAAACAAAAGAACAATACAAGGGGATACAAATTGGAAAGTAAAAATTCAAACTGTCGCTATATGCACATGAAATGATATTTTACATAAGCAGCCCAAAAATCTCTACCAGGGAATTCCTACATCTGATAAACACCTTCAACAAACTATCAGGATAAAAAATAAACTCAAAAAAATATACAGACAACAAAGGGGCTGAGAAAGAAACCAAAAAAAAAAAAAAAATCAGCCTTTAAATAGCCACAAACAACAAAAAGTATCTTGGGGTAATGCTTACTAAACGAAGGAAAGACCTATATAACAAGAACTTTGTGTCTTTAAAGAAGATACCAGAAAATGGAAAGGTCTTCCATGCTCTTGGATAGGTAGGATAAACAGTAAAAATGGCCATGTTGCCAAAAGTAATCTACTGATTCAATGCAATCCCCATCAAATTCTCAGCACAATTCTTCACCAACCTTGAAAAGATAATAATCAACTTTATATATAAAAACAAAAGACCCAGGATACTAAAAACAATCCTGTACAATAAAGGAACTTCAGGAGGTATCACCATCCCTGACTTCAAGCTCTACTACAGAGCTATAGTTTTGAAAACAGCCTGGTATTGGCACAAAAATAGACAAGTAGACCAATGGAATTGAATCGATAATCCTGAGATTAACCCACACACCTATGAACACCTGATTTTTTACAAAACAGCTAAAAGTATGCAATGGAAGGAAGGAAGAATCTTCAGCAAATGGTGCTGGGAAAATTGGATGAAGGTGTGTAGAAGACTGCAGATAGACCCATGTCTATTGCTATGAAACAAAACACAAGTCCAAATGGATCAAACAACCTCAACATAAATCCAGCCACACTGAACCTCTTAGAAGAGAAAGTGGGAGGTATCCTTAAACAAATTGGTACAGGACACCACTTCCTGAACATAACACCAGTAGCACAGACACAGAGAAACTAGTCACCAAAACACCATATAACCCTATTAAAAATGGGGTATAGAAATGAAGACAGAATTCTCAATAGATGAAATCAAAAAGGCTGAAAGACACTTAAGAAAATGATCAACAACCTTAGCTATCAGGGAAATGCAAATCAAAACAACTCTGAGATAACATCTTATTCCTGCCAGAATGGCTAAAATTAGGAACACCAATGGCAAATTATGCTGGAGAGGATGTGGAGAAAGGGGAATCATCCTCTACTGCTGGTCGGAGTGCAAACTTTTACAGCCATTTTGAAGATCAATATGGCAGTTCCTCAGGAAAATAGGAATCAGTCTACCACAGGACCTGGCAATCCCAGTCTTAGGCATATACGCAAATGACCCATGTCCATGCAACAAAGACATCTGTTCAACTATGTTTGTACCAGCATTGTTTGTAATAGCAAGAACCTGAAAGCAACCTAGATGCCCTTCAACTGAAGAATGCATAAGATGATGTTGCACATTTACACAATGAAATACTACTCTGCAGAAAAAAAAAACAAACAAACAAGAAAACAAAAAAAAAATGGAATCTTGAAATTCACAGGCAAATAGATGGAACTTGAAGAAACCATCCTGAATGAAGTAACCTAGTCACAAAAAGTGGAACATGGTATATTCTCACTCATATATGTATTTTAGACATAGAGCAAAGGATCACCAGTCGATAATTTACACCGCCAGAGAAACTAGGATACAAGGAGGAACTTAAATGATTCATACAAGGTCCCCCAGAGAAAGGGAAAGGAACAAGATATCCAGATATCCTGAGCATATTGGGAGTGGGGTAAGGGCAGTGTGTGGAGAGGGAGATAGGAGAAAGAGAAGGGGAGGAGAGGAAATCATGTGGGACTAGGAAGATTGAGTCAGGGGGAGAGAGAGAGAGAGAGAGAGAGAGAGAGAGAGAGAGAGAGAGAGAGACCATAAAAGAGGGAGCCATTATAGGTTCGAAGAGACAACTGACTCTAGAGAAATGTCCAGAGACCTACAAGACTGACTCCAACTAACAATTTGAGCAACAGTGGAAAAGCTACCATAAATGCCCTTCCCTGATAATAAGATTTATGACTAACTTATATGCCATCATATCATAGAGCCATCATCTAGCTGATGGAAACAGAAGCAGACACCCACAGCTTAACATTGAGCCGAACTGGAATCTAGATGCACAGAGGCACAGAGGGAGGACAAGACCAGGCTATAGAAACCCACAGAGACAACTGACCTGAACAAGGAGGAGCTAATGGGCTCCCAGACTGATAGCTTGGAAACCAGTATTGGACTAACTCAGACCCCCTGAACATGGGTCTCAATTAGAAGGCTTAGGCAATTTAAGGGACCTCAGACAGTGGAACCAGGATGTATCCCTGGTTAACATAAGCCTCTGTGTGTTTATCTGAGACTAAAAGGCTATAGGATCAGGCAGGACAGAAACTTCCATACACATGTGCATACAGAAGGGCATCCCCATCACAAGGTACTGGAGTAGTAGCTGAGAGCTTACCTCTTTATTTACAAGAAGGAAGTGGAGAGAGCCAACCAGGAATTGCATAGGCTTTTGAAGCCTCAAGGCCCACTCCTGCAGTGACCACATGTCTTCCAATAAGGTCAAACCACATAATCCTTTCCAACCAGTTCTAACAAATGAGAAACAAATATTCAAATATATGAGCCTCTTGGAGGAATTCTTATTCAAATCACCACAGAGGCCTAGAGAAAATTAGAATTCGTTAAATTGAGAATAATTACTGGCCAAATAACCAGGAAGCAAGCAGTTCAATGTGCCCAGATTTGAGAGGTACATAAGGCAGTTAGGAAAGATAACGGAAGTCTAATTGGGTGGAAGGAGCCACACTCAGTGATCCAAACCTCTTTTAATCCTAGGACAAGAGAAGTACTGTTTCATCCCTCTAAAAGCTCTCTTAACTTAGGTATGATAGTGAGCACCTTAATCTCAGCACTCAGAAGGCAGAGTCAAGAGAAACACATTAGCTACGCAAACAGACTTCATAAAAAAAAAATCTTAATACCATTTCTGTATACCATGTACTACAAAAGAGAAACATAAAAGCAAGCATAACTCTGATGTCCTCCCATTAGTTTGTATCTCTAGAAGGTTTCCCAGATCAAGTGTGAGCAAGGCACTTAGCATACATATCTTCCATTCTAAGTTGAAAAAGCTCTGCACAAACCTTCCATCTGGCATGTCTTCAAGTGTTTTGCATTCCAAAGTGTCTAATTAGACATTGAAAGGAAGAGGTTGTTATACAATGGAAAGAAATACCAGTAAACTGAAGCTAACAATAAAAAACAGGCAGAACATTGTCAAATAGAAGAGCAACTGTCATCATGCACAACTTCCAGCATCCCACAGCTGCCAGCACCATCCTCCATCCAAGAAACCACAGAACTATCTCTTTCTGCTGCTTGTGTGGTACCCACAGACCACGAAGATGCTTCAGGCAGTGAACAGAATGCCATGGACAGAAAGAGGTTCACTGTGTTCCTTCCAGGACTTCTACCCTGCTGAGGCTGTGACTGCTTGGAAATACTTTCAACCCATGACAAGATTGGTTTTGGACAGGGTTACACTCTGTAACCCAGCCTGGTATCTAAAGAGGTATGGTTATAAATGTGAGCCTACACAGTTGGCACTCACTCATTTTCTAAATAACCACATTGATCTTCAAGTCTGTATTCATCTTATTCATATATTAATTCAAATTAAATCCATGAGCTAATTTATCCTATATTTGAATTTTTTTCAGTTTAAAAATTGTGGGCACTAATGTATTGACTGAATATATTAAATATTCATGATATGCACAATAAAATATAAATTTTAAAGGATAAGACAGAAGGCACACTAGAAATATATAATTGTATTACAATAAATAGAAAAACTGATTTGTTGTTGTTTTGTTTTTTGAGACAGGATGTCTCTGTGTAACAGCCCTAGCTGTCTTGGAACTAACTCTGTAGACTATACTGGCCTCAAACTCACAGAGATCTGCTTGCCTTTGCCTACAAAATGCAGGGATTAAAGACAAACACCACCACCACTTGGAATAACTGATCTTTTAACCATACTGTATATCTATACTTTCTCAAGAGACTGTAAGCTTACTTCTCCAGAGTGAAAAGTCCCAGAAAGAACTTGATTGTGTGCCTTATACTTGGCATGTCTTTAGTAAATAAAGAATGTATGAACAAGAGAACACAACAGATTATCAAAGGAGTACAATGATTAGAAGAATTAAACTAAATTAAATTTTTTACAGTACTTGTAGCTGAAAAATAATAAGGGTTATGATCTGCTTCTGTAATCTTGCAACTGTGAATTAGCATCAGCCTTTTCAGAGTGTTAGCTTAGATGAGTCTACAGAAACCTTAAAGCTGAGATCTCTACATCTCTAATAGGGCTTGTTTCTCAGCAGTCTATTTCTACAACATTTCTGGGGGCTCCAGACAGATTTCACCATGCTCTGGGGTTTAGTTCCCAACCAGACTCATGTATGGACAGAAGAGAAGTCTGATCACCTCCAAAGAGCTTTCATAAAGGAAAATCAGAAGACCCAATGACCCCAATGGTTAAACCCAGATGACTCTGTTCAACCCAGCCACTCAGTCCTACATTGGCAAATTTTAAGCATCACTGACTCCCTGAACTGGAAGTATCAAACCTCTCCCTATTTCGAAAAGCCCCAGGCTCTGATTGACCTTTTGTAGTTAATATTGAAAACTCATCATCAGACTTGGGATGGCTGCTGCTAGCTTTTCCTGACTAACCCTTTAGTAGCAGCAAGAGAAAATGCATCCTAAATGAAGCCAGGAGAAGGCTGAAGAAGACAATCAAGCCTGGCACCTTAGATAATGAACAATGGGTAGTGGATAGTACCCATGATGCCCAGACCAACTGAGGCTACACTACCTGAACAGGGAAAAGTGCTCTCTGAGACTGTTTGGATGATCTCCTGCAAGAGCCAGAGTTTAAAAGCCAACTAATATGTCTAAGAGAACCAAAGTTCTCCAGAAGCCCAAGGAATTATCAATGGAGTTGGCAAGACATTTGTCTACATCCCTTTTGATCCTGAGGCACCTGAAAAGAAATGGATGATTGTGTCTCAGTAATTTGGTGACATTTGACATAAACTTCACTTTGTGAAGCTTGAGAGATTCACAAATATGAACACCACACAGTTACTTGAAGTATCCAACAAGATCCTTCTCAATTATGACCAAGAGGCTTGAAGAGTAGCTAACAAATAGATTAAAGAGAAAGTATCACTCTTAGTCACAGCACTGGGAAATCCAGACTAAAATAAATCCCCAGAACCCTGAGAAGAAGAGCAACCAAGAGGAGACAATCTCTATAACAAGAAGAATGTGTGATCTGCAAAGAGGCTGGACATTGGAAAAATGAATGCCTCGACCTCACGAGAGCAATCAGAGAACCAGAGAACTCCCCTAAGTCCATCAAAGTGGGGATATCAACCAACCTTTAGGTTGTTCAGGATCTCAATGGTTTGGCTGGGATGGGGGTGGACCAGACTTCTTAATCTTGGGCTGCCAAAACCTTATGATTACAATGAAAGTTGGCAGCCAACCTACATTTATGGTGGGCACAGGATGAACATTCTGTGAGAACTATGACAGTGGTTCCTCTGACAACTAGGGCTGCCACCAAAGAGAAAGTTATGGGAGGCAGGACAGACATGACCTGTCAATCTTTCTCATGTCAGTTAAGTGACACATGAATTTCTCTGCCACAATGCTCCATCTCCTTCCTGGGCAGTAGAGTACTGATAAAACTTGTGGCCTAAATAACATTTATCCCACAACAACCAGCACTGGGGTAGTTAAATGGCAGAAGGGAAGGCAACTTTAGCAGATTAGAGTCAAGGTACACCACAAAGTCATACCATACAACAGAATTCATGTGGAAGGTTTGTTGGGGGATTGTGCAGAGGCAGCCTCTAGGGGCAAAAACAGAGGGAAAGAGAAAGAGGGGTTAGAAGGTGTTGCCTTTTATGAGGAAATATATTGCATGCATACAAAAGTGCTCTATTTAGTGGCTGTAAACTCCTGGTGATATATCCTGTTAGGCCCCTGAGGACAGGCCAGTGTAAATGCCTGAATACTAACAGCACATTACTCTTGGATGAGAGGATGCTTGAGCTCTGACCATACTCAGAAAAAAAAAAAAAAAGTGAATGGCACCTACACTCCTCAGACTCTTCAGGGGAAGAACATTGGGATCTGATTGGATTGCTAGATAAATTTCCTACTATCTAGATGGAGAAAGGACCCTAGACCTGGCCCTAAACCACACACCTATCAAGGTAAATTTAAAGACAAAAGATAAGCCTAATATGAGAGGTATGACTAGGAATTTGAGATACATATAATATAGGCAGGACCCAGATCCTGGTGGAATGCCACTAAGCATCCCAAGAATATCCCATCTTTTAGTAGTTAAAATTTAGAGGAGATGACTACCAGTTCAGGATCTCTACACTGCTAACAACCATAGCTTTAAAATTCAGAGATGTTTATACATGTGACAATTCGATTTAAATTTAATCACTTAATCATCATCATCATCATTATTATTTAGGTTTTCTTTTTGAGCAGAGTCTTGAACTTGATTCATAATAAAGAATGATTTTAAGTATCATATCCTCCTGCCTCTACCTCCTGAGTGCTAGGATTATAGGCATGAGCCACTTTATCAAGTTTATGTAGTACTGAACCTGAATGCCACCCAAGTATTCTACCAAGAGAGCTACAAAATCAGCCCTGTCCATTTATTGTATTCAGAAAATAAATGTCCATGACAGCCATTGGCATAGTCAATGGGTGCATCAGAGCAGCATGAGAAAACAGCTCCATCCATTCTTTTCTATGTTTGGCACACACACACACACACACACACACACACACACACACGCACACACACAAAACTAATTAAACTCCACGTGTTTTATTTGCTATTTATCACACACAAAAAGGGAAAGGAAAAGAAAAAACAAAAAAAATAAATAACACACTGTATTAGAAAACAGACTGGTCAATGCAGGACTGAGGGACCATTGCTCCCCTACAGGAGATCTGCACTGCATTGGCAGCCTAGCTGGCACAGCTGTTGTGGCAATGTGTGGTACAGAGACCCAAAGCTCAAATGCAGGTTAGATTCCACTTGCTCAACTGAACACTGTTGGAAAAGAATTTCTGGCTGAAGGGCAGATATTTTCAAGTATGTCACCATAAAAACACAGACCCTGATTTTAATTCACAGACCTAGAACACCTTATTTTTGACAAAGAAGCCAAAATTGTACAATGAAAAAAAAATCATCTTCAATAAATGGTGCTGGCATAACTGAATGTCATCAGGAAGATTGCAAATAGATCTATCTATTGCCATGCACAGAACTCAAGTCCAGCTGTATCAAAGATCTCAACAAAATTCTAGCTACAATGAACCTCATAGAAGAGAAAGTGGGAAAGGCATTTGAACACATAGGCACAGGAGACCATGTCCTAAATAAAATACCAGTAGCACAGACACTGAGAGCAACAATTAATAAATTAGACCTCCTGAAGCTGAGAAGCTTCTGTAAGGCAAAGGATACAATCCATAGGACAAAATGGCAGCCTACAGAATGGGAAAAGATCTTTACCAACCCCACATCTAACAGAGGGCTGATATCAAAAATACATAAAGAACTCAGGAAATTAGACACCAAAATACCAAATAATCAAATTAAAAAATGGGCTACAGATCCAAACAGGGAATTCTCAACAAAGGAAACTCAAATGGCCAAAAGGCACTTAAGGCATTGCTCAACATCCTTAGTCATTAGGGAAGTGCAAATCAAAATGACTCTGAGATACCTACACCTGTCAGAATGGCCAAGGTCAAAAACACTGATACAGCTTATACTGGAGAGCATGTAGAGTAAGGGAAACATTTCTCCATTGTTGGTGGTAATGCAAACTTGTACAGCCACTTCGGAAATCAGTATAGCAGTTTCTTGGAAAATTGGGAATCAACCTACCTCAAGACCCACTCATATCACTCTTGGATGCTCAATCATACCACAAGAACATTTGCTAAATTATGTTCATAGTAACATTATTCATTATAACAAGAACCTGGAAACAACCTAGGTGCCCGTTAACATAAATAAAATGTGGTATATTTACAAAAGGGAGTATTACTTAGCTAAAAAAAAAAAAAGCAATGACATGAAATTTGTAGGCAAATAGTAGAAAAAAAAATCAGCCTGAGTGAGTTAACCAAGACCCAGAAAGACAAATATTGTATTACTTAGTCATAAGTGGATGTGAGACATAAAGCAAAAGATAATCAAGCTATAATCCATAACCCCAGTGAAATTAGGTAAACAGAGAAACTCTAACATAGAGGATACCAGGAAGGGAAAGTAGTTAAGATCTTTTGGATAAACTGGGAGGAGAGTAGAAGGGAGGGAATGGAGGATGAAAACATGAAGGACCAACAAAGAGGGCTGAGTTGAAGGAGGGATGAAAAGGTAGAACAATGAAAGAGATATCTTGATAGAGTGAGCCACATGGGGTTAGGGAGAAACCTGGTACTAGAGAAATTCCCAGGAATCCACAAAGATGATTCCAGATAAGACTTCTAGCAATAATGGAGAGAGTGTCTGAATGGACCTTCCCTTTAATTAGATGAGTGTCTACCCTAATTATCATTATAGAAACTACATACAGTAACTGATGGAAGCAAAATAAGTGATCCACAACCAAGCACTGGACTGAACTCCTCAAGTTCAGCTAAAGAGAGGGAGAAGTGATATCATATGAACAAGGGGGACAAGATTATGATGGGGAAAACCACAGAGAAAGCTGACCCAAGCTAATGGGAACTCATGAACTATGTATGGACTGATAACTGGGGAACCTACAAGGGACTGAATTAGGCCCTCTGAATGTGAGCGACAGCTATGTGGCTTGATCTGTTTGGGGGCCCCCATCGTGGGACAAGATGCATAAACTGGCTTTTTGAAGCCCATTCCCTATAATGGGATATCTTCTCAGCCTTGATACTGGGGGGTGGTTTGTCCTGCCTCAACTTGATATACCAGGCTTTGCTGACTCTCCAAGGAAGGCCTCTGAGGTGTATAGGGGGGAGAAGAGAAGGGGGTAGTGGAGGATGGGAGAAGGAGAGAGAAGGAACTGGAGTTAGTATGTAAAATGAAGAAGGTTATACTTGTAGGACATTTAATGCCTCTGGTCTCTCAGTTTGTTAATCCCTGAATAGTTTTATGTATCACCTCAGACACATCTAAGTTTTGAAGAGGAAAACATTGTTTCCCACTTGGAGTGCTTCCACAAATTATTATGCAGTTTGGTTTGACAAGGCGCCTCATCTGTGAGCCCCAATGAAGTCATGTAGGAAACTGGTCCTGTACACAGTATCAGGCCCTAAGTGTCAGGGCCAGAGAGATACCACTTACATCAGGTGGTTAACACACTTTTAAGTGCACCCCCAAAGATGATCTCACACCTGTGACCTCCATGAGCATCTGCACTCATGTGCATACAGCACAAATGGGAAACTAGGAGTTAGACTCTCTGTTATGCAGACAGCTAGGGAAAGGGGCCATGGCTAAGTAATAAAGGTGGAGAACTTCCAAGACACTGCTTCTTCCTCAGCTTCCTGACTCAAGACAAAAGAGTGACAGCTTCCTTGGAACAAGGGCTTGTAGGCTTTTGTCTTCCACCAGCAGATCCCCCACTGATAGACCGGCTCAATGAGTTCAAGGTTGGAAACAGGACATGTTATGGAACAGTTCCGGGCCAATCAACCATCCTATCAAACTGATCAACTGATCATTCTTCAAACTGATTAACAGTAAATTAGGGAGGGAAAAACTCTTGAGACTTTTAAAAATACCCAGCCCTTGAGAAGAAACTGGATTTTTCTACCTTTCTTCAACTGCCAATTCTGACTGCTGCTGTGTATGGTGTTGAGACTTACCAACTGGCAACTTGCTCTGCTTAGTTTTCTTTGTGAATTGTAGTATAAAATGAGCCCAAACAAGACCCATAGAGTTTAATTTAAAATGTTAAATTTTTTAAAAAAGAGTTGCCTCTCTCCAAAACAGTGCAGAATAAGCCATAAGATAAAGGGAAAGCACTCTGGGAGGTCTGTCTGTGGTCCTCTCACTTTATCCTGAGCAGAATGCTTTCCCACAGTGCAAACATGCTCATGTTAACCTGTGAGTTTCTTGACTAAAAAGCCACTGGGATGAGTGCAACAACTCCACATCTGATTTTTAAAAGTGGTATTAGAATTCTGACTGACCAATGCTATCCCTGGAAAGTGACATCATTAATGTAGTGAAATTAAAGTCTTCAAAGCAATCATCTAACTCATCAAAAGGGAAGGACTTTGTGGGAACTATGTGACCCATAGCTTGTGGAAGCATATTATTCAATAAGCAGGTTTCATGATATGAAAAATAAAAACAAAAAACAAAAAAACCAAAAACCAAAAACAAAAACAAAAGACAAGCAGAGGGTGGTGCAGTTGGGAACACTGCCCTGTGGGTATTGGGCTCCAGCATATAAAAGTAGGAGCTAAGGAAAGGTGTTCGGGCTCAGAAGGATGGGCCTGCCAGTAGTCAGATGATAAAGCTGTACAGCAGGTTTGAGCTCCCAGAAGGTGCTCAGATCATGGAATACCCTGGGAAATTTTTTCACACTGTTCATCAGATGGGAACTTATTACCTAAACCTACTGTTCAAAATATCATTCAGTGGAATTCTTCCCTGATTAACAGAAGCACAAAAGAGCAATGCATACTGAATACTGCTGTCAAAAAATAATTATAAAAATTAAGAGCCAGGAGTTGGTGGCACACACCTTTAATCCCAGCACTTGGAGGCAGAGGAGTTCAAGGCCAGCTTGGTCTACAAAGCTAGTTCCAGGACAGGTTCCAAAACAATACAGAGAAATTCTGTCTCAAAAATAAACAAACAAACAAACAAACAAACAAATAAATAAAAATAAAAATTAAATAAAGACAACAAAACCATACACCGATGCACACACACACACACACACACACACACACACACACACAGATACACACAAACCCTGGATGTCTTGTCTATTAACTGCCTTAAGGAGTTTAATTTTTATTGAAAGCTGGGACAAAGATGCTGGGAACATAAGCATTCTTAACAGTTTTTAAAACAACTTAATCATAACGTTAGCTTTAAAAAGTTTACATTTATTTATTTATTTATTTATTTATTTATTTATTTATTTATTTATTGGGGGGGGTTATGTGCCATGGCAAATGTATGTGTCAAAGTCAGAGGACAATTGCTGAAGCAGTTCTTTCTTTCCACCATATGGATTCCAGAAATTGTACTTAGGTTGGCCCATCTTGGCAGCAAACATTCTACTGATTAATAATTTTTCAACTTTTAAAAATGATCTTAACCAAAGAATGTGAGACCTTGAAAGCATAGGCAGCAGACCTCTGAGTATGGTGCAACGTGCATATTCCTCTCTAGTCTACACTGTTGGCCTTTCCGAGGTAATAAACAAGTAAATGTGTATAGGTTATTTAAACATATTGATTCATATGCATGCATAAATTATGTGTACATCATATAACACTAAAATGTCCATTGCAGTGATTTGAATGTCCCCCAAAAAATACATGTTGAGATTTCATCTCCACTGTGATATACTGAGATAGAACAATTCTAGATAGTATCAAAAGCTTTTTATGTTCAGTATAATAAATAAATATAGTTTATTGTAAAACTAAACTAATTAAACACTGGCTTTAAAAGGTGGGGTGGGAGCAGGGAAGGTGAAGATGTTAAGAAGTATTTAAGTCATGAGGTGTCTGCCTCTATGAGAATGTATTAGTGAGTACCATGAAGAACAGGTGTGGGAACAGCCTTTCTCAGGCTTCCTTGCTCCTGAGGACCTCTGGCATGTGAGAAGATTATTAAGTATGAATTATTATCATTCTTTTTAAGCTTGTACATCACATTACTTTTTATAACAGATTTATTATATGATAAAATCTAGTATATCCAACTTTAAAATACCGTCTTTTCAGTGACTGGCCAATGAATTAAAAATAAAACTTAATTATGAGAAGAGGATAGAGATATAATTCCAGCAATTTCCCCAACTCTTTCTGCCAAGACACACTGACACTCCAAAACACAAAGTCCAAACAGCTAGCCCTAGGGCTCTTGTATGCTCAACACTTTCCCACAAAGTGTGGGAACCCCAGGAAAGCAACTCTTCAGCCTGAGATTGTTTTATGAATTATTCTTATACCTCAGCCATACCCCTCTTCCAAGATACCTTTCTGTTGGCAAAGTGCTGACATAACAAAGAGAGATGGTAGCCTGATTTTCCCTGGATGAAATGGTCCCAGTCAAAGAGTAGCAATCCCCTCTAGTCTGAACCTGCTTTTAATTGTGGGACTTTGTGGGAGGGTCCACCTGGCAACTTGTAACTCTAGGACACTACCAACTTTGGATGGATATTCCATCATCTGATGGGAAGGCCTTGATTAATTGACAGATGCTGTGTAATGGCTCTCGAAGTTCCAGAGCAGTGGGAAATGCCCTGGTAACCTCTCCTAGGCAGCTAACATGAGGACCTGGGTATCATTGTTTTGTGGTGATCAGAAGGTCAAGGAATACTACAAAATCATATTATGCAAAAGATCTCATGCAAGAGATTTATTAGGGGTGGGGTTTATATGCTAAAGGCCGCCTCTGAGCCAGAATTTAAAAAAAAAAAAAAAAAAGCGAGAGCAGTCTGTGGTGCTGATGGGGGTTTATAAGATGTACGGAACATGTACATAGGGAAAACACACAACCATCAAAACATTGGAAATGTGTCACATTTGCTGCTATTGATGAAGAGGTCACTCACACTAAGTCACTGTAGTTGGAGTGGGGGACGGGGGAGCACCTGGTTCTGAAATGTGAGTGTTTTTTGGTTTACCAACATCTCCCCCTTTTGTTTATTATAAGAGGTAAAGAAATAGGAAGAGGTGGCTGGTGAGGCAAGAGCAAAGGTGCTATGCTCTTTAGACTGCTTCCTGTTGTATTCAGGTGTTGGCATCTTTGGGGCACTTTTGGTCCTCACCATCAGGACATATTCAGTAGACATAAGCCTCCAGCTCTGTGGCTAGGAATTGGTAGTCCTGTAACAATAACTGGTTAATTATTTGATTATAGTGTTTGGGTTTGTCATTGATGAAATGTATAGAAGGAATTGGTAAAGCAAGGTGCAATTAGTAAAATCAGAAAAATGAGAAGAAGAGGGATCAGGAAGGGTGGTATCTAATTCCATGTGGGGTTTTCAAAGGACCAGAGGCTGAAGGCATCAAGTTGTTCCTTACATCTTTGGAAGTCTGTTTAAAGAAAGAGCAGGTGTAGATAGGACAGAATTTCACTAGTGTCTGGTGGGAGTGGTGGTGACAGTGAAGCTGTAGGTTGTAATGCAAGGATGCCCTTGGGTGAGTGAGACAGGCAAGGGCTGTACCTCTAATCACCTTATCTGGTCAGTTATTCCCCTAGAGATAATGGAATTTTTGATCTGGTAGAACTGACAGTGAAAAATTCCTTTAGTCATGGGAGATTAGGAGGCCTTTATCATGGTCATGATTTGGTCTAAGTTGGTTATTCATCTTCCTTTTGTTGTAAGTAATCTGTGCCCTATCCAGATGGCAGAAGTAGACAGGAGGACATGAAAGGCATATTTTAAGTCTATAAATATTTAGAGATTGTCCTTGTGCCAATTGGAAGTCATACGTGAGAGCTATTAGTTCAGCCTGTGGTGTGGGCAGATTAGTGGTATGGGCAAGAAGGGCTTATATCTCAACCACCTCAGGATCTGACACTATGAATAGTCTGCGTTTGGGGCTCCCTTATGTAAAAAGAAGTGGCCATCTGTGTATCAGTTATAGATGGTCTGAGGCAAGGTGCCCTCCTGTATGTGTGTAGGATGTGGCTGTAGTTTCTCTAAGGTTTCAATGGAAGAATGAAATGAGGAGTGGTCAGCGTTTGGTCATTGGAAGAAGATCTGAGATGTTGAGGGATGGGCATGATTGGGAAGTAAGTATGTAGCATCTTCTACTAGAGATACCTTGGAAAGAAAGAACCTGGGAGGGAAGTAGAATTTGTAAACCTTTATACATTAGGAGGTGAGACAGGATGTGGGAGAAGAAGATTGTAGTAAGTGACCTGAAAGTTAGTTTTTTTTAAATTCATGAATAAGGAGCTTGGCAACTACTAAAGCACATATGCAGGGTAGCTCCCTTACCTTGGATGGTAATGCCTTAAGTTTTTGATAGGTATGCCATGGGTGCAAAGGAAGATTCAAGTGGATAATCTAGGACCTTGAGGGCACATCCCTCTTTTACTGTTACATGAAGGAGAAGGGATAGGTTAGGTATGGGCAGTGTAGTGCCAGAGTCTAAAAGGGCTTGGTAATAGGAGTGAGAAGGGCCACCTCATGTAGAAGGGCAAGGAGGAAAATAAAAGGAGATTCAAGAGTATAAAAATACAGCTATTCCTAGGAATAATAAAATCTCCTCTTTGGAAGAAGGAACTGGATTAAATACTTTCTATCTAAGATAAACCTTTAAGGGTTGGGAGTCATGGTTAGTCCACAAGTAGGTGACCTGAGGGGTGGGAAGTTGTACCTAAACTGTGAGACTCTATAGCCTAAGATATACAAGAAATTTAGAAGAGCAGAGAGAGGTGTCTGTCTGGCTAATTTGTAGGGACAGACTTCAGAAGAGAAAGTCATCTATATACTGTATAGGTGTGGGCTGTCCTGGAACCCCTGGGGTAGAATAGTATGGGTTAATTTGGTAGAAATGTGGGTGTCAATCCAGGTGAAGACAAAGATATTTTGTTACTGGATGTTTAGGGAGATAGAGAAAGAGTCCTTGAGGTCCAGGACTGAGAAATGTAAGGTCTCTGAGGGGATAATAGAAAGGAGTGTGTAAGGGTTAACCATGACAGGGTGGAAGGGATCACTGCAAAGTTGACAAGCTACAGATCTTGAACCAGGTGGTAGACACACTGGAGTTTTTAATTGTAAGTATAGTGGGTAATAAAGAGAATTATGTGGGACAAAGTACTATTTTTTTCTTAGGAGGTCAGAGATGCTAGGTTTGAGTCCCCTGAGATGCTGAAGCTCAAGTGGATACTAGACTTGGGGGATGTGCCAAGTAGAGTTCTACAATTGGATGACAAGAGTAAAACGATGTTTGGTAACAAAGGGGTATTGGTTATCTTGGACTTGGTGGTCTACCTGGGAGGCTGGTGAAAGAAATAGCATGTTGTTACTCATAGGCTGGGTGACTAAGAAAAGGAGAAGGGCTGCTGGTAAGCTTAGGGTTGAGAGAATGGGGCAAGTAAAGGAAATAGAGGCTCCTACTTTGGCTAGAGGACCTCTTCCCAATAAGGAAATAGGACAGTTGGTACCACTAGGAAGAAGGGAGAGAAACACCCCTGAAAATGCAACTGACTGGTGGAATCTGTCAAGGTTGGCTGTCTCCTACCTGGACAATAGGGAAATTTGAAAGACAGGTGGGTCCCAAAGCTCCATCAGGGCCAAGTACTTGGCCCCAGTGTGCAAGAGGATGGGCTGTTCTCATACTGAAATGACTACCTGGAACTCCCTGTTAGAAATGACAGTGGATGAGCCAAGGGAGCCCAGGACCATTCAGTTGTCCATGGCCATGCCTAAGATATCTAGAGACTGGAGAGCAATCTGGATCTGATGTCCCTATGCTGTAAGAGACATGGGGCACTCAACAGCCAATGTTTCTCTTGACAGTACTTTGGCCAGGGTAGTCTGTCTGGTTTAGCCCAGGCCCAGGGCCAGGGATCCTCCTAACCAGATTTGAAGCAAGTGGTCCTCAAACTTCAGGAAGCAAGGAAGTCCAGGCAATTGCTGAATCTGTTTTAATAACCTTGGCCAGCATTTGGTAGTTTTGTTTGTAGGTTTTTTTCATCCCCCTATCCTGCACACACACACACACACACACACACACACACACACACACACACACCACCCCATGGTATACCTTAAAGGCCAGTGCCATGACTTCTGCCTGTGGAATAAGTGGAATAAGGACTTATTCAAGCCCTTTAGCTTTACAGAAATGCTGGGGATACTCTGGGGAAAGAAATAGGTCTGAAGAATTGTTTGCCCTCTGGTTTTTTAAGGTCTAGATTGGTATACTGTAAGAGGGTCTTTGTGAGGTGTTCTAGGAAATGGGATGGGTTTTCATGTTTGTCCTGGATGACCTCTTATCCTTTCTTATAGTTTACTGGTTTAAGGGCAGCCCTACAGAGACTGGCCAGGAAGCAAGTTGAAAATTGATCTCTAGCTAGAATGTTCACGTGCTAGTATTGTAATTCCATTAGGGATCCTGGCCAGAGACTGCCTCAGCCTCAGCTGAGTTTGTTGGATGTTTGGTGGGTTTCTTCTGCTTATTCTCTAGCCTGTTCCCAAACTTGCCTGTGCTCTTCAGGACGTAGGCTGTTAGTTAGAATAATACATAGGTCATGGAAGGCAAGATTATAGGATTGGGTAATAAATTAGATTTCTTTAATGAAAGGAGAGAATTTAATGGTATGTCTTTTTTTTTCTATTTAAGAAAGTTCACTTAATGAGAAGAGGACATGTACCCAGACCAGGCTGTCTACCTCAGCAACCTCCCTCAAAGGGAGAACCAGGCCAAGATAGGCTGGATAAGGAAAGGTGGGGGGGGGCATAGTGGGATAAGAATGAGTAGTGAGGGACTGAAGGCTGCTTATAGGGTGAAATTGGATGCCTCAGTGGGATGCCTAGAGCAGCCTGTTGCTGGAGGGGGAGAAGAGGAAACCCAAGGAGCCAGAGGAACTATGAGTTGAAGCCAGTAAGTGGAGATCTCATTTGCAGGATCAAAAGTAGTGGAAGAATCATCTTGTTCAGACTTTTTAGCTAGAAGGAGTTCAGTGGGAAAATAGGAAGAACAGAGAGGAAGTTTGGAGCAAAAGTAAGAGAAAGCTTGAACATAAGAAATCTATATTCTTTTCCTTGTTCACGGACAGCAGCTGTAAAGATCTTAGCTAAGGTGCCAGTAGGCAGCCAGGCAGCCATTTTGATTGATTATCTAAGAGACTGAAGCAAATATCAGCTGCAAAGGTGGATACATTTGGAAGTGCTTAAGTCAAGCACTAGGTGGAGGGGTCAGTGGTTCTCTAAGAGTCATCCAAAAGAGAAACATCATATGGATGATGATGTTCCAGTGGGTAGGAAGAGAGAAAGGCCCTAAGCTTATAGTCTAGAAAGTCCCCAAGTACAGAACTTAGGGAGAACTGAATGCAAAAGCATAAGCCATTCAGTGGATCATTGTCATACTCACTGGGGACAAGGCTAACAGCTCAAAGAGACTCATTGCCTGGTTCCAGGGCTTTTTTTGAATGAAGCCAAAAGTAGAAAAGCTGAGTTCAGGAATGAGGCCTCACCCAAGAGAAAGGGTCAGAACTGAGGTTAGTAAAGAGGATCAGCGATATCCTTGAAAACTATAGCTGAGGACACCTTCACCTCCAAGAGGAATGCTAGATACCAGAGAGGTGCTGGATACCCAGTGGTCAGTCCCTTGGACTCAGGAAAGTATTTACACTGACCAAAAGGGAAATTTACCAATTGCTGCTGGTAGATGGGTTACCAAGCAACAAGATAGGGTCCCAGTGCAGCTCAGACTCCAAAGATGAACACAGGCACTAGGATTGCCTATCCAGGTCACAGGATCAATGTGTTTTGCAGAGATCAGAGGGCCAAGTACTGCCACAAAATCACCCTATGCAGCTCACTCAAGAGAGATGGAAAAGAAAGAGAGCAGGCTATAATGGCAGAGGCTTTGTAAGGAATATGGATAGAGCATGCACACAGGGAAAATACAGCACTGTGACAACAGAGGAAATGTTGGCTTCTTGTGAAGATGGGGCTGCTGGTGATGAGCCATTGAAGGTGTGGTGAGGAATGAGGGAGAACCTGGTTCTGGAAGATGAGTGCTTCTCAGTTGTCTTAACAACACTGGCTGCTCCTCTTGGTGCTTCCCAGACATCAACTTGCTTCAGTGACCATCTGAATCTCAGTAAGTGAAGAACTTACTGAGTGAACAAGCCACCACAGACACAGGATTGCAAATTATGATGCCAGTGTATAAAGTGAAGACATGACCTCTCCAAGGTATGGATGAGAGAAGGTTTTTATTATAGATATGAGGGAGAATTCAATCAAAGGCATCTAGAAAGAGACCAGAGCAGGGAGAGAAAGTAGTAGATTCACATGACCAGCAGACTGAACTGCACTAATGGCCAGGCTAGAGAGGGGCTTTCAAAGAGAGGAAGACAAAGAGGGAGTCAAGATGACCAAGAGTGCTTATGGCCAAACTGGCAGGGTTATATAGGAATGAGAAGCTGAGGAACAGGAAGCCCATGAGCTGGAGATGTTTATGGTAGTGAGCTGGTTGGGAAGAGCTGAGAGGAGCCTCAGGTACTGAGCCTGGAGGTCAGTATTGCTTTGGTAAGTTAATAAGCACCTCCATTGTTAGCATCTTTCCTTAGTTTCTTTTGGACCTTACAACCAAGTCTCATCAGCAGGAGGTTTTTATCAGCATGGAAAATTTAGTTCTATTTTCTTCATTCTGTTTTTTTTTTTTTTCTGGTTTAAGAGTTAAAACAAAATAAGAAAGAAACAAACAAATAAAAGCAAAACAACAACAACAACATAAAAACCCCATTTTTTTTTCAAAACATACACAAATGCAGAAAAATATACCCAAGTTTATCAGGGCCCTTGACATTACTGTCCAACCATGTGGAACTTTTGACTTGTGTGTGTGTGTGTGTGTGTGTGTGCACAAGCATGTGCATGTGCATGTCTAACACTATAATGTCTTGTCAATTTGATCCAAGCCAGAGTCATGTGGGAAGAGGAAATTTTAACCAAGAAAAAGCTTACATCAAATTGGCATAGAATACTTTCTTGACTGGTGATTTATAGAAGAGGCCCCAGTTCAATGGGGATGGTAGTGTAAGACACGACACGCAAGAGCATGGTCCCTCACGCTCCCACTCAGGAAAGGCGCCCCCCCAAAATCACTCACATGAAGCGGTCTTGATGCAAACGCATAAGGTTCTTTATATTTCAGTATACTGGGGCCGTAAGCCATACACCATGCAGGGTAGAGGGCTGAGGACCTCTAGCACAGAACTGAGACAGCTTTTATAGGGTTACAGCAAAGCCCCGCGTATCATGAACCAATCACCTCGTAGCATTCAGTGTGGACCAATTACTTTAAAGTATCCAACCCTTAACCTAGGAAGTCTGCTTTTGCACAGGCTTCTGGGTGTTCATTCACTACTGTAAACATTAAAGTAGGTGACCATCAGCTTAGGATTTAAGACTCCTAGCTTCCTGGGTTTTCTGGGGAACTGGGCTAAATTTTTCCATCCTAACATTCCCCACTTCTTCTATTGTTAATAGTTCTAATCTTAGAACTGGGAGGACTATAGGCGACTTTTTATTTGCCCGGGAGGCTCTTGTACTGTTGTCTAGGTACCATAATATGGACTATACTTATTTGCTCCCAAGCAAAAGTAATGATTCCATTAATCATACAAGGTCCATCAATAAGCAGCAAGAGCAAAGTCATTGAGGGTCCCATCAGATCAGGAAGTAGGGTTGTCATCCAAGGGGACTTGTTGAACCATCCCTTAACCCAGAGGGTAGCAGAGGCCCCCTGCTGTAAAAATAATAGAACCTTCCTCTGTAAACTGGATGGAGTCACCTGGTTGGGGAAGTGGGGCCCATACGATAAAGCTTGAGCTTAAGAGGATTCTCAGTCTTTTTGGCTTTCCATTCAGGATCGGGGGGTGGTGCTGGTTTTACATGGGAGGCATGGATCCAGGTGGGGGTTCCTTCGACCTTCACTGCCGTAGGCATGGTCAGGAGCACAAGATATGGTCCTTCCCACTGAGTCTCAAGGTTTTCTACTTGGTGACACCGAATCTCCAACCTGGAAGCAATGTGGGACTTGCAGGTCTCCTTCCCCGGAGTAAGCCTCCCGGAGCTGCTTCCATGCTCGCTGTCTCACCCACTGGAGTGCCTTGAGCCTAGTGAAGAGGGGCTGGGAGGACTTTGCATCAGCACCATGTACAGAGACAGTTTCCACCATTGGAGAGGGCCCCCCACAAAGCAACTCACAGGGGGTCAGTCCAACCCATTCAGAGGTGTTTCCAACCCTGAAAAGCATGAAGGGTTCTAATCTTAACATAGCAAAATATACCATACAACAGTTATCAAACAAGAATCACAATTAACAATATTTAGTCCATCAATATTTTGTAAGACTTAAAATATCTTTGTGAGTTCAAAGTCCTATATGTAACTTATTTTTAATCCTAACTATGGAAAACTATAACCATAACTATCTGTCTTCAACTCCTTAAAAGACCACAGAAGGATAATATATAAACTCTAGAAATGACAGAGACAACTCACTGCCTGGTCAGTCACCCAAAGTTCTTCTGTAATGTTCCATCTTCAGCCTATAGGCCATAGTGTGTCTGTCAGACTCTTTCATGAAGCAGAAAACTTTAAATTGTCCACCTGTATTGGCAGTTTATCAATTATTTTTCTCTGTGTCCTGCAGAATGTCTCCTTCTTCTATGAAGCGGGAATCCTGTAGCAATGTCCATCTTGTATCAGCAGTCACTTTTCTGTGGGTCCTACATGTCCAGTTTATACAGCATAAAGTCAAACAGTCCAGACAAGAACAGTATCTTTTCCATATGGCTAGTCTTGCCATGATGGAAGCAAACTCTGTAATGTGTTTCTTTGATGTCCATCTTCCTTCCTGACGCAGGTGGTGTTACCAGGAGCAGTTGTGCTTCACTGTCAAGAAAAACCCTAAACCATTTTAAATGCCATATTCTGTAGGTCTCTGAAAGGTTTGAAGAATGCCTATTCATCTCAAATACATCTCTGCATATCTAGAAACTCTAACTAACTTAACTCCAAGTTTTGACTATCGTAGGTAACTCTCTAATCTGTACTAAATTATACATGATATTTTTCAATGAGCTATATAAACATAATACCTAAACCAAGAGGAGAAATATACATATCACAAAATTGATCTTAAATTGTATCAATAAATGAAAATCCATTCCAAAACAAAGTATTCATATCTATACCATAATTCCCTTTTTTACCTTTAAAAAGACTGCTTGTGGTTATAGCCATTTATATCCAAGCCCATTTAAATGAAAACAAACATTTATAAACAATATTTGGGAATTTGGGCATTGTTCTTTCCAAACTAATTCCTGCTGGTAGGGGGCGCTGTCATGGGAGTCCAAAGAAGACGCAGAAATCTTGGCTGTAGTGGTCTGTAAGGTTGCAATGTCCCATTGACGTTGCTTCAGGGGGGTTTTGCTTGATCAAACCATGTCAGTCTGGAAGTAATCCACAGCTTTTCATTTTCTGTGGAAACAAAAATAGAAATCCTTTTCCCCAGTAACTTGTCCTTAGGCTTAAATTTTGGAGTCAAAGCATTTTTAAAATATATAAATTGAATTAATCCAGCAGCATTTGTTTTATCAGTTGTTATTTCCTTAGCAGTCAAACAATTTAAAGACAACAGAATTGCGTATAGTATCCAAAATTTCTCTGTGCTTTCCATCTTTATGTGGCTTTTTTATTACTCTATTTTACTTTTATTTTTACATATTTTGAGACAGGGTTTCTCTGTGTAAATTTTATCTGTCCTGGAATTCACTGCATACCAGGTTTACTTTGAAATCACAGAAATCTGTTTGCCTCTGTCTCCCGAATGCTGGGATTAATGGCATGCGCCACCACACCCAGCTCCTCTCTGTCTTTTTAAAACCATTTTATTTTTTTTCAAGCCTACGTATATTTTAAAACACATTGTAAACCTCTAGCAGTTTTCCTTAATGTAAATCTGTCTTTACTGAAAATCTTTTCCCTTTTCTGGCCTCGAGTCTTTATCTGTTAACCAACAACATTGCTAACAGGAAAGCTATAGCTGTTTTTGGCGTGATCTACCCAAGATGGTGGCAGCTACCTTTTTTGCCAGAACTGAGAGCTGTACTCATTGCCATGGTCTAAGTTGCCATCCAGAAGCGTGTTGCTGACTTGGAGATGTAGTCACTGTGATCAACAGCCCTGCCAGCCCTCATATATATCAAAAACTTGTTATTTCAGTCAAGTAGTCAAGAGTTATACTAAGGTCAGGTCGTCAGTCAGTCTATCCTATGATAAAACTACAAAGACACCAAAGACGCACAGAACGAAAATACACAAAACATAAACAGATCCAGACAAAGGTGCCAGGCAAAAGAATCAAACCCACCAACAGATGGAAGACGGTGACCTCCTCACCTCCTGGGATGTCCCCCCGAGGTGGCAAACAGATTCAGATTTGCCCACATGGCCTGCAAATAGACACAAGACTCAAGCAGCCACGGAACACAGGGCTTGGTCCTACCGAGTTAAGCTGAGCTCCTCTCCACCTCTGGGGTGCTCCCGGATTGGCCACAGACAGATTCAGGCGCATGTGGCTTGCCCACGTGTCCTACAAACAGATTCAGACACAGATGGGAGCTAACTGGGCGTCCCCAGGCTGCCCCATACCACCTTGGGGATTGCCCCAAGGCTACAGCCTGTGATTCTCATTGCATGTCTGCTAATCACGATCTTCTGGTCCGTTACGGCCCACTAAGACAGTTGCAAACCAAAACTGAGAACTCAAAATACAGATACCAGATCAGAACAGAGGTGCCAGCTGACATACACACATACACACACACCTCAGACACATACAGACACATACATACAGACACATACAGAGATGTAGGGATCCGGCCGGAACCTCCAAGTCTGTTCTCGAGTGTGAGAGGAGTAGTTGCAGTTCCCGGCCCATGCACCAAATGTAAGACCAAAAATCTACCAAAGAAATAAGTGCCCTGCTGCTAGATCGTCCATTGAGGCACCCCCATTGTATATCTTCTAGTGATGATGTAACAGCTCTATATGCCTCTGATCTAAAATAAAATGTAGTTCTAATTTTCTGTCTTAGTGTCTTTTGGTTTCTGTTTCTTTGTGAGTCTCACTGAACTATATTCAAATGATGACATAACTTTAATTAATAGTAAATTGTCTTTTAACCCCTCATTTTATTAGTTTTTAAGAATTTGTACAACATGGTTTGATAATATTCACATCCTAACTCCTCCCAGATTGATTCTCACCTTCCCTACTCATGCAATTTGATATTCCCTTAGGAGTTTCTTCAGGCTCCTTCATACCTTGGCTCATGACCTCTTCCCTTCTTCTTTATACTCAGTAATGGAATGTTGATTTTCCTCATACTATATCTTTCCCACCTGCTGTTTGGTCTCCCTTATTCAATGAAAAGAATCCTTTGAGTTACTCTAATCACAGCAATACTATCTAGGACATTCTCTCAATTTTAAGTCAGTTGATTAGCAAACAATTCTACTAGCAGATACAATTGCATCTTTCTAGTAACAATGTATTCTCAAGTGTTTGGTCCAAAACCTGTTATGTAGCTCTGCTGAAATCAAATCCACAGTCCTTCTTTCTTCAACTTCTAAGTGATGAGATTACAGATCTGTACTATCATACTCAGCTAAGACTAGGATTTTTGTTGGTGTTGTTCATCATACCTCTTTCCTGGTCTCTCATAACTAATTATTGCCAATCTTACAACCAACTTTGGAAAGGAGCAAATTTATAAACCTGAGAGTGGGAAGAATGAGTTGGTGATCTCCAGACAGTTCCTTTCCCAGTTTGATGTTACCATTTAACCTAGCCAAGAGATCCCAGAAAAGCACTTATCAGTGCTTATCTATATTTAACCACTCTTAGGCTTCTGATTCTGTCATTGAAAGAATCATCATCATTAGAAGCAGCAGCAACAACAATAGGGCATGTCAACTCAGCAGCATGAAGGAAAGCCAAATGAGCAGGAGTTGAAATAATCTTCCTTCTGCCTTTTTATTTGGGTTACTAGAATATGTTGCCCACAGCCAGGGTGGGCCTTCTCGTGACAATGGAGGCAGTCAGGACAGTTTTTCTAATGAGACTCCCTACCAATTGACTCTAATTTTTGGCAAGTTGACATTAAAACCAGCTATAATACATGAACAAAGAGTTAAAAATTCTGTCTCAACAAATAAATATAAAAAAGAATTAGAAAGTGCTAGACATAAATTATGTAGGTGACTGCAGAGATGGTTCTGTGAGTAAAGTATTTATTATGAAAGCATGAAGAGTATAAAGAGTGGAGGTCTAGTCCCCAGACACCAAATAAAAGCTGAATAGGCATGGTGACCTGTCTATAATCCTATAGTCTATAATCCGTTTCCTCTGGAAAGCAGAGACACAGAATCCTTAGAGCAAGCTGGCTACCCTGACTAGCCAAAACAGTGATTTATAGGGTCAATAGGAGACTCAGTCTCAATATGAACTGTGTAGAATAATAAACAAAGACACCTGACATCAACCTCAGGCTTCCAGAAACAGGCATGCACATTTGCACAATCATCTGCACACACATGCACCCATACAAACACATATATGTAAATGTACACATACTGTATACATACAACAGAACAAAGTCATGAGTTATAATTTGTAATAATCAAATGATAATGTCATTAGACTTCAAGTGAAGATGTAATACGATCAAAAAATCCTTGACCATGAAACAAGTCAATTGATCTATTCTGAGTAGCCTAATGAGAGAAGTTCAGAGACTTACAAGATATCATCAACTGTACCAACTCATATAAAGAGATTTATAGAAACAGACACATAAAAATATTTGAAGAAAGAATGACTGAGAACTTTTAAAATATGATTTCAATTATTAAAATACCAATTCAAGAAACCTACTAAACTCCAAATATAATAAACTCAAAACATCCAAATCTAAATAAATGAGATAAATGAGAAAATCTTGGAGCAAAAAGAAAAAAACAACATGTCTATAGGAGGGACTATCAGTAAGATCACTAAGTGGTACCTCATCAGAACATGCAGGCCAGAGAAAAAGGAATTCAAGGTGCTGAAAAAAAAAAAAGTTGATGTTAAGAGTTCCATACCCAGTAAAACTATCTGTACAAGATGAACAAAAAGTTTTTATACTCTCAAGTCAGCAAAAACAGAGATTATGTCACTAACTGGCTTTTTACAGATTTGGTAAGACTATCCCTTCAAGCTAAAATAAAAGTCCATGTGGCAACAATTTGAAGGCACAGGAAAAACAAGGACATGTCTGTTACAGCATGTTGTTCCTGCCGGCCTCCTGGTCCTGCCGCCATTGTCCCACAACCACGTGTGCCCCAAATAACACTCAGAGACTCTGTATTTGATACAATCCTGTTGGCCAGTTACCATTATTGTTAATGGGCTAGCTCTGTCTTAATTATTAACCCATTTCTACTTCTCTAAGTATTTCCACGTGGTCGTCTTATCGGGGAGCCGCGCGGCAGGCTTCCTGCTTCTTCCCTGGGCTACATGTCGACTCCTCCTTCCCACTTCCTATTTCCTTCTCCTAGTCTCCTGGCCCCGCCTATCTAGTTTTCTATTGGCCAGCAGGGCTTTATTAACCAGTATGAGAAACATATATACAGAATAACATCTCCCATCACATGGCTGTCTACTGGCTTGATTACCATGACTTGTTAAGCTTGCTTGCCTATACAACCCTGAACAACTTGAGTGTTATGATATAAAATAATTATATGAAGCATTAATTATTAAACTGTGTTTTATAATGTATATGTGTATATAGAAATGTTATTTTATGACAGGAATAACAAAATTTGAGGGGATGAAGTAAGCTACATTGGAATAAAATTTTGTAGTCTATTGAAATTAAGTTGTTATTAATATAAGCTACATGGTTTAATTTATTACTCAGATAATCAAGTAGCAAATAATGCAGATTTTACAAAAATAACAAGAAATTAAGATGTCACAATTTAAATTGTCTATTTAATACAAAGAATGGATGGAAGGATAAGAGCAAAAGTATATAAGATGCAAAATGAAAACCAGAGTGGAGATGTACATCTTAGAATATCCTATATTGCTTTAAATGCAAACAGATTAAACATTCCAGTCATAAAGTAGAGGTGGTAGAAAGTATCTTGAGAAAAAAAAGTGTGACCCAAATCTTATTGACTGCCAGAGACAAACTTAATGGGCTGCTGCTGGTTGGATGTTTTTCTAGCATATATGAGATCCTGAATTCCATTCTTAGTACTGTATGAACCAGTTGTAGTGTTCATGTACCTTAGTTTTGTCAACCTGATACAAACTAGAGTCACCAGGGAACAACAACAACAACAACAACAACAACAACAACAACCACAACAAAAACTTAATTGAAGAATTGCCACCATCAGATTGGCCAGTGGGCACATTTGTGGGGAATTTTTCTTGATTAAAGAGTGATGTAGGAAAGTTCAGCCCCATCCGACTCTGGGAAGCAGATCTTTGGGCAGGTGGTACTGGGTTGTATAAGAAAGCAGGCTGACCACCCAGAAAAGCAGCATTCCCTTCCACATTTCTATGTCAGGTTCTGCCTTGCGGGTTCCTACCTCGTTTTCTCTTAATGATGGACTATAACCTGAAAGGCAAATAAACCCTTTCCTTCCCTATATTTCTTTCAGCTTTCATTTTACCACAGCAAGCAGACTATGAAAATGGTGTATACCTAAAAATTAGCAAGACACAGCTTCCTGTGTTGACAACACATGGATACCAGAGCTCTGTTCCAAGTACTCAGAGCAGAATCCCAGGAGCCAGCACATGGTGAATTCCCACTCAGAAATTACATGATGTGTAATCCCCTGCCAGCCCAGCTACAATGTCTACTTCTTAACCAGAGATGCAGCAGTACAGAGTGGGACCGATAGCCAAGGAAGAAGCAAGCCCCTCATTGCTGGCTGAGAATCTTGCTTCTATCACATAGCTTCTCCAATGAGAAACTTCCATCAATCTTACCTGCTATCAAAATTCATTAGGAAAATAAACCATAGATTTCTGCCTCTTGAAAATAAGTCCCCAAGGGCAGGATGGATACTGAAGACACACTTTCTCATAACAATCAGTTTACTGTTAAAAATCACCAGCCAGTTTGCCTTAGAATATCATATGACATCCAACAAATCCAAGGGAGAATCCATTGAAAGTTATCCAAAGTAGATAAACATGGAAAAGCCCCCTTTCAATCTAGTGGGGTTTTTCCCCTCAACTATTCATGGTCAGATGAATCATCTTGGCACCCCTGTTGCCTTTTATTAATACAAATCAGACATATTAGTCACAAGTGAACACTTCCTGCCAGGAAAGGGCATCATCAGCCATGTGTCACAGTGGAAACAACAGACAGGTGGAACATCTCCTCTTAGAAATTCCCTCTAGATCAGTGTCTTAGTGCCTTAGGTTTTCTATTGCTATAATGAAACAGCATGACCAAAAGAAACTTGGAGAGGGAAGTGGTTATTTAGCTTACACTTCCTAATCCACAGTCTATCACTGGAAGAAGTCAGAACAGGAACTCAAACAAGACAGGGTCCTAGAGGCAGGAGCTGATGAAGAAGCTATGGAGGAGTCCTGCTTACTGCTGTGATCCCCATGCCCTATTCAGTTTGCTATCTTATATACCTGAGATCACCAGCCCAGGGATGACACCACCCACAGTGGGCTGGATTATCCCCCATCAATCTTGAAATTTACAAAATGTCCCACAGCTGGATTTTATGTAGGCATTTTCTTTTTCTTCTTATTTAAATTAGAAACAATCATGTTTGTTCCCAGTTCCCTCTCCCTACCCTCTTCCCATGCTCCCCATTGACCCCCTATCTCATCCCCTTTCTGCTTTACAGGGAGGGTGAGGCCTTCCATGAGGGATCCCCAAAGTCTGTCATATCATTTGGAGCAGGGCCTAGGTCCTACCCCATATGTCTAGGCTGAGAGAGTATTCCTATATGTGGAATGGGCTCCCAAAGTCCATTTATACACTGGATAAATGTTGATCAACTACCAGAGGCCCCATAGACCTCCCAGTTCTCCTAACTGACACCCACAATCCGGGAATCTGGGTCGGTCCTATGCTGGTTTCCCAGCTATAAGTCTGGGGTCCATGAGCTCCCCTTTGTTTGGGTCAGCTGTTTCTGTGGGTTTCTCCAGTCTGGTCTTGACCCCTTTGATTATCCCTCTCTGCTACTGAATTCCAGGAATTTGGCTCAGTGTTCAGCTGTGGATGTCTGTTTCTGCTTCCATCAGCTATGGGATGAAGGCTCATGTTCTTCCTTTTGTGACTGCGTTACCTCACTCAGGATGGTTTCTTCCAGTTCCATCCATTCGCCTGCAAATTTTAAGATTCCATTTTTTTTTCCAATGAGGAGTACTCCATTGGGTAAATGTAGCATGTTTTCTTTATCCATTCTTCAGTTGAGGGGCATCTAGGTTTGATGGGAGACGTCATTCTGTAAATATGTTTTTCTTATTGGTTAATGAATGAAGCACTGTTGGCCAATAGAAAAGCAAGATAGGCAGGACTAGGAGACAAGGAGGATTCAGGAAGTAATAGGGAGGAGATTCAAGATGTAAGACCAAGAGAGAAGAATGCCAGGCCATCTCTTCAGTAAAATAAGACCACATGGAAATACTTAGATTAATAGTGGTTCCCAGGCTATGTGTCACAACCCCTTTGGCAAACTTTTTCTCCCAAAATGTTTATACTATGATTCATTAGTTATGAAGTAGCAACAAAAATAAGTTTTTATGATTGGAGCCATCACAACTTGAGTGTCCCAGTGTTAGGAAGGTTGAGATCCACTGAGCTAAAACCACAGTAAGGATGGATAACAATGATGTAGTGTGATTAATAATTTTACAAAGAGCTTTTCTCCTTCATTTCCCTTCAAATCTCAGTCCTGGTAGCGTCTTTCTACCCTATTTGCCTACCATACTTACTGTACTTTCTCCATCTGTTTATTCACTGATGGACACAGATAGTTTCCAGTCTTCGCTACAGAAATTAGTGCCATAATGAAGTTGAATGTGCATGTCTCTTCACACCTCTAACCAAATCTCCAGGTTTGATAAATCATATTCTGTTCCTCATCAGCAATGAACAGAGTCATTTAGGGGGAAACCTCTAGGCTGATAGCATCTAGCTAGGTGGACTTTTTAGTCCATGAAATAGCAATGTCAGAAGCTTAAAGAGTTTTTGTTTTGCTTTGTTTTTCTGAAAGAGTGATTCTTCCTCATACAGAAGCTTACCTTGGAAAATCAACATCTTTGCATAATGTTCATAACTGCCAATTCTTTGGGGTCATAGATTTGTTTGTGACAAGATATCTAAGTTGTTTCCCATGTTGTGATGTAACACTGACTGTTGAAATCAAGAAGGTGTTCAACAGCATGCTGAGCTCTATGAGGAGGAGACAATTCCGATATTGTTCAAATGGATTCAACACCCCTGATATTGCTTAGTGCTCTAGGGTAACTACTGACTTCCAAGAAGAGGAACCAAGCACAGAGATGGTAACACCATTCACCAGACAGCAAAGCCTGGTCCCACTTGCATGGAATAATGGGTTGTCAGACTATAGTGATGAAATTACATAAATTATATTATGTTACACATAAGATCAAACCAAAACAGGGGCTCTGTGTATGCAGGGCACAGCCATGTGCCACCTAATGCATTTCTGTCAGCAACTGCATACACAATAATGTATGTGCCATAAGAATATAGTCTATTTTTGTTGATCCTGGAAGGCATCACCCTCCCTGTGGAGTGGGGAGGGGGGAATGGGATGGGAAGGTGGTTGGGGGGGGTATGGAAGGGAGGTAAGGAAGGAGGGAGGGAGGGAGGAAGAGAGGGAGGGAGGGAGAAGGAACTGAGATCAATATGTAAAATAAAATAAATTTCAAAAAAGAAAAAAAAAGATTATAGTCTATTGGCTAGTGTTGTCACAACTGTGGTAATGTCACAATATAAGGCATTGCTCATCTGTTCTTGATGATGTTGGTGTAAACAAAATTACTGCACTGCCAGCCATGAGCATGCCACTCACACTTACATATGGCACAGGGTGATCAATCATAAAAATAAGCAGCTGTTACTAGTTTCTGCATATACTATACTTCTCATTGTTATCACTGAGTATACTCCTACTTATAAAAACTGTTTACTGTGAAGCATAGTATTGTGTTACAGCAGCAGCTCCAGCCAGCCCCAGTTCACCTATCTGTTAATAGAGTTTATGCTCATTTCAAGCACTCAAGGAACTTAACACAGACCTGCTGGCTCTGGCGTGTTTGCATATGATCATATAATGATGCATTTTTGGTAGGGTGTCCTCACGATGTGTCACATGAGTGTGCTACTACTGAGCACTAGTCAATTGTGGAGTCAGAGTTGCAAACAGATAGCTGCCCTTAGCATATGTAGTCATAACTCTGCCCTAAATATCATCCTCAGTTTTACTGTATCCTCTTTTGACTTTCACATCTTCGTCTACTCATTTTGCCACAATCATAACACTTATCAAACTCCTTTGCCACTTTCCTGTCTTACCAATTAAGCTATAAACTGACACATGCTTTACACTGAAGCCACAGTAACCTAGTTTCTTCTATCTGTGTCACTGTGACAGAATATCTGATATAAACAGTTTAGATGAAAGAGAGAGATTTTGCTCAGGGTTTCAGAAAGTTCAGTCCATTACTACTTGGTCTTATGTGCCTGGACAGAGTACTGTGGTAGCAGCAGCACATGTGGAGAACTGCCCAGGACAGGCAAGAAACAGAAGAGGGAACTGGGAACTAGTTCAAAACTTTCAAAGAGTATGCCTTTAGGATCTACTTCCTCCATTTAGTTCCCACACCTAAACTTTCCAGAACAGCCTAAAATAATACCATCTAAGGACCAAGTTTCAGCTCACACGCCCAAGGAGGTTGATTTCATGTTCAAACTATAATGCCTGACACAGCACAGTGATCATGTCTGTATCACCAAACTCAAAAAACAAAGCAGCAGCAACAACAAAAACTCTAGTCAATACTAGAGCAATGTGTTTGGGTATATCATCCACCATGTGGGATGTGAACATCCTTGGCTGTTAGAAGAGCACCCACATGGACAGTCACTTGAGAGCCAGGGTGAGAACTCTTATCCCCATTCTTCATACTTCCAAGAACCCACACAGACACCTACATCTTGGTTTCTCTGAAAACAGTATAATGCTATGATATCATGCCTTGCTGGTCTGATTTGCCCATTATGATGCATTTTCCTCTTATATAAACGGTGCATTTGGTCTCTCCTCATTCACAATTACAGCTAAGCTTTGGAAGCATTCAGAACACGCTTATTTTTTTGATCTTCTGGCAAGCTTATGAACTAGGTATTATCATTCTCCAATCAGAATTGAAAAACAACTTCCACAACCAAGAGTTTAGAGACTGACCCAAGGTCCCACAACTATCAAGGGGCAGCACTAGGGGATACTTAAAAAGCAAACTTATCCCTGGTCACACTGGCTAAAGTAAGAGATCATTACAAATTTCAATTCCTGGGTAAAAGTCCTGTCTAGCCTCCCCATTCTTCCTGACTGAATTGCCTAATTTAATTTAGTTCTATGAAGTTAATAATCATATTATTTTAACAAAAAGAGAAAACATTCCAGTAGAACATTTGAGCATACTATCAGGCTCAAAAGAACACATGGATCACTTTACAAAAATGTTTTAAAATGAATAAACTCTTCTTGGGGGGCTATGGGAAGAAGGAAGAAAAATAAAGTTGGATTTCCTTGGGATCAACTCCACTCTTTAATTCTGACTCCTAGTTCCTAACAACACATCCTCCTCTCCCACCCTCACCCCACACTTGTTTTATCTAACAGAGGATCATGGGAACATTTACCAATGTGCATACTTACTCTTTTCAAATAAATCATAAACATGTCTACTGTTCTATATTTTGAGAAAGAAATAAAGAAAAGTTAAGTTCCAGAACAAGACTTAGTAATGATTGTTTACTGCCACCTTGTCTTCTGAATTAAACTTCATCAGAAATCTTTTTCTAAATGTTTACATGAATAAGTTAGTGTACTTTCAGCCTATCATAGAAGCTTTTTTTTGAAGTGAGTGGTGGATAATGCAGAGTCACAGAATATCAGAGTACTTCAGTAAATGACTGTTGAGCTCTGAGCCCTAAACAAAACATCTATATCACCCCCTCCAAGGCGCAGGAAACATTACAAAGGAGGAGGAAGAAAGAATGTAAGCCCTTGGAGCAGGAAGGATTGCTGCAAAATGCCTTAGCCACTGTGGCTGTTGTCCAAGACTGGCCTATCAACAGTCTATTATGGGTGGGGGAGGGGCTTGTCAGCTATTGGAAGTTAATGGTTTGAGGGGAAGAGGATGATCAGTGGTGTAATCAGTAATGACTTACCCATGCTCCAGTAAATAAATCCCCACTTAATGTTCATGCAAGCAAGCTTAATTAAATTCAGTGGGTTAACAACAACAACAACAAAAAAGACATAAAAGCAGGAAACTTATTTTTGAAAATAATGTTGTTTTCATTGGGAGGAGTATGAATGAGATGGAAGAAGAAAGCTCTATTGCATATTGCATATGCAAAGCACATTTTGTTCATCTGTTTATCTGTCAATGGGATCTAGGCCAACTATGACTTGGCTATGTAAATAGGACTACAGCAGACATGCATGCTCAAAGGCCTCTATAGTACTAAGATTCTTTGGTTATATATCCAGGAATGAGATGATTGGATCCCATGGTAGTTCTAGCTCCATACAACAGTATTTTTTTTTAACACAAAACTTTTAACAGCTGAAACAAAAAGTTGCCAGGACATTCTCCATTTGCCCTCACTGAATGAGCCTATCCCACAAATCTCCAGAGAGGACAACTCAACCCATTCTGAAGGAGTGCTGGGGACACTGACAGGGTAACACCCCCTCTGAGAAGGAGAAAGCAGCTCACAATGTCAGTATTTAATTTCTTCACCTTTTGGTGTCCAAATCAGCACAGCCATCTTTGACCTCTGGCTTCTCAAACAGGTGAGGCTTGGAAGAGACCATTGATGGGATTCAATGTTTAAATGCTCAGTGCTAGAGTATGGACTCTCATTCATGTGGTGCAGTGTGGAGATCATGTTTTGGAGACAAGGTCTACTTTTACTGTATGCAGTTATACATTTGGATAGACTAAATACAAGACTAGTGCTTACCACTGAGCACTAGGTAGAAGGATCTGATAGGGATGTGGCTATAGGTCATCTGTGCTTTGTCCCCAGTGGTTCATGAACATCAAAAATGGTCCCTTGAGCAGTGATGGTAAGAACTGTGGGATCTTTAAGGAGGGGAGTCTAGTGATGGGACTCATGCACTTAGGCATATGCAGGTAGTTCTCCTATGACCTAGCTAATGTTCATGGGAGGATTATTATGAAATAAAAGCCTCATCCTTATTCTGGCCCCTCCATGGACCTTCCCTGGATTTCTATGCTGTCATGTGACTTTTCTCCTTTATACATTTTCTGGCCTGAAGTCAGCCACCATTGGGAAACAGCCAAGGAAGCCTCACCAGAGGGAAGCAGATAATAGTATCAGGCTGTAGCTCCCCATGCAGTGACCAAAATGGACCTCTTTACAAGGCACCCACTTTGGTTACCTTGTTATTTTAAAAAGTATAATATAAAGGATAACCTAGAACTATGTTTATTGCAGTCAGTAGAAAGTATGGCTTTGTGGATCAGAGTACTAGGACTGTTCTTGTGCCATGCCTGCCCTCGCCAGCAAGGAAGACATGACTCCGGGAAGATCTTCATGCAGTTTTAATCAGGATCCTTGAAACATGTTCTTCTGACCAACGGGACCCCGGGGGACCCCTGCACAGGCTTAAATACCCTTGCGCTAACCAACCCAGTGAGCTATGTGGACCCTGCAGATAGGCTACTCTAATGCGGAAGCAGACAGGCTAAACAGACTTAACCAAATAAGGGCTTGTTTATGCCAGAGAGCACTCACCAACAGGAAGGTGGAAGGCGGAAGCCAGCGCCATCTTTAAGGTGCAGCACTTCGCAACTCTCTACAGTTCCCCCTTTTTGTTTTAATAACACAACAGGCAAGGGTAGTGGTCTGGTCTCCAGTAAAGCAGTGGACATTGTAATGACCCTGAATCCTGGTAGTCAGCCAAGTCAGTGCTACACCCGTCCGGCATCTTTTTCCTGGAGGTGGGGCCTCAGACACCAACCCACATGCAACCAGACTTGCCCTTCTCAGAGTTGCTCACTTCCTGAGCTAACTCGGAGTGTAGTGCCAAGCCATACAATCTGAGCGTGAAGGATCAATACTTATTCATGACTGCGAGCCATGCTTGTGGAGACTGTCCTGCCTCAATGGTTGTAAATGCCTGGACAATCATAGCTGCATACTGCTTCTGAGCAAACCTCATCTTGCAAAGGCACCACAAGCCCACGAAGGAGATAAGCAATAAAAGGACAGCCATGGCTCCCATTCCCGCCCACTCTTTCAGATGATCTATGGCAACGGGAACCATGATGACAATCCGGCAGCCAGTCCCGCATCCACATGTGTTGAATTTATTGCAATGATGGCTACTCACAGCTGTGCCATTAGGTCATCAAAGTCAGCAGACCAATTTCCTAAAAGATAGCTAGACAACTGTTGTGATAAATTAGCAGCATGTGTAAAGTTCTCATACTGAATTCTGGTAACACACAAACCTGGATATTTCATTTCACATCCTAATTGGGCCAGCTGCCACAAGGTATCTATTTGCTCCTGCACCAAATCAATTCTTTGGTTTACAATCATTAAACCTCCTTTTAGTTGAGCACCAATTGTGGATTGAGCATCCAAGGCGGTAGCCACATTCTTAGACAACTCATTTAGCTTAGAGGCTGTTTGCACCAATGTGCTCATAGCCATGGCAGCCATGACTGAATCCACAACTGCAAAAGAGATAGCTGCAACTATGGCTGCTGTAATGCCAAAATCTCTCCCTGCAGCCTTTGCCAAACAGGCCACAAAATCTAAAAATGGTTCTATTGGGCCTTGCAGTATCTTAGTGAGGTTACCACTCACCTCTCCCTATTGGGTAATGACTTCCATGCTTTTATGGCAATCTGATTTACTTGTTCAAGACTTAAGTCATTTCCTAAGGCTTTCCAGACCTCAGGGCGAAAGGAACACCCTGTACCTTGGCCCCACCCTTCCTCACTCTGATCAGGAGAAGGTGCCCATGGCATTGTTCCAGGAGGGTCCCTCCCCTCCCCACATTGCCATTTCTCCTCTCCCTTCCCCCTCTGCCCCTTAAGGGATTGTTTGTGAACCTTTTCTACGAGGGCTTGCAATTCTTCCTCAGAATCTGTTTCATTCCTACCTGACTCTCCTGTGCTCTCAACCTCTTCTGATCTTTCTTCTTCTAACATTTCTAGCGCAGCTTTCCCTTCTTCCATCGCCTCTTTACAGTACCTCTGGTCTTCGATACAGCTAAGCACTAACTTCCAAACAGGTCAGACTCCGAACTTTAACGTCCCTTGTTCCCAAGCATAGTCAAGATCCCTGCCTAAGTTGTCCCAGCACGCTACCATGAGGTCTCCCAAAACTGCGAACCAAGGTGCAATGGCATCACATTTGCTCAGGAATCTTTCTAGTGTGCCTTTCTTTATTTTAAGTTTCTTTTACAAAAGTAGCTCCTGAAGAGCCAGAAAAATTGGATGAGACTGAGAAGTCTCCATTTTGAAATTTTTACTTTTGGTTCGTTAGAACCTCTAGCTCAATGTCTGAGACTTTATTGCCACTTATTTCCATGGTCTTTAATTTGGTCCCAACTTACCTGGGACTTTATTGCTCCTTACTGGAGACCTTATTGCCTCTTTACCGAGGGCTTTAAATTTGGTCCCAACTTACCTTGGGAACTTGCCAGCGCTGTCCTGACTGCAAGAAGTTCTGATCTGAAATATTCCTAGTACGGGCCACCATTTGTGCCGCACCTACCCTCGCCAGCAAGGAAGACGCGACTCCGGGAGGATCTTCTTCATGCAGTTTTAATCAGGATCCTTGAAACATGTTTCTTCTGACCAGTGGGACCCCAGGGGACCCCTGCACAGGCTTACATACCCTTGCACTAACCAACCCAGTGAGCTATGTGGACCCTGCAGATAGGCTACTCTAACGTGGAAGCAGACAGGCTAAACAGACTTAACCAAATAAGGGCTTGTTTACACCAGAGAGCGCTCATCCTTGGGGAGGTGGAAGGCGGAAGCCAGCGCCATCTTTAAGGTGTGGCACTTCGCAGCTCTCTACATGTTCTCACTGGGGACAGGTTATGAGGGGAGCGAGATTCAGGCCTAATCCAGGGAGTTTCCAGGGAAGGGTGTGAAGGGGATTCTACCTGAACTGGTCCCAGACTCACCTCTGGCAGAGGCCTGGCAATGGGGGGGGGGGGGGTAAAAGATCAGGCAGGCAAGGACTCAGGGTGGTCCCACAAGCATAGGTGGATATCCAGCAAAGGCCCGGCACTCTGGCAGAGGCCCGGAGGAGGGGGTCAAAGATCAGGCAGAAGATTATATATCTTTAAACACACGACCTGTCTTTTTGCATGAATTGGTCCTTCTTGTGTATCTGAAATCTGTTTTGTTTTGTTTTCTTTTTCCAGAAGTGTTTAGGTTTATCAATCTAGAGGTTTTACAAATTCATTCTTCTGGGAGCTCTTTACTGGGTATACCTCACATTCTTGACAAATTATAACTATGTTCTTGCTATATTGATTGTATAATGTCAGGATTGTTATGTTAATATCCAAGGATGTATACAGATCATGTCCATTCATTTTAATTAGTGACACAAAAACCTTCCTTCTTTGAAAACAGTTATTAGCTTATATTGATATTTTGTCTAAGCTTATTTTGGTTGGGCATCATGTTTTGCACATCATAGCAATCACCCAGATTCCCTAATTGGTTGCAATACTTTTATTATGAACTTTGATCAGACACTTTACAAACCAGAAATGGGGGGGAGGGGGATCTGTGGTGCAAGAATGCCCAGCAGGGATCTGGGATGTCCTGAGAGATCTAGACAGATGACTGCACAACAAGATAAGGAACTTAGTTGTAGATCGAGATTGAAATTAAGAACATACATTAACAGCTTGGAGGAAAAGAAACATTGTAAAGGGAAATATGCATAATACAGAAGAGAAAAAGACTAGAGAGAATGAATTTGGGTTTTCTGAAGACATGAAGGAAGAGAAGGGAGGGTTGCTGAGAGAGAGAAAAGAGAGAGGGGGGATATGAATGTTTCATATCAGGAATATTTGGGAACAGTGATACACTAGTAACACAGACAGACTCTACCCCTTGGCATCTAAATAAACTCCTTCACTGCTGAAAGGAAACAAACTCTCTGGATAAATGGATGGCTCAGGGTAGGGAATTGTGAGATAAAACTAAAACATACTGCCATGCAAGGAAATAATTAAGTCTTTGAACAATAATTGGAAGATACCTGAAAGGCACAAACACCAAACAGAAGAAAGTCTTCCTACTTCACCCATCACAACTCCACTAACCAGTCAGCTGGCAAAACTCCTGTGGAAAGGCTGTTCTACCCTCCCCCATTGGACCCTGTAATCCATAAGTCCTACTCTGCTGCCCCACAAACCCAACAATTCACAGCAGCATCAGTGGTCTCCAGAGGCACAAATACCACCTGCACCAATTGGAGGAAGAGCACCACCCCCTAGGCACAAGCACTGCCTACACTGGTTGAAGGAAGGGATGGATAGATGCCATAGCAAGAATACATTCAACAACATAAAGAGCAATATGGCATCACCAGAACCTAGTGGCTCCACAATAGCAAGACCTGAAATTTTCAACACAGAAGAAGTAGAAGGAAATGACTTTAAAAATAACTTTATGAAGATGACAGAAGCCCTTAAAGAGGACCTCAAGGAAAAGACAAACAAAAATAATTGAAAGAAATCAATAAACACCTTAAAGAAAGCTGAGAAAAACTGGTGAAGGAAACACTTCAAGACTTGAAAATTGAAACAGAGACAATAAAGAAAACACAAATCAAAGGAATTCTGGAAGTGGAAAATCTGGGTAAGTGAACAGGAACTACAGCTGAAAGAATAATGAACAGAATGCAAGAGATGGACGATAGAATCTCTGGCATTGAAGATATGATAGAGGAAATAGATTCATCAAAGAAAACATTAAAGTTAACAAAGTCATAACACAAAACATCCAGAAAATATGGGACACTATGACAAGACCAAACCTAAGAATAATAGGAATCAAAGAATGAGAAGAAGTCCAGCTCAAAAACACAGAAAATATATCTCACAAAATCACAGAAGAAAAAATTTCCCAACCTAAAGAAGAAAATGCCTATGAAGATACAAGAAGCTAACAGAACACCAAATAGATTGGAGCAACAACAACAACAACAAATATCCCTTCACCACACAATAATCAAAAGAATAAAGAAATAATCTTAAGAGCTACAAAGGAAAAGGGCCAGGTAACATATAAAGGCAAACCCATCAGAATAACACCTGACTTCTCAATGGAGGCTCTGAAAGCCAGAAGGTCCTGGACAGATGTTATGCTAACACTAAAAGACCATGGATACCAGCCCAGACTACTATATTCCACGAAATATTATTATCAATTATTATTGACAAATATTATTGTTAATTATTATAGACAAAGAAAACAAGATATTCCATATCAGAACCTGATTTAAACAACACCTGTCAATAAATCCAGCCCTACAGAAAGTAATAGAAGGAAAACTCCAATCCAACGAAGTTACCTGCATCCAAGTACCCAAGAAAACACAGGCAATAGATAATATTACACCAGAAAAAAGACACACACACACATACACACACACACGCATGCACGCACACACACACACACGCATGCACGCACAACCAACAACAAAAACAAAGCCAAAAATTTAACAGGAATTAAGAAAATCATTGGTCATTAATATCACTTAATATTAATGGACTCAATTCATCTATAAAAAGAAACAGGCTAACAGTATGGAAACAAACATGGGAGCCAACCTGCTGCATATAAGAAACACACCTCAACTTCAAAGACAGATATTACCTCAGATAATTGTTGACAGATATTGTTGGAGACGTTCTAATCAAATAGACATAAGCCACAAGCTTGTGTAACTATTCTAATATATAACAAAATAGTCTTCAAAATAAAATTAATCAAAAGAGACAGAGAAGGGCATTTGATATTCATCACAGAAAAAAATGCATAAACTTGAAGTCTCATTTTTGGCATTTATGCCCCACATACAAGGACACCCACATGTGTAAAAGAAACATTACTAAAGCTTAAATTTCACATCAAACACTACACACAGTAGTGGAAAACTTTAACACCCCACTCTCACCAATGGTTATGTCTGCCAGACAAGCTTAATGGAGAAATAAGGGAACTACCACACATTATGACTCAAGTAGGATTAATAAACATCCAGAGGACATTCTCCACTCTCTCCAAATCTCTTCAATAATGTACTTGAAGTTCTAGCTAGAACAATAATAAAACAAAAGGAGATCAAGGGGATACCAATTGGAAAGGAAGAAGTCAAACTTTCACTATTTGAAGATGATAGGACAGTATACATAGATGACCCCAAAGTTGTAGGGTAGTTCAAAGTTTTACAACTGATGAACACATTCAGTAATGTGTAGGATACAACATTAACTTAGAAAAACAGTAGGTCTCCTTGATACAAATGATAAATGGGCCCAGAAAGAAATCAAAGAAACATCACCCTTTACAATGGCCACAGATAATATAAAATATCTTGGGATAACTCCAACCAGACAGGTGAAAGACCTGCATGACAAGAACTTTAAGTCTTTGAAGAAATAAATGGAAAAAAGATATCAGAAAATTGAAAGATCTCCCATGCTTTTAGGTAGGTTGGAACAACATAATAAAAATGGCAATCTTACAAAAAGCAATCTACACATTCAACACAACCCCTATCAAAATCTCAGCACAATTCTTCAAAGACCTAGAAGGAACAATATTCCATATGGAGAAACAAAACAAACAAACAAAAAACCTGCATATCTAAATCAATCCTGTACAAAAAAATGAACTTGTAGAGGCATCACCATCCCTTACTTCAAGTTCTACTATTGATCTATAGTATTAACAACAGCTTGGTATTTGCATAAAAACAGACATATGGAACAATGGAATAGAATTGAAGACTCTAACACTGATCCACAAACCTATGAACACCTGAATTTTGACAAAAAAGCCAAAATTGTACAATGGAAAAAGAATCTTCAACAAATGGTGCTGTCTTAACTGAATGTCAACATGTAGGAGATTGCAGATAGATCTGTATCTATCACTATATGCAGAACTCAAGTCCAAGTGGATCAAAGACCTCAACATAAATCCAGTTATAATGAACCTGATAAAAGAGAAAATGGGAAGTACCCTTGAACAAATGGGCACAGGAGACCACTTCCTAAATATAACACCAATAGCAGAGACACTGAGAAAAGCAATCAATAAATGGGATCTGCTAAACCTGAGATGCTTCTGTAAGATGTGATCAGTAAGACAAAATGGCAGCCTACAGAATGAGAAAATATCTTTTCCAACCCCGCATCTGACAGAGGCATAATATCCAAAACATATAAAGAACTCAAGAAACTAGACATCAAAATACTAAATAATCCAATTTAAAAATGGAGTACAGATCCAAACAGGGAATTCTCAACAGAGGAAACTCAAATAGCCTGAAGGCACTCAAGGAATTAGAATTGCTCAACATTCTTAGTCATTAAGGAAACACAAATCTAAATGACTCTGAGATAACATATTACACCTATCATAATGGCTAAGATCAAAAACACTGATGACAGCTTATGCTGGAGAGGATATGGAGTAAGGGGAACACTGCTTGTGAACAAGCCACTTTGGAAATCAGTATGACAGTTTCTCATAAAATTGGGAATCAAACTACCTCAAGATCAAGTAATATCACTCTTGGGCATTTACCAAAAGGATGCTCAATCATATAGCAAGGATTTGTTCAACTATGTTCATAGCAACATTATTCATAACAGCCAGGACCTGAAAAACAAAACAAAACAAAGCAAACAAACAAAAAAACTAATTGCCCCTCAACCAAAGAATGGAAAAAGAAAATGTGGTACATTTACATAATATTTCTCAATTGTAAAAACAATGACATCATGAAATTTGCAGGCAAATGGGTGGAAATAGGAAAAACAATCATCCTGAGTGAGTTCATCTAGACCCAGAAAGACAAGCACAGCATGCACTCACTTACAAATGGATAATAGATGTAAAGCAACAGATAACTAGACCAAAATCCACAGCTCCAGAGAAGCTGAAGCTAAGTAACAAGGAGGACCCTAAGAGGGAAGCATGGACCACCCTGGGAAGGTGAAATAGATAAGATTTCCTGAGTAAACTGGGTTGTGGGGTGGTATAGAGTAGGAGATGGCAGATGATAACATGAGGGAATAGGATGGTTGACTTGAGGGATGGACAGAGTGGTACAGCAATGAAAAAGGTATCTTGATAGCGGGAACCATTATAGGGATAGGAAGAAACCTGATGCTAGGAAATTGCCAGGATTCCACATGGACGGAATACGTCAGCTAAGACTCCTAGTAAGAGTGAAGAAAGTACTTGAACTGGCCTTCCCCTGTAATCAGATTAGTAGTCACTCTAACTGTTATCATGAAACCTTCATCCAGCACTGGACCAAGCTCCAAGAATCCAATTGAAGAGAGGGAGGAGGGCTTATATGAGCAAGCATGGGTGGGAGTGGGGGTGGGGGCAGAGATCAAGATGAGGAAATCCAGAGATATAGCTCTCTTGAGCTCATGGGAGCTCATGGGCTCTAGACAAATAGCTGAGGAACCTCCATAGAACCAAAATAGGCCCTGTACATGTAGACAACATTTGTGTAGCTTGGTCTGTTTGAGAGGCCCGTGGCAGTGGGACCAGGATCTATTTCTGGTGCACGAGCTGACTTTTTGGAGCTCATTCCCTATGGTGGGGTATCTTGCTCATCCTTGCTACAGGGGGGAGGGGCTTGGGCCTGCCTCAGCTTAATGTGCTGGCCTTTGTTAATTCCCCATAGGAGGTCTTACTCTTTCTGAGGAATGGATGGGGATGGGTTGGGGGAAAAGTGGAGGGTGGAGAAGAAGGAAGAGGGAAGGGAGTGGTAAGAGTGGTTGCTGTGTAAAATTAATAAAAAGTTTTTTAAATCCATGAAATATCCCAAACATATGACTTTTGGAAGCAGAGATTATTCCTTAGACTAGATGTCAAATGCTGAATTAAAAAAAATCATCCTTAAGTAGTCATCTGTCATCTGTTCTGCTAAGGAAAACTTCACTGATGCAAAAGTACATAGTGAATGAATAGAAAACAAGATGTCAAACAGCTTCAAAATTATCTCCACACCAGATGTGGTTTGCAAAAGAAAACAGAAGTTAATTTATGGTGGGTATAATGACATAGCACTTTTACCACAGGATCAAACCATTGTTACAAGTTATCAGTATCAGTTTGCAGAGTGATAGGTATCATTACAACAACACAATACCACACCTGTGACATTCTGGTCAAACGTCCCTAAGCTGCGTGTAATTATTCATCACTCTATCCCAAACAGAAGATTATTCTGCAAAACTATTAGCCAGCAATTTTCAACAGTATGAGGTAGGAATGAGATGATATACCTGATGGGAGAAGCTGAGTGATGCAGGAACAAGGACAGAGCACACTCAGAGACCCAATTGTCTGGGAAAACTGGCTATTGTGAGAAGCAAGGCAATTTGTGTATATAACCTTAGTATTATTATTCTTAATTTTTTTCCTGTAGGTTGAAGACTATTTATAAATACAAGTTTATAATATCTTTTGCTTCTTATTATTGCCAGTGACTAATAAAATCTTTTTTATATTTATAGGCAAATTTATACTTCATAATTCATGTGTAGCTATCTGTGATACAAGTTGTTGCTACTGGTATGTAGAAAATAGATATGTAGATAGATAATGGATATACATAGGAGGTATAAAAGAAAGAGACATAAAGAGGTAGGCAGACAGATAATATATGTATAATGTATAAATGATAAATGGATACAGACCAGTGGTAGGTAGAAAATTGATGATAGATATTAGGACTTAACCATCAGTTAACCATACACTGTATTGTACAACACCACACATATGTTACAAACATGACTTATATTCAGCTGTATCTTTTATTTAACAAGTAAAAGATATCTCCATAGCACACAAATATGACCATATTTCAACATAATGTATCTTGTCTTCAAAACAGCATTCTAAAACTACAGTTAATTATGACCTACGGAAGATTAAATCAGTAAAGTATTTCAGCATGGAGCAGGAAGGAATTCTCTATGTTCTGCCCTTAGCAGAAGAGCTAATTACAGCTTTGGCTACTGAGGGAGGATCACTTTTCTTTGTGGGGGTGACCTTTGATAAGTTTCCCATGCCCCAGTAGATAACCCCACACCCATGGGCATATGGGCAGCACTGGTTGGATTGAATGTGTTTTTTTTGTATGTATAAAAGGATGTGAGGTTGGAAGAGAATTATGCTGAGAAATAGGAAGGCCCCCAGAGAGAGTTGAAGGGAAGAAGTGGGAGGATGGATATAATCAAGATACATTGCATACATGCATGAAACTTTCAAATAATAAAAAATGAAGTATAAATTTCTTTTTTTAAAAACTGGTTGCACAGTAAATACGAAGTGAAAAAGCTGCATTTTAAGACATCATGTGGTCATGTGTACCAACTTTTCAAAAAGTGACTCCCAAGGAGGGATGATAACCTTTAATTTAAAAATGTTCTTAGCTCCCTGGCTGGACCAATCCTATAGTTATCTCAAGCTCTTAGCTTGAATTCAAGGCTGCTGTCTGAGGTTCATTGACACCTACATCCAATGCTTCCATATGTCCCATTGTTCTTCACAGCCTGCAAGAACAAAGCAGACCCTAGTACCACTCCTTGTTCTTTCCAGGGTGGGGTACCTGCTTGCCATACTCTCTGCCATAACATCTCTTCTTCCCCCATCATTTTTCCCAGAAGTCTTATCTAGAATGTAAAAGCCTGAGTGAAAGTCTCAGAACACTTGGTAAACACCCCAATAGAATCATCTCTATATCCAATCCATAGGCAAGAAAGGCCTAAAGAATGTGATCCAGCATCCTGAGCACAGCAGCTTAACCACAGAGATTCTTGGGACAATCATAGATGTTCCTTCTGTCCCTAAGTCATTGACTTTCCTCCACCATAAACTCTGCTTTCTGGTGAAGAGTTTTCATGTAGTAAAGATGATCAGTACCTTGTAAAGAAAAGAGTCCTTCTGTAGGGCAGATAACCTGGCAGGGTCTACACACACTGAAGACCTTAGTGCATCTGTGAGAGAGGTTCTGAACCTGCTAATGGCTAGACCTCTGTACAGAGACAGTGAGCATGCTTGCTCACAGTAAGCCCCCAGTATGGTACTTCAGCCCCACCCATAAAGAGAGATATTTGTGGTTTAATATTATTTATAATCAATATTTTTATTACCCCACCCCAAACAGTTTTCTAAAAAGATCCTGAATATTGGTGTCAGCTGTGAAGGAAGCAGTTCTAGTGGCTGAGGAGGCAGAAGCAAGAGGTCTTTGTGTTCGTGTCTGGATTTGTTTACAGGTCCTCTTAGCTCAGACTTGAGGGTTTTGCAATCCCATATTAAAAGGCTTGAAAGAAGTCTTTATATGTAATTCAATCATTTGAGCCTTGGGCCTAGTCCACAGGCCTGGATATTTATTTTCATATCTGGACCCAAGGTTAGCTCATTTCCATAGATGTGGCTGTGACTTATTCTTCAGAGCCTCCTTCTGTGTAACTCATTATGCCTTAGCAAAGAGGCAGAGCCTGAACAAGCATTCACATGGAAACTCAAAAGAAATTTCACAAGAAGCACCTTTAGAAGGCCTCAAGATGCAAGTGTCTCTGCAACAGGCTAAGGTCAGGAAGCTCCCAGGCAGGGCCTTTTGATGATCTCATGACATTTCTGAGGATGGGGTGGGAATGTGTAGGCAATCAACACCCAGAGCACTTCCAGGCCTCAGGGAGCAATCAGTCCAGAGAAAATTTGGGAAGCTGGCTTCCTGGAGACCTTGCTTCAGTCCGGCCTCCCTGAATGCCAGGACAAATGGCCACAGCCAAGCGCCTGCTGCCCACTCTGACTTGGCCACCTTCCTTCTCTTTCCTGCTTTACTTGATTTTAGTCCAGCTCCACAGTCATTACCAGGTTTTTTTTTTTTTTAATGTTCTCCATTTTTAAGTACATTTAAATCTGCTGCTGCATTGATATAGAGGGGGAGTTGTGTCACCATCCACACTCAGATCCCTAAGAAAAATGGAGGGTAGTCTCAGAATCCATATGCATGCAGCAATTTATAGGTCAGGGCAGGAAGGCTAGACTGAGGATAGGCAGTGCTTGTCTGCTGCCTCGCCTGTGTGGCCAGAGTACCAAGTTTGGCAGAGAGTGTTGGGATTGAAGCACTTAACAGACCACCACAAGAAGTGAAAAAGCTGCTGCCATTTATTATAGAGTAATGGGCTTATATACCCAGCCAGGGGATGGGCTAAGCATTGGAGGAAGTCATGCACCACCCACACCTTGGGTGAAGGCACAGGCACTGCACATTGGAAAGTTCTGAAAACAACCTTGTTTGCTCAACCTTGTTTGCTCAACCTTGTTTGCACTGAAGTTCTACAGCTGGGTGGGAAGAAGATAGCTGTAAGGGACAGTATTTAAATTTCCCAACAGTCTGCTGTATGTCACAGGAATAGGACAGAAGAAATAAGCTCCTTTACTTAGGACCTTTTCAGCAAAGGCAACAAGCAGTGACATGTAGGACACACACCAGTATGGAAAGATACAATCATCATCATCATCATCATTACTATAAAGTTCAAATATGTCTTCAAAAAAGGGGGGTGGGAAGAAGTGAGTAACTTCAATATTCACTGATAATTTATTTACTATCTATATACTGAGAAATCCCAAATGGTGCCACTTGGTGCCAGTGGGATACTTAATTGCCAAATAACCCCACAGTTCTTTCTGCTCCAGGAGCTATAACATAAAGAACTAGATCTTGAGTGATGGAAGATGTCATTCTGTAAATGTTTCTTGTATTGGTTAATGAATAAAGCACTGTTGGCCAATAGGAAAGCAAAATAGGTGGGACTAGGAGACTAGGAGGAGAGAGGAGATCCAAGATGGAGGACGGAGAGAGCAGAACACCAGCCCCTCTCTCCAGTAAGACCACGTGGAAATACTTAGATTAATAGAAATGTATTAATATTTAAGACAGAGCTAGCCAATAAAAAATTAGTACTTGGCCAACAGCATTATATCAAATACAGAGTCTCTGTGTGTTATTTGGGGCTGGCGTGGCAGTGGCATCAGATTGGCCAGCAGGAAAAACTACTCATAACACTTGAGGACCCACCATGATCCTGTTTTCTCCTTGACTTCTAACCCATCACCAAATCCTTATGAATGGGTATTTCTCTGTGATGAGCCTTCAGCAGACTGGGTTTTCTGCTCCAAGTACTATAGATCCTTTTGCTCTGCCAGCTCACTCTGACACACTTCCTCTCTATGGAATCTACAGCTCTTGAGGTACTCAGTTGATGGGAGATGTTATTCTGTATATATGTTTCTCATACTGGTTAATAAAGCCCTGCTGGCCAATAGAAAACTAGATAGGCGGGGCTGGGAGACTAGAAGGAGGAAAGAGAAAGTAGAAGGAGGGGTCGAGATGTAGCCCGGGAAAAAGCAGGATGTAGCCCATGGAGGAAGGAAGATGCGGGCCGCGGCTCCCCGATAAGACGACCACATGGAAATACTTAGATAAGTAGAAATGGGTTAATAATTAAGATAGCGCTAGCCCATAAACAATAATGGTAACTGGCCAACAGGATTGTATCAAATACAGAGTCTCTGAGTGTTATTTGGGGCTGGCGCGGCTTTGGGCCCAGACTGGCTGGCTGGCGGGCTGGCGGAAACATACATGCTACAGTTGGTGCAGGGGGGGTTGGGGGGCGGGCTAGCAGGCTGGCGCCGGCGGGAACAACCTGCCATAACAAAATGGTGTCAGAAGCGGGACTGAGAACTTTCACTTAAAACTTAACAAAAGCTTAAAAAATAGTTTTTAGAAACAAAGGAACAGAGACTAGCAAGACTTCTTAGTAGCAGCATTTTCTTGGTTGGATTTGTTTTGCTGTAGACAGAGAATTGTGCGGCTCCTTTAAGGGAGGTTTCCAAAATTAGCATAAGCGGCAAAAAAGCCGCCTTGCTTTTAAAGAGCTCTGCTAACAATTCATTGGTGTGTAAAAGAGCTGCAATGAAGGTTTACACTGTGTTTTAAAAAAATACGCTGGCTTGGGAGAGAAAAAGAAACAGGATACAATGGTTTAAAAAAGAAAAAAGGAATTAAATGGATGGCTATGGTGGCTCACACCATTAATCCCAGCACTTGGGAGACAGATGCAAGCAGATCTCTGTGATTTCAAAGCAAACCTGGTATGCAGTGAATTCCAGGACAGATAAAAGTTACACAGAGAAACCCTGTCTCAAAATATATAAAAACAGAAGTAGAAGAAATAGAGTAATAAAAAAGCCACGTAAAGATGGAAAACACAGAGAGATTTTGGATACTATACGCACTTCTGTTGTCTTCAAATTATTTGATTGCTGAGAAAATAACTACTGATAAAAGAAATGCTGCTAGATTAATTCAATTTATATATTTTAAAAATGCTTTGACTCCAAAATTTAAGCCTAAGGACAAGTTACTGGGGGAAAGGATTTCTATTTTTGTTTCCACAGAAAATGAAAAGCTGTGGATTTCTTCCAGATTAACATGGTTTGATCAAGCAAGACCCCCTGAAGCAACGTCAATGGGACATTGCAACCTTACAGACCACTACAGCCAAGATTTCTACATCTTCTTTGGACCCCCATGACAGCGCCCTCTACCAGCAGGAAGTAGTTTGGAAAGAAGGACGCCCAAATTCCCAAATATTGTTTATAAATGTTTGCTTTCATTTAAATGGGCTTGATTATAAATGGTTATAACCACAGGCAATCTTTTTAAAGGTAAAAAGGGAATTATGGTATAGATATGAATACTTTGCTTCGGAATGGATTTTCTTTTATTGATACAATTTAAGGTCCATTTTGTGATATGTATATTTCTCCTCTTGTTTAGGTATTGTGTTTATATAGCTCATTGAAAAATGTAATGTATAATTTAGTACAGATTAAAGAGTTATCTATGATAGTCAATACTTGGAGTTAAGTTAGTTAGGATTTCTAGATATGCAGAGATGTATTTGAGATGAATAGGCATTCTTCAAACCTTTCAAAGACCTACAGAATATGGCATTTAAAATGGTTTAGGGTTTTTCTTGACAGTGAGGCACAACTGCTCCTGGTAACACCACCTGCATCAAAAAGGAAGATGGACATTGAAGAAACTCGTTTTGAAGTTTGCTTCTAATATGGCAAGACTAGCCAATTTGGCAAGGTACTGCTCTTCTGGACTGTTTGACTTTATATTATATAAACTGGACAAGCAGGACCCACTAAAAGGTGACTGCTGATGCAAGATGGACATTGCTACAGAATTCCTGCTTCATGGAAGAGGCTGCCAGACAGCCAGACAGTCTACAGGACACAGAGAAAAGTTTCCTGCCTTGTTAAGGAGTCTGGACACACACTATGGCCTATGGACTGAAGATAGAACATTACAGAAGAACTTCGGGTGATTGACCAGGCAATGAGTTGTCTCTGTCATTTCTAGAGTTTATATATTATTCTTCTGTGGTCTTTGAAGGAATTGAAGACAGATAGTTATAGTTTTCCTTACTTAGGATTAAAGATAAGTTACATATAGGACTTTAGACTCACAAAGTTAGGATAGATGATATTTTCTTTAAGTCTTACAAAATGTTAATTGACTAAATATTGTTAACTGTGATTCTTACTTGATAACTGTTGAATGGTATATTTTGTTATGTTAAGGTTAAACCCCTTCTTTTACTTTAGACAGAAAAGAGGAGATGATGGGAGATGTTATTCTGTATATATGTTTCTCATACTGGTTAATAAAGCTTTGTGGCCAATGAGATACCAAGATAGGCGGGGCTAGGAGACAAGGAGGAAAGAGGAAGTAGGGGGGAGGGGTCGAGATGTAGCCCGGGAAAGAAGCAGGACGCCCACCGCGGCTCCCCAATAAGACGACCACGTGGAAATACTTAGATAAGTAGAAATGTGTTAATCATTAAGACAGAGCTAGCCCATAAACAATAATGGTAATTGGCCAACAGGATTGTATCAAATACAGAGTCTCTGAGTGTTATTTGGGGCACACGTTGCAGCGGGACCATAGCGGCAGAACCAGCAGCAGCCGGCGGGGAAACCTGCTGTAACAGTCAGTAGTAACTGAACAGGTGCTATTCCTTCCTACTCTTATATGCCTACTGATGTGTGCTTTGCCTAAGCCTTTTCCTGTTGTATACCATCACTTAACTTTCCTTTATATGCAGGCAAGACAGTTTCTCACTTTTCCAGATCCCACCCTCACATTAGATTTTATTGTCAGCTAAGATTGTTTCTATCACACCAGAAGGACCTCTTTTTCTTAGGTTGTTCCCTAAACAACTCCAAACTAAATCAGTAACCAGATTGAAGATCAAATGATCTTGGTCCTTTCTTGCCACCAACACAAATGATATATAAGAATATGCAGCAGTACTCTGGTCCATATACCACCTAGAGCCTGTCTTTCCCTTCACATTTGATCTTGCTGGGCCCCCTACTCAGTGTGAGCATTGGGCCAGAGTGCAGGTCCAGCAATCCCTCTACCTCCTTGGAATTTCCTGAGTCTGCTCTGAGCACACTGGACCCACCTATCTGCTCAGGACCACATTGAGACCTCACTCACCTGATCTTTGGGCCCAATCCCCTGCCCTCTGATGGAGAGAACCTTCAAGAGATCTCAGATCATCCAGAGGTACAGATATCAAACTCCTGACCTACCTAACCCACAGGAGAACAGGGTAGAGAGAGAGAGATTCTACCTGCATCCACTGGAAGAAGGAATGGGAAGATGACAATACAAGAAAACACACAACAATAGAAAGACCAGTATGACACCACCAGAATCTAGGGACTCTACACCAATTAGACCTGAACACACCAAAGCAGATGAAGCAGAAGAAAAGGACTAAAAAGTAACTTCATAAAAATGATACAGACCCTCAAAGATGATATGAAAAAATTCTTTAAAGAAATGGAAGAAGAAACAAACAAAAACTTTGAAGAAATAGGGAAAAAGGCATAACAGAAAATTCAAGAAATGAACAAATTTTGTAAAGAAAGTAAGGAAAGCCAAGGAAAAATAATCAAAGAGATGAAGAAAACAACTCAAACAGTTCAAGATCTGAAAACTGAAAGAGACAATAAAGAAAACACAAACTGAGGGAATGCTGGAAATAGAAAAACTGGGGAAATCATTAGGAGCTATATATGCAAATATAACCAACAGAATACAAGAGTTCAAAGAGAGAATCTCAGGCACTAAAGACACACTAGAAGAAATAGGTGGTTGAACAAAAAAAAATCTTAAATTCAACAAATCCTTAACACAAAACATCAGGAAATGTGGGAAAAGGTCAAACTAAGAATAATAGGCATAGAAGAAGGTGAAGGATATGTCTAAGAAAGTACAAGAAGCATACCCAACACCAAATAGACTGGACCAAAAAAAAAAGTCCCCTTGCCACATAATAATCAAAACTCCTAACATATAAAATAAAGAAAGACTATTAAAAGCAGCTAAGGAAAAAAGACCAGGTAACTCATAAAGGTAGACATATGAAAATCACACCTGACTTCGCAATGGAAACTCTCAATGCCAGACGGTCCTGGATAGGTGTTCTACAAATATTAAGAGTCCACAGATGCCATCCCATCAAAACTCTCAATCACTATGGATGGAGAAAACAAGATACTCAATGACAAAGCCAGATTTTCATAATACATATCTACAAATCCAGCCCTACAGAAAGTTTTGGAATGAAAACTCTAACCCAAGGAAGTTAACTATACTCACAAAGACATAGGCAATAGATAATCCCACTTCACCAGAATGCAAAAGAAAAGGTGGATCAAATATACTCACAATACCACTGCCAACAACAAATACAAAACAAAAAAGAATTAACAATCAATGCTCCTTACTTTCTCTCAACATTAATGGTCTTAACTCACCTATAAAAAGACACAGGCTAAGAGAATGAATGCAAAGACAGAAACCATCCTTCTGTAACATATAAGAAACACATCTAAACTTCAAAGACAGACATTACCTCAAGATAAAGGGTTGGGAAAAGATCTTCTAATCAAATAGACCTAAGAAGCAAGTAGGTATAGCTATCCTAATATCTAACAAGTTGTTAAACTTCAAACCAAAATAAATCAAAAGAAATGAAAAAGGTCATTTCATATTCATCACAGGAGAAATCCATCAGCACAAAGTCTCAATTCTGAACATCTATGCCCATAATACAAAAACACCCACATTTGTAAAAGAAAAGCTACTAAAACTCAAAGCTCACATAGAACCCCAAAAACTCATTGTGGGAAACTTACACACCCCGCTCTCACACTGGGTTGAAGGGATGGTTCAACATATGAAAATCTATTTGATCCACCATATAAACAGACTGAAAAAGAAAATCCACATGATCACCTCACTAGATGCTGGAAAAGCCTTTGACAAAATTCAGCACCCTTTCATGATAAAGTTCTTGGAAAGATCGGAAATAACAGGAACATACCTAAACATAATCAAAGCAATATACAGTAAACCAACAAGCCAACATCAAACTGAATGGAGAGAAGATTAAGGCAATTCCTGCAAAATCAGGAATAAGACAAGGAAGCAGTACAGGGTACTGCTTCCTGAACATAACACCAGTACCACAGATACTAAGATCAACAATTAATAAATGGGATCTTCTCAAACTTAGAAGCTTCTGCAAGGCAAACCACAGAGCAGCCCACAAGCTGACAAGACCAAACAGCAGCCCACAATCTGGGAAAAGATCTTCATCAACCCTACATCTGACAGAAAGCTGATCTCCAAAATACACAAAGAACTCAAGAAACTAGTCACCAAAACACCAAGTACCCCTATTAAAAAATGGGGTACAGAACTAAAGAGTGAATTCTCAGTAGAAGAAATAAAAAAGGCTGAAAGACACCTAAGAAACTACTCAACATCCTTAGCTATCAAGGAAATGAAAATCAAAGCATCTCTGAGACACCATCTTACTCCTGCCAGAATAGCTAAAATTAGAAACACCAATGACAACTTATGCTGGAGAGGATGTGGAGAAAGGGGAATGAACATTTCTCCACTTCTGGTGGGAGTGCAAACTTGTACAGCCATTTTGGAGATCAGTATGGAAGTTCCTCAGGAAAATGGGAATCAGTCTACTACAGGACCCGGCAATCCCGCTCTTAGGCATATACCCAAATGGTCCACATCCATGCAACAAAGACATGTGCTCAACTACATCTGTACCAGCATTATTTGTAATAGCAAGAACCTGGAAGCAACCTAGATGTCCCTCAACTGAAGAATGGATAAAGAAGATGTGGCCCATTTACACAATGGAATACTACTTTGCAGGAAAAAAGAAATTTGAAATTTGTGGCAAATGGATGGAACTTGAAGCAACCATCCTGAATGAGGTAACCTAATCAAAAAAAGAGGAACATGATATATGTTCATATATTTTATGAATTTTAGTCATATAGCAAAGGATCACCAGCCTATAATTCACACCGCCAGAGAAACTAAGATACAAGAAGGATTCTAAGAGATTCATACAAGATCCCTCACAAAAGGGGAAAGGAATAAGAGCTCTTGAGCATATTGGAAGTGGGGTGGGGACAGTGAGTGGAGAGAGAGCTAAGAGAAAGAGAAGAGGAGGACGTGGGACTAGGAAGATTGAGTCAGTGGTGGAATAGATGAGAGAAAGGGAGAGAGAGGGAGGGAGAGAGATACCATAAAAGATGGAGCCATTATAAGTTTGAAAAGAAAAACTGACTTTAGAGAAATGTCCAGAGACCTACAAGACTGACCCCAACTAACAATTTGAGCAACAGTGGAAAGGCTACCATAAATTCCCTTCCCTGATAATGAGATTGATAACTAACTTATCTACCATCATAGAGCCCTCATCTGGTAGCTGATGGAAACAGAAGCAGACACCCACAGGTAAACACTGAGCTGAACTGGAATCCAGATGCAGAGAGGGAGGACAAAACCCGGCTACAGAAAACCACAGAGACAGCTGACCTGAACAAGGGGGAGCCAATGGGTCCCCCAGACTGTTAGCTGGGAAACCAGCAATAGGCCAACTCAGGCCCACTGAACATGGCTGGGCAGTCTAAGGGACCTCTGACAGTGGAACCAGGATGTATCCCTGGTGCACAAAAGGACTTTAGGTGCACATTCCCCATGGAGGGATACTCCCTTAACCTACTCCAAATGACTTGACAGATTTTGTTGACCCTTCCTGGAAGGCACCACCCTCCTTGTGGAGTATGGGGAGGGGTGTGATGGGAGGGTGTTCGGGGGAGGTATGGGAGGGAGAGAGATGGAGGGAAGGAGAGGGAACTAGGATAGATATGTAAAATAAGAAAAATAAATAAATAAATAAATAAATAAATAAATAAATGCATGTAAATCTGCTGGACTTTAGAACATGGTTCTAAATTGTATTACTTTAGGTTTGTGGAAATATTTTTAAAAGGTGCCAGAATATTCTTCAGAACAGGAAGGAATAGGTATATAATATATCATGGGCTTTATTTTGGGAAGTGTTGTCCTAATGCCAGTGTGCCACAGTGAACAATTTATTTTAATCATCACAGGGTGAATGTTTGACTTTATCCAAGTATGTGGGAAGGGTCAGATGGATAGACTATCAGAGACTCTAGTTAATGTGACCCAAACACCACTTCTGTACCTGTAGAGAAGTCTTAATGGCAGAGCAGAAACTGGCAGCCTCAGGATAATCAACCTACCAAAAGTGACACATGGTTGCTTAATCAGTACTTTCCTGTCATGTATATTATTTGCTGTGCAAGTGATGCATCATGTAAATCCCAATCTCCTGGCTACTCCATAGAATTTCTGATGTTGAAAGATGCATAGTCTCTACAAGGCAGGTGAGCAATACTAGGTAAATAATCAGGCTGGTGGTAACCATAGAAAACACTTACTGGCAACAGCAGCCTTCAGAGTACAACAGTTAGGGTACCGTCAGACAGGATAAAGATGGATATAGTCACATGAAAGTTATATGGTGTCATGCAACTCTTTGAGTTAAAGATACCTTTTGGTGCAAGTAAGACAACTTCTTCCACCACACCTGGTTTTCAGGGAAGCAGTCTCTCTTGGTTAGGGTTTCTGTTGCTTTGATGAAACACCATGATCATAAGTAAATTGGGGAGGAACACATTTATTTCAGCTTGTACTTCCAAGTAACAGTCCATCACTGAGGGAAGTCAGGGCAATAACTCAAATAGTGCCAGAACATGGAGGCAGAAGCTGATGCAAAGACCACAGAAGAGTGAAGCTTGCTCAACCTGCTTTCATACTGAACCCAGGGCCACCAGCCCAGGGACACCACCACCTACAATGGGGTGGGCCTTCCCCCATCAATCACTAATTAAGAAAATGCCCTACAGCCGGATCTTGTGTGTAGAGAGCTGTGAAGTGCCGCGCCTTAAAGATGGCGCTGGCTTCTGCCTTCCACCTCCCCAAGGGTGAGCACTCTCTGGCGTAAACAAGCCCTTATTTGGTTAAGTCTGTTCAGCCTGTCTGCTTCCGCGTTAGAGTAGCCTATCTCAGGGTCCACGTAGCTCACTGGAGTTGGTTAGCTCAAGGGTATTTAAGCCTGTGCAGGGGTCCCCCGGAGTCCTGCGGGTCAGAAAAACATGTTTCAATGATCCTGATTAAAACTGCATGAAGAAGATCTTCCCGGAGTCGTATCTTCCTTGCTGGCAAGGGCAGGCGCGGCACACTTGTGGAGCTATTTTCTTAATTGCTTTTCCCTCCTTTCAGATAACTCTAGCTTGTATCAAGTTGATATAAAACTAGCCAGAACACAGCCCCACACTTGTACTACTAAAATCACTTCAGAGCACATCGAACTGCCTTCTAATATTGTTTTTATACCATATCCTAGTTCAGCTCTCAGACTTGATCAAAGAAGCTTCTCAATTGGTAGCTGAGACTACCTAACTTCATTCTACCCTAAATGGGACATCTATATTACCCCTCCAGAACTATTGACAGTGAATGGCAGCTGGGGAAAGGGGTATCACATTCTGCATTGATTCACTGATAAGTTACCCAGCAAATAAACCATCATTCCATGAATTCAGTGAAACACACACACACACACACACACACACACACACACACACACACACACACACCCCCCAAAAACTAGGAAGGGGACTTGGAAAGAAGAAGGGGTTCAGCAGGAGGGGAAAATGTTGAGACAGAAATAAAGGTAAAAGGACTAAAATTTATTATATATACATAGGTGAAACTATATATATATATATATATATATATATATATATATATATATATATGAAACTATCCAAGAATAAAAAGTAAGTTGATTAAAGAAAACCAGAAAAAAAGGAAATTATATTCTAAGTTGTTTCAGCTCTGTGGCCCTTGGGTACAGGTAAGGGACTATATCCAAGCTGACACCCACCCTGACTTTAGCCTGGAGCTGTGACCTCACTCACCAATGACCTTTAGAAAGAAAGGGTTGGGGGGTGTCAAGGTAAATGCACACATTTGTCTTCTGCTCTTCTTTGAAAGAACCTGTCAAAGTACCATGCAATTAATTTCTACATTGTGTCATCCATATTGTCTTGCTACCCACTAAAGCCTTAGGTCAACATGGATGTGAGTACAACATACATGGCCAGTAGCCCAATGCACCATTCTGACAAAGCCACAGCTGCTCCTTAGATGATTAGATGCCTAATTGGTCTGCCCTTGTGTTCATCAGACTTGTCATTTTGTTATGACAAAAGACCAGATTGAATAACTTAAACATTTTTATCCACAGTAATTGTTTCTGTAGACTCTTGGCATGTGGCAAGGTAAAACATCATGGTGATGTAGGGGGCAGATCACATATAACTTCCCCAGTGACCTGCTTCATCTAACTAGACATACCTCCTAAAATTTCCACCATCTCTCAAAGAAGTTCTGCCAGCAAGTATTTGATACACTGGCCCAAAGAAACATTTCCTGTTCCAACTAAAGGAGACTTGTCGCAAATACAGTCTCTCAGATCTGTATGGTCAGAGGATGTTATTATAATGACACACACATAATTCTTCTGAGTGCAGAGCAATGTTCAAAGTCAATGTGAAAGAAAACCATAATGGTGCTGGAGAGATGGATCAGTGCCTACAACCCCATCCCTAGAGGGATTCAATGCCTATGGCTCCCCAGGCACCTGAATTTACTTGCATAGACACTCACACATGCACATTATTAAAAATACTAAAAGAAAATACTTTTCAGTAAGTATCTAACAGGATTTGTCTCATGGTGTAATGTAATAATCCATTGAGAATGGTAAATATGACTATCAGACATACACTGAGGATAAGCACACATTTCTCTATAGTGGTCTCCAAAATGCTCACTGTTGTTAAGATAACGGTAGCAGAGTGAGACAGCACAAGGCATCAGTGGGAGAGGAGCTGTGTTCAGATCCCACTGTGGTCTCTTCTTAATCTGGTAACGGTATGTGAATGTGGATTACTGTGTATATGAAACATGGAAAACATATGAGGACAACATAAAACTTGAACAACATCAAAAGTTCCACAGTCCTACAAACCCAGCTACAAAACTTTTGGCCTACAATTTGTCTTGCCTACAAAATGTTCTGGGGCAAATGTGGTAGACAAATTGTGGGAGTGGCCAACCAATGACTGGTCCAGCTTGACACCCTCACTGTGAGAAGGAGCTCATCCCTGGCACTGCCTAGAGGGCCAGGATAGCCCAGAAATCTAGACTAGAACCCAACACAACTAGGGGAAAAAGTCAATGAAATGATTCCTAACAATATTCAAACAGGCTTTACCCAGAAACTAATGGAAACAGATGCAGACCCACATCAACTATTAGGTAATCCTGTAGAAGAGGGGAGGAAAGATTGAAGGAGCAGGGTGGGGGTGTTGGGGACATGACAAGAAAACCCACATAATCAACTAACCTAGGCTTTTAGGGGCTCAGAGAATGAGCCAACAACCAGGGAGCCTGCATGGGACTGACATAGGCGCTCTGCACATATATGACAGTTGTGTATCTTGGTCTTCTTGTAGGATTCCTATCAGTAGGAGCAGGGACTGTCTCTGACTGTTTCCTGCTTTGGAGATCCTATTCCTTGTACAGGGTTACCTTGTCCAGCCTTATTAGAAGAAGAGGTACCTAGTCTCACTGTAATTTGATATTCCAGGGCTGGTTGATATCCATGGGAGGCTGCCCTTTTCTGAAGAGAAATGGAGAAGTGGATGGGCAGGTGGGGGTGAGAGGGGAGGGACTTGACTGAGAGAGGGGAAGAGGGACTGCAGTTGGGGTATAAAAACAAACAAACACATACAAAAAATTCTCACAGTCCTTAACAATTCAAACACTTCAAAAGTTTAATCTCGTCTCTAAAATATCCAAAATATCTTTGAAATTCAAAAGTGTCTCCAAAAATCTGAACTATGTTTAAAGTTTCAAACTCTATAAGTTTCTTATTCCAAGAGAGAAGAAACAAGGCACAGCCATAATCAGATCAAAGCAAAACCACAAATCAACAGTGTAAAGCTTAGTGTGAGAATTCTGGGACTCATAATCTCCTAGGCTCAAAAGGGCTTGCGCAGCACACACAGCTCTTCTAGGCTCTGCCCAGCTCCACTCCGTGACTGCTGCTGTCCTTGGCAGTTGTTCCATGGTAATTGCATCTCCAAAATGTTAGAATCTCTGCTGCAATTTGGCTGCACCTTCACTCATAGCCTCTCCTGTCCCCTCTTCAGGGACTCCAGACTTGACATACACTGCCAAGTCTCAGTTATTCTCCAAGATCCCTTCATGCCTTTAAAGCCAGCACTACCTAGGTGACTCTTACACTACCAAGTTTGTCTGCCACCTGATACCTCTGGAACACAGGTTCTTTGTGCTGTCACTGGGCTAATAGCCTCAGATTTACTGGATTGTGCTGGTCTCCTCTTCTTCCCCAGCAGTTTCTCAGCTAACCAGCATCACTTCAGTGGTGCTTCAGTTTTCTTCAATGTTGCTGGCTTCGTGTTAATAATGGCTAAATGTTCAGCCTCTACTAATCAAAACCACTATTCTTAATTTGAAATACCAAATGGTCCTGATAGAGCCTTTCCTTCTCCCTGAAACTTCACAAGCTGGACCTCTGTCTGAACTGCTCTCCAGTTTTCCTTCAAGGGCCCACAACAGCTCCCCATGCTTTGAGCACTCAATGGCTTTTGTAGCCTGCTCATCATGCTTTGAATACTCATTGACTTTTCCAGCCCAAAGATTCAAAGCCTTTCCATCATGCTTCACAAAATATGGTCCAGGCTGTCATAGCAATACACCATAAACCTGGACCAATTTTTCTATTGCAATGATAAATCACCATAACTATAAACAACTTGGGAAGAAATGAGTTTATTTCATCTTACAATAGTCCATCATCCAAAGAAGTCAGGATCAGAACTCAAGGCGGGAACTTCTGAAGACATGAACCAATGAGAAGCAATGGCAGAGGAGGAGGGGTACCACTACTTGCTCTTCATGCCCTGCTCAGACTGCTCTGTTATGGAAGCCAGAATCACCAGCCCAGAGGTGGCACCTCCCATGGTGAGTTGGGGCTCCCTAAATCAACCATCAGTCAAGATAATGTATCACAGGGTTGCCCATGGGCCACTCCAGTGTGGACACTTTCCCAGGTGATATCTCCTCTTCCAACATGATTCTAGCTGATGTCAAGTTGATATAAACCTACTCAGTACAGTGAAAATGGGTAACACTTTATTTTCCAGGGCAACTTCCTGAGAAAATTCTGATAGTGGAATCCATCCTGTCTCCTTCATCACAGCAGACATGCTACCCTGTGATAAATTACTACTGGAGCCTTCAAGCAGGCTCACTGTGTGAGAAAGGCTGACCTCAAGCTCCCAGAGAGAGACAAGCAGCCCTGGGAGCTGCGCTACAGATTTGGCATCTTTAAAACAATCATCAACAAAAATAAATGATTTTTTGTTGTTGTTAAAAAGCACTTACAAAAGGAAATGATGATGAAGAAGGGGTACATGAGAGGAAAAGCACTGATATAACCATGGCCCCTGAGGTGACTTCGGGTTTGAATTTTCTCATTCTAGGAACACACAGTGTCTTCATCTCAGCTCTCCCTTCCACACAGGGTGGCTAGGACTGCACCCATCTTCTCTCCCACATTTCTAATACTTTTCATGTTTCTCAGGGAGTCCCACTCTGCAGAGCTTGCCAGACACTGCCGTAGGAGCCACAGGGAGCAAACCCTTCTCACAACAGTAACAGAGATAAAAGATGCCAGAGAAATGTGTATTTTTATAGTATCACTTCCTTACTCTCTCAAATAACATTTGAACCACTTATTATTTGATCAGAGAGGACAGAAATCTCAAATATAATTTTATTTTCATTGTTTGTACTATCATTTATTTATCTTTCATCTAAGAACCTGGTCATTCATTTTACTTTGTGTCAAGAAATTTTAATTCACTTTCCACAAGCAACAGTCATGTAGAATTGGGATGTAAAGGTTTCTCAAGGCTTCCACACCTCAACAAATATTCTCAAATGCAGAAGGGAAGGTCCACATGCAGTGTGTAGGAAGTCACTTCTCAGATATGACCGAGCTATTTGACATGTGGAGTGAGCCTCAGTGTCAGAGTTGTCAGGACCAATAGGAGCCCTGGCCTGAAAGCTGCAGGGAGCCTGGCAGTCTATTAGTTTCAAGCATCATCTCTTCATTCATTCATGTGATATGTGGTGGAACCAAGAAGGAAAAGGTAAAATGTCAACTAACACACAAGATGAAGAGGAAGCAGATTGGTGGTAGGAGACATGTGACAGAATTCCTGTCTACTTTCTGCAGGTCCAATCACCACCAGTCAATCATTTCTAGAAATTATTAATGGAAAATACCAGAAACAAGGCCAGACAAAAACCTTAGTGCTTGCCTTGCAAGTGAAAAGACCTGAGTTTGATTTCTCAAATTTACATTTTAAAAAAAGTCAAGTAAGGAAGTATGTGCTTATAATCCCAAAGCTGTGGGGGACTCTCTAGCCAGCCTGCCTAGTCTGGATGGTGAATTCCAGGCTGATCCTGTATCAGAAATATAAAAGATGGACAGAACCGGAGGAAAAATACCCCATTGTTCTTTGGCCTCTACACACACATCCACATACAACCTACATGCACCAGCCCCCACATAGTATATGCATCTTCATGAATGTATACATACATATATGCTTATAGACAAAAGTGTATCTTTCCGTGTAAATCTCTTGTGGTCTGGCTCCACCCCCTTACCTACTCAGATAATACTCATCCTACTATCTAGTGTGTCCACCCTGTATGCACTAGTGGCCTGTTAACCACATAATGTCTCAGTTACCTGATGATTGCTACAATATCTCAGTGTGTATTCAGATAAGCTCTTATTTAGTCAGTAATAAGCAATGGAGTATGGATGCTGGCAATTTGACTATGCCAAAGAGAAGCTATCAGAATGCCCATTAAGAGAAAAAGGTAAAAGTTTTGCCATAGGTGTGTATAAATCAGAAAACAAAACCACAAAGGAACCAGTATTATTCAGTTCCATGCCAGCTTCCTTAGAATACAGCCTATGGGTGAGGGGCACTGTTGCTTTGGTGGGGCTTGCCAAGCACCCATCAGTTCAACCAAGAGCTGTAGAGCACCAGGCCTGTATTCACCCAGGGACATCTACAGGAATGATGTCTATGTGACTGTTCCCACATCTGTCCCTGCCATGACTTGTGAATGGCTTCACAGTGCTATTCCAGAAGGAACCCATGTGCATTTTGGTTACCACTCTCATGTTCATCCCCCAAAATGAACTCCTACTCCATCAGCAGCTGACCTTCCCAGAACACCAACTTGGTAGCACCATGGAGACATATTTTTCCTTCAGTTCTCACCTCCAATTCATCTTTCTTACCCAACCTGAATCAGGAGTTCTTTCATGGCTTAACCTTTCCATCCTACAGCTGCCTGGATGGCTCTGGAACTCATCAGTTAGTACCTAATAGGCAGCTTTGGATGAAAAAAGACACTGCTCTGGCCTTGAACTAGTGTTTCTCCCCTTATTCCCCAACAGATTTTGCCTGTAGGCTCAAGTCTGAACTTGTTTATTCATCTCAATTATCTGGTGATACAATTTATTCTTTTCTACATTGAGAGGAACAAAACAAAATTTGCAGAAAATACTTTATAAGGTAATATTATAAGTCTTCTTAAACATCACCTTTGTGAAATCAGCTCGCCAAACCTATTTCACAGAAGCTGCCTTCTCATAAAGCCCAAACTCACCCCTCATAGCAATGGCCTTTCTGGTCTCTTGTTTGGCACTAAAGTTTTCACAGGGCCATGCCACAAGCCACACTTGTGAAGACCAGCAAATCACAGTTTGAAGCCCTTATACTCTCTAATTACACTTTAATTACTGATCCCCACCCAAAGCCTACCTCTGTGAAATCTGAATTTTGTGTATAGCCTTATATTTTTCTGTCCTTCAGATTGTATTCATCTCTCCACAGTTTCAGTGGTTTCCATTTGCTGGGCCTTATTTCATTTAAAAAGAAAATGATGGATTTCAGTGTCTCAGCTTTATAGATGGAACACAAAGACACATGTAGCAGGCTTTCTTTGACAACCAAGCAGCCCTCAAATCAAGATGAAGAGACATATGATCAATCATGAATGCTTGTCTCATTAACTCTTATAACTTAATTCAACCTCTTTCTCTTCATCTGCATTTTGCCTCAAGGCTTTTTACCTTTCTTTGATTCTGTATGTCCAGTTTCCCTACTTCCTCCATGTCTGGCTGGCTGGTGGATGCCTGCCTGGCTGGCCCCAGGCATCACCCTCTTTTTCTCCCTTATTCTCTCTACCTTTTCAGCCTAAATTCCTCCTCCTACTTATTCTGCTTGCCAGCCTTGCCTATCCCTCTACTGCCTAGTTATTGGCTGATGGGAGATGTTATTTTGTAAATATGTTTCTTATACTGGCTAATAAATAAAGTACTGTGGCCAATAGGAAAGCAATATAGGTGGGGCTAGGAGACAAGGAGGAAAGAGGAAGTAGTAAGGAAGAGTCAAGATGTAGAGACTGGAGAGAACAGAGGTCCGGGTCCGCTCTCCTGGTAAGATGAGACCATGTGGAAATACTTAGATTAGTAGAAATGGGTTAATAATTAAGACAGAGCTAGCCGATAAGGAATTAGTAACTGGCCAACAGCATTATATCAAATACAGAGTCTCTGAGTGTTATTGGGGGCTGGCATGGTGGCAGGATCATACTGGTGGGTTGGTGGAAAACATACACGCTACAATAAGAACTTTCTTAAAATTTCTCTTAAAATTTTAAAAAGCTTAAGTAATGTTTTAGGAACAAAGGAACAGAGTCTAGCAAGACTTCTCGGTAGCAGCATTTTTCTCGGTTGGATTCGTTTTGCTGCAGACAGAGATTTGTGCGGCTCCTTTAAGGGAGGTTTCCAAAATTAGCATAAGCGGCAAAAAAACCACCTTGCTTTTAAAGAGCTCTGCTAACAATTCATTGGTGTGTATGAGAGCTTCAATGAAGGTTTGCACTGTGTTTTAAAAAATATGTTGGCTCGGGAGAGAAAAAGAAACAGGATACAATGGTTTAAAAAAGATAAAAGGAAGTAGAATGGCTGGGTATGATGGTGCATGCCTTTAATCCCAGCACTTGGGAGACAGAGGCAAACAGATCTCTGTGATTTCAAAGTAAACCTGGTATACAGAGGGAATTTCAGGACAGATAAAAGTTACACAGAGAAATCCTGTCTCAAAATATGTAAAAATAGAAGTAGAAGAAATAGAGTAATAAAAAAGCCACGTAAAGATGGAAAGCACAGAGAATCTTTGGACACTGTACACTGTTCTGTTATCTTTAAATTGTTTGACTGCTTAGAAAATAACAACTACTAATAAAAGAAATGCTGCTGGATTAATTCAATTTATATATTTTAAAAATGCTTTGACTCCAAAATTTAAGCCTAAGGACAAGTTACTGGGGAAAAGGATTTCTATTTTTGTTTCCACAGAAAATGAAAAGCTGTGGATTCCTTCCAGACTAATGTGGTTTGATCAAGCAAGACCCCCTGAAGCAACATCAATGGGACATTGCAACTTTACAGACCACTACAGCCAAGATTTCTGCAACTTCTTAGGATCCCCCATGACAGCGCCCCCTACCAGCAGGAAGTAGTTTGGAAAGAACGACGCCCAAACTCCCAAATATTGTTTATAAATGTTTGTTTTCATTTAAATGGGGTTGGTTATAAATGGTTAATTACAACAAGCAATCTTTTTAAAGGTAAAAAGGGAATTATGGTATAGATATGAATGCTTTGTTTTGGAATGGATTTTCATTTATTGATACAAATTTAAGGTCAATTTTGTGATATGTATTTTTCTCCTCTTGTTTAGGTATTATGTTTACATAGCTCATTGAAAAATAGAGATTTACCTATGGTAGTTAAAACTTAGAGTTAATTAGGATTTTTAGATATGCAGAGATGTATTTGAGATGAATAGGCATTCTTCAAACCTTTCAAAGACCTACAGAATATGGCATTTAAAATGGTTTCGGGTTTTTCTTGACAGTGAGGCACAACTGCTCCTGGTAGCACCACCTTCGTCAGAAAGGAAGATGGACCTTGAAGAAATGCTTATGGAGTTTGTTTTCAATATGGCAAGACTAGCCATATGGGCAAGATACTGCTCTTGTCTAGACTGTTTGACTTTATGCTGTATAAACTGGACATGCAGGTCCCACAGAAAAGTGACTGCTGATGCAAGATGGACATTGCTACAGGATCCCTGCTTCATGGATGAGGCTGCCAGACTGCCAGACAGTCTACAAGACACGGAGAAAAATGACTGAGAAACTGCCAATACAGATGGACAGTTTTCTGCTTTGTTGAGGAGTCTGGAGACACACTATGGTCTATGGGCTGAAGATGGAACATTACAGAAGAACTTCAGGTGACTGACCAGGCAGTGAGTTGTCTCTGTCATTTCTAGAGTTTATACATTATCCTTCTGTGGTCTTTGAAGGAATTGAAGACAGATAGTTATGGTTATAATTTTCCTTAGGATTAAAAATATGTTACATATAAGACTTTAGACTCATAAAGATAGGATAGATAATAGAATATTTTCTTTAAGTCTTACAAAAATGTTAATGGACTAAATATTGTTAAGTATGATTCTTATTTGATAACTGTTGTATGATATATTTTGCTATGTTAAGGTTAAACCCCTTCCTTTTATTTTAGACAGAAAAGAGGAGATGATGTGAGATGTTATTCTGTAAATATGTTTCTCATACTGGTTAATAAATAAAGCACTGTGGCCAATGGGAAAGCAAGATAGGTGGGGCTAGGAGACAAGGGAGGAAAGAGGAAGTAGGAAGAAGGGGTCAGCATGTAAAGCCTGGGGAGAGCAGATGCGGGCCGCTGCTCTCCGGTAAGATAAGCCACGTGGAAATACTTAGAATAATAGTAATGTGTTAATCATTAAGACAGAGCTAGCCCATAAACAATGATAGTAACTGGCCAACAAGATTGTATCAAATACAGAGTCTCAGCGTGTTATTTGGGACTAGTGTGGTGGTGGGACCAGGCAGCCGGCGGGAAAAACCTGCGTGTAACAATTGGCCATTCACCTTTTTATTAGTCTATCAGGGTACTTCGGGTAGGCAAAGCAATACATCTTTCTATCATTAAACAAATGTAGCATAAACAAAAGTAACACATCTTTACATAGTTAAACAAATGTAGCATGAACAAATGCAACACACCTTTACATAAACTAATATTGCACAACATAAACAAATATAACACATCTTTACATAGTTAAATTAATATTCCACAACAGATACAAGAAAAAAATGTCAAGGTCTCCAATAAGTAGGTAGCAGAACATAATTTGACAGTACACCTGCCCCATACCCAGCCTGAGCATGAGCTGCTAGCTAGGCTCTGCTGCATAAGTGAAGATATTCTCAGAGCCCCATAGTTTATTCTTTTCCAGAAGATTTTTGCATCTGTTCCTTGAAAAAAAAAGTAACCTGAACTTCTTAGGTAAGCTCTGTAACAAGGACATGGCAGTTGTCACAGCAAATGGAAAGAAATTATGATACCAGGTCTCACTGGGGTTACAGGTGGGCATCCTCTGAGATCAATTTATTCATAGACAACTAAATGAGGTCTTTCCACCTTTGTCTATGCCATAACAAGTTAGACTATCAAAATTACAATTACCTGGACTGGGGTGAGAGCTTCACATAGAAAACTTCTTTGAAGGAAGAGCTGAAGGACTTAGCATGTGATGTGTCATTCCTCCACATCAGACCAGGCCTTTCATTCAGATGCAACTTTATAAAATTTTCCCAAACAACCCTTGCTAAACAAACTTGTATGCAGTGGTGTGTGTGCAGTTGTGTGTGTGTGTGTGTGTGTGTGTGTGTGTGTGTGTGTGTGATATGTGCATGTAGGTATGCATTGTGATATATTAATATTTCTGTGTGTGTATGTGAATGTGTATATATGAGTATGATGTGTATGTGGTGTGAATGGATGTGTGTGTGTGCATGGATGGTGTTTGTATATGTGTGCACAGACTGTGGGCCACATGTATGTGTATGGTATGGAGTACATTTATATGTGAGTATGCATGCCTTCCCACACTTGTGGCTCCTACAGAACCCTTAAACAGTATCTGTTCAGAGACTGTATGAGTATATGTGTTCCCATGGCAAAGCTTCTTGCTTTGTAATGAGGATTTTATTCATGCCTTTAATATTTGGAATTTAGTATTTAATTAGAATATTAGGGGCAGAACATTAAAGATATGCAAATATATACATGATCTCATTTGAAGTGGGAACTTTGTTATTCTTAGACTTCTTTTTTAATACTTTTTGAATTTGAACATAAACCTGATGTTGGAAATTATCAGAGTATAAGAGGAACTGTGTGAAGTGTATCTTTGCTGGATTTTCCACATTATGTGCATTTGAAGCAAGTAGGTGGCTAAGACCATTTTCTTTCATCTACAGAAGTTCTTGGCAATGGAAATTTGTATATGAGATTTTTAAGTCCCTATCATATTACTCCATATCTTGTCCCCACCACCCAATAAACACCATTAATAGAAGCTACTGGAAGCTTAACCCCATCCAATTTCTTGTTGAAAAAATTAAAAGGTAAAATAGGGCCCAGCAAGATGGCTCAACAGGTAAAACCAAATTCCAAACAAAAACAAGCAAACAAACAAAAATACACATTCCACACAGGCCAGGAAACCACAGTGGATGAAGAGAACTGGCTTCCCAAAGTTGTCCTCGGATTCTCCCTCATCCCCCCACAAAAATAATACTAGTTATAAATAAGATAAAAATTTGAAAAAATTTAAAGGTAAATAAGATTAGAAATTCAAAAACAACACTGAATACAAGAGATGAAAATAAAATCTCAAGGTCTAGAAATTTGAATTTGAACATCAAGGTATATACAATATCAAGCCAGAATATAACCCCTAAAATGCCCAAATCAGCTACCTTACTCCATCTGACCACACAGTATGCCCCATTCTTTGTGTACCACTGTGACAACACTATAAAATAGGCAGGACTGTGGAAAGGCTGGGCAGAACCACACACAAAGTAAGGAAACAGTGGGCAGAGGGCAGATCTTTGCTTCAAGGAAGAGCAACATTGCAAAACATTCCTGCAGCCAACCATTTCCTATCCTATCTCTTAAAATACATCACAGTAAAATAGATGTGGGTAACAATAGCCTAGACAGAAGGAAACTTATTAGTTGTATACAAAACACTTTGCAAAAGAAGGCAGAGGGATATATATATATATATATATATATATATATATATATATATATAATCTGCCACTAAAGAAGCATTTAAATTTAAATGATGCCATAAAAATGAATAAAATCTCTACCACCCAAAATTAATTTTCTAGAAGTTTCCCATCCTGCATATAGATTACTGCTGTTTTGTTTGGTAATAACCCCATTTTCTTTACAATGAGGACAAAAGTCTGGAAGATTCTATAATTTTGATACCTTGGAAGCTGCTCATCATTGCTTGGGATTTTATGCTAATATTCCTAAAGTGTCTGGAGCAATCTCCAGTGTGTGTTTACCACAGGCCTAGCTGTGCTACACATTTTTAAAGGAATTATGACTGTAGAACAGGTCCTTGTATTGCTCCCAGGTGACTAACAACACTGGGGCTTAAACAAGTTTGTTAAGATGTTCTGAGGCCAAACAGGGATGCATCAGAATCCAAAGCCACTTCCTGCTAGTTTCAAAGCCCAAGCATGCAACTGCCAGATGAAGCTGCAAAAGAAAAAAAAAAAGCCAAATCAGAGAGCTAACACTGCTCTCCATGAGAAAGACAAACTGGCTGTAATACTATTTCCCAAACAACTTTTCTCTCTGCTGCCATTTTGATACTTCAGAGAAATTCCCACCTATCCTTATGCCAGAGTTTTATTCCCAAAGTTTCTGATCCCTTCAGCAAAAGTTATCATTTTACATATATGGAGACTCTTCTCATTTGTCCTTAAATTGCTGAAAATAGAAAGGTACATGGCTATAATCTGGTTTGTGATTTATTTCACTTGAGATCCATTCCAACATACTCTGGAGGAATTCAAGGGCTTGGCAGAAAGAATCCAAACCAGTGTTTCAGATGGGAGAAGAAGGGGCTGTGGGAAACCCTGCATCACAGGACTGCACACTGCTGATGCATGTTGCTGTGCAGACGCTATTCCACAACTTTTTTGTTTAGAGAATGATTATTATTAGAAAGGTGCACCCATGGTCAGCTTCTGCTAGCTGGTCACTGTAGACATGAAGCTGTTATTTTAGACTCAGTGCATCCAGATTCCAATCCAATGTTTAAACTCAGCTCTGAGCCAGAAGATCTTACAGGCTCTTAAAACTTTCACTTTTAGCTGTTTCTAAATTTTGCTTGTCTGTGGAAAATGGTGAAGTAGAAGGGGAAGTATTGAAAATGAGTATTGCACAGTCTCTGGTCAGCTGTTTTTCTCTATGGGAAACTCTTGAGCAAATAAATAGTGGTCCTTCCAGAAAGTTCCTGAGAAACACTGTAGGGAACCCATAGAGACCTTGGTCCCAGATATGGATTTAGCACAACCCAGAACCACTAACATTCAAACATTCACCAGTGAGTTCCAGAGGAAGTTTCTCCCTTACCCTTTATTTAATTTTTTTCAATGCTGTAGCATAATTATATAATTTCCCCTTTCTTACCACCTCCCTTAACCCTCAACATGTTCTCTCTCTCTCTCTCTCTCTCTCTCTCTCTCTCTCTCTCTCTCTCTCTCTCTCTCTCTCTCTCTCTCCCACTAATTGTGAGTTAACTCTGTTTGAGAGGCATAAGCAACATGCCAGAGTTCAATGATGTGAAGACATTCTTGGGTCTTAAGCCCATGGGCAATGTACACTCCAATGATGATTGAAAGAGAAAAGGCTGATCTGAGATAGTATGTCAAGGCCACTTACACTGAATAATTCACAAAGAAACTGACTTGGTTTCAAGTCACAATTAATTTTAAGCAGGTAAAATGAAACAGGTAAAAGATAGGATGACATGTCACAGTTCCTACTACTCTGCATTGCCCCCACTTAAAGGGATCTCATCTTTGGTGCATCTGTAGAATTTCCATGTCTTAGGTCATGCTGGTAATTAGACAATACTCAGGTAGTTCTCAGTCTGGGACCATTTTAACAGTGGAACCACTGTTAAATAGTGACAATATCAGAGTCTCACCTACTAAAATGCTTCAAAAAACATTCTAATCTTGGAAGAAACGATAGCCTGTTATCTCAGCAGATAAGCTATCAGAACTAGTTGCTATAGATTTTATTATTTATTCTTATAATCCAATAGTCATCTACCCTGTGAGCTAACAAATTTTGGACTGGCTTGACATCTCCCTTGCCCTATATACAGGGGCTAATGTGGTCCTCAGTGTTAGGTTTTAAACTGCTCTTCCTTAGATAATCCAACTGATATGGATGATCTTCTGTATGTGTTTTTCTCTTATTGGCTGGTGAATAAACACTGATTGACCAGTAGAGGCAGGAAGATTGCAGGGCCATAAGACCAGCAGAAGGCTTGGTAGGAAGGCAGAGAGGGAGCTATGGAGAGATGCCATGTAGAGAGCAGAAAGATGGGATGCATCAGTCATTCTCTAGTAAGATAAGGCCATGTAGAAATACATAGATTAATAGTTATGGGTTAATAATTAAGGCAGAGTTAGCCAGTAAGAAGCATATCCATTGGCCAACAGTTTTATAATTAATAAAGCATCTGTGTGTTTATTTGGGGCAAAGTGACTGTGGGACCAGGTGGGACAGAAACCTTCATCTTCATCCAATCATTTTTGTTGCCCACTGTCTTTGTACATTTGGACCTCCTGGGTGCTGCTCATGATCCCCTTCTCTTCACTCTCCTCCCCATCTCCCCACACTGCACAGTTCAGTCTGGTTATGTACATTCTGGACATTCCCAGGAATTCTTGACCCTAGCTATGTTCTCTATGTATTATATCTACAATAAACCTGCTTTCTAATTGCTGCTATTGTCTCTCTGGGCTCCAGTCTTTTATGCCCTCCCCACGGGTACCTCTGTGGCTCCTGCAGTCTTTTGTACCCTGGCCTCCACACCCACATGGACAGCTCCCTTTTCTCCTGCTGTTTCCCCTCCCGATACACGTTTCTGGGTCTTCTCAGGAGCTACACAGCTACAGTCCCACCTGTGGCAACCTGAAACTTTTTTTTTTCTTTCCTTGTTTCTTCTCACTTGGAACTCCATAAGTGTCTCTCTGGTTTCTGTATTCTGCTTCTAGGTTATTTTTGGCTTTCCATGACTCCAGCAACTTTCTACATCCCTTAAGGCCATTTACTGGCCCCATTTACCCCACTCCACCCCACCTCCACCCCGATCAACTATAGCCTGCAGTCAAGTAACTCATTTCCCTCTCAGCTTCCTCTTAGAGTTTATAGAAACACTCCTCCCCTGCAGGTGTTCTACGTTGCGACTCTGTCTTGCTCCAAGGACTCAGATTCTGTTACTGCAGCTTGGCCTCAATACAGATCAATGACCAAAAACTGACACACTTGATTTCCAAATTCTTCCAGATTGTAACAATTGTACAAACAAATGATCCCTAAAACTTATATCTCAACTTGCTCTGCTCCACACTTCCAAAGCCTCTTATCACTAAGTTTCTACAGCTTCCCACCCTTAAAAATCATTTGCCTCTATGAGAGCACCCTGCTCTCAAAAAAAAAAAAATCTCTGAAGACTATGCTGTAAACTCTTATCTCAGGCTTTGTAAATTGTTCATTGCTGTGTTTAAAATCTATAAAATCTGCAACAAAATTTGGTTTAAACTTATAACAAAGTGTTTGTAGTTAAACCTATACAAAGATAACTGTAATTTGCTACAGCACATTATATATATATAATATATATAATTATGTATATATTATATATATTATATATAATATATAATTAATATATTATATATATTATATATATGTAACTCAACTCTGGTTTAGAGTGTGATATATTTGATGATAAAATTTTAAGGTTACAAAATTTTAAGGTTAATCTGAATATAACAAAAGCTGATCTAAGATATATGTGTAACTACTTATGTATTTGCTAACTGTTCAACACCAGGCTACTAGAAAGTAATGATTATGTTTAATGAATAAGGAAATCTAGGTTTATAAATTCCTTATGTCTACTCAGGTTCATAGTAGTAATAGTTGTCTAGCTTCTTCATCTTTAATTCACAATGTTAAGCTTTAGATATTTGAATAAACTAAGTCATTAAAAAAAATCTGTGCTATACTATTTTGATGCCAAAGATTGGTCAAACTCAAACTTAACAGGGATAAAGCTATACAATTCTAACCTTATATAAAATACTTTCAAATTCTTCAGAGATTTGCTAAATATGGCATTTAAAATATTTCAGTTTCCCATAATAAACAAAACTGCCCCCTCTTAGAGGGAACCAACCCTTGAGGTATCCAAAGAAGATGGAGCAGGACAACTCCACCTGGGTAGCAATGCTAACCACTGGGCAAAAGATAACCCTGTCTTGCCTCCTGCCAGGGCTCAGCTCAAATTGTGGACACTTCTGGGGTTGACTGCTCTACTTGGCCTGGTCAAAGTACAGTGAATACCCCAAGTTGCTCCTCTACAGAAAAATCACATACTTGGGTCTGGCAGCAGAGGTCTACATTGCTCTGTATGCCAGCTAAAGATCAATTGCTGTCCTGTGTGACAGCAGACCTGTAACTACTGTCACCAATGGAGACCACCAGAAACTAAAGTAGCCCACTTAAGGTAATGGGGATATGGCTGTCATTTTAATTTACTACATAGACCATTTAGATTATACTTCCAGCTATAATTTATCCTTCTTAGATCTCTGGTGATTTTTAACTGACTGTAGTTTTAACACCATCAAGCACACCATCTTCTTTTCCAATGTTACAGCTGCCTTCTCTTCATATATAAAAATCACGTCTTAGACCTTGCTTACCTAGAGCTTCTAGGCCTCCAGCTAAGAAAGACAATTTGCTACCAGACTCTGAAAAGAAGTAAACTCACAAAATAGGCTTCAAAACTTTTTTCTATTCATTTATTTAAAGTAACTTGCTTTGCAATGAATACTATCAGTAATCAACCACCTGACCTGTGTCTCATGGTAAATAATTAAAAAAAATTATTTAAGGCAAATAAAAGATAAAAGAAGCTTTATATTTCTTTTCCTTGCTATGTTATTGTTATGCTAAGATGTCAAAAGTTCAGAGTTTTTGACATTAATGAATAGAGCTCTGATAAGCTATAAATCTAGCTCTGGTAAATACTGAATACTATTATAGCCACAAGCTCAAAATTTTTAATTTCCTTTGGTTGTTTCCTAAGTATAGACTTAAAAGTTCTTCTTGTCTTGCAAAACAAAAAAAAAACAAAAACAAAAAACAAAAAAACAACTCTAGCCTTCTGGATAGAAGAAAAAGTGTTAATGCTTTTAACCCAAAATGATTTTAGGTTCCCAAGCTTTTTACTATGACTAAAAGGTGTGAGTCTGCTGCTCTTTTCCTCAATGTGGATTTCAGTACAGACTGCAAACAGTGTTAATGCCAGCATATCTGAAATTTGGTCTCCTTTTATGAACTTTTAAAAATTCTTGTAAGAATCGCAGAATCAACTTGGATCCACCTCTCAGAGGTTAAACCGACTCCAGGTAAGTACTATCAATCAATAACCTGTCCCCCACCTACCTAGTCCACCTATTCTTGAGGCTGGGATTTCTCTCTCTTCCCTAGTCTTAGGACTCCCCTCCCCCAAGTACCAGGACCATGGCCTGAAAGTTTCAAATGTGCACCCAAGCAAAAAGCATTTTCTAAACTCTTTTTCTTTACCTTCCCTTCTACTCTACCTATTCCAGCAGATTTCAACAACTGCAGACTGCTCCAGCAACAAGCTGTTTCCTCAAAACCTGCATCCAGGACAGCTTCAAAACAGCTACCCCAGGTGGTCCAACCTCACTGTTCCAAAGCATCCAGCGCATTTCTTGCCCCAGATGGTCCCAACAGAGTGTAGACAGCAACTGAAACAGTATGCTCTTTCTAGACCAGCATTCTGCGTTTCCTGCCCTCACCAACAACAGGAAGTAGTCATAGATATGATTACTCATCACCCTTTATCATTTATTTATTATCAACAAAATGGCTCGAGTGTTAGGTTTCAAACCAGGGAAAAATGGCCAAGGTGCTTATTTAACACATCAAAACAGACCTGGCTACTACATTCTTCCTGCATCCTCCATTTCCTACCTGCTATAGCACCCTCCTAGCTGAAATAATCCTCCCCTGAACTTCCCAGCCCAGGGTGCTGGGCTGCCCTTCCTTACATAATCCAACCACTTTGGTTGCCAGATCTTTTTGTTCATTTGACCCTCCTGGCTGATATACCTGGCCCCACTCCCTTCTCTTTTCCCCTCCCACTCTTCTCACATGGCACAGCTAAGTCTGATCATGTACACTCTGGACTTTCCCAGAGGTCCCTGCCTCTGGCTATGCTCTCCCATATATATATATATATATATATATATATATATATATATATATATATATATACATACATATATATATATAATAAACCTTGTATTGCATCATACTTACAAGCAATTCTGTTCCTTTTCTTTTCCTTTTTATTTATTTTTTTTTCTTCGTATTCCTTCACCTGCCCTATATCAATTGTAGAAACTACTGGATATAGAACTACAGCTCCACCCTCATGGAGTTCAAGCTAGAAAGCAAGCAGGCAAAAATCTTAAAATACTTTTTGTAATTTTTTTTCTTGAATTTTAAATTTCATGGTCCATGGCTTGGTGGTTAATGGATAATGGTTATTATCTGATATTCCAGTCTCAAGCCCTGACTCCACATTTCACGGTATCTTTTTTCCCCCCTTCTGTTGGGCTGAGAGCCATTTGTGGAATTCTGATCAAATGTAATGGATGCCCAAGATTGTCTCCAGATGTGAATCAGGGTTGCCACCCACAAATTGACATCAGATTGATTTGTACATTATGTGTTCTGCGTATGGTCACTGCCATCATTAAATTTCAGGAAGTGCCCAGAGGTTGGTTGCATGTTTTCTACTTTCTTAATATGGTGATCTGTGGGAGTATTTAGCCACCAGCTCACTGTGGACTTAGTGCATTAAAGGTGCATAAAAGTGAGGAGGGGAAACAGGCCTGTCACAAAGGAGATGACATGCTAAATCTCCATCTTTTGAAGTCCTGTGTGTGTGTGTGTGTGTGTGTGTGTGTGTGTGTATGTGTAAACACATACTTATATACTTATAACAACAATCAATGAAAAAAGAGATTATGAATATGAAAGAGAACAAGGAAAGGAGTATGGGGAGGTCTGGAGGGAGGAAAGGGAAGGGGAGAGAGAAATTATGTAACTCTACTACAATGTCAAAAGCTTTAGGAAGAAAATTTAAAAAGAGGAGGCCATAAAGAGGCTCTGGAGGGAAGAAAGGGAAGATATAAATGATGTAATTATATTATAATCTCCAAATTAAAAGAAGAAAAGTAAGCTAAGAGAGGTGTAACCTCAGCCTTGTGGTGTTTTAACAAATTCCTTAGGAAGGGAAGGCAGGATGGTTTAGCATCAGTTCTGTGGTCAGCAGCCCTGCATGTCCAAGCAAGGAAGCACATCACACAGGTCAGATGACAGAAAGAGACAGAAATCAAGGTCCCACAATACTTTTCAAGGGTCCGTTCTAGGGGCCTATGAAACTCAAATTATACTACACCTCCAAGTACCTCCCAATACAGCTACCCTGGGACCAAACCTTAAACACATTTTCTTGAGGATACACCTGCCATATTCACACCTTATCAAGAGGCACAGGAATTGTCTATGCTAGGACTGTTATTTTATTTAAGATTGTCTTTAAGGGGGCAAGTTATGTTGGATAGTTGCTTGGAGAGTCACTGACCCTGCCAAGCTGAGCACTGGCAGGCTTTAAGAGCCTTTAGTGAGTCCTCAAGGGCTGAAATGGGGTGAACTCAGGGCGCCAGATACAAGGGCCTTCCACATGGGCTGGATACAGATTAACTTGGGCAGCCAAGCCGAGACAGAAGAATAAGAGGCCTGGTCTTTGGGTATAACTTTTGGGGAAACTACATGTGGGATGAACTAGATGAAAGCTGTGAAAGGAAGAGATAGATGAGTCAAGCATGACTTCAGTGCTGGGCAGCTGCAGCCCCACCCAAGCTTATCAGGGCTGCTTTCCAAACAAAGGGTCATTTCCTTTAGCAACTCTTCCAAGAGATAGATCTCCCACCACTTATCATGGGCTCCACCTCTCCCCCCCTCAGCCCTGTGAGAAGAGGGGAAGGCTGACTGAGAGAGAGGGAGTCAAGCTATCCTGGCAGGAAAACATTCAAAAGAAACCTTTTCCTAAAATTGTAACAGCAAGCTGCTAAAAATGAGGCCTGAGTTTACAGGGTACATACTGGAAATGAAGGCTATTAATAGGTCTGTACAGGCTGGCTGCCATACTAGACAAGCTGTGAGGCAGGAGCCCACCCTGCAGTGTCCACAAATGTGGAACAAAACCAGTGCTGCTAAATGGGGCAGGGAAAGAAAATTATTTCACAGATGCCTTAAGAATGCAAGAAGGGTTTGTAATCATTTTTCAGTACATGGTAGCTCAGAGCTGTGAGCCAGAGTGTACACACACACACACACACACACACACACACACACACACGTTCAGAGAGGAGCAGATGAGTCAGAGTTCCTGCTGATACTTGTGTAGGCAGGAACTAGGGGACCATACACATAAGGGCAGCATCCCCGAAAAGCATATGCTGCTGGAACAAGGCAAAAACCAGGAAGCAGGAAAGAGTCCCTGAAAAAAACTGCCCATTTCTGTTCAGTGGAGAAAAGCTTACCCCACCCCCAGAGAACCCTCCAAACCATTATTTTCAATTATGTTCCTTTTCTTCTAAAGTCAGTGCTTTGGAAAAATGTAGGAGTTATAGGACACCCATCCTGCTTTGACCAGCTGACCTCGGGCAAGCAGAACTAGTCTTTTTGAGACAAGATGCGTTTCCCATCAGTAAAATGGGCACAAGCTTTATCACAGTGTTGTGAGAACCAAATGGAAGGCCAGTCACTTGCAGGAAATTCGAGTTTGACTCTCCAGACTCTGACAAAAGAGGGACTCATGGAACTCACAGCCTAATTATTGTATTTGTTCACTGCTTGTTTTTTCAGGATTTGCATAATTTGGACATAGGAAAGGAGATGGGAACCACAACCTATCTTGAACACTTGCGCTCAAACCCCTTGTGATACTAGGAAAGGGATGTGAGGCCTGGCCACAGGCCCAGCAGGTTGAGGGTGGATATGCAGATTCCAGGGAGGAAGCCAGTTGTATTTGGCAGATCTCTTCCCATGAGCAGAGACAAACCAATGACAAAGGAAATATCATCAGATGTGTTAGGCAGCTGCTCCTTTCTGCCCAGGCAGTGCTTTCTGACACCCTAAGCCAGCTCTGGCCACCAGAGAGAGAGAGAGAGAGAGAGAGAGAGAGAGAGAGAGAGAGAGAGAGAGAGAGAGAGAGAGAGAGAGAGAGAGAGAGAGAGAGAGAGAGAGAGAGAGAGCTCGTTGTGTGTCACACACCTAGGAAGCTATTTCTCCTTTTTAGAGGCATATCGAAAGTTCAAATGATGAAGTCTGTGTTTCCAGCAGGTTTGAGAGAATTAAGTGTTTTGGTCTCTGCAGCTGTTGAATGAGCATGCCGTGACACAGGTTTGGGTAAATAGGAACTATCAAACAAGTCGGACCCTGCCTGGTGTTTCTCTGCATCTGCCCCTTCCAGGTCCTCTGCAAGGGAAGAGTAGAGCTCAGAAATGATGTCCTCAACACTGTCTGGTCCTGTTTCTCTTCCCTATAAAGCAGTTGAGTGAGTATATGACTCCATGTGTACAACTGGAAGGCACTCATTAAATGTTCTTGGATTAAACATACCTTCTTAAAACAGAGGTTTTCTCTCCTCATCTTCCCCACTTTCCCTACCCTCCATGCTCAATACCGCCCAAATGTCTCCTGAGGAAGCCCAGAATTCAGGGCCAGCCTCCAGCAAGATCACAGCTGCACATTCAAGTCCTATTCTTCCTCAGTAAGTAAGTGTTACTGCTATGAGCTGCAATTCTATTCCATCTAGTTAGTACATGTATTTGAACTTTAAAGAAATTCTGGCTTTATTCTACTGCCTTGTTCTGTCAGTACTTTATTGCACAGTCTTGAAACCCTTTCCTCCTTCCTGCCTTCTGTCTTCCTTTCCTTTAAGACCCTTGTCTCCTGGGAGGATGAGATGACCCTCCATCTCTGGCCAGGCTCCCTCAAGGACTTGGAAAGAGGTCTTCAGAGGGCACAGAAAATGCCCAGGAATGTCTGCCAGCTCCTGGTTCATCTCTGTCCTGTCCTTCACTCAGGGAAAGTAAACATCCACCTGCACCACAGCAAAGAAAGGGGATGAGATCTTCCCAGGAGGCAGCAAAATCAAAAGGACATAGTGCTGAGCGTCCCTCAGAATGTCCTCTGATTTCCCAAGGCTGAAGAAATTATTCTAAATGTATTAATAGAATGCAGATGTTAGAGAATGTGGCTTCAAATTCTGCTGAACAAATGACCCTGTTGGGAGGTCGTTTTCAGTCTCCAGGGACATTCCACAGAGGGCCCAGCTGATTGTCTCATATTGAAACAACATGTTCAAGACACATTCCAGCTTGAAGCAAGCGGAACAGGGCTACTCTGACCAAGTATAAATCATGAGGCAAAGGGCAACTACATCCCTCAGTGCTACCCTCCTCCTTCCTGGTTTCCTCCACCACCTCCTCCTACCCCCAAGGAAAACAGAGGTTGAGTAAGAGGCTGCCAAGCCAGGCCACTGAGGCGCCGGCTGGCTGGCGGCACATATGCGGCAGTTTGGAAGCTTGCAGCTTTCCATGCTGTGGCCCTGATGGTTTTGCTTCAGCATTTTGTTTCTGATCTTAAGTCAAATCCTAAAACACCAGGCTCCTCTAGAGAATTCAGTCTGACCTTACAAGAGTTAATACCGTAACCCCCTAGTAGGATTGGGGCAGATAAGAGAAATTTTCCTGGAGGGAAGTAGGTGCCAGAAAGGCAGGGTGGGGGTTTCTTTAGAAAGTGAATGTGTTACTTGTGAAAATATTGGCCATCCAATAAAAAGAATGAAGTGTCTTTCAAGAGACAGCTTGCCAAATGGAAAGAAAGTCTTCTTTCAAAGACAGCCAGTCCTGGCAATGCTTATTGAGCTGTGTGTTCAGGACAGGACACAAATTAGCTGGGCTGGAGTTGAAGGCATTCCCCAGCAGCCTTTGGCTGGCCACTGCACTGGACTGAACCTTGCCTTTATAAGCTTGGCTTTTTTATAAAAATGTAGGCAAGCACACCATATCCTTTGCTGAGGGAGTCCAACATCAGCCCCAGCCCACCACCCACCCTACTGGGAAAACCCAGAAGCTGTGGTCTAGATTTCCAAGGCCACCAGGGATGTTCCTGGTGACCTGAGGGGCATCTGTTCTCACAACTCAGAAGATTCGTTGGTAATAAGGACAGGGCACAGGCAAAAGCTGAGCGTCAGCCAACATGGTAACACCAAACTCCCTGCCTGGCTCCCAGACCTGCTGAGCAAGGACACACTGTCCCTGAGTCTCACCCAGCCAACCAAACTCAGGAGCAATGTCCCAATAAATGCCCCACTAACACTTGATGATTGCTAGTGTTGAGACAGAGCTACCCAAACCAGATGTCCTTCAAAATTCAGGGCCAACCACTGACTCTGGTGCAGAGGACAAACGAGGATGCCAACCAGATGGGGCATGTGCTTAATGCAAACATTCAATGTCTTCAACCTGCCAGCGGATGGCTGTGCACATGGTTTTCTGTGAGAAGTCTTGCTCCCTTGAAGACATGGGCAGAGGACTTCCCAGAGGGCTGTAGGCAGTCAGTCCATCCTGCTTAGAAAATAATTTGGAGCAGAAGCAATAAGGCCTGTGAAGTACACTGATTTCATTCACTAAGCCAACTGCATAACCACTTCTCACACTTGTGTAGTCTTTACCTAGACTGTAGCAGTATACTACCGCCACTCCTCCATCACTACTAATGCCGTCTCTAAAATGTTTTGAGCAGGGGTAATTTCAAAACTCACCTGTGCATGTGTTCCCTGCAGAGATTTAACACTCAACACTTTTCCTAAGAAAGAGAAAAGTCCTCCAACTCCCCAAATAATGCAGCGGTGGCCTTGACCACCAACTTCTCAGACAGTGATCCTCGTTCCTTCCGAGGATCTTTCTACAATGCTCCTTCTTCCCCTTTTACCTACCTCTGTAAATAAAATCTGGAACCCAGGATAGGAAGTCCTCCTTCATGTGTTCTCACTGTATTGTATGTCACTCCCCGACAGTACTCATGGAGTATATCCATTTTGGTGATGTATTTATTGTTTTCATCAACAATGGCAAGCTACAGGTCATAATAAAAGTCCATGCTGGCATTTGCTTTTGTGGAATAAAGTTTTACTGAAAAACAGTCATATTTCTGCACTTACATGGAGTTACAACAGCTTCTATCCTACAATGGCAGAGCTGAACAGGCACAACAGAGAAACAGAGATCCACCAGACTTTTGGAAGTCTGGCTTAAAAAAATATCACTTTCCTGGAATTATTTGGTATATATCACTAACAAAGATTGTGTCTGGCTTTCACCACAGTGCCTGATACACATTGACTGATGCCATGCAGAAGCCCCACCAACACTGGTTGAATTAATGGTAAGATCTTCCATGTTATCAGGCCCCTCGTGCTATCAAGACACAAGGTGGTAACTTCACACACTTTTCTCCCTCTCTCTTTTGATTTCTATTCAAAGTCCTAGCAAGAATGCTCAGACTTTATTGGCACTAGTGTCTTCCTCTGAAGAAGAATTGGACATACAGATAGACACAGACAAATACCTTATCTGTGAATGCACATGAATGCATAGATATGTGGGAACCAATTGTGGGTGGAAAATATTGAGGGTGTCTTATTGACTATGCAGCCTATTTTGTCATTTTCTCATAAATAATACAGACATGGCATTTATAGTGTGCTAGGTCTTGTAAGGAATTAAGGGATGGTTTAGAATCTAGAGAAGGTTGTGTTAGGCTGTGTGTAAATACTGTGCCATTTTATACAAAGGACTTGGTGGGATTTAGGAATCCATGGTAGATTCTTAAATCAATTCCTCGTTGGTACTTAGGGGCAGCTGTTCTCTGAATAGAGAACGCTTATTACTCAGGATAAAGTAGAATTACTGTGCAGATGCAACCCTCGCTCTACACCTCACACGTGTCCTTTAAGCCAATAGTGTGTCCTGCCTTCATTCATTCCATTCAGAGAACTAGGCTGGGGTGGGGAGATCATTTAAAGATGTTCAACTGCATCTTCTGCCTTCAAATTCTCCTTATAGCACTGGGGCATTTCCAAAACCTATGTTCAAGTTGCTCCTGAGAGCAGAGGCTTTTATGTCTGGTATGGTGGAGATATCTCTATCACCCTGGAAGAGGAGAGTCTGGGAGAGAAATGCATGTTTTATTTTTCTAAAATGTAGTTGATCTCCATATGTCTTTTTCTCATGAAATATCTACAAAGATTGTACATAGATTGGTGTTTCATGGTAAATATCTGGGAGATATATTAGTTTTTAAATCACCAGCTGCTGCTTATGATGCTGATCTAAAGACAGTGAATAACACATTCTGATTCTCTGTCATACCAGTCTCTCTGTGTATCAGTCCCTAGGCTTGACACTGTAGCCTGCAAGGGAGGGTATTCTTGAGAAAATTAGAGTAAGAGATACTTCCTTCTTTCCTATAAAATGCCTTATGGTCCTAAATTATTACCATCTACCATCACTTCATTCTGTCATCACAAATGATTTAGACCAGAAGAAAAATCAACTTATTATCTAAGCAAATAAATACACACAGTAGAAATGTCAGAGTTAATCCTCTTGGGTGATGTTTGAAGCTGGAACAAGTACTTTACCTGCTTGTGAAAAAAATCAAGTATCTGAATGGACATTGATCACCTTCAGCTTGCCCTAGAAGCCCTTTATCTATGCTCCACACTCTTAAATGTTGACTATACTTTTATATCCTTTAGTATGTATTTAACACATACTAAACCCAGGTCAGGGACCTCTATGTCTAAGGAGATAGGCATGGGCATGATGGTTCATAGTGCACTGTGACAAACATTGTACCATCATCACTAACTACCAGTTTTTCAAAAACTTGAAACATCACTGAGAATATCTGGCCCCTGGAGGCCCTTGTGGGAGGGATGAGAGGCATGTTGGGCATAAATATCATAGTGTCCTAGGGACTATCAGAAGAGCAGGGCTGCAGGCAGGTGGGCCTGGAGGGAACTTAGGCAGCATCTAGTAGGCCAGCCCAGAGGATCCAGATTTGTCTCATGGATAATGAAAGTCATGGAAGATATTTAACCAGAGGAACACAAAAAAATCTGTATTGAGAGAAATTATAAACACGATACCCTTCTTTTGGAAAAAGCAGTGGAACAGAGCCACACTGCTCCTAACTAACTCTCTTAGGTTCCCTGGGACATCAACACAGCCCCCCAAAGAGCAGGAGACCTGGACCCAGATTTGCAGCTGGAGAACAAAGTACTCCACATGCACTTTAGGAGGCTCTCTGCCATCCACATCTGTCAAAAGTTAGGGAGCTAAGGAACAAAAAAATACATATTATGTCCCTGCTACCTGATTCTGTCCCCACTAATAGTGGTAAGACTGTCTAGGGCTAGGACCACTGTAACATCAGGAGCGTTCCTCAATATTTTTCTCTCTGTCCAGTGACAGCAGCTTGCAGGATATTGGACAAAATATGAAAGGAAAAGGAAAGAATCCTTAACCCTGGTTGGGGCCTGGAACCACCCCTGGTGTCTAGACAGATCTCCAGACGAGAGTTTAAAAAAAAAGTTCATGGAAACTGACATGACATAACTGAAAAGATTCTATCTGGTTAGAATAAGACAAATGAAGACAAACTTATTTTGTTTGGGAGAAGAAAATAAACAGCAGACCGCTGAGCTTAGGCCTAAAGAGCATGGCAGCTGCTTCCAGGAGCAAACCAGACAGACAAGGAAGCTTTTTGTAGGCAGGTAGAAGCAGAAGCTTTTTCTAGAAAACCATCCCATACCCAAGATAGCTCTTTTCTGCACAATAGAGGGTGAGGTCTGTGTGCATGAACCAAGATCCATTACTATGCAAAGCACCCAAGGCCCATCCTGTGGGAAGTAAAAAATTTTTCATCCATCATTCCCCCAAGTGAATGCTCCCTCTCCCCAAGTCAGTGCAGCTGCCAAGTCTGGCTCTGTGCTTGATTGAACCAGCTATGGGAGTGAAAGCCGGAAGAAGGAAGCTTCATACCAAAGTGTTGCTATCCTTGGGGACCAAGTCAAGGGAACCACTTTGAGGATGCAGGATCAGAACTGAAACAAAGCAAAGACGCTTTGGGCTGTGGGATTTCTATATGCTTTGGAGTCACTGTTTATACACAAGCACCTATGCTAGCAAAATTTTACAAATAATTTCTTTTTTCTCCTTCCTCACTTTATTTTTTTTAATTAAATGTATGGAGAATTCCCATATAACTCAGACTGTCCTTGAACTAATAACCCTCCCATGTAACCCTCCTAAGCAGCTAGATTTACAGGCAGACGCCACCACATCCAGCTCATATGAATGCTTGGGAACACAGATGGAAGGACGCAGCCTCTTAATCCAGCATGCCTTCCCATGTCATCTTCCATGGCCCTCTCCTGAAGGTGGTCACAGGACTTTCCCAGCAGGGTCCATTTCATAGGGAGATCTTTTAAATTGTATACTTCATTGTTTGCTTCCTGGGCACATTTTGTCCCTAATGTCCCTAAGTGTTGAGCATAGGCTACTTAATAAGTAAGGAATTAATTTTGATTTACAGTTCCAGAAGTTTAAAATCAGGTAGCCAGTGTGTCAGGGTGGCATATCACAGGATGGGGGTGACATATCTCAAGCCAAGGATTTCTGAGAGAGAGAGAATTGGCTATGGTCTCAGCGCTTCTTGAGTGGTCATATTCCCAGTGACCTATGTATCTTCTACAAGGATACATTTCTACAACACCTCCCAATACCCTCCCCCTTGGGAGGAAGCTCTGGTAGCTAGGCCTGTGGGTAACACTTGTGTCAACCATAGTAGCATTTTCATTCCACACAGTGTCTCTATCCATAAGACCACCCAAGCTGATTCATACATGGAATCCAGAGAAGAATGTATTAGGGATTCACTTATGAAATTGTCTCAGGAGAAAGTAAAACAATGTAGCAAGTAAAATAAAAAATAAATGTAGATGTCTGTTTTAGCAAAAGACAGTGGTGCCTTGATAAAGGGTTGTTTTGACAGTTATTGTAATGGGAGGGTAGCTGATGATGAACTAACCTGTCACCGACCACACATATGCACTGTGTTGGTGTGTGTGTGTGTGTGTGTGTGTGTGTGTGTGTGTGTGTGTGTGTGTGTGTGAGCGTGCGCGAACACACTTACACACGCATATGGCCATGGTGTTTTTGCAGACGTCCTTGCCTGTGCATTAACCTGTGAAGGCAAGAATTCAACTTTGGCTATCTTCCTCTATTGCTTCCCCCACCTCCTTTTTTTTAGGTGAAGTGTCTGTTTGAATTTGGAGCTCATCATTATAGCTAAACTGTCTGATGAGTGAAACTCCCATACAAATAGTGCTGGGATTACAGGTGAATGCCACCATACCCAGCTTTTATGTGGGAATTAAAGACCTGAACTAGGTCTTTGTATTTATACAGTAAGCACTGAATCCAAGGAAACAGTGCTCCAAATCCCAGGTTTTTAAAAGTAGCTTAAACTCTATTGAAATATAACTGGATATCATATGATTCATCATTTAAGATGCAGAGTTTGCGATTTTGGCAAACTCATATTGTAAAACCAGCACCCTCATCAATTCTTGAAACTCAACCCAAAGACATTAGAGCACTGGCTTCCTATCACAATCCTCCACTACACAACTGCTGATCTGTTTCCTGTCTCTGTAGATTTCAAGCAAACTTTTACTACAGCTGAACTTTAGTTTCTCCATATTTGGAAGGAGGGACGTTAGTCATATGAATCCTAAAGATACCTTTGAAGCTACCAGCTTTTGAACATATATAAGACCCATTAAAGCAGGCGATAGTGTTGGCCATGTATGGGTTACTTGACAGGTCAGGTTGCACATCACACCAAAATTCCCCAGATATTCACATGTTCCATGTTTATTTCCCTTTGAAAAGTGGAGCCCCAGGCCACCCATGGAAGTCTCAACATAGATGACAGGACATCACAAAAGAGATCTACCACTGAGACCTGATACAAGAAAGACTGGACAAACTAATGAAAATGACATTCTCTAACAAGCACAGCAATGCCCTGGGACTTTGCTTCTTCTCTTGAAGCAGGCTGGTGAAAAGTACAGCACTCTGTGAGATGACTTTGTTAAATCTACTACATTAAAATTAATGTGTGCTTTGGAGGTACTTATTATATTCACAATGCTATGCAACCACCACCTCTACCTAACTGTAGAATATTTCCATTACTCCAATGTAAAGCCTCACACACTAAGCAGTTTCTCTTATTACTCCTTTAAGTGCCCACCTCTGAGAATCTATATTCTATCTCTGAACTTACCTATTCTATATTTCAAATAAGTGCAATGATTATGACCTTTATCTGATTTCTCTCCTTTATCATGCTTTTAAGATCACCCACGTTGAGCTCTTACCAGTATTTTATATATGCCACACTTTGGTTACCTTTTGCTACTGAGTACTGGGTATTTTCTACCTTTTCTCTTATGTGAGCATGAAGAGACTGTATTTGTTTCTGTTACTTGTTGTTATTGTTTAAATGTGAAATATTTCCCACTACCTCAAATTTTAAATACTGACCCCCAGCTGGAGGTGTTAGTCTAGCTTTCTAACCTGAAGATACGATGTCATAGGAACAGTATTGAAGACCACAACCCAGTCCTAGGTTCAGCCCAAGCTTTCCCGACTCTGTTGCTATATACCCATCCCCCTCATGCTCCACCAAATATTAAAAATGTGATTGCTTGGTACCTCCCTCTCTACACTGGGCTGTATTCCCTGCATCATTAACTAAAATAACCTTTTTCTCATTTCATCCATTTTTGTCAGTATTCTGTCAGAGCAATGACAAATGTAACTAACATTTTAGAAATGGAATTGAAGGGCTTGTGCAATTCTGTTTAGCCTATCAAAGAACCTTGACATTGTTTACAACAGACCAACAGATGCTGAACCATGCCAATACTTTCTATTTTATTTTTTCAATTTTAAAAATGTATTTAAACTAACATACAAATTAGCAGATTTTATGAAAACGAACATATGACATTTCTCTTTCTGAGTCTGGGTTACCTCACCGAGTATATGTTCTAGTTCCATCCATTAACCTAAAAATTTCATGATTTAATTTTTCTTTAAAACTCAATAGAATCCTGTTGGATATGTGTACTGTATTTTCATCATCCATTCATCTGAAAGACATTTAGTTTGTTTCCATTTCCTAACTAATGTGAATAGAATGGCAATGACAGTGAGAAAGCATCTGTAGAAAAGGATGCTGAGTCCTTGGGCAAAGACCAAGAGCTGGAATAGAGCTGACAACAAGTTGGTATAGCTGGGACATTCAGTACATCTACTTTTATTATATTTGTTATGTTGTCTGACTGCATGTATTTTTTTTAATGGTATTGTGATTGGGAGTGCTTACTGTATTATTTCCTAGTATATTTGTATATAGAAGGCTACTGATTGTTTAAGTTGGGTTTGTTCTCTGGCACATTGTTATGTTTACCATTTCCAGAAGTTTTGATGTTTGCATTTATATTGCAAATGTTTTATTGAGAATTTTTACATCGACACTCACAAGGGATATTGGCCTATAGTTCTTTTGTTGTTCCTTTACCTGCTTTGAGGTACTGGAGTGTACTGACTACATGAGTGGCTTTTAGAAATGTTCCTCTTTCTTCTTTAAAAAAGATAATTTAAGAAATATTGGTTGTAGATATTTTTTAAAGCTACTGCAATCCATTAGAAAGCTTTTTCTTGCTATTTTAATTTTCCCCTTCGTTGTGGGTCTGTTTGAGTTCTTGAACTTTTTTTGGCTTGGCTGAATACAAAAACTCACCCATTTTTTTAGATAATCTAACTTTAAAAAGTAGGGTTTTAAAACTATCCCCTTATAATACTCTGATTTGGTCTATTATAAGGCTTTCCTGTTGATATCAGATTTTGTTAATTTCAGTACTCTCATTATTTTGATTAAATGGGCCAAGGGGCCAGGTGTGGTTACACATGCTTCTAATCTCAGCATTCTGGAGATAGAGGCAGGCAGATCACTGTGAATTTGAGGCCAGCCTGGTCTACATAGCAAGTTGCAAAAGAGCTAGAGCTACATAGTAAGATCCTGTATTTAAAAAAAAATACATAAACAAAGTCCTTTTGTGCACCAGGGATACATCCTGGTTCCACTGTCCGAGGTTATTCAGACTTCAAGCTGAGACCTATGTTCAGGGGGTCTGAGTCAGTCCAATGCTGGATTCCCAGCTAATAGTCTGGAGGCCCATTAGCTCCTCCTTGTTCAGGTCAACTGTCTCTATGTTTCTGTAGCTTGGTTTTGTCCTCCCTCTCTGCATCTGGATTACAGTTGGGCTCAGTGTTTAATTGTGGGTGTCTGCTTCTGTTTCCATCAGCTACTAGACGAGGGCTCTATGATGGTGGATAAGTTAGTCATTGATCTCATTATGATGGTGGATAAGTTAGTCGTTGATCTCATTACCATGGAGGGATACTCCCTTAATCTAGAGACAGGAGAGAAGGCCTAGTCCCTACTTCAAATGACTTGACAGATTTAGATGACCCCTCCTGGAAGTCATCACCCTACATGTGGAATTGGGGGGGGGGGATGATTGGGTAGGAGAGAGGGCAAGAGTAAGGGAGGGAGGGAGGAGGGAAGGAGGGGGAACTGGGATCAATATGTAAAATAAAAATAAAAAAGAAAAACAAAAAGAAAAAAAATACATAAACAAATGGGCCAAGGATCTGCCAATCTTATTTATCTTCTCAAACCAGCTCTTAGAATCATTCATTCTTTGTATTAATTTTGTTTGTTTGTTTATATTATGTTAGTTTCTTCTCTTATTTTTATTACTTTTTCCCTGAGTTTGGTTTTCCAAAGTTTGTATTGCACTCTTAAGTAATTTATTTGTGCTATTAAAGCTATAAATTTCCCTCTCAGGCTGTTTTTAATGTGTCCAGATACTTTGTTGTGTTATATTTTCATTTTCATCTAATTCTAGGGAAAAATATTCCATTCTTAATTTCTTCTTTGACTCAACCATCATTTAGTAACAAATTGTTTAATATTCATGGGTCCTCATAATTTCTATAAATTTGTTTGTACTGATTATAATCTCTATTGCATTGTAATTAGATAGAACATAAAAAGTTATTTCAATATTTTGAATTCATTAAAACTTGTTTTACATTACTGTTTGTGGTCTATTTCAGAGACTCTTCCATGAACTGCTGAGTAAAATGTATAATCTTTGGTGTTTGGATAGAATATTCTCTGGGTATTTGATAGGTACATTTGTTGTATTATTCCATTCTTTTCTGATGCTTCTCGGTTTTTGTCCATACGACCCTTGTCTTGGAGGAAAGAAGGTGTTTAAAATCACCTGTTGCCTTGCTGAAGTTAATCTGAATCTTTAAGTCCGATAGTAACCATTTTATGAAATTGGGTCCGCCAGAGTTTGGTGCATATATGCTTAGGGTTGTAATGTCTTCTCAATTAATTGTTTCCTTTGTTAGAATAAAGTGTCCTTCTTTATCTCTTCTGATTAGTTTTAGTTTGAAGGCTATTGGTATAGTGACACCTGCTTGCTTTCTGTTTGCATTTATTCGCTTGAAACATTATTTTCTATCCTTTCACTTAAAAGTGGTATCTGTTTTTTAAGATGAGTTTCTTTTAGACAACAGGATAGATGAATTTTGTATCTTAATCCGCCCACCTACACTATGTCTAGATTTGAAAGTGTAGGCCATTCATATTTAGTTATTATTAAAAAGTATGTGCTTGTTATCATTTTGATTATTTCCCCTTAGTCCTATTTTGTGTTTCACCAGTTCTAGCTTCATTTATTTGGTCCAAAGTATTGCTTCTAGTCTTCTTTTTAGAGCTGGCTTTGTTGACATGACTATTTTAGCTTGTTTATATCATAGGAAGGGCTTTGTTTTTTGTTTTTTGTTTTTGTTTTTTCACCTTTCCCTGTGGTGAATAGTTTTTCTGGGTACAGAAATCTAGGTTAACATCTGTGGTCCTTTCCGACTTGGAGTGTATTGCTCCAGGTTCTTCTTTCTCTTAATAGTTCTACTGAGAATTCGGCTGTGATTCTGGTGAATTTTTCTTTACATGTTTCATCGTGTTGCATTTGGTTTTTCTCTTGCTGCTTTTAATATCTTCCTTTGTTAGTGGTTTGCTATAGTATGCTGTGGAGAGTGTCTTTTCTGGTCCTGATTGATCTTTTGAATGCTTCTGATGTTTATGAGTACATCTTTCCTTGTTTGGGGATGTTTTCTTCTGTTATCTTGTTAAACACTTGTTCTATGAAACTGACTTGAGATTCTTCTCCTTCTATGCCTGCAATTTATATATTTGATCATGTTGTTCCATAATTTCTCCATGCTTCTTTAGTATGTGATATTTTTTGGTACCCTGGTAGTAGATTTCTCCAGCAGACAGTCCAGTAAGCCAGATGGAGCCAAATTAAAAATTAAACGACCAGGTTTAATCTGAGCAAAGCACTTCTGGGTGATTCTTGGGAAAGGGGGCAGGAGATAAATTACATAGCAGGTCTAGGGGAATAGTGTTGACCTTCAAGAGAGGAGTCTGGACTTTTGGCCATCTTTCTGAGAGGGTGAGATCTGGAGGAGAGGTGGGGTTTCCAACCTAACATCATGTTTTTTTTTATTTGTTCTTTGCAATATTTGCTCAAGTAGTCCAATTCCACAACTTTATTTTCAAGTTCTGATAGTCTATAATCTACTTCAACCATCCAACTTGTAAGGTTGTTCCTTGAGTTTTCCAACTGGATTGTTGAATTATTTCTTTATCACTTCAGCATAAGCTCTTGTTAGTGTTTTGATCTCTTTAGTGAATTCAATTTTCAAGAGTTGAGGCATCTTAATCATTTCATTCAGCCATATATTTGTGTTGTCTTGAGCATCACTTAGGCATTTATTGCTATCTTCTTTAAGTTCATCTGTCTATTTGTTCAAGTCTCCTTTAAAGTCCTTGAATTTTTGTGGTTGTCCTTTTAAATTCTGTGTTTTGGGGTTCATCTAGCTAATTCTCATTGTAGAGGATTTCTTTCATAGTAGTGGGTTTGGAGAAGTACATATTATCTTGGTCTTTCATACTGTTTGTATTTTTGTATTGTGATTTGAGTCTGTAGACTTCTTTTGTTCATTGTTTGTTTGAGGAGAAATTATACCATGCCCCAGACTTGGCTGGGACAAGAAAGGAGCTAGTCCTGGGAGTGTAGGAATGGTATGTGTGGGGTACCTGGGGTGTTCTAGTTTCTGGGGAGATTACTAGGCAAATTTAATGAGTTAGCTATGTGTCCTGTACCAAGACTAGGAATGTGGGGATGAGGCTGGTGGGTGATATTCTAGGGATCTAGTACTAGGCAAAGTTAGAGTGTAAAGATAGCATGCATGGGTTTGGTTCTGGGTAGACTTACAAAGGAAAACCAATACATGGGCTAAATGAATGACTCTAGCCCTAAGAGTGTAAGGATGGTAATTGTGAATCAGGTTTAAATGTTGACCATTTTTAATTAGTTTATTTGTATTTTTGTTGATAAGTTGTAAGGTTTCATGTATATTTGTCTTCTAGTAACATTCTTTTTCCTTTTTTATTTAAAGTAGAATCAAGCTTGTTTTATATGTCAATCCCAGTTTCCTCTCCCTCCTCTCCTCCCCTGCCTGGCACCAACCACCTATCCTGTACACTTTTTGCTCCCCAGGGAGAGTGAAGGGTGAAGCCTTCTATGCTGGATCTTCGAAGTCTGTCTTATCATTTGGAGCAGGGCCTAGGCCCTACCCCATGTGTCTAGGCTGATAAACTATCCCTGTAGGTGAATGGGCTCCCAAGGTCCATTCATACACTAGGGATAAATACTAATCCACTACCACAGGCCCCATAGATTGCCCAAGCCTTCTAATTGACACTGCATTCAGGGGATCTGGGTAGTTCCTATGCTGGATTCCCAGCTATCAGTCTGGGAACCATGATCTCCCCCTTGTTCAGGTCAGCTGTTTCTGTAGGTATCTCCACCCTGGTCTTGACCCCTTTGCTTACCACTCCTCCTTCCCTGCAACAGGATTCCAGGAGCTCGGCTTAGTTTTTAGCTGTGGGTGTCTACTTCTGCTTCCATCACAGGATCTAAAATGGCATAAAAGGTAGTCATCAATCTCATTATTGGGGAATGGCATTTAAGGTATCTTCTCCACTATTGCTGAGATTGTTAATTGGGGTCATCCTTGTAGAGCTCTGGATATTTTCCTAGTGCCAGATTTCTTTTTAAACCCATAATACCTCACTCTTTTATGGTATCTCTCTTCTTGCTCTCCTCTATTCTTCTTACAACTCAAACTGCCTGCTCCTTCATCCAATCACCTTCTTGTCTCCCCTTCCCCCCATGCTCACAATTTGTTCAGGAGATCTTGTCACATTCCTGTTTTCAAGGGGACCATGTATGTCTCTCTTAGGGTCTCCCTTATTTCCTAGCTTCTCTGGCAGTGTGGATTGTACTCTGGAAATACTTTGATCTCTGTCTAAAATCCAAATATGAATGAGTACATACCACGTTTCTCTTTTTGTGGCTGGGTTACTTCACTCAGGATGGTTTCTTCCAGTTCTAGTCATTTTCCTTCAAATTTCAAGATTCCATTTTTCCCCCCACTTAGTAGCATTCTATTGTGTAGATGCACCACATTTTCTTTATCCAATCTTCAGTTGAGGGGCATCTAGGTTGCTTCCAGGTGCTGGCTATTACAAATGATGCTACTATCAACATAATTGAACAGATGTCCTTATTGTGTGAATGTTCATCTTTTGGATATATGCCTAAGAGTGTAATTGCTAGATCTTAAGGTAGACTGATTCCAATATTCCTGAGGAACTTAAGTGGCTGTACAAGTTTGCACTCCCATCCCATCTTTGGTGTTTTGATTTGCATTTCTCTGATGGCTAAGGATGATGAGCACTTTCTTACATCTTTCAGCCATTTTACATTCCTCTATTGAGAATTCTCTATTTAGTTCTGTACCCCACTTTTTAATTTTATTATTTGATGTTTTGATAACTAGATTCTTGAGTTCTTTGTATATTTTGGAAATCAGCCCTCTGTCAGATGTAGGATTGGTGAAGAACTTCCTTTCTGTGGGCTGCTGTTTTGTCTTGTTGACTGTGTTCTTTGCCTCAAAGAAGCTTCTCAGTTTTAGGAGGTCCCATTTATTAAATGTCCATCTCAGTGTCTGTGCTAACTGGTATTATGTTCAGGAAGCAGTTTCCAGTACCAATTTGTTCACGGGTACCTCCCACTTTCTCTTTTAAGAGTTTCAGTGTGCTGGATTTATGTTGAGGTCTTTGATCCATTTGGACTTAAGTTTTTGAATGGCCATATATATGGATCTATCTGCAGTCTTCTACATGCCAGCATTCAGTTATGACAGGACCATTTGTTGAAGAGGTTTTCTTTTTTCCATTGTATAATTTTAGATTCCTTTTACAAACATCAAATATTCATAGATGTGTGGGTTAATATCAAGGTTTTCGGTTCAAATTCATTGGTCTACCTGTCTATTTTTGTGCCAATACCAAGCTGTTTTCAGAACTATAGCTCTATAATGGAGCTTGAAGCCAGGGATGAAGATGCCTCCAGAAGTTCCTTTATTGTGCAAGGTTGTTTTGGATATCCTGGGTCTTTTGTTTTTCCATGTAAAGTTAAGAATTATCCTTTCAAGATCAGTGAAGAATTGTGCTAGGATTTTGATGGGGATTGCACTGAATCTGTGGATTGCTTTTGGCAAGATTGCCATTTTTACTATGTATATCCTACCTATCCAAGAGCATGGGGAATCTTTCCATTTTCTGGTATCATCTTTAATTGCTCTCTTTAAAGACTCAAAGTGCTTGCTATGCTATACAGGTCTTCACTTGTTTGGTTAGCATTACCCCAAGATATTTTATGTTGGTTGTAGCTATTGTAAAGGGTGATGTTTCTCTGATTTCTTTCTCAGTCCATTTATCGTCTGATTATAGTAAGACTACTGAGTTATTTTAGTTAATCTTGTATCCTGCCACTTTCCTTGGTAAAGTTTTTTGGGTTATTTATGTAAACTATCATATAATCTGCAAATAGTAAGAGTTTGACTTCTTCCTCTCCAATTTGTATCTCTTTAATCTCCTTTGTTGTCTACACAGAACTTCACGTACGATATTGAAGAGATATAGAAAGAGTGGACAGCCTTGTCTTGTTCCTGATTTTAGAGGAATCACATTGAGTTTCTCTCCATTTAGTTTGATGTTGGCTGTTTGTTTACTGTATATTGCTTTTATTATGTTTTTGTATTTTCCTGTTATCCCTGATCTCTCCAAGACCTTTATCATGAAGGGGTGTTGGATTTTGTCAAAAGCTTTTAAAGCATTTAGTGAGATAATCATTTGGTTTTCTTTTTCAGTTTGTTAATATTGTGGATTACATTTATGGATTTTCTTATGTTGAACCATCACTGCATCTCTGGGATGAAGCCTATTTGGTCATGGTGGATGATTTCCCTGATGTGTTCTTGTATACAATTGCCAATATTTTATTGATTATTTAGCATCAGTGTTGATGAGTGAGATTAGTCTGTAGTTGTCTTTCTTAGTTTTGCCTTTGTGTGATTTGGGTACCAAGGTAATTGTAACCTAGTAAAAAGAGTTTGGCAATCACCCTTCTGCTTCTATTGTGTGGAACAATTTGAGGAGTATTGGCATTAGCTGTTCTTTGAATTTCTGGTGAAACATCTGGCCCTGGGCTTTTTATTGTTGTTGTTTGGTGACTGCTTCTATTTCATTAGGGGTTATAGGTCTATTTAAATTGCTTAACTGCTCTTAATTTAGTTTTGGTAAGAGATATGTATCCAGAAAATTTTCCACTTCCTTTAAATTTTCCAATTTTGCAGAGTACAAGTTTCCAAAGTATGGCCTGATGATTCTCTGGATTTCCTCAGTGTCAGTTGGTAGGTCCTCCTTTTCATTTCTTATCTTGTTAATTTGCATGTTCTCTCTCTTTGTCTTTTGGTTTGTTTTGATAAAGGTTTGTCTGTCTTGTTGATTTTCTTGAAGAACCAACTCTTTGTTTCATTGATTGTATTGTTTTCTTTGTTTCTATTTTATTGATTTCAACCTTCAATTTGATTATTTCCTGGCATCTACTCATCCTGGGTGAGTTTGCTTCTTTTTATTCTAGAGCTTTCAAATGTGCTGTTAATTCTCTTATGTGACTATTCTCCAGTTTCTTCATGTAGGCACTTAGTGCTATAAACCTTCCTCTTAGCACAGCTTTCAATAAGTCCTATAAGTTTGTGTATGTTGTGTCTTTATTTTCATTGAATTCTAGGAATCCTTTAATTTCTTTCATTATTTCTTCTATGACCCAGGAGTGATGCAACTGAGCAGTATTCAATTTCCATGAGTTTGTAGGTTTTCTGCAATTTGTGTTGTTGTTGAATTCTACCTTCAAGTCATAGTTATCTGATAATATACAAGAGGTTATTCCAATTTTTTGTATCTGTTGGGGTTTGTTTTGTTGCTGAGTATGTGGTTGATTTTAGAGAATGTTCTATGTGGAGCTGAGAAGAGGGTATATTCTTTTGTGTTCAGATTAAATGTTTTATAGATGTCTGTTAAACCCAATTGGGTCATGACTTCTGTTATTTCTTTTGTTTCTTTGTTAAGTTTCTGTCTGGTGGTCCTGTCTAGTGGTGAGATTGGGGTGTTGAAGTCTCCCCCTATAAGTCTGTAAGGTTTTATGTGAGCTTTGAGTTTTAGTAATGTTTCTTTTATGAATGTGGGTGCCTTTGTATTTGGTGCATAGATGGTCAGAGTTGAGACTTTGTCCTGATGGATTTTTCCTGTGATTACCTTCTTCATCTCTTTTAATTGATTTTAGTTTGAAGTCTAATTTGTTAGATATTAGGATAGCTACACTGGCTTGTTTCTTGGGCCCATTTAATTGGAAAATCTTTTCCCAGCTGTTAACTCTGAGGTAATGTCTGTCTTTGAATTTGAGGTGTATTTTCTGTGTGCAGCAGAATCATGGATTCTGTCTTCCTGTCTCCATTCTGTTAGCTTGTGTCTTTTTATAGGTGAGTTAAGACCATTAATATAGAGGGAAATTAAGTACCATTGATTATTAATTCTTGTTTATTTTGGATTTGGTGGTGTGTGGATTTACCCTTCTTTTTCCTTTGTCTTTTGATAAAGTGGGATTATCTATTGCCTATGTTTATGTGAATAGTTAATTTCCTTAGGTTGGAATTTTCCTTCCAGTGCTTTCTATAGGCCTGGATTAGTGGGTATGTATCATTTAAATCTGATGAGGTAGTTTTTTGTTGTTGTTATTGTTTTGACTTTTTTTTCATGGAATATCTTGTTTTCTCCATCTATAGTGATTGAAAGCTTTGCTGGGTATAGTAATCTGGGCTGCCATCCATGGTCTTGGAGTGTGTAGAATATCTGTCCAGGACCTTTTGGCTTTCAGTGTTTCCATGGAAAATCCGGTGTGATTCTGATAGGTTTGCCTTTTATGTTACTTGGCCTTTTTTCTTTGCTGCTCTTAATATTCTTTCTTTATTCTGTATGTTTGGTGTTTTGATTATTATGTGGCAAGGGGACTTTCTTTTGTGGTCCAGTCTATTAGGTGTTCTTTAAGCTTCTTGTACTTTTATTGTACATTTTATTGTACTTTTATGTACTTTTATTGGCATGTCATTCTTTAGCTTGGGAAAGTTTTCTTCTGTGATTTTGTTAAATATGTTTTCTGCACCTTTAGGGTGGGTGTCTTCACCTTCTTCAATACCTATTATTTTTAGATTTGGCCTTTTCGAGGTGTTCCAAAAAATGCATATTTTGTGTTAGGGATTTGTTGAACTTAAAATTTTCTTTGGTCAATGAACCTATTTCTCCTATTTCTTCAGTGCCTGAGATTCTCTCTTCCATCTCTTGTATTCTGTTGGTTATGTTTGCATCTGTAGTTCCTGATCATTTACCCAGCTTTTCTGTTTCAAGCATTCCTCAGACTGTGCTTTTGTGTTTGTTTGTTTGTTTGTTTTGTTTTTTTGCTTTTTTTTTTTCTTTCTCTTGTCTCTATTTTACCTTCCAAACCTTGCACTGTTTCTGCAATTTTTGGCTTGTCTTTTCTTACATTTCTTTAAAAGATTTTCTGATTTCTTCTTTGAGGATCTCTATCATCTTCATTAAGTTGTTTTTAAGGTCGTTCTCTTCTACTTTATCTATGCTAAGATGTTCAGGTCTTATTGGTATAGAGTCCTAGATTCTGGTGGCGTTATATTGTTTTTTCTTTTGTTGGATGTATTTTTATAATGTCGTCTTCCCATCTCTTCTCCCAGTGGTACAGGTGTGGTCTTTTCCTCTCCTGGTGGGTATAGGTCCAAGATTCTCTTCCATTTGGTGCAAGCAGGTCCAAAATTCCAATGGATCTCACAATGGGTGCAGGTGGGTCTGAGATAATCCCTCTCCTTGTATTCACAAGGAGGTGGGACTAGCACAGAGATGTCAACAGGCTTTAGATAGCTTGGTCCACCTGGGTGGAGTCAACCTCTCCCCTGAGTGGGAGTGGTACTAACACAGTGACATCGGCAGACTCTGGATTGCTTGGTCTGCCAGGGGCAAGTAGACCTGCCTGAAATCCCAAGGCCTAGAGATCCCATAGAAGGCAAATAGAAGTTGGGCCTGAGACAGAGGCCCAAGCTCACCTCTTCCCTTTCCTATTAATAATTTAATGAACATATTTTTTACTTTTATAAAGCTTAAATTACCAATATTTTCTTTTGTTGCCCATGCTTTTAATGTCATATCTAAGAATCCACTGCTAAATACAAAATCATGACAAATAATCCTCTCTATACTTCAAATATTTAAAAATCAAACTTTTGGTTTCCTTGACTCTTTTTGCATTTTCTATTTTATTCATCTTTGATATAATCTTTAAAATTTTTCAATTTTGCTGGCCTTGATTTGCCCTTCTTTTCCTATTAACTTTCTTGATAAAGTAAGAGTACTACTTTGAAATTTCCCTTATTTTTTTTATATGTACATTTATAGCTAAAAACTTCTCTTATGGCCATTCCACACCCCACAAATTCTGGTACACTATATTTTTGTTTTCATTAATTTCAAAATATATTTTAGTTTCTTGTGTGATTTCTTCTTTGACTTACTGGTTGTTTTAATTTGTATTTAACTTTCACATATTTATGAGCTTTCAAGTTTTGTCTCTCTCACTGATTCCCAATTTCATCCTTTTATGATAATAAAGGATTTTACCAGCAGTTCAGAGACCGAGAGAATCAGCTATTAAACATCAAAGCTTGCCTTCAGTAATACAGTTTTTCCTTCAAGGATCTACTCCCCAAAAGTTTCACAACTTTCCCAATAGCTGGAGACCAATATCCAAACATAAGAGCCTATGGTGGACATTCTATGTTCAAATCAGAATAAATACACAACAGTAGAGTGTAAACATTCTTATTTCAAAGGAGAAAAGTAGGACAAAGCAAGACCAAACCCCAATATGACAGACATAAAATTCTGCAGCTCAATGGTGAGTATCTGCAGCTGACTCCAAAGGCTTCACATACCTAGCTATGCTACATGAAGACACAGAGCCTCTCTCTTCATCCGTGTCTGCATCCTTTAGCTTTCTTCAATAAATACTTCATTATACTGACATCCCAAACATCCTAAGTTCTGCATCTCAACTTGGGTTTTACCTCCACTGTTTCACATAGTAGACTATCATGGCCTCCTTGTGAGGAGGCCAACCACTTCACTTTGCATGGCCACAATAGTCCTCTAGAACCAAGACTCCATAAGCCCCCTCACTCTTGAATCCTTCCTTCTGGTAAAACCAGTATTATGTGGATGACACTCCCATGTTCTGCTGCCAACTCAGTAGGGATCTTGTCCCTCTTTCACAGCATCTGTAGCAGTGGCTGTGTACTGTCTCTGGGAAAACACTTGCCTAGCCAGTTGCTTTCCTAGAACAGTAAACCTTCAGCATTATGAGTTTAGAACATCTCTTTTGGAACAAATGTATATTTTCACTAGTTGGAGCCTTGGATGGGTGTGGCCTTCTTCTATCATGGACACCTTTCCTATCATCTTGGTATAAAGCAGGAGGTTTTTCTTTAATTATTACAACCTCTTTTTAAAGTACAGGCACTGGGTGAGTCTCTAACTTGTTTCAGATACTTTTCTGGACAAACTGGACAATTTCTATAACCTTTTGCTCCACCTTTTATTCTTTTTACCTTTAGACCTAGATAATTGAAGTAAGCAGTAGCTGTGCCTCAGCCTAAAACTCTCCTGCCATGAATTTTCCTCTACCAAACAGATTAGCTCATTACATTTCTGTTCAATCTTAGTTTCTCAGGCATTGGGCAGAATGTAGCCAGAATTCTTGCCAGAATATCACACAAATTACTCTTAGCACATTTCCAGATAAAGTCCTTGTTCCTCTCCAAAACCTCATGAGCTAAGCCTCCATAGTCCACAATTTTCTCAGATATCCAAGTTCCCACCATAATGGTCCACTAAGCTTTGCTGGCAGCCCTGTCTGGCTTTGTAGTCCACAGCTGTGTTTCCTCCCACAAACCAGTTCCAAAGTCTAAGACCCACACTTCTTGATACAAATTTTCTTAATTAGTTACTGTCTCCACCTCTGCTGTTGTAGGGATAAAAATACTGTGACAAAAACAACCTAAGGGAAGAAACATTCATTCATTTTGTAATTTAAGGGAATGTAGACCCCCCCTATGGTGAGGTAATCAGGGTGGAGGAGCTTGGGGAGACAGATTCTGGTCACATAGCACCATTAGTCAAAACAGAGCGATCCATTAAGTGCTAGCACTCAGCTCTTTCTCCTGCTACTTAAGCCCAGGACACAGACTATAGGTCACCTCTTACTGTAGTTGTCCATGAGCCTGCAGATATGATGAGGCACTCCCTCTGTTTCCAATAGTCTCTTTGTCTTCAACTGTCAACAATTATATAATGTAACTTATTTAGAATCTATTGCACTTCCTATATTAGCAGATTCCTTGTATGATTTTTCACTCCCCTTTTCATTAGAGAATCTGAGTGTGTAAGACACTTCTACCTAAAAGAAAGACATTTGAATATTATAATATGTTAATTATCAAAATAATATTTTTGCTTCCTGAATATCCGCCCCCGTCCCATGATGTTGGCTTCACTTCCCATCTAAGGGTTCAAGTCACCATAGACTAAAACATCAAAGCAAAAGCAAAAAGAAATCTCTCCTTAAGTTGTTATGCTTTGTTTAAGTATTTGTGTCACAGCAAAAAATTACAAATACAGGAGTCTTTGTCTTGTATAGTCCCTGAAGACTGTTTCTTTATAGCAAATATCATGATAGAAAGTTCGTTAAGCATCAAGATGTTTAAAAGATCAAGCAAGCAACATCTTTCCTAGCCTTTGAAGATCAATTTTACATTTTTACATTTAGTCAATATGTTCACAATTCTTATAGTCTTCGGTTTGTGCTTGTTTGGGGTTTTAAAGCTATCAAACAGTGAAAGGATGAATCACCTTAGGTCTTTTCCATGCATGTGTTCTCCCCTGAGTGTGACTATTGCATTCTGACTTTCCCAGTGAATTGCCGTGCTTCTAACTTTTCGAATTTCACAAAGAAATGATAACCAGATTTCCTTTCTCAGATTTATGTGGTCAATTGGATGTCTCTACTGTTGTCTTCTGCCAAGATGCTGTAGATCATTGGTGCCTTTTGAGCAACTCCTATTATTTATTCACCTTGAGTAATTTCTGAGCTAGTCTGAGCTTACATTAGACACCTTGTATCAGTTCTTCAGAGAGTTACAACACTCACAGTAATTTTCATTTCAGATCCTGGAATCATAGATTAGGGTTCTCTTCTGAGGATTGAAGCTGTATTTTTTCTTTTTTCTCTTTCTTTTTTTTTTTCTGAACACCAGCAAGCTTGAGGGGGAGTAGAATGAGAACAAATAAAATTTCCAACAAGATTTCCTTCTACTTTTTATCTTTTCCTCAGTTCAGCATTCTTTTGATTACTGAACACTTTTGACTATTTTTCAACATTCTCACCTTTGTTTTTTTTATTTAACCTACCTTCATAGGCTTCTTATGACACTTCTGTCATTTAATAACCTTTTCAAAGAAGGGAACTTTTGGGGTTAATGGGAAGTAAGGTCTATAGTATTCAAGCACTATATATGCTTAGTGACACTGTGCCGGGCCTATCAATGAAGCCTTGCAGAACTGGATGTCTATACCTGTTTTTCATTGGAAAACCTAACTACAAGGGACTACATAAGCCTCTACAGCAGCAGCTCAAGAGACCAGGATGGAGGATAGCTGTGGTTCTACTGAGCAAACAGATAGTGGCTCACATACAAGAGTCTACGATGATCTTGTCCAAAAAGTCAGGAGCGGGTCAAAGTAATCTGCTGGATGATGTTAAGTTTGTCCTTCTGAAATGGATGCTGTCCAAAAAAGCAGAGTGCACATATGCATGGAAAAACAGGCCTCAGAGTCCCTAGGGAGGCACTGATGTCAGATAATATCCTCATCAGTAAATGAGACCTCCCAGCAATAAAGCCCCTCCTTCTTCAGCAGTAACTGCAGAGCAGAAACAAAAGATTCAAAAAGTATGTTCTCATTCCCCAAGTCAGGCCTCAGTGCTGAGTCAGAGTTGAAAGGCAGCAAGCAGAACAGGAAACATTTTCTATCAGGCAAGTGATTAGAGATTTTATTTAGTTCTAGACAGACTTTCAGCACCTGAAACAGTGAAGTTATGGGATATGTGGAGAAGATTTCATTCAAAGACAATGAAGGAAACTTTGCTCGATTTTTTTTTTAATCAGGCAATTTCCTGTTGGGTACTTCTTTGAGTCAAGTCCATTGGCTATGTGGACAGCATATACAACTGGAATGTGAGCCAGGGCAAATGGGGGACAAGTTAAAACAAAACAAAACAACCTAGGACACAAATTCAACAAAATCAAAATTACAGCATCATGCACTACTTAGAGAGAAAATGTTTCCTCGTTGCCATGACTTCCTTGCCATGCAGCACAAGGGAAAGGGCTGAAGAGTCCACAGCTTTCACAGCCTCTTTCCAGAATGGCCCTTCACTTTCAGGCCCAGGACTCTAGAAGACCTGACACTAGAGCCTGGGGAAGGCATGCCCTGGCTGGGAACTATGTGAGAAACCATGTGTTCCTCTGAGGTTTCTTTAAACTTGGTTCCAAGGATGCCTCAACAAGTTGAGTATCTGAGCTATGCTCTGCGTGTGACACATGCCATTCCATAGCCACCACAAAATTAAGAAGCTAGGGAAGAAAGCCCAAAGCTCATGGGACACTAGTAATGTTGTTTCCACTCTTGTCTACTTGTTTCTGGCTCCATGCTTAGCTTTGAATAGACAGTAATATCCCTTCCTTTTCTTCCCAAACCGAGTCTTGTTAGGTCCAGTTTTTGATACACATTTTGGTTTCTGTCTTTCTGGTAATAAAAATGAAATAATTGGTTCTATTGACTAATACAGAAAATGTTCTCTAAGTTTATTCTGAAGCAGAAGAGGAAGATGGAGGAATAAATGTGGCATGGGCTTTTACTCTGTGGTTTTCATTTCCATAAACCTTAGATCCCAAGAATGTATGATATATTTACATAAATCTTTCCACAATTCCTGTGGCCTTTGGAGACATAGCACTTGCATGACTTCACTACTGTGGCTGGTGTTCCCATTCTCAATAGCTTTGTTAGTATCTGGGAGGAGCCCTCTCCCAGGCCTGTGTTGTGTGCATTGTGGGGAGGGGCAAGATCTGTGACTGCTATTTCTCCTCTCTCATTTGCCTTTTCTGTAGCAAATTGAACTACTTTTTCCTACAGCAAAACATGGTCAGCTCTTCATTGTAACTGCTCAGTCCTTCCCAGGTCACTTATTTGGATACAATGAAGTGGACACCAACCAGCAGAACCAAGGCTCATCTGGCCCTGATGAGATGGTTGTGGGCCACTTAGCAGTGACATCACTGAGACTCATATTTCTCCAGTAAGCCAGATTTTTGCCACTACCACAGTTTCTTTGTTGGCTGGAAAAGCAGGGCATCTGGAGGTGTTCCCACAGGAATGAGACCGCTTGAACCTGGGTGTGCCTTATGTAGCTGTGTGGAAAGGGGGCATGCCATCTGTGTGTCCCTACACAAAGAAGAAGGTATACTGCTCTTGGTGGGCTGAGACACAAATGACTCAAGGATTTTTAGACACCACCTTGACCTCTTTTTTAGAGTCTCAACTTATCTCCTGATTTTTTTGTTTGTTTGTTTTGTTTTGTTTTGTTATTTCTGACTTTTGGATTATTGTTCACTAAATAGATTGGTGTTATGACCATGATTGTGAATGGCAGTGATGCAAGAAGTAGGTATATAGATTTTTAAGAACAGACCTTGTGTGACAGGACAGACTGCCTTTTCTTGTCCATGAGAGGCCAAGTACTTTAGAAGGAGCACTAGGCATGTCTGTGTAGCTTTGTATTTATTTAAACCCTGTCTTAGCTGCTTTTTTTGGTAAGGAGTGTGGCTCAGGCTCTGTGAATCAGTTGCCTTATTTGAAAAGGGAGAGGCTGTCACCACTTTACAAGAAGTCTATGGGTATGAACTGTATTCTGAAGCCATGTGAGGAGGACATGGATACTCCCAAGGTGCTGGTGGAATCTTGAGAGCAGTACTCCCCTAATAAAAATAAATCCTGATAGCCCTAAAATCTGCAATGGACAAACTATAAAACAAGCACAGAGTAGCATGTGCAAGTTCAGCATCTGGGTCAACCTGGAGACCTGAGTGGGACTCCCTCCCTCCCCCAGCAAGGAAACAGGAGAATGTTTTATTTACACTAGGGAAATCAAAAAGAAGCATCAGGATTGTCTGATGATGTCACACAGCTTGTTTGGGGAGGCTTTCAGTAGCTGCAAGAGCTGGATTTGAAAGCTCTGAGCAAGGGCACAGCAGCTCCAACACGTTTCCTGTCAGTAAGCAGAGAGTCTCTGCAATCCTAAAGGAGTGCAGCAAACTCACCTGAGTTCACTGTGGCACACATTTCCAGGGTCTTTAAATTGTTTCTATGAGAGAAATTTAGCTCAGTTTGTTTTTTCAGTTCTAACAAGAAGCAACAAAGTTTCCACTATAAATAGTCTGGAGGAAAAGCTCTTAATTCTTTTGGTAAGTGTTGAACATGAGGGCTCCTGGAGAGTGCCACCATAGGTCAAGGCTGTGTGTGACCAGCTTCCCAGAGGCAGCTGCATCTAGGGCACTCATCTTCTCCTACTGATCATGAGCCACAGCTTCCTCTTTTCTTGTCTGCCACACAGGCATTTGCCAAGATTTTCATTTTACTTTGAAAGTCAAGGATAGAAGAGTTTAACTGATTCAAGGTGTTTATAAACTTCAGAATTCTACACCGTGGTTCTTAGCTTAAGTAGGGGACAGATAGGAGAGGAAAAACATTAAAACTGCAATTCTATTTTGAAAGCTCAAAGCATCTTAATTCTTTGATGGGATCATAGCACCTGATGCAGAGCTGTATTGGAGACCCTTCACAGTGTAACCCAACACAGTACTTAGGAGGTTATGGTTTTTCTATTAAACAGATAGAGATACACAATATAAACATTCAATGTAGTATTCCAACTAGATTAGACAGAACCCCTATGAACTGTAGATCTAACCATGTGTGCTGTTAAGCTAGGAAGTTATTAAAATAATACCATTTCATACCTCAAATAACAAAAGAACTTGTAGAAATCTAGGAGTTTCCTTTTGATAGCAACTCAGGCATTCACTCTGACTATCCAAGGCAACAGCTAAGTACCAAGCACTAGTGTGGTTGTAGACTTGAATTCCTGCTAATGATGGCTTTCTCCATAATTATTGGCGTCAGCTGGACTCTGGCATTTGAATTTAAACAATTGGAAGAATCTTTCATTCAAATCAAGAAAGTACAAGATAATACCCAGCAAAGTAAAACATAACTGGGGAGGGGGGTGGTCTGTCGATTGAAACCCTGCACTGGCTCTCATACTGATGGCTCGACTTCTGGCCTCATGTCTATAAATTTAGCTGACTGTGTGGTCACATGGTATTTCCCCCACTTAATCTCATTCTATTTATTTTCAGATAAGAACAATGATACATTTTAAATGCAGTATTCCCAGGCAGAGTAGCAACACTGTGGCCTCTGGGACAGTGTCTGAAGTACCTTGTATTTCTTTATAGCTAATCAGCCTTATCTCAAGTCTGCTAAGTTCAATGTGTATCACATATCTCTGTGTACCTGAGTACTGAGTAGGGGGACCCTGAAACAAGATCATATCTCTGGGCCATTGCTTCCACAAAGCCAACAAAGTCAGAAAGGCCGCTAGACCCAAGTGAAGGTTGCTGGTGTGAGGAGCACTGTCTTACCTTTGTGGATTTTAGTATCTTCACCTCCCAGGAATGGGATCGGAGCTGTACAATTCCTATGGACTCTGGTACACCACTCCCACAGCCTTCCCTTGACCACTCAGAGGCTGTTAGTATTCACCCTCTGGTTATCCTAATATACAGAGAAGAGGGAAGAAGACAAAAGTATTCATAGGTCACTGTGTTAAACAAACTGTCTTTGCTGTGGCAAAATTCTTATAAGAAAATCTACTTTAAATAGGAAAAAACTTGTTTTACTTCCCAGTTTCAGAAGGTTCAGTCTATAGCTACTTGGCCATATTGCTTTGGGTCTGAATGTCACAGAACGTCATCTGCCTCAGTATGTGATATTGGAACTGCAAGAAACCAAAAGAGAGAGGGGAAAACACCAGTGTCTCAAAGCCTCTATCTAGGGAACACTCTTAATGATGTAACTTTCCTCCCATAGGCCTTGTCTCCTAAAGGTTCCACCATCTCTGAACAGTGCCATGGGCTAAGGAACAAGCCTTTAGCCTAAGTCTTTAGGAGACAATTAAGATTCAAACCATAACATACTTTTATGAGATGCAAATGTTTTGTCCCCCCCCCCCCCGGCCATCATTCAAAAGTTATTCCCTTTCCCTCAATTTGCTATGTCTGCATCACAGCTTTATTTATGACTCAAAGGTAAAATAACATATTTCACAGAACCACCCAGAACTGAAGGCACAAGCCTGGCAAAGTAGAAAGAAGCACTCTAAAAAGTTATTCTGGATCTTAGGACAAGCGGTCTCCATCGGGCTTTCCCCGGGAGGGGGATCACTCAAACCATGTGCCATAAAATGGAATGCTAGATCAGATCCCCCAAACATCTTATTCCCAGTGACAGAGGCTCGGATATCATGTTGGTATTATTTACATGTGACAACCATGTGGTATCTGAGCCATGCTGTGCTATCCTTTCTCCTTAACATCATCTCTTGATGCTACCAATTCTAACAATCATAAAACTCTATCCAAGCCAATGAAAAGCATATAAAAAAAATTCCTGGAAAGATATGGAGTATCTTCTCTAGGTAAAGCATGAAACACATGGCTCAGTGTTTCTCTGTGTATAAAACTAAGTTGCTAATGATTTCTTAAGGCAGGAATTAGAACTTTTCCCTAGAATGCACACCATCACTGACTATAGTTATGACACTAGTTCTTTCCTATGATGCCACACATGTTTTTAATGACAAGCTTTGGACCTGTATGGTGTATCATCTGTATCAACAATTTGACATCTTCAGATTCAACCAACCAGGAATATAAAATACTCAAAAAGAAACTGTCGGTACTGAACATGTGTAGACTTTATTTTGCCTTGCCATTATCCCCTAAACAATATTACTTAGTAACTATTTATATTCTTTTAGATATTACAATCAACTTAGAGAAGACATGAAGTTTGCTGGAGGATATTTGGCTGTCTTATGCAAACACTACACCACTCCATATAAACTTAATGAATTTGTGATCCTGAAATCAATCCTCTCCCCACCTACACCCCCCCTCTCCGATTTTTCAGGAACTCTTGTCCCTTTCCCCTTTTCTGGGGGGGGCATGTATGTTTCTCTTAGGGTCCTCCTTATTAACTAGCTTCTCTGGAGGTGTGGATTGTAGGCTGGTAGTCTTTTGCTCTATAGGAGTACATACCATCCTTGTCTTTCTGTGACTGGGTTACCTCACTCAGAATGGTTTCTTCCAGTTCTATCCATTTGCCTTTGAATTTCAGGATCCCATTGGTTTTTTTCTGCTGAGTAATACTCCAGTGTTTAAATGTACCACATTTTCTCCATCCATTCTTCCGTTGAGGGGTATCTAGGTTGCTTCCAGGTTCTGGCTATTACAGATTCAGACAACGCAGCTATGAACATAGTTCAACAGATGTTCTTGTTTTATGAATGGGCATCCTTTGGGTATATAACTATGAGTGGAATTTCTGGATCTTGAGATAGACTGATTCCCATTTTCCTGAGAAACTGCCATACTGATTTCCAAAAAAAATGTGAGAAGAGGAGAGGAGAGGAGAACATGAGGGATCAGAAAGACCGAGTCTGGGGAAGAATAGAGGAGAGCAAGAAAAGAGATACCTTAATAGAGGGAGCCATTATAAGCTTAAAAAGAAATCTGGCACTAGGGAAATGTCCAGTGATCCACAAAGATGACCCTAACTTACAATTTAAGCAATAGTGAAGAGACTATCTTAAATACCCTTCCCCAATAATGAGATTGATAACTACCTTAAATGCTATCATAGTGCCTTCATCCAATAGCTGATGGAAGCAGAAGCAGACACCCACAGCTAAGCACTCCTGGAAGCTAATTGTAGAGAGGGAGGTGGAATGACCAAAGGGGTCAAGACTATGCTGGAGAAACCCACAGAAGCAGCTGACTTGAACAAGTGAGAGCACACGGACGCCCGTTGTAAAGCTGGGGAACCAGCATAGGACCAAACCAAGCCCTTTGAATGTGGGTACCAGTTAGGAGGCCTGGGCTGTCCATGGGACCTCTAACAGTGGAACCAGTATTCATCCCTGGTGCACAAATGGACTTTGGGAGTGCATTCCCCATGGAGGGATACTCTCTTAGCCCAGATACATGGAGGAGGACCTAGGCCCTCCCCCAAATGATGAGACAGACTTTGATGATCCCCCATGGAGGGTCACACCCTCCCTGGGGAGTGGATGGGGGGGTGAGATGGAGGGGTCGCTGGGGGGGCTTAGGAGGGAAAGAGAACTGGGATTGATATGTAAAATAAGGTTGATTCTAAATTAACTAATTAAAACAACAACAAGAAAACTAAATGATCAAATAGGACATTTACAGAAAAAAATCAAAGAATGATATAAATCCTTCATGTGCCATTCATGAGCCCCAAACCCTCTAGAGAAGTAAAGAATGATGTATTTTTTAAATTATTTTTAATTTTAATTATTAAACCAAAATGTAATTACATCATTTTCCCTTTTCTCACTCCAATCCCTTCCATGTCCCTCCACTCCCTCTCAAAGTCATTGTCTATTTTTCTTGTTATTTTTACACATATAAATGTATAGCTGTATAAATCCAACCTGTATAAATTCAAGTGTTACTTGTGTGTATATGATTTCAAGATTGAACACTTAGTATTGGATAGCCAATTAGGGGGCTTAATCTTGGGAAATACTATTTCTCCTAAATTCCTTAATTGATTATAGTTCTTTGTTTATGAGTGGGGCCCTGTGAAATTTCTCCTTTTCATAATTTTCTCCTTCTCTCAACGTGTCTATTGATGTTGTACTTTTTCAGGTCTTGTTTAGGTATTCATGGGTGAAGCTTCCTTATCTTATCTAGGAGACACAATCTCACAGTAGAATTGTTGGGTCCTGCTACTCTTGTAAACTTTCTGTCCCTTTTCCAAGATATTTCCCAAGCTTTAGGTATGTAAGTTCTGTTTTAAATATATCCAACTAGGCTAGGTACTCCATAACAGCCCTTCTCTGCATTTTGACTAGCTGAGGTTGTCTGTAATCATCTCCATCTGCTTCATAGAGACGTTTCTTTAATGAGAAATGAAAGCTACACTTGTCTGTGGATATAAGGATAAATAAAGGCTGCTTGGATATCCTAGAATCTAACAGGTTTAGACAGAGAGAGGGGGGGGGGAGAGAGAGACAGAGAGACAGAGAGAGAGAGAGACAGAGAGAGAGAGAGAGAGACAGAGAGAGAGAGAGAGAGAGAGAGAGAGAGAGAGAGAGAGAGAGAGAGAGAGAGAAGGAATTATAATTGATAGTAGAGGTAACCAGGGGCAGAGAATAGGCACTGCAGACAAAGACAAAATGCAGAAGCAGAAACAGACCTGTAGGAAATGTGGGGTATGTACCTAATGTGGCTTTTAATGCAGTGTTGCTACAGTGTAGCCATGATAGGAAGCAGATTAGAGGAAGATGTCTTTGGAAGCCAAATGACCAAGAACTTTAGACATTTAGTTAAAAAGATAGAGGGTGTTTGAGAGAGGAGAAAGGTTAATTCTGTACTGCAAATGATGAGGATTCATATCCCTGTCTTAGCATTTACCACCCCAGCTTCTCTTTTTCAATGCAGTCCTCTTCTACATAGGTAGAAAGATCTGTGTCTTTTACTGTCACCTAGTGTCTGGCACACACGCCATCTCCCAGTGAGTAACTGAATTGACTTGACTTACACTTTTGCAAGGTGGTGTAAAAAAATGGCAGTCATAACCATCATTTCACTGGAACATGATGTGGGAGAGTAAGAAGAGTGCAACAACTAGAAAAGAATTGTAAAGGAATGACCAGTAAGCCTTGATGAAATATAAAATACCAAACAGAGAAAATGGAGTTGGCTACAGAAGTCAAGGAACACGGACATACTGCTCACAGAAGGTTCTAACTCCATATGGGCATGAATTTTATTGTTTTGTGTCTCACTAGCCTATGTCAAGAGCATAGACTACAAGGCTCTCAACATTTGAAGAAACAAGTAAATATGCTGAATTTATGAATGTCTAATTTCATTATACATTAATGGCCCTAATTGTATAATGTATAATTCATACATTATACAATAAATGACCCTAAATTTTAACACTTAAAGTGAAAATTTAAAGTCATCTATATAAAGGCAATTGTTGGAGAGGAAGAGCTAGCCCTATCCATATCCAGAAGATAAAAGTAGGAAAAAAAAAAAAAAAAAAAAAGAGGAGGCAGGGTGGGATTGTGGTGACAGAGATGAGAGTTCTCAAGGACACCAATGTCTAGTATTCTAGGAACATAGTAGGAACCTAGATAAGGACTTAGCCATTGACTTGAACACTAAAGACCATGACAATACATCTAGTCAGACATCATAACACATGAATATGGGTTAGAATATGGAATTATCCTTCATACAGATCAGTCAAGACACATTTGGTTTAAGACAAGAATTATCATTTCCCTGCCCAAAAGTGAGCTTACTGGTGAGGTACTCTCCTTCAACTCACAAGTGATCCAAGAAAGGGTGAGGCTTCAAGAAAATAGAATATGTACACAAGGAGATCCAACACTAAGGGCACCTTCTGGATCCCCCTCAGAGCTGTCATCAACAATGACTCTTTCTTGAGATCTGAAGAGTCAGCCTCCAGCCATGCAGGAATAAGGGGAGATTCCATGGGTTGATCAAGAACCATTAGTGGTCTAAAACACTCTGAGCTGATGGAACAGCAGATTGGCGGTTCAGGCTTCACTGAAATGGTCAGGTTGGTTATAATCCTATATAGACCACAAAGCCCTGTCACTGAATCCTGCTGATTTAAGCTTGAGCTTCTCTCTGAACACATGAAGAAACCCTGCTTGAGTTGCCATCAACAGCCACTGGGTTTCTGTGCTACCACCAAGCAAAGGCTCAAGCACTGTCAGCAAGCTGAGCACAAATTCTGTGAAAGGAAAGACGCACAAAGGCCTCCCTTGTGTGATCTTCCTCCTCCCCACAGAATAAAGAGAAGACCCTGGGCTGACTCCATCCAAAGCCAAAGATGTCTGGGGCAATATCAGTTCAAAGAATTCTTGTGACAGAGATAGAAGGAATTAGTCTTGAGGGTTAGGTAAAATGCTGAAGTACCAGGTTGTCCTCATGGGAAAGACATGCCACTTTATTTATGAGACAGGCAATATTGAGAAGATATTCTTCCTAGAATTCAAACTTAGTACCAAGGCTATTTATACATCTCTCTAGTAGTTTGCTAATGAAGAAAAAGAAAAACAAATTAGGATAGATGTCATGCTGTGATTTTGACTATCAACTTGACCAAATTGAAATGCATCTGGAATATTACTGAGTCCAAAAAGAAAAGAAAAAAAGGCAAATTTTGTTCGAGAGCTAAGAAATTTTCTTGTATGTGACATTTTATTAGGATGATATTTTTTTAAGGTCCCCTAAGCAATCCTGCCACTATAAGTGCTGGTATGCAAGACGCCAAGCCCAAGAATCCTGGTCCCCAGAGGTACTCTCACCCGGCTAGTAAGAAAACACGATGGCTCCATAAATCTCCATTAGGGAACTAGGCGAGCAGAGCTGACATAAACAGTTCCTTTCCTGCTAATGTAGGAAAAATGGAAGATCACAAAGGTAATGTGGCTTCGGGGGGTAGGGGGGGCGACTGGTGGAAGATGGAGGGCAGAGAAATGGGGTCCGTGCCAGGAGAGGTAGAGGCTGCAAACTAGGGAGACAGCCTGGGAGCTGCTTTGAAAAGGTCTCGTAAAAGTGCCATTTGTTGGGAGCCAGGAGGAAGTGAAGGCAGCTTTGGCACATGTGGCTGCTGTGCTAAATTAACTGTTAACACAAACAATCAAAGTGCAAGACCCATCCAGTGGCTGGCGCCAGTGAAGGGGAGGGGGCGGTGGCAGGTGGAGGCTGGCTGACTCTGCTGGTCTGGGAATCAGTCACTAGTGATGTGGGGAGCAGGGGGTGCTGGTAGACCTGGATCTAAAGCAAAGCAGGCAGAGATGGGACTTAAGCCTGTGACTCAAGACTGGGGAAGCCTGGTTGGTAGGATCAAAGGATGGGAGCAGGTTAGAAGCACAATGCAGAGGGCATGCATGGTGCGGTTTCTCTTTCTGCAGTCACCAGCATAAGGTACATGCTCTCTGAAGCCCTAGTAGCCAGGAAGCATCAAAGGTAGAGCAGCCTTATTGTCAGTGAGGCTATGGAGTAACTGAGGACCCAAAACTATGTCAAAGTTAGATGCCCAACAGCCAGGCCCCACATGTCTGCAACTGGGGTTCCTAGTTCTCCTAGGAACACTTCCCTGGAAAAATCACATAAGAAAAGTTGTAGGAAGCTTGTTTCCACCAACAGAAAGGCTGAGATAGTTTTGCCAACTTTCCCTGAGCCTTGCTCTGAGGGCTGTGTTCAGTTTGCAGAGAGGGTGTGAGTGGTTGTTCTCAGGGATGACTGTCCTGGGAGAGTTGTGTTGCTGCTGCAGTTGTAAGGGTGCCAGATGACTGACACAGCTGGGTGCACACTGGCCTACATTCAGTGGCCTCCCATCTTCACAAAGCAACAAGCTGAAAGAAGACATGTTTTTACTTTTTTATCTTGCGGTCAAAGGGTACTTCCTAGAGAAAACTACCTGCTTCAGTCTGATGGAGAATGTCCACCCCCGCCCATAGGCTCATATATTTGAGTGCTTAGTCTCCAGGGGATGGAACTATTGGAAAAGATCATAAGGATTAGGAGGAGTGGCCTTATTGGAGGAAATGTGTCACTAGAGCTGGACTTTGATGTTTCAAAGCCAAAGTCAGGCCAAGTGGCTCTTTCTTTCTGCTACGTGCTGCACAGGATGTAGAACTCTCAGCTACTTCTCCAGCACATTATTTGCCTGCATGCAGCCATGCTCCTTGACAGGATAATTGACTAAGCTCCGAAACTGTAAGCATGCCCCAGTTAAATGTTTTCTTTTAGAAGAGTTTCTGTGGTCATGGTGTCTCTTCACGGCAAAAGAAAAATGGCTAAGACACCAGCTTACAAGAAAATTCCTCAGTGCTGGTGTTCCCATCCAGATGGACTTCAAGAAAGAAAAAACAAGGTGATATCAGAAATAAGCTAACAAATAAATTGCAAAGGAAAACAGTGAGTGACTAGCCAGCAGTACATAGGAACATCCAGCCTTTTAGGAGTACCACCCAATATCACCTCATTGAGTGGAGGGAACCCATGCCTTCAGCCCCAAAGACTAAACCTTCAAGGTAAACTGAGTGGCTGAATAGTCTATTGCTGTTCATTTTGTTTTGTTTTCTTTAAGAAACTGACTTAACTTTAACTTTAGTACATGTATGCCCAGCAAATGTGTATACAGACAGAACCAGGCAGACAAACATAGCATGTCTCCCTTTGAGAAAGGCATTTAAATCTCACAATGGCAAATGAGAAAACCTTCTCATACTACTTTGGTTCCTTCAGTTTCTTCTTAAGAAATAGAATTGAAAAGACCACCCTGTACTGGGGGTGGGGGGCTTCTGAACCACACAGTGAGACAGGGGTGACTACCTGTCTACTCACACCTGAGTACACTAGGTGTGAGAGGTCAACAGGAAGCCCAGGGCTGCTAGGGCTAGGCAATGAGCCCGCATGATCTGAACCCAAAGCTAATCTAGAAGCTTCGCTCCTTCAACAGTGGAGGGTCCAGAAAGACTGAGAATACATTATCTTCTGCTTTCATTCGTTCCCCCAAATATTTGTTGAGTACCTACCTATCTATGCCTAGATCAGGAACCAGAAGCACAGAAGGAAAAGCAAACAGATAGGATTTGCAGAGCCTGAACTAGGGAGTAGGAGAGGAACTGGAACCAGTAACTTGTAACTGTTTAGAGTCCTGAAGAAGTCTAGTATTCAGATGGCAAAGGACAGAATTAACTCCTCTATGACTCCTAATGACAGTGAGCTACCAGAGACAGCAAAAACAGGACAGAGAGAGCTAGTTGCCTGTGGCCACAGCACAAGGGACCTTTCAAGATGATTCTTCCTCTTTCCAGTCACCATCCAGGCTCTGTTGCTATCACCACTTAACAGATGAAATAAAAAAGGTTGAGAGGCCCTGAAGCCACTCCACAGATGGCGCAAGAATGGAGTAGAGCTCAGCTTCCAACAGTATCAGGTCTCATGGCCTTTGAGAGCTTGCTCTTAAAAACAAACAAGCAAATAAAATAAACAAGTATATCTTTGTTGTTGTGGGTGTTTTGTTTTGTTTTGGTGTGTGTGTTTGCCTACATGTATGCACATGTTCCTGGTGCCTGCCTGCAAAGTCAGAAAACAGTGTTAGATCTGGACCTGGAGATAGAGTAGGTTGTGAGCTGCTTCTGTGGATTCTAGGTTCTCTGCAACTGAGCAAGGCTCTTAAATCCTGAAAAGTGTCTCTAGCCCCATGAGGGCTTTTATTTATTTATTTATTTTCACCTCTATGGCCCAGTCTATAAAAGAGAAAGATTAGGCTGTACTTTCTGGTAGGCTTGTGAAACAATGTTAACTGTTTGGCTGTGCTGATAGAATATATAAACACAGATTGCCTATACCCTGAACATAGCTAGATGAGTCACTGGACCTGAACTAGTGCTGTGGTCACTTACCTCTATGTTAGGGAAGATTGTGTTCTACTTGAGCTCAGTCACCATGATGAGTCTGTGGACAGAAATGGTAGCCAAAGCACCACACCCTCCTTGCTGCCCCTTGCAGAGCCTGGAATGGAGCTAATCCTCCTTTTCTACATAGAAAGACACAGACCTGAGAACTTACATGCCTGACACAGTTCAGACCACCGTACTGCGGGCCTCTCAAGCCACCCTTTGCCCACCCACTGTATCATATGCTCCATTGCAGATTGCCTCAGATCAGACCAGAAATTTCTCTTCCAGGTCTCAGGTACAATAATCTTAAAGTTGAAAAAGCTATGGGTTCAGTTTCTGGTTTTCTTTTTAAAACAGAAAAGAACATTAAACTCAGTCCCATACGAGGTCCGGTAAACAGTGATACTTGAATCAGCCTGGTTAAACTCAGAAGACTCGTAAGAGAACTTTTGAAGTAGGTTGGAAAAGGGCCAGGTTACTTGGAATTATCCCCCAGTTTGCATTGCTGGTTGGCTCTGGTCAAATCACAGCCCAACACAGCTCTTCTTTAGCTGTTCAGAATTCTAGGAGCAGCAGCCTCTGAACCCTGCTAGCATAACTGTATCCATTTCCCCAAGCCTATGGGGGATTCATGCAGTCACACCAATGGTTGCTTCACATTTTTGTGAATAAAGGTAATGTTCCCCAAAGACCCACTTCTGAGATCTCCAGGTACACTCTTCTCTGAAAATGGCTCCAGGGCAAATCAGAGGCATCACTGACCTAGAGAAGGTGAGCCCAGATCTGTGTCCAGAGAGGCTTCTGGCTGTACGTGCTCCACACAAAGTTCTGCCCAACCCCGACCCCCAGACACCATTCCTTGGCAATGTCTATCTCCTATACTGAGCTCCAGAGACTACCCGTGGTCATGTCATCATTCCTTCACCAGAAGCCTTATACTTTCTGAGTTTGAGACTCACATATCTTTTCTACAGTGCCCTGGTGGATGGAAAGCAGGATTCTGTGCTCATTGAGGCCTCATTGAACTTAACCAAATCAACCCTCTGTGGGAAGGCCACATACCATAGATGCATGGGGAGCACCAGGAAGAGCAAGATCCAGGACTTACGGGTCTTTCTGAGAAAATTCTTGAGACAAATAGCACTGTTTTAAGCAAGATAAGTATTAGAAATAACTTACACTGACTACAAAATATCAATTTGTATTTGTAGGTTAGATCCAAAGTAAGATGTACCAATAGAATGACAAATAAGAAAACTCAGGGATGGGGCTTAGAGTATACAACATGGCAGAATGCTTGCCTACCATGCATGAGACCCTAGGGTCAGCCACATTTTCACAAAAGATGTAAATAAGCCAGACATAATGTTTGAATTTTAAAATGATAAAGTTAATAATAAATTGCTTACCCTCTAATTATCTGTAAATGTACTACATCCACTTAGAGAAAATAAAGGAAAATGAAACACTAGTTAGAATACTTAAATAAAAACCTCACTTAAATATTGATTAGTATTATCACTTATTGAAGAAACCATCACTTATTGAAGAAATTGACACAAAGTTACATGTACCCTGAACCTAAGAGGCAAAGGACACACCTCTGAAGGACACACTATCCTGCAGAAGATCCTCCAACTGGCCACCTTCACGATTCCCACAGGACACAATTTGCCAGCACACAAAATGGCATTTCCCCTTCAGGCTATTTCTGCTCCAGTGAAATGTTTATTGTCAGCTAAATTTGACACCTCATGTGAAATTCCAGAGGCACAAAAACTGCAGGAATTTAAGATGAAAGGACGTTTTTCTTTATAGAGTCATATCCAAGAGGTCGTGTGAATGTCCTTCAGACATGAAAAGAAGAAATGGTGACTACTCTGGAAATATGTGTTCTCTTCGAGCCTTCCACTTCTTTCTGAAATGCTATCGACTGAACCCACCCCACCGCCTTGTGCATGTGCTCTATCCCAGACCCCCTTAGAGCTCTGTGGTAACAATGGTTTTATTGCTATGTATATCCCAAGCACTTGAATGACATACTTGAAATACTGAAGAAAAAACAGAAATGTTTTACTTTTTTAAAGGTTTTGTTCAATATAAAGATGTTTTTACATGAAATAACAATACAGCTGAGACTGAAAGCATAGCTCAGTAGTAGAGCAAGTGAGAAACTCTGAGCTCCATCTGTCCCCAGCACCACTTAGAAAATAAAATCAAACAATGGTACAGCAGGCACAAGAGGTGTCCAAGTTTGTAATGATATATAAAACGGTTAAACATACTCAAGGACTTCTCACCCTATAGATTTGTTTCCAAAAGCAGTTTGGTTTGTTCCAGAACTTGCAAACTAAATCTGTGTCAAGCTTTCAAAGGATGCCAAGCTTTCAGGACCTGGTTGTTCAGCTAAAAGCAGATTTTTTTTTTTTTTTTTTTTTAGAATTCATACAGTTGGGATAGATAGAAATCTGTAGTATATCCTTTCCTGGGGCCTGCTGCCAGTGTGTCTCCAGGTAGAAAAGATGGGGATCAAATGGCCTTCAGTCCCACACAGATGGCCTTCCTTTTCTCTAGAAATGATGGACTTTCCTCTGTATTCTCCTCCAAAGAAGCCCAAAGCATTGTACATTTACTGTTACAGACCTAAGACAATAGTATCTCAAATGACATACTATTTTAAAAAATTAAGGTACTTGGTCACCAAACTTTTGCAAATAAAAAGGAAATTACTTTTTATCGTATCTATGCTACATATTTTCATAGCCTAGTTTCAGTGCAGCCAATGCAGCCACTATGACCAGGCTGGTGAACAGAGCACAACAAAGACCAGTTCTAGGCCACTGTTTTTAAAGGGGGATGGCCTTTGAGCTTTTCCAACACCAAGGCTCCAAAAGGGCTCAGAAAAATAATTTATTGAAATTGACATTATTTGTTTCAATGTTCACTGTACACATCTAAGAGTCTAAGCTTTAGCTTCAGACTTATAATTCTGCCTTGTTACCATGGTTTCCACAATCTGAAGCTCACTTCTCTTCATCCTTGGCTAAGTTTAATGAAAATGCGGGTGAATTGTTGTAAGATTGGGCATTTGAGATGGACAAAAAGTGCCCTGCCTTTGCCTGGATATCCAGCAAATTTAAATCACTGTTCAATTACTGCTAAAATGTGCCTAATTACTATTACTGTCAATATGTTTTTTGTATTTTGTGTGGTTTTTTTTTTTTTTTGGTTGTTTGTTTGTTTGGTTGGTTGGTTTATATTGATGCACTTTTTTCTGATGATCACAGACACTGGAATAGAATAAATTAATTGTGTAATTAGAAGCTATTGAACACTCCTGTGCTACCACAGTTGCCCTGAGCCAAAGGTTAGTCAGACACACAGCCTGACTACCCTGTGCCAGCATCAGCCATCTTTAACACCCATGGATGCATTGAGACAACTACATAAAGATATCAACTGACCTGGATACTTAAGACACATGTTTGACACAGTTTTTATCAGATATTTGGTGATTATTAGCCCAGATGAGCCATTAGTCAGAGCGAAGCACCATTAGTCAGAGTGGAGCACTTCACCCTAGTGAAGCAACTTCTGGCCACTGGTTCTAAAACACAAGGCTATAATTGGTCCAAAATACATGTCTTAATGACTGCAAGGTGCTAAGAGGCAAGACTGTGACTGGTTGGTTAAATACAGCTGTGATTAATCCACACACCCCTTCTCAGACTAAATCAGCAGACTGGCAGGGCTTCAGTGACCCAGCCTGGGACTCTTTCCTGCACTCACCTTCCCTGGTGGTGTGACATCAGATCCAATGAGATATCTTCAGTGGTTCTCAGTAATGTAGGAACACAAAATGGCAGTGGGAGTAACCTTGAAAGCTGAACAACCATGGAGGGTAAGTCATTGAAAAGACCAAAACAGACCTGGTCTGCACTGGGGAACTTTTACAAGCATTATCTGGAAACCCCAAGTTGCTGGCCACTGATCACTGTAACCTGACATCATAGCTGCAAGTGGTGCCCAGTGACACACCATTGGACTAGGACCAAACTTTTACCTGCAGGGGAGTCTTTATTTGCATAGCCCTGATTTTCACACATTTTAATTTGCAGGGAAAGACAGCATAACTGAAAATTATGTTCACAGCAGCTCATGCAAACTTCTCCAACCTGTCCACAAGCCCATCTGGACTGGACACTTTCACACATGGCAGGCACACACATCAGGAAACTACAAGAAGACTCGAGGTTTCATAAATTTGGTACAAACCTAAACATATCTTGGAGGAGAGAACATTTGTTGAGATATTGTCTCCATCTAATTGGCCTGTGGACCTGTTTGTGGGGTGTTTTCTTGATTGATGAAAGTAGTTCTGTGTTATATAGAAATGCAAGCTGAGCAAGCCACTGAGATCTAGTTAGTAAGCAGCAATCCTCCATGTCCTCTCCTTCATTTCCTGCCTGATTTTACTTCATGATAGACTGTAAGTTACAAAATGAAATGACCCTTTTCTATCCCATGTTGCTTTTGGTCATAGTGTTTATCTCAACAATAGAAAGGCAAACTCAAACATCACCCTAATCACAAAGTACCCAAGCAGATTCTGAACTAGCCTACACATAGTCCTCTTTTGCTGTTCATTCTGCCTGACTCCCCAGCATTTAGGCAGCCCTCCAGCTGCTTTGGCCTGCAAGCAGACTACACTGCTATCTACCTCCTCAATAGACTATTTTCTTTATTTAGGCCCTCACAACTGATCACTGTTGACTCAGGGAGCTGAGGTAGGAAGATTCAAAGTTCAAGAGATCCTGGTACACAGAGTTCAAAGCCAGCAAAGACAACTTGGAGAGAACTTGTTTCCAGATAAAGAGTTGAAGGATGGGGATTGCTTGTTGGTAGTGTTTGCCAAGTAGGTTGGATCTCCAGTATAGGAAAAATCAAAACCAAAAACACTTGCAGATGTTCTAGAAGCCCATGGCACCTGGTGCTAAGATCCTGAACAGCCTTGCAGTTACTAAGGATAGATTCCTGAACCCCAGACCCAGATTCCCAGTGAAAAGTCTGGTGCTCTCCACCCCAGTGCTGAAGAAATGGCCTGGAAGGCTCATGCCCACTTACCAGCAGTACATGTAGGTTTGAAGCCACCATTGGGACTGGTGTAATACAGACCCCCGGGCCCTCCTGCTGATTCTGCCTGTACCCCATCTACCAAATGCACTCTAAATCCTGACAAACGCCACCAACTGAAGAAGCAACCGAACTGTTCAAGAGCAGTGAGAATGGGAAAAGGAAAGCAAAAGAGAGCAAAAAAGAAAAAAGAACTGATACAAAGCTGTTAAAAAGCCTGAAGGGGAGAGTTCCCAAGTGTCATCCAGTGTGTGGGTCAAAGCTCACATCTGAGCTGTAACTGACTTACCTGAGGCCTTCAGGAAGACGGAAGTTTACAGGGGCAGGAGGCCTGCGCAGGATTTTCACACTAGAGGGCACCACTTGCCACAGCCTGTGCCTGCTGGCTGCCACTGCTTGCTGCTGAAACACAAGAAAGGAAACCTGCCAGAGGCCAGTGTTCCTGGCGCTTCTGCCCTACTTTCAGTTTCTATCCAGGTAGAGAAAGGAGCTGTCAGCCAGCTGGCGGGTGGCATGTTTCCAGAAACATTTAATCAAGGCTTTCAACTTTTTTTTTTTTTTTTTTTACTGTTGTAGACTTAATACCCACAGACAACCAAACAGTAACAAACCACATTTAAAATTTTCATAGTTTAAAAAAGCAATCACTATTCAAACTTCAAGTTTTGTATCTACAAACTAAATAAGCAGACAATCCCTTTTGTTGATTCCCTCCTCAACCTCTACACAATTAGTGTTGAACTTCAGTAGAGCCACCCTATCTGTATGTACCCAATGCCAGAAAAAGCAGAATGATGAGAATTGTAGTCCAAAGCACACTGATAGCAACATTTTTATGGTGGAGAGTGAGGTAGGGTTATGATGTCCTGGGAGTTGCCTTTATTCCTCAGATTCGAGAAGGGAATGAAAGTAAATTATAGGTCACCTTTTCTTTTCACCTTTCTAAATGAAATGAACTTCACTTGCTCTTTTCCATTGGTGTCTTCTTCTCATTTATTCACAAGCTGTTACAGCCCAGCCTTAGAGGCTAACTTCTAAGAGGAATCCAGAGAAAGGATCCAGAGAAAAGAGGGGGAGCATTTGCTTTCTTGCTTTCCTGCCCTGACTGTGTGCATGTTCATCAGAAACACAGTGAATTTTGTCAGGTCTCATATCTGGGACAACTGAGTAGCTGAGGTGCCTATTTAACATAGCACAGTGGAAACGGCCATCAGGTTTTCCTAGCATCCCTCAGTCCCTACCTGTTAACAGAATATGGCTGGCATACCCTGCCCCCTGCCCTGAACTCTGCAGCCCAAGGGCTGGGCTGCCCTTCTCCTGTGGCTCTGTGGCTCTTCCCTGTAAAATTCAACCTTTTGGATAGACTGATTTTTTTTTTTTTTTTTTTGGTCTCCTGGCCTCTTGGTTTCCTGGCTCTCCCATCTCCCCTTCTCCCCCAAGGCCTGGCTCAGGTCATGTTTGGACTCTCCCAGATGTTCTTGCCTCTGGCTATTCTATAATAACCCTTCTCCTCTACCATACCTAGGGCAGTCATGTCCTCTTTTATTATTTCTGTTTTTTATTCAAATTAAAAAACAAGGGATCACTCCTTGATAGTCAGTAAATCCCACTCATCACCCATACTTGTTTTTGTTTTAAATGGCGGAATTCTAATCTACAACTATCAGCACTACTGCTTCTACTACTCACAATAGCTGGAGTATGGACTCCATCTGTGGTTGAATAGATAAATAAAAGTGGTGTAAATAGACTACTATTATGTTATAAAGAATGACTTATCATACTGAATGGAACTGGAATTTATATATTGAGTGAAATATGTATTTGTAACAAAAAGATGCTGAATGTAAAAGATGTGAAAATTCATTCTGAATGTAGATTAGTGAGCACCACAGGCTGGGAAGGCCAGAAGGAGGGGACACAGAAGGAAGCAAAAAACACCAAAATACTGGTGGAAGAAGCAAGTTGAAATGCTCATAACAGCAGGGCGATGACAGCTCACAGAAGAGAACAAACAATATATAGAGGTAATATGCTAGAACCTAGAAGCTAAATTAGGGATAGTTAAGTAACATCAGAATAGCTGAGTGACAGCCAACCCTCTAGACTGACAGCAAGGTTAAATAGGAAAATTTGCATAAGAGGACAGAAAAATATTCTGAATCCCTCTGAGAAGAATTGCATAGTCCCCTTCCAAGAAACAGATCAGATGTAAGCTGTGCTTCAGGCAGAGAGGTTCATAATCTTGCCATTATTCTCCTAGTAACAGACATTTTAGCAAGAAAAAGGGAGAAAATGTTGCCTGTGGCAGCAGAGCAGGAAATGCTCCTGTCCTCAGCACTTAAGTACAGCAGTGGTAAGAAGACACATTTTTAAAAACCCATGCTGAGTTGGCAGCTTATTGGCACTAGAGCAATTACAAACCACATTCTCTGAGAAACAGTAGTCACAAAACTGTAAACTGAACTCTGATCAGCAGAATTTCTCTAGACATTGGGAAAGGAACTTTTTATCAGAAGCATGAGGTTATCAGCAAAACAGGAACCTGGGCAAAGTCAGAGTCTGGATACAGGTTGCAAGTTACATGCCTAACACTAAATGGGGCTAGCATAGACAACTGGATATGTAAAAGAACACCAGAAAGTGTGATTAACATTTATGACCCAACCTGTGGTAGAGCACCCATCGATGGGAGCACCACCTGAGAACCTAACTTGCACAGGAACCCATGGTTATGAGAGGCAATGGAGAACTTGAAAAGAAAGTCAAAACTACACCACCAAGCAAGCAAGAGGCTTCAGCTCTTGTACACTGTTCATGAAGTTCTCTCCACTTCAAGTTCATTCCTCTGTTTAATACCTAACACTGATTAAACAATAGAGCTTTATATATCTTTATTCTGCTCTATTCCCACCCTACCCACTTTCTTCTCCTCTTCTTTTTTCTATTATTCCCTTTATAATTTTCCTTTTGATAGCTATTTCATCTCTGTTGTTCACCTTTGCATTTACTTCTGTATCTTCTACTTTTGCTTTATCAGCCCAATACTAATCGTTAGTCTATTCTTTTTTTTTTCCCCCCACTTACATGTAATATAAGGACACAACACCACTTCGTGATAAAAGTCTTGGAGAGATCAAAGATATAAGGACATACCTAAACATAATAAAAGCATCAAGTCAATGCCAACATCAAATTAAATGGAGAGAAACTCAAAGCAATTCTATTAAAATCAGGAACAAGACGAGGTTGTCCACTCTCTCCATACCTATTCAATATAGTACTTGAAATTTTAGCTAAAGACAACTAAAGGAAATCAAGGGGTTATAAATTAGAAAGGAAGAAGTCAAAGTATCCTTATTGGCAGAGATATGATAGTATACATGAGCAACACCAAAAATTCTTCCAAGAAACTCCTACAGATGATAAACACCTTTAGTCCAGTGGCTGGATACAAGATTAAATTTAAAGAAAAAATCAGCGGTGCTCCTATATACAAACAATAAATGGGCTGAGGAAAGATATCAGGCTATATAAATACACAATACAATCAATATTAAAACTTTGCCTCTACAGCTTACAGAATGGGAAATGTCTTCACCAACCCAACATCTGACAGAGACATACAAATATACAAAGAACTCAAATATACAAAGAACTCAAGAAAATAGATAACAAAATGCTAAATAATCCAATTTTAAAAATGGGGTACAGAGATAACAGAAAACTCTCAAATGGCTGAAAGACACTTAAGGGAATGTTCAACATCTTTAGTCATCAGAGAAATACAAATCAAAACAACTCTGAGATTCCATCTTACATTTGCCTAAGAATGGCTAAGAACAAAAACACTGATGAAAGCTTATGCTGGAGAGGCTTGTAGTAAGGGGAACACTCCTCCGTTGCTGGTGGGAGTGCAAACTTGACAGTCACTTTGGGAAGCAATATGGTGGTTTCTCAGGAAAAAAGAAATCAATGTACCACAACACCCAGCAATACTTCTCTTGGGCATATACCCAAAGGATGTACACCCATACTACTGGAGCATTTGACCGACTATGTTCATATCAGCATTATTTGTAATAGCCAGAACCTTGAAACAACCTAGATTTTCATTAACTAAATAATGGATAAAGAAAATGTGGTACATTTACACAATGGAGCACTACTTGGTGGTTAAAAAAAAAAACAAAAAAAAAACCAATGACATCATAAAATTTGTCATAAAAGTAGATGGAACTAGAAAAAACAAACAAACAAAAAACATCCCGAGTGAGGTAATCCAGACACAGAAAGATAAACATAGTATGTACTCATTCATAAGTGGATATTAGACATAAAGCAAAGGATAGATAGTCTACAGACCACAACCCCAGAGAAGTTAGAAAACAACAGAAAACAAGGAGGCCCCTAAGGGAGACATGCAAGGACCCCCACCCCAAGAGGAAATAGATAAGATCTCTTAAGTAAATTGGGAGCACAAAAGGAGAAAGAGGGCCTTAAGGGAGTGGAGAAAGGGAGAAGTGGAGAGGGGAGGAGAACATAGGGGATGGAGAAGGTAAGTTGGGGAAAGGACACAAAGGGAGAGCAAGGAAAGAGACACCTTGATAGAGGGAGCCATTATGAGGTTATAGAGAAACCTAGCACTACAGAAATAATCCTAGGAATTTACAAGGATAACCACAGCTAAGAATCCAAGTGATAGTAGAGAGGTTACCTTAACTGCCCTTCCCCTGCAATCAGATTGATGACTACCTTAATTGTCATAATAGAACCTTTATCCAGTAACTGATGAAAGTAGGTACAGAGATCCACAACTAAGCACTGGACCAAACTCCTGGAGTCCAGTCATAGAGAGGGAGGAACCATAATATGAGCAAAGGGGTCAAGACCATGATGGAGAAACCCATGGAAACAGCTGAACCAAGGAAGTGGGAGCCCACTGACTCCAGACTGACAGCTGGGGAACCTGCTTAAGACCAAACTAGGCCCTCTGAATGTGGGTGATGTTTGGGTGCCTTAGGCAGTTTGTGGGGCCACCAGCAGGGGAACCAGTATTTATCCCTAGTGCATAAACTGGCTTATTGGAGCCCACCTCCTATGGAGAGATACTGTGCTCAGTCTTGATATGGGGAGAAGGCCTTTTTCCTCCTTCAGGTGATATGATAGACTTTGTTGATTCCCCATGGGAGGTCTCACCCCTCTCTGAAGAGTCAATGAGGGTGGGGTAGGGAGAATATAGGGAGCAGTAGGAAGAGGGAACTGAGATTGGCATGTAAAATAAGATTGTTTTAAAAATAAAAAAAATAATAAAAAGGAAAAAAGAACTTGGCATCTAAAGGGTGAGATTTTTTTATATATAGATATTACAACATTTTTATAGTAGACCTACATCCTGATAGGGATTGTTTTCTCAAAGAATATTCTACTGTTAGCTGAATAGAGGATTGAGCCTGGTATCCCCAATACTAATCTATCTTATAAAACATTACCCCAACCCTACTATGTCATAGTCTATCTTGGACATTGCAAACATTTCCACTGAAAGAGTAAGTTTTAAAAATTCAACTAGTGTTGGAACCACAGATGCATAAATTCCAATGCAAAAATACAGTAAACATGGAAAACTAAAGCAGCATCCTTACCCAAAACTTACTACACTCACAAGAATGGCCTCCAATGTCAGTAGATTAAGTGAAATCCTAGGCAAAGAATTCAAAAGGATGATCTTAAGTATGTTTTAAAAAACCAAAGAGAATACAAATAAGCTCTTGAATGAGTCTCAAAAGAAGACACAATGACAACAAAAATAAAACCAGATGAAATAAGAAGCTCAGTACTGAATATGAAAGTGGAATTCAAGAGAAATATAAATATCAAAATATGAACTGAAAAACTAAAAATAAAAAAGAGAATTAATCAAATAAAAGTCCCTATAGAAAGCTCATCAATAGATCATAGTAATCAGAATACTGGGGCCTGAAACAAGATAAGGAAATTGGAAGATTCAGACAATGAGAAAGATAAATTAGTAAAGATGTATGAATAAAACACTAAAGATTTGTGGGGCAATGCAAAAAGACTAAATCTATGAATCAGGGCATATAAGAAATCTCATGCTAAATGTATAGACAATATTTTTAATAAAATCATCACATAAAACTTACCAAATTTTGGGAAACAGATGCCAATCCTGATACAGGATGCACCTAGGACATCAGAAAAGGATATCTCCACATTGTATTCTAGTATAAAACACTAAATATATAGGCTAAATAAGGTATATTGAAACATAAAATCACATATAAACTCAGATTCACCAAAATAAAAGCAAATTTCTAAAAAAAAAAAAAAAGTATCTGTTAAATTCCAAGAGAGTTTGGGACAATATATTTCAGTCTTTAAAAGATAACAACTACCAGCACAGTCTACTATATGTCATACTGTAAGGAGACAAAAAAAAAAAAGGTCCCATGATAAAAGTAATCAAAATGAATTTATTACTACTAATCAATTCTAATTATAAAATATTTGAAGAATTTTTTTATACTGAAGGAAAAGATCAATATATCCATGAGGCTACAGGGAAGAATAACCCACAGAAAAACATTTGTTAAAGAAATGAGAAATAGACAAACACTATGTTGGAAGAAAAATATTAACCAAATAATATAATTAGTACATATCTTTCAATAATAATAACACTAATAATGTGGGAGGTCCTTCTATGTCCTGTAAATATATGTTTCTCTTATTGGTTGATGAATAAAGTTGTTTCAGTCAATGACAGGCAGGATGTACTGAGGCAGGAAGTATAGGCAGTGCACCTGATGAGGAGGATTCTGGGAAGAGAAACAGAGAGAGTGAGTCTTGAGGGAGACACCATGTAGCCACCAAGGAAGCAAGAGATCTAGGCATCACTGGTAAGGCAAGATTATGTGAAGATAGATAGATTAAAAGAAATTGGTTAAAAATTAAGAGAGAAATAGTAAAAAAGGAGCCTGAGCCATCAGCCAGTTTATAATTAATATAAGCCTCTGTGTATTTATTTCGGCATAAACTATTGTCAGACCAGGCAGGACAGAAACATCTGCCTACAAATTAGAAGAAAAACATTAACCAAATAACATAATTAGTACATATCTTTTAATAATAATAACAATGTATACATGGAGTTCTTACTTGGTCTAAGTAATACAAACCTGGAGTCAGATATTGAGAAAAATGCTGAGAGATCAGAGAGAAGGACACCTTACCTCCTTAGTGTCTCAGCAGACCAGAGTGAGTTCTTGTTTTTCCCCTGCTTATATTTTGCTTCCACCCAGCAACCTCACTTCCTATCTGTCTGTACAGACCTCCAGACCACTATGGTTAGCTATAGAAAGCTCCATTCTTTGATGTTCAGACAGGCTTTATTAATACAAGCAAGATATCCACATATCCTCCTCTTTTGTCTAAAAATTTTTAAAAAGTTTTAACTAATATAAGAAAAAATATAAACAATAAGTAAAATAACTATATACAATATATACAGACAATAAGTGCATTAATAATGTCTAGTCCATTAGCATATGACAAATTAAAAGAAAATACTTTGTAATCTATTCTTTTTTGATGAATCCAAAGTCTTGTACCTAATTTACTTTCTATTCTAATTTGTATTATTAAACTATTTTTAATGTCTTTCAAACCTATTACATTTAACATATCTTTAGTTAGTTTCTTTACTGAGTCTGATAAATAAGGAATATTATAACTATACTACTGTAAGAATGGAAAAATTTAGCCTAACTCTCCACTGACCCCAGGAAGCTAGAAGTTTAAATCCCAGACCCTGTCCCCTGGCAGTGAGTAGGCAAAAAGTCACATTCTTTGTTTACAATAGCACCTGTGAGTGAGTGAACACAGGAAATGAGCCTTGTCACCCTGGGATCCGGGGCAAAAGCAGACTTCCTGGGTTAAGCACGGGCTTGGATAGTTTAAATTGATTGGTCTGCACTGGATGCTATGAGATGATTGGTTTACGATGCATGGGCTTTGTTGTAACCCTATAAAAGTTGTCTGGGGGTGGGGGGGACGCCTTTCCTGAGAGGGAGCATGAGGGTCCACACTCTCCAGGTCTTTCACTACCTAGTCTTCAACTCCCTCAGAGGCCTTAGAAGGAAATAGTGTTATCTGAGTAAACAGGAAGCGCAAGAAAGTGACTTCCAAAAAAAAAATGTGAGAAATAACAAAAACAGCTGGTTGCCTTGACAGTCAGCAAGATTGCTCTGCAACACTGGGGCTTCCATCTTTGTTCTATAGGCCTGGCATATCTAACAGACATTTGTATGAACTGGGATATTCTGAAGAACTAAACAACATTTGTCCAATTTGGATAGCATACTGTCAGCAGTCAAAGCAAGGGCACTTTCTTGCCCACTGGGCTTACATATGCCACAAAGAAAGTAAACTCCATGTGGAGTTTCTTTGATTCTCATCATCTTTTCTGTCATAGATTGGTGCTATTAGGAGCAGACAGGTCTCATTGTCATAAAAAAGCACCTATGTTTTTAAAACATGTTAAATGCCATCTTATGTAGATCTCTGAAGTGTTTGAAGATGAACTGTCTTTCCAAAATATCTGTTTGACCAAGTAAACACACCTAATGTGACAAGTTTGAATGTAAAGGTTGATTAATTACTAAACTATGTTTCCTTATTATCCTATATAGTTGATAACTTTCCAGAATAGAAATTTTTATTACATTGTAAAATGAGCTGTATAGGTACAATACCTTGAACAATATTAGAAACTTATGTACATTATGTTTTAGTAAAAGTAATCTCAAATTTGTATAAAATATACAGAAGTCCAATCCAGTGTAAAATATTTAAAGCTAGTAGTTGCTTTTAAAGAATAGATCCAGTAAGCAACCCTTTTTACCCTATCATATATGAATTTCTCTCTTTTTTTTTCAAAACAAACACTTTGAATATATCTCATTGTTCAACTTCCTGATCACAAGCAACAACATTTTGTAACCAATCTCCCTAAACAATGACTAATATTCATAACCCAATGAGTGACAAAAAATTACCCACCCCCACCTCTTGGGAATGTGGGCATTGTGTTCTTAAAGATACTTCCTGCAGTCTGGGGATGATGGCATCCCTAGGGGATCATGAAAGGAAAATTTGGCTTAATTGTCAAGCTGTATCATTAGTTGTCCAGTCTCTGAATAATGGGCAAGTATAGAGTTTGTTTTAAATGCTGGATAAAGTAGTCTGTGAGACTGGATCATCTCAGAAAGTCACCTAGAAATTGTTATGAGATATTTGTAGTTCATGGCTGATCTTTGGTGTTGTTCAGCATAATGGCATTGTGATAATCCTGGTGAAATTGTTGTTGTGGGGCCCTATCCTCCTTTTGAAGACTTCAAAGGTCACTGTTGGTGTGGTCATAATTCATTGAGGAAAACTGATAGAGACTCAAACCAGAAATCACATATATGAAGGGAGATAAAAACCTTTTTCTAGAATTGGTTAGTACTCTATAGGACCATGACTACCATGACAAGTGTCAGATTAGTAGCAATACAATAGTCCTAAATATTTGTGGGTTTTTTTTTTCTGTTCCATATCAGATGGCTTTTCTGACATGAGACAGACATTTTATATTTTACTTTAACAAGCCTGCTTGGGTTTAAAGAAGGAGAGAGCCCTACTTTAATTCCAAAGACAGCTTTTGATATTTAATTGGACTGAGATTACAAAAAGAGCATTCATACTATATTTTTATAAAGAAAAAAAGAAACAAACATTTGGAAAGATTTATGAAATTTTACCCTGTTGGAAATGTGATACACCAATAGGACCACTTACTCTTTGCTTGGGACAAATTTTGTAGATGATTTGTCCTGTTTCTTCAGGTGTTCTCCAGTAGTCTCCAGATTTCTTAGCTAGATACCTTTGTTCTGCTGAAAAGACTAAATAAATAAATGAACAAATAAATAAATAAATAAATGAAGAAAAACCCTCCCCCAACCCCAAATTTTGGGAAAGTTCTCTTTGTCAAGTTTTATCTGACCCAGTGAAAAACATTTGTTAGTTTTAAAGATTAGTTTAAACAACCATGCTACTTGATGAACTATCATCTCTTCTAATTATGAGGTGTCTTTTTTAAATCAAATCTTTAACAATTTGGATGGTATTCATATTTCCTTCTTAATGAAAAGCAAAACATCTTGCCCAACATAACACATATCCCAGTTTCCATTCAGAAGTCAATGCATCATTGAACCATACTGGTTGGTTTAATTCTATAGTTTTTTTTTCCTATTATCCAATGTCTCTCAGTGCAATGTCTCTTTGTGTATTTCTCATTAGCATTTAAGAAATTCAAAGTTAATAAAGCACTACAAGCCACTGTTCCTGGAGAGCATTGGGCGAGAGTGTGGGTCCAACAACCAGTCCACCTCCATGGAATTTCCTGGATCAGCGATGAGAATACTGGACACAACTATATACTTGGGACCACTCTGAGGCTGCACTCGACTGATCTTTGGGCCCCATCACCTGCCCTCTGCTGAAGGCCTCCAAGAGAGCTTGGATCATCCAGAGGTACAGACAACATACCCCTGACCCATCTACACCCACCAGGAGACCAGGGTAGAGAGGGAGAAACTCCACCTGCACCCACTGGAAGAAGCCAGGGGAAGATGGCAATACAAGAAAACACCCAATAATAGAAAGACCAGTATGATACCACCAGAACCTAGGGACTCTACACCAACTAGACCTGAAAACACCAAAGCAGATGGAGAAGAGAACAATTTAAAAAAATAACTTCATAAAAATAATAGAGACTCTCAAAGATAATATGAGAAAATCCTTAAAGAAATGGAAGAAAAAACAAACGAAAAAAAAATTGAAAGAAATAGAGGAAAGACCAAGTCCTCCCCCCCCCAAAAAAATGTAAGAAATGAACAAATCTCTTAAAGAAAGTAAAGAAAGCCAAAAAAAGAAAAAAACAATCAAACAGATAAAAGAAACAATTCAAACAGTTCAACACCTGAAAACTAAAATAAAGACAATAAAGAAAATGCAAACTGAGGGAATGATTGAAATAGAAAAATTGGGTAAATGATCAGGAACTACATTTGGAACCATGATCAACAGAATACAAGACATCAAAGAGAGAATCTCAGGCACTGAAAATAAACTAGACGAAATAGACCCATTGACCAAACAAAATCTTAAATCCAACAAATCCTTAACATAAAACATCCAGGAAATGTGGGACACTGTGAAAAGGCCAAACCTAAGAATAATAGGCATAGAAGAGTGCAAAGAAGCCCATCTTAAAGGTGCAGAAATCACATTCAACAAATTCATTGAATAAAACTTTCCAAATCTGAAGGACATGCCTATGAAAGTATAAGACACATATCAAACGCCAAATAAACTGGACCAAAAAACAAAAGAAAGAACGAAAGAAAAAAAGAAAAATGTGCCCTTGCCACATAATAATCAAAATAGCTAACATACAGAATAAAGACAGAATATTAACAGCAACAAAGGAAAAAGAAAAAGGCCAGGTAACATATAAAGGCAGACCTATCAAAATTATACATGATTTCTCCATGGAAACCCTCAAGGCCAGAAGGTCCTGGATAGATGTTCTACAAATATTAAGAGTCCACGGATGCTAGCCCAGACTACTCTACCCATCAACACTCTCAATCACTATGGACGAAGAAAACAAGATATTCAATGACGAAGACAGATTTTCATAATACATATCCACAAATCCAGCCCTACAGAAAGTACTGGAAGGAAAACTCCAACCCAAGGAAGTTAACTACACTCACAAAGACATAGGCAATAGATAATTACACTTCACCAGAACCCAAAAGAAAAAGCAGGACAAATATAAACACAATATCAACACCAACAACAAATCTAAAACAAACAAGAATTGGCAATCAATGGTCCTTACTTTCCCTCTATATTAATAGTCAAAACTCGCCTGTAAAAAGGCACAGGCTAAAAGAATGGATACAAAGACAGAATCCATCCTTCTGCTGGATACAAGAAACACATCTAAGCTCCAAAGACAGATATTACCTCAGAGTAAAATGTTTAAAAAAGATCTTCCAATCAAATGGACCCAAGAAGCAAGCAAGTGTAGCTATCCTAATATGTAACAAGTTAGACTTCAAACCAAAATCAATCAAAAGAGATGAAGAAGGTCATTTCATATTCATCATAGGAGAAATCCATCAACACAAAGTCTCAATTCTGAACATCTATGCCCCAAATACAAAGGCACCCACATTCATAAAAGAAATGCTACTAAAACTCAAAGCTCATATAAAACCTCACAAACTCATAGTGGGAGACTTCAATACCCCACTTTCACCACTAGACAGGACCACCAAGCAGAAACTTAACAAACCAACAAACAACAACAACAACAAAAGACTAACAGAAGTTATATACCAATTGGGTTTGACAGACACCTACAGAATATTCCATCTTAACATAAAAGAATATACCTTCTTCACAGCTCCACATGGAACCTTCTCTAAAATCAACCACATACTAGGCAACATAACAAACCTCTACAGATACAAAAAAAATGGAATACACCCCTGTATCTTATCAGACCACTATGATTTAAACTTGGAATTAAAAAACAACACAAATTGCAGAAACCCTATAAACTGAACAATGCCCAATTGCACCATACTTGGGTCAAGGAAGAAATAAAGAAAGAGTAAAGATTTTCTAGAATTCAACAAGAATAAAGACACAACATACCCAAACTTATGGGATACTTTCAAAGCAGTGCTATGAGTAAAGTTCATTGCACTAAGTGCCCATATGAAGAATCTGGAGAATAGTCACATTAGAGAATTAACATCACAATTGAAAGCTCTAGGGCAAAAAGAAGCAAACTCACTCTGAAAGAGTAGACATGGAAATAATCTATTTGAGGGCTGAAATCAATAAAGTAAAAACTAGGAATATAATACAAAGAAACAATGTAACAAAGAGTTGGTTCCTCAAGAAAAATAACAAGATAGACAAACTTTTATACAAAATAAACAAAAGCAGCGAGAAAACATGCAAATCAACAAAATCAGAAATGTAAAGGGGAACATAACAATGGACACTGAGGAAATCCAGAGAATTTTCAGGTCATGCTTTGAAAACCTGTACTCCACAAAATTTGAAAATTCAAAGAAAATTGACAAATTTCTGGAAAGCTATCACTTACCAAAATTAAATCAAGAACAGATAAACATTTTAAATAAACCTATAACCCCCTAATGAAATAGAAGCAGTCATCAAACTAAAAGCAAAAGAAAAGAAAAAAGCCAAGTGCCAGATGGTTTCAGTGAAGAATTCTTCCAGAAATTCAAAGAAGAGATAATACCAATACTCCTCAAATTGTTTCACACAATAGAAGCAAAAGTGTAAACTTGTACAGCCATTTTGGAGATCAGTATGGTGGTTCCTCATGAAAATGGGAATCAGTCTACCACAGGACCTGGCAATCCTAATCTTAGGCATATACCCAAATATTCCACATCCATGCAACAAAGACATGTGTTCAACTATGTTCATAGCAGCATTATTTGTAATAGCAAGAACCTAGAAGCAACCTAGGTCCCCTCAATTGAAAAATGAATAAGAAGATGTGGCACATTTACATAATGAAATACTACTGTGAGGGGGAAAAAAAAAACAACAGAATCTTGAAATTCGCAGGCAAATGGATGGAACTTGAAGAAACCATCCTGAATGAGGTAACCTAGTCACAAAAGTAGGAACATGGTACATACTCACTCATATATGAATTTTAGACATAGAGCAAAGGATCACCAGCAGATAATTTACATCACCAGAGAAACTAGGATACAAGGAGGAACCTAAGAGATTCCTCCCTCATAGAAGGGAAAAGGAACAAGATCTCCTGAGCATATTGGGAGTGGGATGGGGGCAGTGTGTGGAGAGGGAGTTAGGAGAAAGAGAAGGGGAGGAGAGCAAAGCCTATGGGACTAGTAAGATTGAGTCCAGGGAGGAATAGACAAGAAAAGAGAGAGAGAGAGAGAGAGAGAGAGAGAGAGAGAGAGAGAGAGAGAGAGACAGAGAGACAGAGAGAGAGACAGAGACAGAGACAGAGACACAGAGACACAGAGACACAGAGACACAGAGAGAAACCATAAAAGAGGGAGCCATTATAGGTTTAAAGAGAAAACTGACTCTAGAGAAATGTCCAGAGGCCTACAAGCCTTACCCCCAACTAACAATTTGAGCAGCAGTGGAAAGCCTACCTTAAATGTCCTTCCCTGATAATGAGATTGATGACTAACTTATCGACCATCATAGAGCCCTCATCTAGTAGCTGATAGAAACAGAAGCAGACACCCACAGCTAAATAGTGAGCTGAACTCTGGGAATCCAGATGCAGGGAGGGAGAAGTGATAAGAAAAGGGGCCAAGACCAGGCTATAGAAAGCCACAGAGACAGCTGACTGAATAAGTGGTAGCTCATGGACCCACAGACTGATAGTTAGGAAACCAGTAGTGTACCGACTCAGACACCCTGAACGTCGGACTCAGTTAGAAGGCCTGGGCAGTCTAAAGGACCTCTAACAGTGGATCTATCCCTGGTGCATGAAAGGACTTTGGGAGCACATTCCATGGAGGGATATCTCTTAACCTAGAGATAGGAGGGAGGGCCTTGGCCCTACCCCAAATAACTTGACAGATTTTGATGACCCTTCCTGGAAGGCATCACCCTCCCTGTGGAGTGGGTAGGGAATGGGATGGGAGGGGGAACTACTGGGATCAATATGTAAAATAAGAAAAATTATATATACATATATATATATATAATAGTTCCATATATCAAGTATGAGATGCATTCCTACTTCTTATTTACATAGTAATTGTCCATATCAATGGTAATATAAGTTACTGTCTACATATGATTCCTGATTATTCCCTCTTGGTCATCATTGTTTACATAGAAGTACTGACATAATTTCTTCCTAATAAATTGCTATGAAATGCAAAAATATAAATAAAGCACTATGAAATCTATTTTTGGGTTCTTTATCATCCCTTTCTGTTTATTTAGCATATGTTTCAGAGTTTGATTTGATCTTTCTGTTACTGTCTGTCCTGTAGAATTGTGTAGTATACCTATAATATGCTTTATATTAATAAGCAAAAAAAACTGTTTCATTTTCTTAAAGACATTTGCTGGCACATTGTCTGTCTTTATTTGTGTAGGCATACACATGATGGACATAACATCTTGCAAATATGTAATTACTGAAACAGCCTTTTCCTAACTCAAAACAGTTGCCCATTGATATCCTGAATAGGTATGTGTGATGTACATATTTTAATTTTCCAAATTCTACAAAATGGAACACAGTCATCTGCCAGATTTCATTCCTTTGAGTACCCTTGAGTTACTTCCTGCAGGTAATGGAGTTTGGTTGTATAAAAAAGCAAGTAGGACATTTCCTTATAATATCCTTGGCTTGTTGCCAAGTGATTGAAAAGTGTTTTTTTTCAAACCTTTGGTATTGACATAGTGTTTTTATGAAATGCTGAAAACTTCAGCACATTTCCTACCAATAGTTTGTCAATTTCATCATTACTTTGCTATAAAGCCTGAATGATCCATATGGGATTCGATGTGTGTTATATATATGGGATGATTCCTGTTCCTGATTAAGTCTTGTAACTGAATAAGTAATAAAGTCAATTCTGAATGGTCTGGTATAAATTAAGTAGTTTCAATACATAAAAAACTTTCTGCATTTTGTGAATCACTATGTTGAGAGTTTCTTTATGATCCATTAACACCATGATAATAGCATATAATTCTGACTTTTAGACAGAATTATAAGGACTTAGATCCAATTTACTTCAATTTTCTGAGTTGTAACCTGCCTTTCCTTATTTATTTGAATCACCATAGAATGTAGGGGCTCAGTTATTGGTGGTTCCTATACAATGTGAGGAAGGATCCAGTTTGTTTTATTTAGACATTGAATTGTCTTGCTTTCGGGATAATTGTCTCTGCAAAAATTACTACAAGCTCATTTCCAGGGTTCACTTCCTACCCATGATTTCTCAATTTCATTATTAGTAAAAAGTACTATTGTTGGAAACTGGCATTCTGCTGACCCCACCCCCTAACGATGGGCAGGACAGGTTATCACTATGTCACTTGTTACGGGGCTGCATAGGGACTCAGTCACACATGAGTGAGTGTTCCCTTTTAAGCAAGCACCCCTTATGCCCCCCTCTCTCCCTCTTTCTCTCTCCCTCTCCCTCTTCTTCCCTACCTCCCCCCCCTCTCGCTCCTGCTTTTGGTTGGCCACCAGCTATCCCCCTTCTTTTCCCTCCACCAATAATCTCCACGTTGGCATGTTGAGTCTCATGTTCATGTCTCATTGGTGACAGCTGCAACAAAAGGAATATTTGGTCAGGCCCACTTTGAAAGTTCTCCTGGCAGGCGGCAGGAGATGTTTGGGGATCCTGATTCCTAACCAACAGTCCATTTCCATCCACCTGTTCACTGGAAATAACATCCCACACTGGCTATAATTTGGTAAGGCACTCTTTTTCCACTCATTGTAAATGTTTCATTTCTCTTATTCTTAGAAACAGGGGAGCCTTCAGCCACAGTCTTTAAGGCCACAGCTGATCACTCTCACTGACCATAACCTGCCCCGACCCGTGGGGCCTAGTTATTCGTGGGTCGAGGTGGGCTAGAACCTGAAAATAATAGGAAAGAAAGAAGAAAGGAGACCAAGCAGTGCATTTGTCAAGGTCTGATTTATTGATGAAAAAAGGAGTTTTTAAAGCAATGTGGGAAAGAAATGGGGAGGGGTAGCAGGCAGGGAGGAAATGGGGAGGGGTAACTTCGGGTAACTTCTGCTAACTTCTGGGTCTTGGTAATTATCTCAGACAATAAACATCAGACCATAAATACCTGCTTATCTTAGTTCCTGGGCCAGGCCCATCTCAGTTCTGAGCACTCGGTTTATCTCAGTGCCTGGGATGAGTGGAAGAGACCACATGTTGAGCAAGTTCCTGTATACCAAGATAAAGCTCAATTAGAGTTCTAAGGTGTAAGCAACTCTGCAAGAGGATGTAACTCATGGCTGGCTCCCAACATCTCCCCCTATTTTATTATATTTTATGGAGGGTCTGTCTTAGGCTACGTGGTGGGCTCCCACAATCGGGACCCTGGGGATGGGCTTGTCACTATGTGACCAATGGGTAGGACCTCTGTCTTAGGCTACATAGGATGCATCCGCCCTCAGCACTCAAGGACAGGGTCAAAAATCAGGCAAGAAACTCGTGAAAGAAGAGTGGGCTCCTGAGAGATGGATCTATGCTACTCCTGTCATTGAGGGACCTACAGCCAAATAAGAGGGTCTGCATCTGATCTGTGGCACCATGATATTCCCATCATTGACATCTCCATATCTGAGAGAACCAGGTGCTCTGTTGTTCGAGTCCTGTGAAATCAAGTCCTTGCCTGAGGGGGATTAAAATTGGCATTGTCACCATCTTCAGAGGAGCTCTGTTCGTTTTCTAAAAGCTGATGGTAGTGTACAGAAATAGGTTTTTTGAGCATAGAATCAATTTGAGTTTTGATCAATCGAGTTAATTTCTGGAATGCCCAAGGCCCAAAAGTCAGCAGTAGCAATAACCCCACCAATGGTCCCAGGAGGGAAGGAAGGAGGGTAGAAAGCCAAGGGGAGGTGGAAAACCAATTTTTGTAGCAGGACTCAGCCTGTTCACGTTGTCGCTTACATTCCTCAAGACTTTTTTGCACTCTGTCTAAGCTGTCTTCTACTAAGCTAGTCTTATCAGCATAAAAGCAACATTCCTCTTTTAAGGCCGCACAAAGGCCACCTTGTAGTAAAAATAGTAAATCAAGCCTTCTTCTATTTTGTAACACAACTTCTGCTAATGAAGTATGTAAATCTTTTAGATTTTTTTAATCCATATTGTAATTCCTTAATATCTTTATCTACTACAGCCATGAGTTGATTAAAATGGGAGTTAGTCTGTACCAGAGAGGCTATTCCTGTCCCTGCCCCAGCAGCTACAAGACCTAGAATAACAGCCAAGGTAATGGCAGTTACTGTTAGAAACCTGCAGTCTGGAACCTGCTGGGCCATGCCCAACCCCCACCTTTTTAATAGCAATAAGAGGTGGGAATGTTGGGGCTCGGCAGTCTGTAGACCCCGCCTCTTGGTGGGTCACCTATGGCCATGTAATCACTACATCAGGCTTTACCTAGCTGCTCAAGCTTCTACCTGGCTGCGCAGAGACTGGGTTACGCATGCGCAAGCTCCCCTTTTAAAGCAAGCGCGCCAAGCACACCTCTCTCTCTCTTGCCTCCTCCTCTCTTGCTTCTTGCCCCTTCTGTCTCTCTCTCTCTCCCCACTTTCGGTTGGCCACCAGCTACCCCCCTCTTTTCCTCTCCCCTCTCTCAATAAACTCCACGTGGGCTCTGAGTCTCATGTTTGTGTTTCTTAGGCCATAGCTGCAGCAAAAGAACAACAGTTACTGGTTCTCTTTTTACACGGCTGAAAGTATCTCGACCTCAAAAGTTAAGGAAGGTTTCTGGATCATTTATAGTAAGTTGAAGTACCAACTGGACCAAGGTGCAATAGTCTCGTTTCTTTAGAAAAACTGAGATTACCACATAAGTAGTCAATCCAGAGGAGCAGGCAAGATAAGTTCACTCTGGTGCTGTAACATAAATGTATTATGAGGAAATTACAACAGTTTGATTACATATTGGAATTAATGAGGAGGGGGGAATCATATGAGGGCCAAGAAGACACAGACCCAGTCTTGAGACCTAGCCAATGGTCAGGCCTTGTTCTGTGGAAGAAGTAGGGCTCCATCTTAATTGGCTAGTATCATTAGTAAAGGAAACATTATCAAAAACAGCAATCCCTTTGTAAAAAGGGGATCCTGGGGAAAAACAAATCCAGCATTTTTGTAGATCTGTGTTATTGGTAAGACAGAGGGTATGAATAGTTGAATTGGCTAGTGCAAGAATCAATTCTACAGAGGAAGGAGGTCCAGGGGGTAAGGTAGGTTGAAAGGCTCCTGTGACCTCCACAGGGGGAGAGGAAGTTCTAGCAGAGGGTCTAGCAGGAGGCCTACGAGGGACATTTTCCTTCTGGTGTCACTGGATGTCTTCTTCAATAGTTGAGCGCAGTTCAGAATACCTGTTGCTGGATAGAACAAGGGAGGAAAAGCCTGTCCCCACTCCAGAGGCACCAAGACCAAGGAGAGAGATGGTGAGGGCAGAAATAGGCTCTCTGAGCTTCCTAGGAAAGAGAGAGCCATCTCTTTCCTCCTGTAAGGGAAGGAAGTCATAGTAAAGCAGGAGAGGCAAAAGCTTCATTAAAATACAAAAGGCAGCTGTGGCCAGGCAGGGGGTGAGGCCTTGAATACCTACCTGCCCACCAAGCATTGTTGGGAGGGACAATGTGTGAGGTAAGTCAGGAGAACTGGATGGCTATATTGAGGAGGTTCAGAAGTGGAAATGCATAGCCCTAGGCCAGAAACCTGAGTAACAGAGATTCCATGAGTGGAATCTGTATGCCATCTGCAATGACTGGAATTTTGTCTCCCAAAATGGCTATCCCTTCATAAGGGAGGCCAAGAATAATAGCATAGCCAAAAATCCTCCATGAGCTCTGGGGAGGTCATTGTCTGGTCCCTGGACCTCCTGGTGTTCTACATTATATGTCACTAAAGGTGAGCAGGATATCTGCTGAAGGGAAATGCAGGTAGAGATAAACAGGTTGTTAGCAGGGGAAGAGGTCTCAGGAGTTGCTAATTACCTGTATAAGGAGTGTTACTAAGTAACCTGACTAGACTCTAGAATTCTACTTCTCAGGAAGTTAAGAGGGGAAGAAGGTAGATCAGGACTGAAAGTGGCTATCTTTTAATTCTATGGGCTATTCTAAGAAAAAGCTGGCAATCTCTAAGGCTTATGCCATGATCGCTTCTGGCAATTCTCTCTCTCTCTCTCTCTCTCTCTCTCTCTCTCTCTCTCTCTCTCTCTCTCTCTCTCTCTCTCTCTCTTTCTCTCTCTTAAGTAAGAAGGTGGGCTATTGACTCTATGTCACCATGAGTAGGAGCAGGGATCCTGGTCTCCCTAGATAGTCATGTGACATGTATCCTGAAGCAAGCAGGCTAACTCAGCCTTCACAGGCGAGATTGCTCAGGCTGGCCGTGATATACATCAACCTTCATGCAACCAGGTATACTCCATGAAGCCCAGGCAGAGTAGGTGCCTTTGTTGGCTTTTTTATTGCACTCATAGGTGTACCTCGGTGGGAGATGTTTTATTTTGTCAATAGCAGAAGGAGGCTTCCCTGGGAAGTGGCCCCCTAGGTCCTGGTGGGTTGTCACCTTCTAAAGGTTCACCATGACCACATACCTTGAGGTCAAGCCTGTGACACATATTTGGATAGGGTTTCTCATCAGGGAGTTGATCTGTTGGCAGAAAAAGCCAGTTAACCTCTTAATGGCAAGCAGAATTAAGAAGCCAGCAAGAGATAAGGGAGTAGGGTGGTAACCAGCCTGGTTCTTATTTTTGCTGCTTCTGTAAAGAAGCAACATTCCTTCTTGAGTGTTGCACAAATCTCTCCTTGTTGTAAAAACAATAGGTATAAGCCTTGCCTGTTTTAAAGACTAACCCCTGAGAGAGTGTGTGTTGGAGAGAAAGAGAGAGAGGAGGTAATTATACTCCCTAGGTCTCAGGTCCAGTTTTTTCTGTTTCATACATCTCACCAAATGGTCTGGGTCTGGAAGCCACCAGGCCTCATTTTCTTCCTGCAAGAAAACACAAACATGCCCTCGGCCTCCCTCAATCCCCTATTAGGACAGGGTTGGGCCTTTTTCATAGTCTAGTGTATGGGTCATTCCATTTGACTTGAGTAAAAGTCTCTTGAGTTCCATCATATCAGAATTTGTCTGCCACAGATTGTTCATGGGCATCCACATTTAAAAAATTTAAAATAAAGAGTGTTTGATTTAATGCATCATGTGGAGACTGGGAACACAACTCCCTTCTCCTTATAAGTTGCATTTTTAAGGAGCTATGAGCATACTCCACAATTCCTTGCCCTTGAGGATTATAAGGAATGCCTGTTATGTGTTTAATTTTTTATTGTGCACAAAATGATGAAATGCTTTACTAGTATATCCAGATCCATTGTCTGTCTTTATAATTTTTTGGAACTCCCATGTAAGCAAAACATTTTATACAGTGACTTATCACAGGCTTAGTGGCTTCTCCAGCTTGTGCAGTGGCCATTAAGAAGCCTGACTATGTATCGACTGTCACATGCAAATACTTTAATCTGCCAAATTTTGCAATATGAGTAACATTCATTTGCCATAAATAATTAGGAAGCAGGCCTGAGTTACCTGTAACTCCTATATTAGTTACAGGTAAATATTGTGGGAACACATCACATTGTTTGAAAATTGTTGAGCAGTCTCCATAGTTAAACCAAACTGCTTTCTTAGATTATTACTATTTTGATGATGAAAGCTGTATGACTGTTGAGCTAATTTTTCTATCAGCTGACTCATCTGTAGCCAGTAAGTTGGGAAAGTTTGAATGAGCTCTTATATGACCCACAAAGCACAGTGGCACTCTTTAAAATAATGGAAATTTGATTTGCTCAAACAGCATTTTAACCTGATTGTTACTAGTTCCAATGTATGGAACTATCTCTAAAACTTGAAAAGCTCTAAAAACATTATGACTATCAGTATATAAGTTAAATGAATCATTTATTAGAAGCTGAAAAACTATTGCAACAGCTTGTAACTCAACTATCTGAGCTGGAGATTAACCTGTCTGTATTACGTATTCTTTTCCACCAATAACATAAGCTGCTTTTCCGTTAGAAAAACCATCAGGAGAAACTAACAGCATTTTTTACAGGATTACCCCTTACAATTTTAGAGAATACAAAAGGTTGTATTAGTACAAATTGTAACAGTCTATGAACTGGAAACTGATTATCAATTTTTTCCAAAAATTTAGCAAAAGCTGATGGACCAAAAATTATAATTAATAAAAGCTTGGAAACTTAGGCCCTAAATCTATACAGAAAAAGGGAACTTCTAATGATAAAAGAAAGTTAGCTCCTTAAGTCAGGAGTGCCTCACCATCTGAGTAAACATTCTTTCCATGTTAATGTAAGACCCGAGAGAGCTTCGCGCTCCCACTCAGGAAAGGCGCCCCTCCCCCCCAAATCACTCACGAGAAGCGGTCTTGATGCAAACACATAAGGTTCTTTATATTCCAGTATACTGGGGCTGTCAACCATACACCATGCAGGGTAGAGGGCTTAGAACGACCCCTAGCACAGAATTGAGACAGCTTTTATAGGGTTACAGCAAAGCCTGCGCATTGTGAACCAATCACCTCGTAGCATCCAGTGCGGACCAATTACTTTAAAGTATCCAACCCTGCCCTTAGCCCAGGAAGTCTGCTTTCGCACAGGCTTCTGGATGTTCATTCACTACCGTAAACATTAAAGTAGGTGACCATCAGCTTGGGATTTAAGACTCCCAGCTTCCTGGGTTTTCTGGGGAATTAGGCTGAATTTTTCCATCCTAACATTAATTCCCGGTTGTAAAGGTTTAAAATAACCATTAATTTACTATCTGGTATAGGTGTTATGCTTGGTTCTCTGGCAAAATATCTCTTAGACTCCATATAGCATTTTGTACCATACAAGCTCCTGTTTTAAAATAATGATTTAACATTTTGGTTGAGGAAATCAAAGTAATGTAAATATAACCATAACAGTATTCCCCTAGCCATAGAAAGAAGTCAAACTAAGTTGTGTGGAAAGCACATAAGCCTTCTATGGTTTTATATTTTCAATATGGCATATCTGTTGATGTTGAATTACATTCTCCAATTGTAGAAGAACTTGTCTCCCCTCTTTAGTTAGCTGTCTGGGTGACTTAGGATCACTACCTCCTTTAAGAATATGGCTTAAAGGCTTTAAATTGCCAGTAGATGCTTTTAAAAAGGACATAACCATTGAATATTTCCCAATAATTTGTGAAAAGCATTTAATGATCACAGCTATTTCTAATTTTTAATACTTGAGGCCTAATTACTTTAGGATGTAACATAAGTCCCAAATACTTTGGAAAACTTCTTCTAGTCTGACCTGTAAAGCTTTCTTTAACTGACAAGATCTCATTTGCATTTTCACTGATACCTTTCTAGGCAGGGAGCCTGACAGGGCTGCAGTTCCCTGAGGCTTTTTCTCAATAGCTTTTCGCGAATCTTACATTAACCTCCATTCTTTCAATTTCTTTTTTAACCATCAAAATTTAGGAAGATTTCTGTATTCTCTACTCTGAACCATCCATACAGATCTCTCTGGCTCCCAGGCCATCCTGGCTCTAGTCATTCCTTGCAGACCACTGTGAATCTGATGTCTCCTTCCACCATATCTCAAGCAATTCAAATGGTATTTTCTGTTAGGATTTACACATTCATAATCACACTCCATAAATGCATTTGTGTGGCCATACCATACATACAGATACAAACATACATGCATGCATACATACATACATACATACATACATACATACATGCATACATACATACATCTTTTAGCCCTCTTTTTTCTAGGCGAAGATTAGTTTGTTGAAATAAAACATTCTTAACTGAAATCTCTTGTAATGCGGCTACTATCTAAATTCTTTACATGAAACTCAATTTCCTCTTTCTCGAAAGGAGTACTTTAAGTCCCAATGAACTTTACCTCCTTGACAAGGATTAACCTATTATTATTGAATGGAAAGCATGGGGGAACTCACCAGGAATCGCGTGCTTTGAGCTGTAAGGACAGATTGCAACTCTCCTTGCTGCAGCTACCATGTCTGGTCTGCAGGTCCGGCTCTCTCAGTGCATGCTACCGATGTTTCTTCTTCAGGGATGGGGACTCCCCACATTGGGCGCCACTTTGCCCCGACCCACGGGGCCTAGTTAATTGTAGTTCGAGGTGGGCTAGAACCTGAAAATAATAGGAAAGAAAGAAGAAAGGAGACCAAGCAGTGCATTTGTCAAGGTCTGATTTATTGATGAAAAAAGAAGTTTTTAAAGCAACGTGGGGAGGAAATGGGGTGGGGTAGGAGGCAGGGAGGAAATGGGGAGGGGTAACTTCTGCTAACTTCTGGGTCTTGGTAATTATCCCAGACAATAAACATCAGACCATAAACGTGTGCTTATCTTAGTTCCTGGGCCAGGCCCATCTCAGTTCCGGGCACTCGGTTTATCTCAATACCTGGGATGAGTGGAAGAGACCACCTGTCGAGCAGATTCCTGTATACCAAGATAAGGCTCAATTAGAGTTCTAAGGTATAAGCAACTCTGCAAGAGGATGTAACTCGCAGCTGGCTCCCATGGGTGAGGTAAAGTACTGCCCTCGTTGAGCAGTACATCTAACTTTCAGCTTCAAGTCTTCATCTGACTTTCAGCTTCATGCCTCAGCGGTTATCGCCTTCAGATTGCTGGGTCCTTCCTATTGGGCATATTTGCCCCGGCAATGTTTTGGGACTGATGAGCTTCCATGAATGATCTATTTCTGCTTACCAGGCATCCTGCCCTTGGCTAACACTTTTGAGCTGACGAGCTTCCAAGACGTATTGGCCAATTTTTGTTTCACCAATGGGAAATAAACCAACCAAGGTAACAATAAGCCCATATAATACACTGGGATGTCTACTAGAAAATTTAAAAATCCCTCACTTAATGCCGTTTGTTAAGGCACCCAGATTCACGTATCTCTGTACTAAAAACAAAAATGGCCTAGATACCCCCTAGAAAATAAGTCAAATTGGCCACATAATGGCTCTCTAGATCCCAATATTTTACGGGACCTTTCCAATTACTGCCAGTGGACAGGCAGATGGAAGAAGTTACCATTCATCCAAGCTTTCTCTATCTCTCTGCTAAACATTCTCTTTCCCCTTTGTCTTCTCCATCTCATGTCCTTCTAGCTATGAAAGCTGAACCTGAAGAAACCTCCACTAACCTAGACCCCACTAATGAACCTCCACCACTCTGTCCTCAACATCCAACTACCTCTCCTGCTTCTTCTGCCCCTTTAATGTCTTCCTCTCCAACGCCGGCCCCTTCTCACTATCAGAACCTCCTCAAATACAACATAGTCTGTGTTCCTATACATCTAATTTTTATAAAAAAGTTTCAATATATCACCCAATTTTATAGTCTCACTTTTCATGATATATACATGATCTTATCCAACAACCTGAGGAACACAGATGAGTTTGGGAGCAGGCTAAAGAGTACGCAAATAAAGTTCGCCAGACTCATGCAGCTCACCCTACTGGGTCAGAGGCTACTCCAGATCAGAAGCCTAATTGGGATTACAATATCCCAGGGGGAAATCTGGCTAGAGGCCTCCAGGGCTTGAGGACCACAGCATCCATGTCTTAAATGTGGTCAGGAAGGGCATTGGGCCCAAGCTTGCCCTAATCCCCATGTGCCACTCAAACCTTGTCCAAAATGCCAGAAAGAGGGCCACTGGTCAACAGACTGTCTCTGTACCCCTCGTGGCAAGAGGACATCAGACACAGACCACCCTAGCCCTGGCCCTGGCCAAGGACAACGATGAGTGAAGGGGTCTGGTCTCTCTTGACCTGACCACTGTCATCTCTGACAGGGAGCTCCAAGTGGATATCAAGGTTATCAGGGTGATCCATCTCCTTCCTTTTGGACACTGGTGCCACATACTCAGTCCTGAGGGAGTTTTGGGGACCCACTTCTTGTCTCCCTATTGTCAGGGTAAGGGGGCAGCCTTACCTACCTCATCAGACCCCACCACTCAGTTGCATTTTCAGGGGAATTTCCCTCATTTATTCATTTCTAGTTATACCTACCTGTCCTGTGCCCTTACTGGGAAGGGATATTTTAGCCAAGGTAGAACCTTCTATTTCTTTTGCTCTCCCCATTCACCTAACCCCACACTCATCAGCAGTTCTCCTCCTCCTAGCCGCTCACCCTACTGGTTCCAATATGCCCATTTTCCTCTGCCAGACTCTCAGGTAGAACTCCAAGTCTGGGACACAAAACCCTTCTGTGGCCAGACACAAGTCCCCCATTGTCATTTAGTTATAGAACCCCTTGAGGTACATCACTCAAGTTCAGTACTCACTCCCACTCCAGAGCCTTAGGGGACTTAAACCTATCATCTCTGACTTCCTAAGGAAAAAGTTACCTCATCCTACATCTTCTCCATTTGACACCCATATACTGGTAGTAAATAAACCTAATGGGAGCTATCACCTGGTTCAAGACCTCCAGCTCATTAGTTCTGCAGTGGTCCCCCTCCATGCTGTGGTGCCTAATTCTTACACACTTCTTTCTACTATCCCCCCAGGGACCTCTCATTTCTCAGTTTTGGATCTTAAGGATGCCTTTTCTCTATCCCTCTTGACACTCAGTCTCAAAATATCTTTGCTTTTACCTGGACTGAACCTGACACCCATGCCTCCACACAGCTCATCTGGACTGTCCTACCTCAGGGTTTCCGGGACAGCCCACATTTATTTGCCAGGCTTCTGACCTGCTCTGTCTCTTAAAATCTAAACTCATAGAGTATGTAGACAATATTCTACTTTGTAGCCTGTCCTTAGAAGTTAGCCAGACTGACACCTCTGCTCTTCTAAATTTCCTTTCTAGCAGGGATTACAGAGTCTCACCTTCTAAGGTCCAACTGTGTACCCCTAAGGTCACCTACTTGAGACTAATCATCACCCCAACTCATAAAGCTATTACCTTAGCCAGAAAGACCCTAATCCAGTCTCATACAGTTCCTTCTACTAAAAAAGAAATTTTGTCATTTCTAGGAATAGCTGACTTCTTATGCTCCTGGATCTCCTTTTACTCTCTCCTTGCTCATCCCCTATATGAGGCAGCTGTTGGCCCTCTATATGAAATCCCCGTTAACCTTGTTATTAAGCCCTTTCAAAAACTCAAACAGGCTCTTCTCCAGGCCCCAGCTCTTCATTTTCCATACCTAACTCATTCTTTCTCCTTCTATGTAGCAGAAAAGGAGGGATATGCCCTTGGATTTCTAGGCCACCAGCTGGAAACTTCCTTTGCACCCATAGCATATCTGTAAAAGAAACTAGACCTAACCAGCCAAGGATGGGCACCCTGCATACTTTCTTTAGCAGCTGCTGAGCAACTCATTCGTGAATCAAAGAAACTAAACTTTGGGTCACCCACCTCTGTCTTCTCCCATCACATCCTGTCTTATTTCTTAACTTAAAAAGGCTTACAAACTCTACCTCCTTTCTGAGTTCTTTCTCTCAAGGTGGTGCTAATAGAAGATGCCGTACTTACTTTCCAATCCTGCCCATCCCTCAGTATCTCAAATCTACTACCTCAACCTAATACTAACTATTCCCCATCCCATTCCTGCATTGAAACCCTAGAGGAACTATTACCCCATCCTTCACACATACAGGAGGGTACACTACCTCAGGCCACCTATACCTGATACACAGATGCCAGCTCCTTTCTACATGAGGGCACCTGTAGAACAGGCTATGGCATAGTGTCAGATACCAGGGTGGTGGTATCTGACCATACTACTAACCAGCAGGCTGAATTAATAGCCCTCACCTGTGCCTTCCAATTAGCACAGGGAAAAATCCTAAATGTTTACACAGACTCCAAATATGCCTTTTACATCCTCCTGTCCCATGCTGCTATCTGGAAAGAGCAGAGGCTACTTACTACAAAAGGAGGATCCATAACTAACTCAGGTCATATTATGGCCATGCTAAAGGCCTCCCACATCCCCAAAGCTATAGGGATTATTCACTGCCAGTCTCATCAGACTGACAGCTCCATTATCTTTAAGGGAAACAACTGAGCTGATGAAGAAGCTAGGGCTACAGTCCTCCAGACTTACCTTACCCACCACAGGGAGTTCATAACTACAACCCACATTCTCACAGTCACCTGCTGACACTCAACAAGTTCTGTCCTATTTACACCAGCTCTTTCATCCTAACAGCAAGGCTCTTTCTAATTTCATCAAGGCTCACCTCCTGCCTACTTACATTTCTTAAGAACTGTCACTGCCTCTTGTAAAACCTGTCAGATATCAGACCCTAACTCCAGGTATTGTAGCTTCCCTTTTCCTACCCACCAGGCCAGGGCTCTCTTCCAGGGACTGACTGGCAACTTGACTTTACCCACATGACCACAGTCAGATGGGTCAAATAATCTCCTGGTATTAGTTGATATCTTCTTGGGGTGGATAGAAGCTTTTCCAACCACTAACAAGAAAGCTCAGACAATCTCTGGCATCCTTCTCACAGAAATTATTCCACGATTTGGAATCCCAACATCTCTTCAGTCAGACAATGATCCTGAGTTCACCTCCCAGACCTCCCAAACCGTATCTAAAGCTCTCAACATTCCTTGGCATTTCCATATCCCCTATCACCCCCCCCCTCTCCGTCCTCAGGGAAGGTAGAATGAACTAACCATTCTTTTAAAAAAAAAATATTCTTCTTAAAATGCCACAGGAACTTTACCTTGACTGGATAAAGCTCTTGCCTCTGGCTTTATTCATACTTAGGGCTCTTCCCAAGTGATCCCTTCTCATTTTACCCTTTGAACTCATGTACAGGAGAGGAGGTCAGTTCTAACACCTGGCCTCTCACCTAAACTGTCACCTCTCCCTGACCACCTGCTTAAACCCTTACTTCATCATCTCTGTTCCCTCCTATGGAAGTTTACTAACTATTCCCTGCCTCAACCATGTGCCAACCCTGTACATCACCAATTAACATCAGGGACCAGGTCCTTCTCTGCCCTCCAGACCAATGCCCCTCACCTCTTTCCCCTAAATGGCAGGTCCCCTTCAAGGTGATTCTTGACACTCCAACAGCTGCTAAGCTTGAGGTCTTTCTGCACTGGATTTATTTATCCCACCTCAAACCTTTTACTTCTCCACCTGAAACTCACTCCTCATATACAGCAACTGCAACAGGACCCTGTTCCCTTAAGCTTTGGAGGACACCAAGATCAACTACCTTGTCTCCCATTTCAGAAGAATAAGGATTCACTCCTGCAACCTCACTCTGCTGGACTGGGAACCTCATATGCTTTCCTTCCTGTCCTCAAGCTGATCTAAACTCTCCTGCTTCTAAATATACCCTACTCATCAACCTCCTCTTTATATACCCCTCAATAATTCATTCATAACTTATAATCTAACTGATTAGCTATTGATGTAGGAATGCCAGTCAAAAGTCACTGATCTAGAGAAACAAAGACCATCAAACATTTGTGCTTCCTGAGTAAAGGCAACCAGAAGAATTCCATATAGCCAATAATCTATTAATCCAATTTGGACTAAGTTCTAAACATCATACCACACCACTATATGATCATAACTATAACTACAAGCTCAAAATTAAGGTGATTTTCATTGTGCTAAAGATACCTGTCAGTTTTAAAAGTGTTAATTCTTTCAGCCAGGTCATTTATAACATGAGTATGCTGCTAATGTGTCTAATATTTATGTTTTCACAAACTCAGAAGATTCTTGTAAGTTCCAGGGAGCCAAATTGGACCCACCCAGACAGCTCAGATTCACTCCAAATAAATATTATTCAACCTCTTCATGGTCCTGGGACTTCCTTCCCTTATCTTTGGACCCCCTTGGGAGCCCCTCCCCCATCTTTCAATTCTTTCCTTAAATACCAGGACCTAAGAAAAAACTTTTTTCCTAAATTTAACTTTGTCTTCTGCTCTGCCAGGTCTCAAAAAGATGCCAGAGTTTCACACAGCCTGGACTTCGATGAAACAACCAGCAACCCCAGGACATGGCAGCACCCCAGCTTCCTCAGGCCCCCAAAGATGATCAATGTCCCCCAAGTCAGCAGAAAGCAGTCTTAAGAACTGGATATCCTCATTCCCTAACCTGCCAGGACTAACTCCCCACCTTTTAAATAATAATAAGAGGGGGAATGTTGGAAACTGGCATTCTGACCCTGCCCCCTAACAATGGGTGGAACATGTCATCACTACATCATTATGGTAGGGCTTCATAGGGACACAGTCATGCATGCTCGAATTTTCCCTTTTAAGCAAGTGCACCCCCCCCCACCGCTTTTGATTCACCACCAGCTACCCCCTTCTATTCCCTCCACCAATAAAATATGCACAGCCTCGTTGAGTCTCCTGTTCGTGTTTCATTGGCGACACCTGCAGCAAAGGAACAACAATAATATCTGCTGGATCTATTCCTGCTAATTGACAACTCAATTTTCCTTTTACAATCAATTCGGAGATCTTTTCCACATAAAGTTTTTAACTCTTTACTTGGTTTATGTTATATAAAGATCCATTCTATAATAATATCTTCCCTCTGCATTAAAATTCCTGTAAAGAAAACACCAGTGATGGTTTATGCTGTAGAGAATGTGGGAAAAGGGGAACACTCCTCCACTGCTGGTGGGAGTGCAAACTTGTACAACCACTTTGGAAATCAGTATGGCGGTTCCTCAGGAAATCAGTCTACCACAAGATCCAGCAATTCCATCCACTCGTAGGCAAGATGCACATTCATACAACAAAGACATCTGTTCAACTATGTTCATAGTAGCATTATTTGTAATAGCCAGAACCTGGAAGCAATCTAGATGTCCCCCAACTGAAGAATGGATAAAGAGAATGTGATACATTTACACAATGGGGTACTACACAGTGGGGTGGGGGGAACAATGGAATCTTGAAATTCACAGGCAAATGGATGGAACTGGAAGAAACCATCCTAAGTAAGGTAACCCAGTCCCAAAAAGACAGACATGGTATGTACTCACTCATACATGGATTTTAGACATTAAAACATAGGATTGCTAGGCTACAATCCACACTGCCCTAGAAGCTAGGAAACAAGGAGTACCCTAAGAGAGACATACATACCCCCACAGAAGGTAAAAGGGACAATATCTCCTGAGCAAATCAAGAGTAGGGTGGGGAGAGGAGAAGAAGTTAGGAGAAAGAGAAGGGAGAAGAGGAGGGGAGAGGAGAACATGAGGGAACAGGAAGATTGAGACAGGTGAAGAATAAAGGAGAGCGAGAAAAGAAATACCATAATAGAGGGAGACAGTACAGGTTTAAAGAACAATCTGGCACTAGGAAAATGTCCAGAGACCTACAAGGATGACCCCAACTAACAATCTAAGCAATAGTGGAGTGGCTACCTTAAATGTCCTTCCCTGATAATGAAATTGATGACTATCTTATTTGCCATCCTAGAGCCTTCATTCAGTAGCTAACGGAAGCAGAGGCAGACACCCACAGCTGAACACTTAGCCAAACTCCTGGCATCAAGTTGCAGACAGGGAGAAGTGATGAGCAAAGGGGTCAAGACCTACCTAAAGAAACCCGCAGAAACAGCTGACCTGAACAAGGGGGAGCTCATGGACCTCAGATTGACAGCTGGGAAACCAGCATAGAACGTACCCAGATCTTCTGGACATGGGTCTCAGTTAGGAGGTCTGGGCAGTATATGGGACCTCTTGAAGTGGAACCAGGATATATCCCTAGTGCACGAATGGACTCCAGGAGCCCATTCCCCATAGCATAGAGACATGGAGGAGGGCCTAGGCCCTACCCGAAATGACTTGACAAATTCTGATGATCCCTCATGGATGGCCTTACCCTTCCTGGGAAGTAAATGGGAAATGGGATTGGGGGGCTCAGAGGGGAGCATCAGAGGATGGGAGGAATTAGGATCGATATGTAATACATAAATAAATAAATAAATAAATAAATAAATAAATAAATAAATAAATAAGAACAAGGGAAAAAATTCTTGTAGGGGAATGCTTAGAGGGTAATATAACTAGAACACAGTTAAGCATTGGATCCAATGATCCGCATGTGTAATCTGTAATTCCTCTTCCATCAAAGACAATTCCCTTTGTTCAAGTGGTAATTCACTGGGTCTATGTAGTCTTTGTCACCATCTGAGGTTTTGTTTAAAATAATCAGTTGAACAGGCTTTATGCCAATAATGTGCCATAGATATGAAATATCTCCTAGCAATCTTTGAAAGTCATTAAAAATCTATAATTGATCTCTCCTAATTTGTACCTTTTGGAATCTAATTTTTTGTAAACCCATTCTATAGCCTAAATAATTAAATTGACTTCTCTTTGTATGTTTTCAGGAGAAATTTGCAGTACCCAACAAGGCAAATTTTTCTTCAATTATTTTTTCTAAAGTATTTACATTTGAATCAGATACTAAAATGTCATCTGTGTAATGGTAATCTATTGATTGAAGAAATTGCATAAGTATTATTTCAAATGGTACCATGCAAAATATTGGCACAGGGTGGGACTATTTAATGGTCCCTGTTGGAGAACCTTTCATTGATATCCCTTAGGAGGCTGAAAATTAATATAAGTAGGAGAGTGAATGCCAACTTTTCTCTATATTTTTTCATGTAATGGTATAGTAAAGAAATCATCTTTTAAATCAATAACTATGAAAGGACATCCTTTAGGCAATAAAAAAGGCAAATGAGGGCTGGAGAGATGGCTCAGCCATTAAAGGCTAGGCTTACTACCAAAACTATAAGAGAAGGCAAAGGAATTCTAGTCTATAAAGGACCCATTGGTTGTATCACCTATTAACAGCTTTTTAGCCAGGTATTGGTGGTGCACACCTTTAATCCCAGAACTTGTGAGGCAGAGGCAGGTGGATCTCTGGGAGTTTGAAACCAGCCTGGTCTACAAAGCAAGTTCCAGGACAGGCTCCAAAGCAATACAGAGAAACCCTGTTTCAAAAAACAAAACAAAGCAAAACAAAAACAAACAAACAAAAACAGCTCTTAAATCTGATACCATTCTTCATTTCCTTGATTTCCTTTTAATAACAAATACAGGAGAATTCCAAAAGCTAGTTGATTCCTCTATATGCTGAACATTTAGTTGCTGCTATACCAGCTTTATAAAGCCTGCAGTTTCTCATTTATTTGTAATTTTTATTTTGGTCTTGCTCATTTATAGAAGTTTGCCAATATATTCACTTTGTGATTTTTTTCTTGACTTTTTTGTTCTCTTCTTTATAGCTTTTCCATCATCCAGAGGAGTATGATTTCTTATAATAGGTATTAGGCTCTTTAATTACTCTGGAAAAGGGTTTCCATGGTGACAAGAAAGGATTGAGTCAGACTTGGTATAGGGACCTGTGAGACACCCCTCATGATGTTTGGCAATAGCAAAGTATTGCCTTCATAGTCTTTTGTTAACATATATTCTTTTGAACCTGAGTTCAAATCTCCAGGACCCCATAAAGCCAAGTTCTGCAGCACAAGGCTTTTATCCTAAAGCTTATATAGTAAGATGGAAGGCGGAAACAGGAGAATCCTCGGAAGTTTGCAGACTAGCGAGTTAGGCATACACATCATTAGACAATAAGATCCTACCTCAAACAAGACAGAAGGTAAGGACCTATACCAGAAGGTGTCCTATGAATTCATTGGGTGCCACAGCATGCATGCACAGACATTCACAAACACAAACAAAAGCACAAATACTTAACACAGATATATATATATATACACATATATATATATACCCACATTATGCATACATGCAGATACATCATATACACACAGAGAGATTATTTTTTAAAGCAAAAGATTTCAATAAATTACTGAATTAAAGAGATAATTCCATGGATAAAAGCCTTGCAAAAAAATGATGGTTAATTTGTCAACTGATGAGATATAGAATGACCTGAGAGATGGGTCTCTAGGTATGCCTGTAGGAAGATTATCTTGACTAGATTATTGAAGAGTGAAGACTTGCCTACTGTGGCCATTCCCTGGCTTGGCATCCTAGACTCTGCACTTTCCAAGTATGGATGGAATGTGACCTCCTACTCCCACCATCACACCTTTCCTATCTGCAGTTGTGTCTTCTCCACCATGATGGACTGTATTCCTTTGGAACCATAAGATAAAACTCTCTCTTGTAGAGAGCAGCGAAGTGCCACGCCTTAAAGTGGCGCTGGCTTCCACCTTACACCTTCCCGTTGGTGAAGGCTCTCTGGCGTAAACAAGCCCTTAATTGGTTAAGTCTGTTCAGCCTGTCTGCTTCCGCATTAGAGTAGCCCATCTGCAGGGTCCACGTGGCTCACTGGGGTTGGTTAGTGCAAGGGTATTTAAGCCTGTGCAGGGGTCCCCCAGCTCTCTGGCAGGCCAGAAGCAACATGTTTCAAGGATCCTGATTAAAACTGCATGAAGATTTACCCGGAGTCACGTCTTCCTTGCTGGTCAGGGAAAGGCGCGTACACTCTCTTCCACTTTAAGTTGCTTTGGTCAATCTATTTTATCCCAGCAATGAGAACAAGCTAAACCACTAGAAGAAAGAAAGGGCTGAGGCATAGTGCCAGACAGAAGGGAAGCTTATTCCAGGGAAATTGATTTCATGCAGTTCTGATAGGTTATCAGATTACTTTTCAGAGAGACTTAAGTGGAAGTAATAAAGGGTTGGTGATGGACAGGACCACACCTTGACCAGGACTGCTTAGTTATGCATACCTCTTTTACTCTATTGAAACCTAAACCTCAGGATACTGAAGATGTTTAATTGACCTGTTGAGGATATATGCCCAAGATTGTCTTCTCAGGGCTTCCTGGGATCAGGTTATGCCCTCAGTAACACTAGTAACTAGTATTAGTACTAGTTAGTATTAATATTTATAACTACATGAAAAAGAACAAGACTAGATTGATTTCACTCATCCTGCCACCAAATCAACTCCAAATGGGTAAAAGACTTTAACTTAGAACATAAATGATCAGGAAGGTCGAGTTGGAGGAAGAACAGAGAAGGAGAGCAAGGAAAGAGGTACCTTACTAGAGGGAGCTGTTTGGGGCTTAATGAAAAATCTGGCACAAGAGAAATCTCCAGGGATCCACAAGGATGACCCCAGCTAAGTATTTAAGCAATAGTAGAGAGGCTACCTTAAATGCCCTTCCCCTATGAGATTGATGAGTACCTTAAATGCCATCATAGGCCCTTCATCCAGTAGATGATGGAAGCAGGGCCCCTGACAATGGGTATCAGTAGGAGGGCCTGGGAAGTCTATGGGACCTCTGGCAGTGGAACCAGTATTTATCCCTAGTGCATGAATGGGCTTTGAGATCCCATTCCCTATGGAGGGATGATCTAGGTCCTGCCACAAATGATGTGACAGAATTTGATAATCCCCCATGGGATGCCTTGCCCTTCCTGAGGAGTAAATTGGGTTTGGATTGGGGTTGGTGGGGAGAATGGGAGAATGGGAGAGAGGGGGAACTGAGATTGCTATGTAAAATAAGATTGCTTTTAATTTAAATAAAAAATATGGGAAAAAAGACTTTAAGACCCAAACCTCTGAAACTGAGGGAAAGGGGAGAAAAATACTTTACTACACAGGCAAGGATTTTCTGACTAGGAAACAAATGACAAGCAAGATACACAAGTTATAGATCATTTCTGGCAACAATATGGATCAAGGGAAAAACTCCTTCACTGCCATTGGGAGCTCAAATTTCTATACCCACTTGGGGAAACCAATATAGTGGTATTTCAAAATATTGAAAATAGATCTATCTAATCACCCAGATATAAAACTCCTGAATCAAAGAATGTTTCTTCCTATTACAAGGACATTTGTTCAACCATGTTCATAGCAGCTTTATTTGTAATAGTTAGAATCTGGAAATAACCTAGTTGTCTTTTAACTGAACAATGGATAAGGACAATATGGTATATTTATATAGTAGAGTATTGCTCAGCTGTTAAAAACAATGGTATCATGAAATTTGTAGGCAAATGGATGAAACTTGAAAAAAAATCATTCCTAATGAGGTAACCTAGACCCAGAAAAAAAATGGGTATATTCTCATGCATATGTGGGTGTTAGCTGTATAGTAAAGGCGATACATGCTACAATCCACAAACCCAGAGAAGCTAAGTAACAAGGAAGACTCAAGTGGATATAACTGGAAAGATAAACTAGGATAAATTTTGAGGGTGGACTTGGGGCACATGGGGATGGGAACTGGAGGGATGAGGGTGGAGAGGGAAAGTACTGGAAGATGGGGTGCATTTGGGAGTGAGGTAGAATCTTAGTGCAATGGAAACTTCCAGAAATCTACAAGATGAACCTAGCCAAGGCTCCTAGCAATAGGGTTATGTAACTGAACTTGCCATCTCCTCTGAGCAGACAAGACTTCCAGTGGAAGAATTCAGACACCAACCTAGCCACATAATCTTCAACCTACAATTTGTCCTGCCTATGAGATATGCTGGGGTAAAGGTAGGCATGGAAATTGTGGATATTGCTAACCTACGAGTTGTCCCAGCCTGAGACCCAAACCACGAGAGAGAGCCCATCTCTGACAGTGTCTGGAGCACCAGGGCTCAGAGGCTGAATAGTCCAGAGACCTAAGATAGAACCAAACATAACTGGAGAAAAAAAAATCAATGTAATGATGCTTAATGATATTCTGGTATAGACTGGTGTATAGCCCAATTTTCATCAAAATGGCCTCACCCAGCAACTGATAAAAACATATGCAGAGACCCACAGCTAAACATTAGGCTGATCTCAGGGAAATCCTGCAGAACAGAGAGAGGAAAGATTGTAGAAGCCAGAAGGATCAAGGACACCACAAGAAAACCCACATAAATAAATAACCTGGGTTCAAATAAGCCAGCAGACACTGAACTAACAACCAAGGAGCCTGCATTGGACTGACCTAGGCCTTCTGCATATATGTTATGGTTACATAGTTTGGTCCTCTTATGGAAGTCTTAACAGTGGGAGCAGAGATCATTTCTGACTTTGTTGCTGGCATTTGGAACCCTCTTATTCATACTTGGTTGCATTGTCCAGGCTTAATACAAGGGCTTAGTCTTAGTTGAACTTGATGTGACATGTTTGGTTGGTGTCCAGGGGAGGCATACCCTTTTTTGAATAGTGGTGGAGGCGAAGTGGATGGTAGTAGGGGGAGCAGAGTGGAGGTTGGGGGATACTAGGAGGAGAGGAAGGAGGGGAAAGTGTGATTGGAATATAAAAACAGCCTAACACATGTTAGACACCTTTGTGGTAATACATTATTTATGCTTTATTAAAGCTTGTCTGAGTGTACAGAAAGCAAAGCTAGCCACAAGCCATAGAGCCAGACAATGGGATACATACCTTTAATCCCAGCAGCCATACTAGCTAGTCATAGAGCCAGGTGGTAGTGCCACACACTTTTAATCCCAGGAATCAGAAGACAGGAAGCTGGATCTCTGTGAGTCCAAGACCATCCTGGGATACACGAGAGTGAATCAGAGCTCAGACATTTAATCCCAGGATTTAAGAGGCATAAAAGGAAAAAGCAAAGGGCTGGAGATTTATTCTCCAGCCACTCTGAGGAGAGGACATCCCTTTCAGCCTGAGGTAGAGGTAAGAGCTAGTAGGCAGCTGCTTTGTTTTTCTGATTTTTCAGCTTGAAGTATAAACCCCAATATCAATCTCTGTTTTTTTATTAATCATGTTACAATTGGCACCCAACATTTAGGTATGAATTTACAAAAAAGCTACTTTGAAGCCCCTGGCCCAGGTCCAGGCCTGAGCGTGGTTGGGCCTCCAACTGGAGCCACCTGCCAGGCTGGCTAGGTTTTTGTTGTTGTTGTTGTTGTTGTTTTCTCCCCAAGTCTTTGAGCGAGATTGGGTTTTTCTGTTGCAGCCTCTCTGCAGCAAAAAGTGCAAGCCATTGGGCTCCAAACCCCACAGGAGTTTGCTGCTTTTGTATGTTACTTTGTGAAGGTGGTTGGTTTTTTGGCTTCTTTACTCCTTGTGGATTATGGGCTTTCTCTGGACCTCCTGGATGCAAAACTAGGTAGATGCCTTGAAACCCACTGGGGGTTCTACTGTTATACACTGCAGCTGTCTGTTTGACACTTCACTCTCATCTGGACTGTCATTGTCAGCAGATTTGGTGAGGCAATTGGGAATTCTTAAAGGGAAGAATTAGTTAAGAGAATCTTTTCCCCATTAAAAATGGCAAACACACTTATAAAGCAGAGAGTTAAATCTCTGTATGGTTATGCAATTAATGATTTTAAAATGGAATACTTAAATGAAGGGGTAACCAACCTAACCAGGAGTGACATACTGTTACTATCATTTTGATAATTATTGGTTTAGCTCTAAAAAAGTTGGTTGTTATGAATGCCAAGATGCAGGCCTTAGAAAAACTTATTAAAGCATGTCATAGAGATACTCAGATTCAGACAGAGGAATTTAGTAGGGAACCAAATTCAGCATTGCATTTTAAGGTTAAAAGGGAATCTAAGGTCTTAAAAGAGCCAACCTTAATATATCCAGTAACCATACAAGAATTGCCAAATGATAGAGGTTCTATAGGAGCTACTTGGAAACCTAAGACAATATTAGATTTAAGGAAATTCAAGAAAGCTGTAGGCTTATATGTCATGCATCACCATTTGTAAAGCAGATAATAAATGTGGTCAGTTTGTAATAGAGTTATCCCTATAGGCTAGATAAGACTTGATTAAAGCTATATTAGTGACTAGTCCACAATTGCAATGGATTTCCTGGTTCAGAGAAGAGGTTAAGAATATTGAACAATGGGCTTAAGCCAAAGGTATGTATAGATCAAATTCTTGGAGAAGACGGTTATGCTAATTTAGAAAGGCAATGTCTTGTTGGATCCCACACTGGGGAGACCCACAAACCTCGTCCCACAAACCTTGTCCCACAAACCTTGTCCCACAAACCTCGGCACTTGATACAAAACATCAAGAGGCATTTTATTCCAGCCGGCTGGGGCTCAATTTGTACCACACAAAGGAGGAGAGTGAGCCCAGAGCCCAGTTTTACATGACCTTATAAAGACAAAAACCACAAGTGGGGGAGAGGGTTTGGTGTTAGGGGCTAGCAAGCTCCTGATTGGTTGGGCCCAGGTGGCTGATTGTTGGCTAGGCTCATGCTCCTTATCTGGCACCTGGTCAGGAGTGTATGTTCTCAGGCTATTCTGGGACCTAGAGCAACTGAAAATTTTCCATCTTAACAGTCTTTATGATGATCACCTTTTGGGTTTATGCCATGTGGCAGCTTTTAATGCTTGGGACAGAATTGGAGAAGTAAGAAATTAAATTGAGTCATTACAAAAGTAATACAGGGCCCAAAGGAAACCTTAATGGATTTCTCACCAGACTATCATCAGCAGTAAATAGAATTATATCAGACACAGAAGCTAGAAAAGTAATTGAAACTTTGTCTTTTGAAAATATTTCTCAATACGAATGGATAATTAGTCCTTTAAAGACAAGGTCAGCACCTTTAGAGATTGGATTGAAGGTACAATTAATATTGAAGCTCAGGATCGTGATAATGATACATGGATAGGAGAGGTGATTTTAAGAGGTTTAGTGACAATTAGGAATATCAAATATTTTGGTTGTAAGCAAGGTCACTTTAAAAGGCATTGTAAACAGAGCACTTCTAGAAACAATGTTTTTTGTAAACATAATCCAAACAGAATGTTCCTCCCTTCTGGATTATGCAGCAGATGTGGCAAAGGCAAGCATTGGACTAAAGAATGTAGGTAAACAAAATACATTCAAGGTAATCCTTTGCCTCCAGGAAATGCTTTCAGGAGCCTCTCCAAAGTCCCTATGCCAAATCAGCCACTTCCTGTCACCATGGAAATTCCTTCTCAGAGCAATCAAGGAACCCGATGCCTATTGTAAGAAACCATACTGATCTGATAATAGAATAACTTTAGCAGATAAAACAAAATTTTCAGGATAATCCATAAATCAAAATTGACAAAGTTTAGCTTAGGAATCTCCCTAAAGTTAGGGTTGGAGAAGAGTTTTGTTTCTGTCTTTTCAGGACAATAAAAACAACCATCTGAAGAATTTAAATATCTTCGGACAAATAAGCATCCAAAGAATAAGGGAGAAATACCTGGAAGATGTTACCAAGAAAAGGAAGAATCTGACCTAATGTGATTTTTGAAGCCTCCAAAAAGAAGATAGAATCCAAGTCAGGTGGTGGTAGTGGTGGTGGTGGTGCACACCTTTAATCGAACCACTTGGGAGGCAGAGGAAGGCAGATCTCAGTGAGTTTGAGGCCAGCCTGATCTACAAAGAGAGTTTCAGGACAGTTAAAACAGAGAAACCCTGTCTCAAAAAAAAAAAAAAAAAAAACAAACTAACACAAAAGATAATGGTAATCCCACAGATGACAATGTCACCAGGACTATGATAACACCATTAAGCTGAACAACACCAGCTAAAGATCAGCTTTGGCCTACAAACTGCTCAGAAGAATTTTGAGGTAGCCAGCTGAGATGATTCAGCCTCAGAGACCTGCTCACAACAATTTCGAGGCAGTCAGATGAGATGATCTGGCCTCACAGAGTACTCTATGAGAGTACTTGAGACAAGCCTTGCATTTTGCCATTATGCAGAGATTGAACAAAATGATACAGCTTGATGCAATTTTTCTTTTTAGGATTCCCTAAAGACGCCATCACTCCCAGACAACAGGAAGTAACTTTAAGAAAACAATGCCCACATTCCCAAAAGGTAGGGTGGGTGGTTTGGAGCATTCATTGAATTAATGGATATTTATCATTATTTAGGGAGATTGGTTACAAAATGTTGTTGGTTATGGTCAGTAGAAAAGTTGATCAAAGAGGATTAGATTCAAGGTTTTTGTTTTTAAAAAATAATGTAATATAGATATAATAAAATTGAAAGACAAAAAGTAAAGTTAAGGAACCCACACACACACACTTGAAATGAAGGGCAGTCTGACCTAGAAAGCTAACCCAGACCACTATCACTTCCCTGGAATTTGCTAACCACCTGCAACTTAGGGCCTCACAAGGCCCTAAGATAGCTGATACCAAGAATTCAAACTGCCCCTCCTGTCAGTGTGTCAGCAGGTGGTAAATAGGGTCCTTAAGAAACAAAGAGATAGCTGCAACTCCAGTTTGCCCAGACAAGATTAATTAGCACACCCTGAGGCCCTAAGGTCCAAGCTCAGATCCAGCACAGCAAAGTGAAAGGACATTGAGATTTCATCTTACCAGTCTGAATTGCAGCCATTAAAAATAAAATAATAGTTACAAATGTTTTGAGGGTGTGATCTACACAAATGAATTCCAACACTGGAAGTCAGCATGAAAGTTTTGGTAAAACAGAGCTTCTATAATCAGATCTACTACAGCACCCAGAAGTACCAATCCTGAATATTGGCCCCAAAAGACTGAAGTCTGTCTGTCCCAGAGACACAAGTCTCTCTACAATAGTGCTATTCACAACAGCCACAAAAAATAGCTCTGATATTCAACAACAGAAGAAGGAATAACAAGAATATATAAAGATACACAGTGAAATTTCTTCTCAATAAAAGACAAAGTTTATATGGCAAAACAAAAAACCCAAGATAGTCAAAACAACCCTGTACAATAAAGGAACTTCCAGAGGCAACACCATTGCCAACTTTAAGCTCTATTACAGAACTTTACTGCTGAAAACAGCTTGGTTTCTGCACAAAAATAGACAGGTAGACCAGTGGAATCAAATTTAAAACCCTGATATTAACCCATTAAACCATAAACACCTGATTTTTGACAAAGAAGCTAAAATTATAAAATGGGGGGGAAGCCTATTCAACAAATGGTGCTGGTATAACTGGATGCTGGCATGTAGAAAATTCAGATAGATCCATATCTATGTCCATTCACAAAACTTAAGTCCAAATGGATCAAAGACCTCAACATAAATCCAGTCACACTGAACTCCTTAGAAGAGAAAGTGGGAGGTACCCTTGAAAGAATTGGTACAGGAGACTGCTTCCTGAACACAACACCAGTAGTAAAGACACTGAGATCAACAATTAATAAATGGGACCTCTTGAAACTGAGAAGCTTCTGTAGGGCAAAGAACACAGTCAACAAGACAAAACGGCAGCCCACAGAATGGGAAAAGTTCTTCGCCAATCCTTTATCTGACAGAGGGCTGATCTCCAAAATATACAAATATCTCATGAAGCTAGTCACCAAAAACACCAAATAATCCAATTAAAAAGTGAATAGATAATTCTCAATAGAGGTATCTAAAATGGCTGAAAGACATTAAGAAAGTGCTCAACATATATCAGGAAAATGCAAATTAAAACAACTCTGATATACCATCTTATTCCTGCCAGAGTGGCTAAAATCAAAAACACCAATCACAGTTTATGCTGGAGAGGAAGTGGAGAAATAAATGGGAACACTCCTCCACTGCTGGTGGGAGTGAAAACTTGTACAGCCACTTTGGAAATCAGTATGGCCGTTTCTCAGGAAAATGGGAATCAGTCTACCTCAAGATCCAGCAATTCCTCTCTTAGGCACATACCCGATGCACATTCAGACAACAAGGACATCTGTCCAACTATGTTCCTAGCATCATTATTTGTAAAAGTCAGAACCTGGAAGCAACCTAGATGCCCTCCAACTGAAGAATGAATAAAGAAGATATGGGACATTTACACAATGGAGTACTACTCATCAGGAAAAAAAAAAATGGAATCTTGAAATTCCCAGGCAAATTGATAGAACTAGAAGAAACCATCCTGACTGAGGTAACCCAGTCACAAAAAGACAAATGTGGTATGTACTCATTCATATATGGATATTAGACTGAGAGCAAAGTATTAGCAGACTACAATCCACACTGCCAAAGAAGCTAGGAAACAAGGAGGACCCTAAGAGAGACACACATGGTCCCCCACAAGTGAAAGAGACAAGATCTCCTGAGCAAATTTGGAGCATGGCAGAGGGGAGAGGGAATTAGGAGAAAGAAGGAAATAAAAGAAGGGGCAGGAGGAGCAGGAAGATTGAGTTGGGAAAAGAATAGAGGAGAGCAAGAAAAGAGATACCTTAATAGAGGAGCCATTATAGGTTTAAAGAGAAATCTAGCACTAGGGAAATGTATAGAGGTATAAAGGTCAGGTCCACAAGGATGACCCCAACTAAGAACCTAAGCAATAGTGGAGAGGCTATCTTAAATGCCCTTCCCCTATAATAAGATTGATGACTACCTTATATGCCATTCTGGAGCCTTCATCCAGTAGATGATGGAAGCAGAATCAGATACCCATAGGTAAACACTGAGCTGAACTCCTGAAATCCAGATGTAGAGAGGAGGAATGATGAGCAAAGGGGTCAAGACCAGACCAGGCTGGAGAAACCCACAAAAAAATGGCTGGCCTAAACAAGGAGGAGATCCTGGACCCCAGACTGACAGCTGGGAAACCAGCATAGGACCAATCTAGGGCCCCTGAATGTGGGTGTCAGTTAGGAGGCCTGAGCAGTCTTGGGGCCTCTAGTAGTGGAACAGTATTTATCCTTAGTATATGCATGGACTTTAAGAGCCCATTCCCCATGGAAGGATACTCTCTTAGCCTAGACACAGGATTGGGGGGGGGGGTCTAGGCCTTGTCTCAAATAATGTGGCAGACTTTGATGATTCCCCCAAGGAAGGACTCACCATCCCTAGGGAATAGAAGAGAGATGACATTGGGGTTGGTGGAGGGCATGAGAGGATGAAAGGGAGGGAAACTGGGATTGATATGTAAAATAAGATTGTTTCTAATTTAAATTTAAAAAAGAAAAGAGAAAAAAGAACAAAGTTAAGTACTGTGCAGGAAAATGGATATAACTAGAAAGAATTACATTAAAGGATTAAGCCATTCTCAGAAAAATAAGCATGCCTTCTCTCATTTGTAATTTCTAGATTTTTTTTTTGTAGACACATAAAATCATATGTGTACATATGACACAAAAATAGAAGTGAAATTGTCTAGGGAAATAAAGGAGACTAAAGGGGAAGCAGTAGGAAGAGAAAAGTGAATATACAGGATGGAGCATGTGTCCAATGTACAACATTTGCTTGTAAGAGAATGTCCCCAAGTAATGCTATATCATGTACAGATGAACATATAAAATAAAATTATAAAAATTACAGTACCAATTGATTTTTGTTTGTTAGTTTGGTTTTTGGTTTTGTTGTTGTTGATGATAATGATGGTTTTTGTTTTGTTATTTTTGTTGTTGATTTATTTTTCTTATTTTATAGATTGTTCCCAGTTCCCTTTCCCTCCCTGCCTCCCTCCCTCTCTCCCTCTCTCCCTTTCTCCCATGCCACCCAAACACCCTCCCATCCCATCCACACACCCCCACTCCATAGGGAGGGTGGTGCCTTCAAGGGGGGGGTCAACAAAATCTGTCAAGTCATTTGGAATAGGGACTAGGTCCTCCTTCCTGCCTCTAAGTTAAGGGAGTATCCCTCCATGGGGAATGTGCTCCCAAAGTCCTTGTGTGCACCAATGATACATTCTGGTTCCACTGTCAATGGTCCCTTAGACTGCCCGGGCCTTCTAACTGAGACCCATGCTTAGGGTCCTGAGTTGGTCCAATGCTGGTTTCCCAGCTATCAGTCTGTCTCTGTGGGTTTCTATAGCCTGGTCTTGTCCTCCCTCTCTGCATCTAGATTCCAGATCAGCTGGAATCCAGTGTTTACTGTGGGTGTCTGCTTCTGTTTCTATCAGCTACTATTGTTAGTTGGGGTCAGTCTTGTAAGTCTCTGGACATTTCTGTAGAGTCAGTTTTCTCTTTCAAACCTATAATGGCTTCCTCTTTTATGGTCTCTCTCTCTCCCTCTTTTCCCCCCTTTCTCCCTTTCTCTCTCTCTCCTTCTCTCCCCCGCCTCTCTTTTCTCTTGTCTATTCCTCCCCTGACTCAATCTTCCTAGTCCCACGTGCTTTCCTCTCTTCCCCTTCTCTTTCTCCTAGCTCCCACTCCACTCACTGCCCCCACCCCACTCCCAATATGCTCAGGAGATCTTGTTCTTTTACCCTTCTGTGAAGGACCTTGTATTAATCTCTTAGGTTCCTCCATGTATCCTACTTTCTCTGGCAGTGTGAATTATAGGCTGGTGATCCTTTGTTCTATGTCTAAAATCCATATATGAGTGAGTACATACCATGTTCCTCTTTTTGTGACTGGGTTACCTCATTCAGGATGGTTTCTTCAAGTTGATCCATTTGCCCGCAAATTTCAAGATTCCATTGGTTTTTTTTTTTTTTTTTTTAACCACAGAATAGTATTCCATTGTGTAAATGTGCCACATCTTCTTTATCCATTCTTCAGTTGAGGGACATCTAGGTTACTTCCAGGTACTGGCCTTTACAAATAATGCTGGTACAAACATAGTTGAACAGATGGCTTTGTTGCATGGATGTAGGTCATTTGGGTATATGCCTAAGAGTGGGATTGTTGGGTACTGTGGTTGACTGATTCCCATTTTCATGAGGAACAGCCATCCTGATCTCCAAAATGGCTGTACAAGTTTGCACTCCCAGCAGCAGTGAAGCAGTGTTCCCCTTTCTCCACATCCTCTCCAGTATAAGTTGTCATTGGTGTTTCTAATTTTAGCCATTCTGGCAGGAGTAAGATGATATCTCAGAGTTGTTTTAATTTGCATTTCCCTGATAGCTAAGGATGTTGAGCAGTTTCTTAAGTGTCTTTCAGCCTTTTTGATTTCCTCTATTGAGGTTTGTTTTTGAAACAGAGTTTACCTGTGCAGCCCTGGATATCCTGAAACTCACTTTGCAAACCTTGCAGTCAGATCTGCCTGCCTCTACCTCCTGAGTCCTGGGGTTCAAGATGGGCATCACCACCACTTGTCTCCAATTTATTTTTGAAAAAAACTAAGGTAGTATATACATAAATACATGTAATAGTTTTCTTTGCCAAAATATTCCTATTAAAGTTGTTTCAAATAACTTTGAACACCATAGTTCATATGATGGACCACCAAAACATGAATGCATTCTTCTAAAGAGAAGCTCTCTGCTTGGGGCTCCCAGTAAAAGACTAAGTACAATGCTGTGTAGGAAGCCACAGGGATAGGCTAAATGCTTGAAATGATGTCTCATCTCACTAAGGATATGAAAAGTTTGGGTTTCTTCCCATTTGGCCTCCCCCTATCTTGTTTTGCTTTCTTCTCTGCCTACATGATGTCTTCTCCTGGCCATGAAGGTTAACTACTGCTCTCATATAAACATCGTGATGGAAATGAAGGCAATATGCCATAAGATTCCAGCTTCCTTGAATCTCTCACAGAGGGACTTCAAATGAAATGGGTACACTGTTATCATCCCCGAGACACATGGCCCCATTTCTTCTGGTATGGCATGCTCTCACCAAGCAACCCATAAAGAGATCACAAGTTGACTAGGAAAATCCATACTATTCAACTATAAGCATGCAAAGGACAGGCCAGTGGGAGTTCAGAGAGGCAGGGAGAAGTAGGGGATAGGATGACTATTATCACAGCCATGGCATGAGCTGGCAGTATACCCTAGACTCATGTCACACAGTCTCTTCCTAAGAGCAATAGCAAATATTCTGTTCTGGAAGTCACTGCTAATGTTCCTGCCTGCATGGGAAGGAAGGGAGCACCCATATTCAGTTTTAAGGCATATGCTCAGGAAAATAGAAAGACCAAGATCTCTGGTTCTCAGTGATAGGTGTGGAACAGCTTGTAGGTGTGTGAACTTTGCTTCCATGCTCATCTTGATGGCTTCCTCTGTTCTCTTCACACCATGCCATCCATGCTGTCACCATCATCCTATCACTGGCTGATTGTGTTATTTGAAGCCCGAGTAAAATGGAAGTTTGTTTTCTAAGAATAATTTGAAAAGTGAAAGACTTTCCATCACTTGTGGACAAGCACTTTCTGGGCTGGCCTTTGCAGCTGAGCTTGCCAAGGTTTCAAGGCTTTGGCTTCATAATACAGTCAACAGAACTCAGCCAACAGGAGGAAGCCAGTTCACTCTGCCTGTCAGAATGCTGGGTCCTACCTCTGAGATCACTACATATCACAATGTGAAGCAAATGTGGCTGATGTACTGCAGTCTGCTCTCTCAGGTGACCAGCTCCTGCCTCCTTCATCTCTGCAGCTGGCATGCAGCAACCCTTCGCAATTACTGCAGACCAGTGGCTCATGACTCATCTGCTTGATTTTATTGTTGCATCTTAGCCAGGTTTCCTTCCCTCAATTACTCAGCTTCCTACTGAGTGAGATCAGATGCTTCCCACCCTTAGCCATCCTGTGCCCAACCTCAGCAGCCCTTTCATCATTCCCTAAAGTATTTCTTCCCACCAGAAAACCCCTAGCTGTATTACACTCCTGCTTTCTGTCATGTCTTTTCTTTTACTCCTCTAAAATGTAATATGGATTTATTCATTGTTGATGTGTACGAGTGCTTTGCTTTCATGAGTGCATGCTACCACGTGTGTCCCTCGTGGCTGCTAAGGGCCTTGGATCCCCTGAAACAAGAGTCACAGGCTATAGTCAGTCACCATGTGAAAGCTAGGAACCGAACCTGGGTCGTCTGAAGAGCAGAAAGTGCTCTTAACTACTGTGCTAGCTCTCCAGCGCCCCCTTTTTCGTTTTTAAAGTCCTTTGAGATTCTGAGGAAAGATGTGGAACAGCATCCCCTCCCCCACCAACTCCCCTGCCCCCGGCCACGCCATCCAGCGCAGTTACCCTAGATCTCTGGTGAAGCACTTTTTTCTAAATGTTTCCAGAACTCCCAGTACATTGGCTGTCCACTGCTATAGTCTCCCAACCAGCGCCACACTGTGGGTGTTTCTAGGCGCTTGGCAGGAAAGTACTCCTGGTACACTGGCTAGGTGCCTGGCCCTCATTCTGTAACCTTCCTCCTACCACGCCTGAAGCAGGAGACAAATGTTCAGAAAAACTAAGACTCGTGGTTTGGGGAGAAGGGAGGTCATTAGAAGCTGTGTAATTCAATCTAATATTTGAGGCTTGGCAAGGGAGCCTATGGGATGTCATGAAAACCCCCGAAACTTTTTCATTTTGGAGCAATTAAGTAGACCCCAGCATCCTGGCTCCACTAAGCCGCTCAGCTCTGAGTTTTATTGGCCGTTTCCTTCCCCTCTGCCAGCACTAGCTCCTGTCCTTGTGCTTGAAATAAGAACTCCACCTTGTTTTGGTGCCACAGAGGCACCCACAAGCAAGTGTGGGCTATCAGGCAGACCAATGGGAAATACCCAGCAGTAATTTAATAGTTCCCACCAAGCAAAGCGCTCTTCCCTGTATATATTTAACCCTTCGAGGAGGAAAGAAAGGCCAAAGGAGGAGAAATTCACCTTTTTACTTGCTATTCTTGGACTTTTACTTTGCTTTCTGCTCTGAAGTATATGAGAATGAAGTATAGGCTTGGCAGCTTGCAGCGAGCAGAAAAGTCTATTAAAATCCACCCTTCTGTTCTGATGAGGAGGTAGGCAGGAAGGTTCACACTTGCTAGAAAGGCCAGTCTTGCTAGGATAGCATCTTCCAGGCCCGTGTCATGAATGCAGTGTTGCACTGATGAATGATAAATGAATGAGGACTACGGCCACATCTGTCAGTCTAATGTATGGGTAACAAAAATCACTTCTCTGCCCTCGGGTTAGAAGGCCTTTCCCTGGTCTCAACCTAACCTGAAAGTCAGTTTCAATGTTAGGCAAGCAACAAAATCAGAAACATGAACTCCAGGCAATTCTGTCTTCCAATTTTATTTTAAAAGAAAACGCATTCTGCTAGTATTCTTGACTAGAAACTCACCACTCATCTTTCAGCATTGATTAAGAATGGTAGGCTAGGGAGATGGCTCTGTCAATAAACTGACTTTCATAAAACCATGAGGACCCAAGTTCGGATATCCAGAACCATGTAAAAGAAATAATGGGTACTGGGGCACATGATTATAACCAATGCTGTCAAGAATCAAGAGAAGTAAATCACTGGTTCTCATTGGCCAGCCAGTCTAGCCAAATCCATGGCTTCAAGGTCATTGGGAGACTCTGTCTCAAAAAATAAAATTAAATGGTGATTGAGGAAAGAAACCAACCTCTATCCTCCATATGTATGTGCATGGCCACGCACTCACAACAGCAAATACATATATGCACAAACACACAAAATAAATTAATTAAAATTTTAAAAAAGAGTGGTGTCAGCTCATGATAAACTGCCTTGTCATTACCTCTTATAGACAAGTAAATGCTGAACAATATGAATGTACATACATGTATATACACACGTGTGCACACATGGTATTTCCCTTGGTTAATATTCACCATATGCTACATTATGACAAAGCTCATGAGGCTTGAAATAAGCTCCTCAAAGTTGGCTTCACTTGTTCAGTACCAGGGACATTGTGAAAAGGATGAATGGCTGAGTAACATGTAGAGACTATCGTTACTCTGATTTGTGATCAGTTCATTGGCAATCCCTTTCATGCGTGTTGTCTTAGAGGCACACTCACAGTACAGTGCCCATTTGCTTTATGACCTTCCCATCTTCGTTTTAGCATTTTTAGTTTTTGATTAGTCTTTTGAAAGTTTTGCCCAATATATTTTTATCATATTCACCCTAACCCCACTCTTCCTGCTTCCTTCTACACCTTTTGGTCCTCTTTAAAAAATAGCAAAGACTCAAGTACAGTTTGTACTATCTGTATACCCCTGATTCTATGGCTTTCTGCAGGGCACACAAGTGAAGAAAATGACTCTTTCTCTTCCAGAAGCTATTAATTACCAAGATCTCCTTGGCTAAATGGTGGAAATATTTGTGAGGGGATTTTTGTCTAACTTGATCTGGTGCAGATCCTGTTCACACTGTCTCAACTAATATGAATTCATATAGGCAAATGCCCAGTCATACTAAAAAAAAAAAAATTGCTGTTTTCTGTACTCATTCACTGACTCTGTCTCTTCCACTCTTTCTGCTCCCTCTTCTTCAACAATGGTCTCTGGGCATTGGGAGGAAGGGTTGGGATATGAATGTCCTATTTAGGGCTGAGCATTGCACAGTATGTGTCTGTGTGCATATGTCTGTATGCATCTCTCTGTGTCTCTTTTCACTACATTTTTAAATTTTTATTTTTTGTGTATTATTGTGTGTGTGTGTGTGTGTGTGTGTGTGTGTGTGTGTGTGTGTACTGTGTGAATGTCTGGTACCCGAGGAGTCCAGTTCCCTGAAATTGGAATTAAAGACAACTATAAGGTGCCTTGTGGGTGCTGGGAATCAAACCTGTGTATTTACAAAAGTAGCAAGTCTTAATTGCTGAGCCTTCTCTCCATTCCCATGGGCTTCACTTTGGCTAGCTCTGAGCCTCTCTGTTATTCGCCATCTACTGAAAAAATAAGGTTTGAGAGATATACTAATCTATGGGTATAATGACCAGTCTTTAGGAGTTGGTTAATTCTATACCATTCAGCAGTCATAGTGGGCTCTCCCTAGAGCCTATAATATGTCTAGTCACAAGGCTCCTACCTTAATTAATATCAGTGCTAGATATGGGTTTCAATTTTTAAGGCAGGCTTTAGATTCTATCAGAAAGTGGTTGGTTATTCTCATGTTGTTTGTAACACTTTGGGATCAGTGGGTATGTCTTGCCAGGTAGGTCATTATTGTAGCTTTCAGGATTCATGGCTAGATAAGAATGTTGACTACTGCTGTCCAGTAGTATGGATAGCACCTTCCAGCACCATGAACACTAACCAGTAGGGATAAAAATTCTAGGGTAACACCAGCTTGATTTCTAAATATGGTCTTACTGTCAAGTTCTGAAGGGTAATACTGGCAAAATACTGCTTGGGGGAGATCTATGGAACCTCACTGCCAAACACCAAAATAAGTGATTCATCTTGACACTAGACTTTTTCTTTGTTAGCCTGTGGCATCTAGCACTGTTGCCGCATTATAGAGAACTTCCATTTAAACTGTCTTTAGATGTGTATGTGTGTAAATTTTATGATTTTTTTACAGTAGTAGGTTTCCATGTGGTGTTTTTCAAATCTCTTTAATTTTGGTATCCTTTCTCATATTCCATCTTACACCCTGCCCTCCAATCTCCCATTCCATTTAACTCTTCTTGTTTCATTATTTCCCTTCTACCTGTCAATTAATTGAATTCCCTCTCCCTCACTTGATACCAGCTCCCATGGCACATTACTAATTTTCTGACCTCTACAGATGTTCCAAATATCTGAAGGCTCAAATCTACCAAACATAAATGAGAGAAAACATGGCATTTGTCTTGATTATCTGGGTCTGGATTATCACACTCAGAATGAGTGTCCCTAATTCCATTCATTTACCTGTGAATTACATAATTTTACTTTTCTTAACAGCTAGGTAATATTCCATTATGTAAATGTACCACATTTTCATTATCCATTCATTAGTTGATGGGCATCTAGGCTATTTCCATTTCCTAGCTATTGTAAATAAAATAAAAATGAACATGGCTGAACAAGTATGTTTATAATATGATATAGAGTCTTTGGGGTATATAGTTAAATTATATTATATATGTATAGCTAAGTTTTTTAGGAACCCTGATTTTCATTAAGTCCCTTCAAGCCAAGGGACTTACAGAAATCAGGGAGGTCATCAGTGATGCACTTCTCTTTCTTCAAGAAGACATTATTTGCCTTATAGACACTTTATGTGTATGTGGAAGAAACTAATATTTACATCAGCAGTGTGAATGTCAGTGCTAAGTTATAGAACTTTACTTGGGATACAAGTTAGATTGTGTTGACTGAGGCAATGGCTGGGGAAATTCACAGACTGGGCAGGAGGACAGGTCATGGAGGAGTCAATGGAAAAAGAATGTTGGAATCAACATGAAGGAAGGGTCTGGGAGGACCATGATTTCCTTCTACATGAGTAGAAAACCCTTGGAAACACTTTGCAGGTTAGGGGGCTGATAGTTGGTATTGATTATCAACTAGACTGGACTTGGAATCACTCCGATAACACATCTCTGAGTGTGTCTGAGAGGTTGGAAAGGACCACAGTGAAATTGTGGACTGCAATTTTAGACTGAATCAAAAGGGGAACTGAGATGAGTACCAGCATTCATCTTTCTCTCACTTCTACTGGGTACAATGTGGCTAGCATCCTTATGCTCCCACTGCCAGGCCTTTCCTGCCGTGATGCACAGATGAGAAAAATCATGTGGTGTTTGTCTTTCTAGGTCAACACACTAAAAACCATGATTATCTCCAGCTCCATTCATTTACTGTAAATTTCATATTTTTTCTTAACACCTGAATATCTCACTGTATATATGTACATTTTATTACTGTCAGCAAGAGCCAAAGTAAATCCTCCCTCCCTTCCTCCCTTTTTCCCTCCCTCTCTCCATCCCTCCTCTCTTTCTTTCTCCCCTTTTTTCATTCTTCCCTTCATTTCTTAAGTTGTACTTTTGAGGTGTTTTTTTCACAGCAACAAGGAAAGTAACTAATACATAGACTCACAAGATAATAGAAAGTATGTAGTTGTGCATTTATATATGCATTATCCAGAGACCCAACCACAGTTCTGGTTGATAGCTACATTATAATTCATTTCTCACACTGTAAGTCCCCCAACAGGCCAAACTGAATATGTCAGCAAGAGACTGTTTCTTTTCTCAAGGAGGAATGGAGTCTTCTCCACACAACTCAGCTTCTCTTGGCCTCCAGGGTAGGAGAAACTAAATCTCCAGACATACCTACTACTGAAGGCCTTGTGGTACACAGGGCATAAGTTTCCGTGGGCTACTGTGCCAGGACTGCTTGATCCTTCCACTTCCTCCAGCTACTGGAGAAAGAGCTGCAAATGGAGCACAGGACCCTATGACTTGGCTTTAGGCAAATAACACAATTTTCAATGCCAAACTGACTGTCCCAGATAGACTCCCTGAACTAATTCTGACAAAAAGGTTCTGTGTCGCATTAAAAAAAAGGATATGTATTCACATAATGTGGACATGAGTACAAAGTTGTTAATTATTTGATAGACATGCATAGCATCATGAGGAGATCATTCTATCCATCAGAAGCAGTGATATCCAGTGGTTCTGAGAACCAATGGTTTGGAAACTCATTTTTTCCCTTGGGACCAAGAACAGTGGTTTGCTGTGAGATGTGTTTTCAATAATCAATAATGGTATTAAGAATCCTGTCTCCTAAAAGGACAATAGCCCAAGTGAAACCTGGGATAATGAACTTTTGCAATACTGAAGCAAACATGAGAAGAAAAATGTGCCTCACTGCATCAATTACAACCCTGTTTTGTTTCTATTTTATCTGACATCAGCGGGCATAAAAACCAAGACTTGAAATGGTTTTTGGTTTTGTCTCAAGTGTGTTGCTACCCATAGCCATCAGCTTGGTTCTGACGTCAGTGACTGCTCTACTAACAGGGTATTGATGTGAGGGAGATAAATTGAGAACCTCTGTGCATTCATCTCTGGCTTCCTAGGAAACTGCCAATTTGACCCTTTTTTCCTCCTACATCCTTAGTAAATCCAGGTGCTGATGTCTGTGGTGACCCTAGGTAGAGGTGTGGCTTTCTTTGGACCTAGCAGGATGTGGATCTGTTCTGTGTGTCCATAATCCACCCTACCCAAGAATGCTGACACCAGGTGTAAACTGTCATCAGAGAAGCCACCTTGTTTGCCCCTGGCCGCTTATCCACTTCTATATGAAGCTTTCATCAATCACCCTAAAGTACAATGCAGGGCATGTCAAGTGGCCTAACTTTATGATACTTCATCTTTTTTCTATTGAGAATTGCTTTTTATGACTCTTCATAGACAGAAGCCTCCAGCTGGAGGTTGTCATCATTTCCAGTGTGTCTGGGGTCCCATGGCTATGCACATGGCTGGCAGCATGCAGGCAAAATGCTTAGTCACTCGAGGTTTTAGCATTTCCAGGGTCAGTTGTGCATACACATGTGCCGTCAGCATTCAGGCTAAATGCCTCCTCAGCCCAGGGCCTTATAGAATCTGTGTGCATGTGCAGCATGGTCCTGTAATCTGTGCGTGTATGTGGTGTGGCTACATAAACTCCCATACACACAGACTGAGAGACCTTTAAAAGTGGATCCACCTGACCCACTCCCTCACTCAGCCACGTTTCTTCCAGACAGACCTCCTCACTCCCTTTTTTTCCTTTCCCCACTCTTTACTAATAAAACTCTTAAAGTGTGATTTGTTGTATAACATGTAGTCTGTTCCTGAACAAGTTAAATAACAGAGGTGACCTGATATTCTAAGACTAAGACAGCATACTCCCCAGCAATTTTAACCTGACAGAGCTAAAGAAGCACAGCCTACAGCAGAAACTGAAGATCTCCTTCAGGGATCCAGCCAGGCTTCTCCTAAAAAAGCTTCTCTCTGGCCTTCTCTCTTGAATGCTTTCTGCCTCTAAACTCCCTTCTAAATCACATTTATCCTGAAACTGAGCTCGGCCCCTTTCCAGCCAGTGTGGTAATTCTCGGCATTTGTCTTTTGAGCTTTTTGTCTCCAATCATTAAATGGTTTGAGGGGAGGATTTTTTAATAAATCATCTTACACCTCAAATCACATCGAGATTTCTGTATGCCAGGATCTGAAGGAGACATGGGGTCTCAGCCATTACCATGCAGGCTCCTGCTCTCCCTCTTTCTGCCAGGGACTCTACAGGGAATGAAAAAACCATTGGGCCAATGCCCAGAGCCTCTGACTCTCATCTTGTATCAGTAGGCCAGGGCAGGCCTTTCAGACAATCCAGGATGAGAAAGGAGGCATGTAGCATATGGGAAAATGGGAACTAACGAGGAACTCCTGAAGGGTTGGCTGGTCCAGCAAAGCCTATTCAAATAGTATATGATGAAGGTCCCAGTTTTTGTGTCCAATTGTGAAACAAGTACAATGACAAGTGGTAGCCATATTATCTTTTCAGGAAAGTAACCTGACACCAGTTTGAGAGTTAGAGCCATAATATAAAACATTCAGAACATGACTTGTCTATGTGAAAGTTACCAGCTGAGTGTTTATGCCTAACTATCATGAAGCATAAAGGTCTCAGTACATCATGAAATGTGTATTAGATTAACTCTTTTTATTATAGTAGGAATCCTGGGACTAGATGACCATTTGTTCTTCATAATTAGTTTCTTCTGTGGCATTACTTATTCAGACTACATTGGTTTATGTAGTGGGGCCTCACTGCATCGTTTCCACTTGATTCAACCTGATGCATCTGGACTACTAACATCACACTGAAAACAGTTTGAAACTGTTATGCTTGAGATAGCTCCTTACTAGCTAGCTAAAACTTGTGCACCTTCTTATTATACCCTGGCCAGAGTTTCAGATACAGTTTCAGAGTTTCAGTCAAGCATTTCCGGCCACACAGAGACTAGCTACAATGTTACAGCTAGTCCTATCTAGAAATTTGGTTGCTAAAAATTTTCATTCTACAGGATCCTATGGAACAATCATCCTCCCATTTCAGCAGAAAGTAATCTTAAGATAATGATGCCCCCTTTCCCTACTCTTGACTTTTAGGGAAAATATTCATCTGCATAGGGTTGGTTTTAGTTACTTAGGGTTGGATATGGAAGGTGAATTCTCAGACTCGGGTATCTCTTTTAGACAAGTATAGGATATGCCTGGGATAGGTATGGTTTAGTTACCATATAGGTAGATTAGCTTATCTTCTTGTAAATTATCTTAGTAATTATTCGTTATATACAATTTACATTGTTATAAATTTTTATATGTGGTAACCTATGTAAAATTAAGTTTGTATTCCCTTCTTGGATGATTTGTATATTATATTTTGTCATATTGTATAAAATCTTTCTGTTTATGATATTTTGTGCACAATATCATTACAATATTCTATGTATGTATACTTTTACTTATGTTCAAGACATTTTGTTTATTAATACAATTTAGGATATTTTATCATGCTACATAGTTCTACCTCTGGTCAAGACATTTCTACTCTATCTCATTTTAGAGATTTACATGTATATATATGTATGTAGTTGTACTACTAAAGTAATTGTCCCTACTTTACTCAAGGAAGTTCCAACCATTTTTTGACTAGGTTTCTGAGTATTACAGATTGTCTTCACCCATGTTTCTTATACCTATGAGATTAGTCAAACATAGATGCTTAATCTTCAAATACTTCATAGACCTGCAGAACATGGCATTTGAATGTTTTAATATTAGTACCCTGTTGACATGAGACACTGTTTCTCCTGACAGCACTATACATTTCTCCAAAATATGTTGGGCACTGTTGTCACTCCTTCTGGAGCCCATCCTCTCCTTGGCTAGTGGCCTCTTGGGCAAACCTGGACCACTGACTTGGACATGCTGTCCTACTGTGCTTGCAAGAGACAAATATAAAAGACTGCTGAACCTTGCCAAGTCAGGGTAAGACAGCCTTTCTACCTCCCTGCTTCTGTAGTGGTCTGTCAGATACTCTAGTCCTTAGCCAAAACTGGTTGCACCAATGTTGCTGTGAGACTTTGGGTGACTGTCCAAATAGCCTGCTGTTTCTGTCCTTGATACACTGTTTGGAAGCTGCCCATCTGCACTTCCTGTTTACACTAGTATTGTTATCTTCTTCTCAGGTCTTTGATGAGGTTGCAGATTAGACTTTCACAATTATTATTCTCTCTTCCTAGATAAAAATATTAGGCACTAGACTTAAGCTTTCCATCTTAGGAAAACTCTATTGTAATCTCTGTTATGCCTTCACCCTAGGACTAGATATATAGGTCTTAAGTTTGTATGTTCCTAATTTTCCTTTTCATAAAGCATACTTATTATTCACTGTTTTTGTATATAGTTTTGTATCAAGCCTAATTTTTTTTTTTTAGATTAAAAGGGGAAATGTAGTGAGATATTCACTCTGTCTGCACCTATTGCACTGACCATGCCCATTAGGGATGGGGACAGGTACTGATGTGACCTGGGGTAACTAGGTCTGGGGTAGGGTACCCCAGAGCACTCTCTCACTTGCTGGTTGGAGATAGAGTGCATCTGGAGACATCCTTGTGATTGGAACCTGCTGATGTTCATCTGTCTCTGTTGTAAGTTATTTCTCCCTGAATAAACATCTATTTAGCCTGTTTTCCCCGATCCTTATTATTCCATGATAGTTCTGTCTTAAAATAGACAGTAAAAAAATGAAAAAATAAAATAGAGAAACAACCACAGTGAGCCTGTCAGAACGCTTATGGCTGGCCAAGGGACACTGTCCTCATGGAAGTTAGAGCTGAGTATAAGGCCACTGCCCTGCTCTGATCACTTCCTTTCCCAGTGCCCAAAATAGTCATACACTATGGGTATATGCCCAATACTTCATGATCCAGCAATCAATCAATAAGCAACAAAAAACAAAGGCAGAACTCTCTGAAAGGCTTTGCTATGACACTCCTGACTGCATGATGATAAAGAAAACTTAGCAAGGGCTGAATGGCTCCTGTGGTCCCCAAAACAGGCACCACGACTATAGCGTCATTTGTACAATGTGCCCACAATTATTTACCTATTCCAGCTTCTGTTTTTTTTCTCAATAATGTGAACTTTTAAAGCATTTTTGAAAATTTACAGTAGGTTTAAAGAAGTTACATTTGTTTTTGTTTTTTGGTTGGTTTTGTTTTTGTTTGTTTGTTTGTCATGTGTTTATTTTTACTTTTAGGACATGTTCTTGCTCTGTGTAACCTTGCCAGACTAACCTGAACTCACTATGTAGTATGGCTGCCTTAAAACTTTCCATCAACTTATCTCAGTCTTCTTGCACCATCATGCCTGGAAAAATAAAAACTTTCTTAAGACAATGGCCTAAAAGCCAGTGCTACAGAAATCATGTGCTTTCTAGAGCCAGACAAAGGCTAATATGAATTTTAGACTTGTCTGGTTGCTTAGTATGCACTTATCACAAGCAAAACAAACAAAAACAAAAATTAAACAAACTATTATTGCAGTTCAGAGTCCTACAGCTTTGAGAACAGAATGCTCTTAAAGGAATGTGGTCCTTAAGGGATTAGAGGTGTTTAGCTTGCCATGTGCATAGTTTTCTTCAGCTGCCCTACGTATACCTCTGTCTATAATTCAGGAAGGTACCATATGCCTTGGCAACATGTATGTGGTGCCAATTCTGAGGTGCAAAGAGTACATGAGCTGAGTTCTGAAGATACTGCAGAGAGCTGCAACAGGGGCAGGGCTGCAGCCTATCAGGCATCCTTTGAGACAGCAACATATAGTGAAGTCAAGAGGGTGGGCTCCCTCTCGGGTCCCCACGTGGTCACCAGAGAACATTCCCAGCTGGACAGAGCTAATGCTTCTCACCATGATAGCTGGTGTGATATCTGCTCCAAGATCCAAAAGACAGGCTAAGAATAAATAATAATTCTCAAGATATCTCAAGGTAATATGTCATTTACTTTTTTTGGTTGTGGACTTGATTGGAGACCATTACTTCATTGTTCTTATCTCTCCCTTTCAGAGTAGAAACACACTATCACTGTTATGTGAACATATATATATCTAACTGATTTCACAGGCTCATAGATGGAGGAGAGCTGGCATCAGGGTGCCCTTAAACATTAAAGATGCCACCACTAAGACTTTATGAGTCTATTGACTCAGGATACGAATCTTTTGTATATGAGAAGGACATGCATTTTAGGGACCCCAGATGGAATGATATAATACAAATCTATCTTTCAAAAGATAATGCTGAAAATCCCCAGAGTGGTAGTGTTGAGGAGTCGGGCCCTTTGGGGGCGGGGGTCATAAGGACCTCGATCCTTTTAAAGAAGGATTCAGAGAGAGTTTCCTTTGCTCTGTTGTTTACTTCTCTGCCATCTGAGGATATGGTTTTTGTTCTATTCTGCCCCTCTACTCATTCTATCATGTGAGGATGTAGCAACTGGTGCCAGATTAAAAACAGAGATTAGCTACCACTACACTCCAGTGCTAGCCTCTTAACCTTGTACTTAACCTTGTAACCTTGTATAGCAAAGGGGCTATAAACAAAGGAAACAACTTCGTTTTCTAAGCCTCTTTACAACATAGTAAATAATAAATAACATTTTGAAAGCAATCCTTAAATGCTTGTCCTCCAGCATCCAGCACCAAACAGGAGCTGGCTGACTTCTGTTTTGTGAATGCAGGCTCAACACACAACTGCACCTCTCTGGGCCTTAGTATAATTACCTTTGGAAATAATGCTTTGGAAGCAATTGAAGTCTGCATGAAGTTATCAGCCATGTTCTACCCAACAAAGCTAGTGGCCTCAATGAGAATGGAGCCATTGAGTAGCCCTTCATCATACCCCCAGATCCATAAGCATCCTGATCTTTGAAAGTTTTCTGAATGTCTTGAACTCTGAGAAATGAATTTCTGTTGTTACAACTGCCTGTAACAAGGCAGTGAAGATTAAACGTGAACTGGGAAGCCAACTACCACTCACATATGCCAACTCCTTCCCCAAACACATCACCTTGATCATTATTTGACTTTCCTTTTATAAATTACAATATGCATGCATATATAGGATTGCAGCTTTGTTGTAAATACTGACCATTGAGAAATCTCTTGAATTTGCATTCTTTCTTTCTCCAGGCAAATCACATTCTCTTTTTCTGATTCCCTTTGAAGTTTTAATGTAGTAAATGATAGAAAGGGAGGCTCTAACTCTCTCAAGTCACAGATCTTTCCTTAGACTGGAAGCCACATCCTGGGAAAGGGGAAACATCCTCAATATTCAACATTGTGAGGAACCTGCCTGACTCCATTTTGAAGACAGGAATCATTATGCTGTATTTTTTTTTCTATTTACTGTGAGAGTTGTGTTGCTTCCCCAACCCATGACTTTGTCTTGTTTTTAATAAATCCTTTATCCTCCATGACCCTTTCTGACCACTCCCTAATCACATGTGGGTGACTACATTATGTTTTTCCAAGATTTTTGTTTTCCCTTATTGCCCCGTTATCTCCCTTCTATAAAACTACTCATGATTTTACTCCTTAAAAGGGGTCTGGGAAATGGATTGTGGGCATCTCTTTTTAACTTGACCAGCTCTTGAGTGCACCCCAATAAAAATCATTTCAAATTTAGCTCAAATTGTGGTAGTGGTCTTATTCTCATCATCTGAATTAATATTATTCTGGAAGCCCAGCAAGATTCAGATCACCCACCCAAATTCTAAACCTGGGCAAATTCTAAACTCTGGAGGGCTAGGAGACTGCCTCAGGGGTGGGTGTTCTGAGATGTCACAAGCCTCTAGGAGACTCCTCAGGGGCAGGTGCCTTGAGAAGTCACAAGTCTCTAGGGCTGCCTTCACTTCATATACTTTGAGAGTGAACTTTCATGCTGAGAAAATTAGCAAGCATCTGTGTCTCCGCAGATGCTTCTGGTGGGTTATAGTCTGGTTCTGTTTTGTGGGATCCCTATCTGGGATATGGAAGGGGCTCAATGAGACCCAAATATTCTCCATTTCAGGGAAAAAAGCAAAATAATACACCTCCCTCTTGAGGTTCTTGGTCTGGTTTAAGTCCTGTTTGTCTTGTCTCTGTACATCTTTTCTTTAGCTTCATTTTTACCGTCCTCTTTCTGCCCTCTTTCTACTGTCTATGTTAATTGGTTTATTTTGGACTTGGGTGACTGAACTGATAGACAGTAAAGGGCCTGACAGCCCTTTGTCTTCTAAAGAATTGTGAATAACTTTATCCCCTATAGTTAAGGAGGATTATGACTATCCTATTACCAAGATTAGCTTATGGGGGTTGTCCTTCTGTATATATGTTTCTCTTATTAGTTCCTGAATAAAACACTGATTGGCTGATTAGCCAGGCAGGAAGTATAGACAGAGTTAGGAGATGAGGAGAATTCTGGGAAACATAGGTTGATAGAGTCGCCATGTGAACCCGAGGAGAGAAGACACACCAGATGTTCTCCAGTAAGCCAAGACCACATGGAAATACCCAGATTGATAGTAATGGGTTAATAATTAAGACAGAGCTAGTTAGCCAATAAGAAGCCTTAGCCACTGGCCAACAGTTTTACATCTAATATAGCATCTGTGTGTTCATTTGGGGCTGAAGGGTGGTAGGACCAACAGGGACAAAGAACCTCTCATTACAAGTAGCCTCCAAACATACTGTGAAACTAAATGGCACACATTTAGTACTGACTGACCTTCCCAGGGTACTTTTGATTCATAGATAGCCTGGGCAATGGTTCATGTCACCCTCGGTAAACCCAGCCACCCAGATCAGATTGGATACTTCTTGTCTTGGGCTGAAGGAACTTCCAGTCATATAGACCTAGTTGAAGGTCTATATGGCCCACAATGGGCAATGTGGCCAAGCCCTGATTGTCAGCAGATGAGCCTTTCCAGAACCTGTAGTAGAGACCAACAAGCACCCTCTGAAGATAATTTTGCAGGACTCACAGGAGCAAGAACCCCCTCTTCTTCTGTATAACCATCTTTAACCTCTTTTCCTCTCCTCACCTCCGCCTCCATCTATGGTTAGCTAGTAGCAGTTTATGCCCAGCTACATCATTTCCTGTCTGTCTGTGCAGACCTCCAGACCACTATGGTTAGCTAATGGCAAGCTCCATTCTCTGACCCCAAGACAGGCTTTATTTGTGCAAGAAAGATATCACCACAGCCACCATAGTCCCCACCACTGAAGCCTCACTCTGGCCCCCATATACAGTTACCCTTCCTTATGCCTATAGCCCACCATCTAGTCCTTCTGTATTTCTACTTATCATCCCCTTGCTCTTCCCTATCTCCCTTGTCTTTTTGCCTCCCCTCACCTGCCAGGAAGTCCCATATGACCCCCCAAACTTATCCAATTCTGGTTCCATGGTGGAATCTCCTCCAGTCCTCACTCCCCTATGGCCATTTCCTGGAAATCACTACCTGTATGATTTCTCCAACACAGATCTCTACAACTAGAAGAACCAGAAGCTACCTTTCAGAAGTAGCCACCATTCCTTATTTTCTCTAATTCTATCTTTATTAATCATCTTCCCACATGGAACAGCTGTCAGCAGATTCTCTATGACCAGAGGGCAGAGGCAATTAACTATGTTATGCTAAGAAGGAGACACCAGTGGGACCACAACAAACAGAAGATAGTCAGTCACTTGTGAATACAACCAGGTTCTGCTAGATAGGATGAAACATCAGCCCAAATGCCCACTAACATATCTAAGGTAACAGATGAGAAACATCTGGCCTTTGTTACTCAGTTGGCCTATGACATATGTAGAAAGACACAAAAGATAGATGGGTATAGCATGAATAGTAAAAACTCAGAGATATATTTTGAGGTTAAAGCTGAAAATCAGAAAAGCAAAGTGGCCAGCCACTAGAGAGTTCTTACCTCTACCAATGTTCAAACCAAAAGGGTGATCCACAAAACCTTAGAATGCCTCCGATTGCAGCTCTCTTTTGTCTTCTCCCACTTTATATTCCTCTCTCCACCCAGCCATATCACTCCTGTCTCTATCTCCTTAGTGCTGGTATTAAAGGAATGTACCAACACAGCCTGGCCAGTATGGCTGACTAGTGTGGCTAGTTTGGCTCCCTGATCTTCAGGCAAGCTTTGTTTGTTAGATGATAAACAAAATATCACCACTGATGGTTTTTCAGGAAAGAACAGACCAGAACTATTAGAAGTATCCCAGAAAGTGTTTGAAAGCAGAAATAGCAAAGAAGATCTTCTGATAAAGAAGATATGACATGCTACCATGCCTGCACTCCAAGCCCCAGTCACCCTCAACTGTGCCCATGCACACCATGATAAAAGAAGAGCCTTTACAGGACCAATGTGCTTACAAAGAAATGGGTCACTCTAAAAAATGAATGTGCATGCCAGAAACAGGAAGCATCCCCCAAACCCAAGCCAATTCTCACTATGGAGGACTAGTGAGGCCAAATCTTCTTAGAACTAGGTGAACTAGGTCTCCAGGAGCCTATGGTGACCTTCACCATAGCACGCAGGTCTTGTCCCACCACCATGCCAGCCCCCAATAACACACAGAGACTCTGTATTTGATATAATGCTTTGGCAAGTTACTAGTTTCTTGTCAGCTATCTCTGTCTTAAATATTAATCCATTTCTATTAATCTAAGTAATTCCACGTGGTCTCAACTTACCGGAGAGAGTGGTGGCATTCTTCTCTCTCCAGTCTCTCCATGTTGACTTCTCCTTACTACTTCCTCTTTCCTCCTAGTCCTAGTCTCCTAGTTCCTACTATCTTGCTTTCCTATTGGCCAACAGTGTTTTATTCATTAACCAATATGAGAAACATATTTACAGAATGACATCTCCCATCATCTCCTCTTTTCTGTCTAAAATATAAAAGAAGGATTTTAATCTTAGCATAGCAAAATATATCACACAAAAGTTATCAAATAAGAATCACAGTTAACAATATTTAGTCCATTAACATTTAGTAAAATTTAAGAAAATATTCTGTCATCTATCCTATCTTTGTGAGTCTAAAATCTTATATGTAACTTATCTTTAATCCCAAGAAAAACTATAACCATAACTATCTATCTTCAACTGCATCAAAAACCACAGAAGGATAATATATAAACTCTAGAAATGACAGAGACAACTCATTGCCTGGTCAGTCACCCGAAGTTCTTCTTTAATGTTCCGTCTTCAGCCCATAGGCCATAGTGTGTCTGGGAGACTCCTCAGAAAAGCAGGAAACTTTAAACTGTCCACCTGTATTGGCAGTTTTTCAGTCACTTTTCTCTGTGTCCTGCAGACTATCTGGCAGACTCTTCCATGAAGCAGGAACCCTGTAGCAATGTCTATCTTGTTTCAGCAGTCACTTTCCTGTGGGTCCTGCATGTCCAGTTTATATAGCATAAAGTCAAACAGTCCAGACAAGAGCAGTATCTTGACCATATGTCTAGTCTTGCCATATTGAAAGCAAACTTCATCACGTTGTTTCTTTTATGTCCATCTTCCTTTCTGCTGCAGGTGGTATTGCCAAGAGCACTTATGTCTCACTATCAAGAAAATCCTAAACCATTTTAAATGCCATATTCTGTAGGTCTTTGAAAGGTTTGAAGAATGCCTATTCATCTCAAATACATCTCCATATATCAAGAAATCCTAACTCACCTAACTATAAGTTTTAACTATTATAGGCAACTATCTATAATCTGCACTAAATTATACATTACATTTATAACTGAGCTATATAAACACAATATCTAAACAAGAGGAGAAATATACTTATCACAAAATTGACTTTAAATTTGTATCAATAAATGAAAATCCACTTCAAAACAAAGTATTCATATCTATACCATAATTCCCTTTTTACCTTTAAAATGATTGGTTGTGGTCATTAACCATTTATAACCAACCCCATATAAATGAAAATAAACATTTATAAACAATATTTGGGAATTTGGGCATCATTCTTTCCAAATTACTTCCTGCTGGTAGGGGGTGCTGTCATGGGGATCCTAAGAAGATGCAGATGCAGAAATCTTGGCTGTAGTCTGCAAGGCTGGCTTGTCCCAACTGTTTTGAATGTTGGATCACCTGGAACACTGTTTCAGGGGGTCTGGCTTGACCAAACCATGTTAGTCTGGAAGGAATCCACAGCTTTTCATTTTTTGTGGAAACAAAAATAGAAATTCTTTTCCCTAGTAACTTGTCCTTAGGCTTAAATTTTGGAGTCAAAGCATTTTTAAAATCTATAAATTGAATTAATCCAGCATCATTTCTTTTATCAGTTGTTATTTCCTCATCAGTCAAACAATTTAAAGATATCAGAACAGCATACAATATCCAAAGTTTCTCTGTGCTTTCGATCTTTACGTGGCTTTTTTATTACTCTATTTCTTCTACTTCTATTTTTACATATTTTGAGACAGGGTTTCTCTGTGTAACTTTTATTTGTTCTGGAATTCACTCTGCATACCAGGTTTACTTTGAAATCACAGAGATCTTCTTGCCTCTGTCTCCCGAGTGCTAGGATTATAGGCGTTTTCCACCATACCCAGTTACTCTACTTACTTTTTTCTTTTTTAAACCATTGTATCCTGTTTATTTTTCTCTCCCAAGCTTACATATATTTTAAAACACACTGTAAATCTTTAGCCGTTTTTCTTAATGTGAATCTGTCTTTACTGTAAATCTTTATCTTTTTCTGGCCACGAGTCTTTTATCTAGTAAACAACAACATTGATAAAATGAAAGCCACGGTTGTTTTAGCCATTATCTATCCAAGATGGTGGCAGCTATTTTACTGCCAGCACTGAGAGCTGTGCTCACTGCCATTGCCAGCTCTAGTACACACCAGTCAGTTGTTAGCAGAGCTCTTTAAAAGCGTTGTGGTTTGTTTGTTTGTTTGTTTGTTGTTGTTTTTTATTTGTGTGTGTGTGTGTGTGTGTGTGTGCGCGCGCGTCGCGCGCGTGCGCGTCTTGCGCGCGTGTGTTTTGGCCACTTATGCTGAGTCAAGAAACCTCCCTTAAAGGAGCCGCGCAAATCTCTGTCTTTAGCAAAACAGAGTCCAACACAGAAAAATGCTGCTACCAAGAAGTCTTGCTTGTCTTTGTTCCTTTGTTTTTAAAAACTATTTCTTAAGCTTTTCTTAGTTTTAAGTGGAAGTTCTTATTAGCCACGTTGGGCGCCATATGTAACAAGTATGTTTTCCCTGCCAGTTGGTCCCACCGTCACACAGCCCCCAATAACATGCAGAGACTCTGATTTTGATATAATGCTGTTGGCCAGTTACTATTTTCCTATCGGCTAGCTCTGTCTTAATGATTAACCCATTTCTATTAATCTAAGTATTTCCACGTTGCAGGACCCACAGAAAAGTCACTGCTGAAACAAGATGGACATTGCTACAGGATTCCTGCTTCATGGAAGAGGCTGCCAGACAGTTTACAGGACACAGAGAAAAATGACTGATAAACTGCCAATACAGATGAACAGTTTTCTGCTTTGCTGAGGAGTCTCCCAGACACACTATGGCCTATGGGCTGAAGATGAAACATTACAGAACTTCGGGTGACTGACCAGGCAGTAAGTTGTCACTGTCATTTCTAGAATTTATATATTATCCTTCTATGGTCTTTGAAGGAGTTGAAGACAGATAGTTATAGTTATAGTTTTCCTTAGTTAGGATTAAAGATAAGTTACATATAAGATTTTAGACTCACAAAGATAGGATAATGAAATATTTTCTTTAAATCTTGCTAAATGTTAATGGACTAAATATTGCTAACTGTGATTCTTATTTGATAACTGTTGTGTGGTATATTTTGCTATGCTAAGGTTAAAACCCTTTTTTTATATTTTAGACAGAAAAGAGGAGATGATGGGAGATGTTATTCTGTAAATATGTTTCTCATACTAGTTAATGAATAAAGCACCGTTGGCCAATAGGAAAGCAAGATAGTAGGAACTAGGAGACTAGGTGGAAAGAGGAAGTAGGAAGGAGGAATCAATATGTAGAGACTGGAGAGAACAGATCCAGGCCCCTCTCTGGTAAGATGAGACCACGTGAAATTACTTAGATTAATAGAAATGGGTTAATATTTAAAACAGGGCTAGCAGATAAGAAACAAGTAACTGCTCAACAGCATTATATCAAATACAGAGTCTTGGTGTGCTATTTGGGGCCGGCTGGCGTGGCGGTGGGAGGAGAGGATCCTGTGGAACCTGCTGGTGTTCATCTGCCTACATTGTGAGTTATTTCTCCCTGAATAAACATCGATTCGGCCTATTTGTTTCTCCTGATCTCTACATGCTGACTCCTCCCTACCACTTCCTCTTTCCTCCTAGTCTCCTAGTCCCTACTATCTTGCTTTCCTGTTGGCCAACAGTGTTTTATTCATTAACCAATACAAGAAACATATTTACAGAATGACATCTCGCATCAGGGGGCCAACCTGTAAAATTTCTTGTGGACACATGGCCTACTATTTGGTATTACTGGAACCCCTGGGACCACTTACCAACCAAACAGTGGAAGTACAGGGGGAAATGGGCAATAGGGGCTGTCAAAAAATACAAATGAATGACTGCCCAGACTGTCAACCTAGAACAAGGAACTGTGACTCCTCTTATTGTTATTCCCAATTGTCCCTACCCTTTACTGAATTGGGACCCCTTGAACAAGCTCCAGCTAACATTATCATTCTCAAAAGACTCTCCTGGGTTGCAACTGGGAAACCCTGCTAAGGCTTTAACTATAACCTGCCAAATAAGTGAGGAATATCTGCTCCTCCAAAATCAAACCCATTCCTTGGAAAGGGAATGGAAAAATTTGCTGATGCAGAAAATTCCTACAGTTTGGGCAGAGGATAAAATTGTCTTGGCAAAACATGTGCCACCAATCATTGTGCACCTAACATCAGGAGCAATGCCCACTTGAGTGAAGCAGTACCATCAATTCGGAAGGCAGGGAAGGGATTTAGATTCATACAGGCACTTCCTTGAACCAAGTATAGTTACTCCTTACCAGTCAGCCTGGAACATCTCCTTTTTGTCTGTCCACAGGAAACCCTGGAACTTAAGACTTTACACCAAAACAAGACTTAAGAAAAGTGAAGAAGAGAATAGAATTCATTTACCCAACTGTTCCAAATCCCTATCTATACTTTACTCAGTTTATTGCCACCAGAGCATAAAGTTTACACTGTATTGAACTTAAAAGATGCATTTTTCTCCTTCCTGTCAAAATTGAGCCAGTCCATTTTTTAACTTGAATGGGCTGACTCTGAACTGGGGATATCAGACAACTAACCTGGACCAGACTACCTCAAAGGTTCAAAAACTCTCCCACAGAAGCACTCAACCAGGACTTAAGTCTCTTTTGTAGTAAGTACTCTGAGATAAATTTTCTTCAATATGTAGATGCCTTATTATTGGCTGCTAAATATGAGAACTGTTTGAGAGCCACCAGAGGCCTTTTGGAAACTCTAGCCCAGTTAGGCTATAGAGTTTCTAAAAAGAAAGCTCAAATTTGGTCACCCCAGGCTACTTACTTGGGATATGAGCTTAGAGGAGAAAAAAAGACTATTGTTTCAGGCCTGCATAACAACAGCCATACTGCAAACCCCAACTTCAACCACCAAGAAAGAAGTTAAACAATTTCTCAGAGATGTTGAACACTGCCATCTTTGGATACCTGGACTTGCTGAAATTGCCAAACACTTGTATTCTGCTAACCAAGGTCAATACACCTTTGAAATTGTCTGAGGAATATGAACAGGCCTTAGAGAACTTAAAAGAGCCCCTGGTAGGGGCCCCTCATTAACTCTTCCTGAGTTAATGATAAAAGCCCTTTTATCTTTACATTAATGAAAGAAAGAGCATTGCCAAGGGAGTGCTGACTCAGATCCTGAATGCCTAGAAAAGGCCAATAGCTTACATCTCAAAGAAACAGAATCCTGTAGCCTCTGGATGCCCCCTCCCTTGTTTGAGAGTCACCACAGTCACTGAAATTATTATAAAAGAAATTGACAAGCTCACTTTGAAACAAGGTTGTTTTACATGTCAATCCCAGTTCCCTCATCTCCCATTCTCCCCCATCACCCTCACCAAACCCCAGTCCATCCTCAGGGAGGGTGAGGTCCTCAAGGGGGAGTCCTCAAAGTGTGTCACATCATTTGGGACTGGGCCTAGGCCCTCCCCCATGTGTCCAGCTCAGAAAGCATCCCTCCATGTGCGATGGGTTCCCAAAGTCCATTCATGCACTAGGGATAAATAATAATCCATTACTAGAGGCCCTATAGACTGCCCAGTCCTCCTAACTAACACCTACATTCAGTCCTATGTTGGTTTCCTAGCCATCAGACTGGGGTGCATGAACTCCCCTTTGTTCAGGTTAGCTGATTCCATGAGTTTCTCTAGCCTGGTCTTGACCCCTCTGCTCATCACCCCTCCCTCTCTGTAACTGGATTCCAGGAGTTTGGCTGGTGTTTAACTATGGGTGTCTACTTCTGCTTCCATCAGCTACTAGATGAGGGCTCTAGAATGGCACATACAGTAGTAGTGAATCACATTATTATGGAAGGACATGTAAGAAAGCCTCTCCACTATTACTTAGATTGTTAGTTGGGTTCATCTTTGTAGATCTCTGGGCAATTTCTTGGTGCAAGATTTCTCCTTAAATCTACAATGGCTCCCACCATTATTGTATCTCTTTTCTTTTTTATAATCATTATTATTGTTATTATTATTATTATCATTATTTTCTTATTTTTTACATATCGATCCCAGTTCCCTCTCCCTCCCTCTTTGCCTTTCTCCCTCCCACCCCATTTGCCTCCCCTCCCCCACATCCACAGGAAGGATGATGCCTTCCAGGAGAGGTCAACAAAATTTGTCAAGTCATTTGGAGTAGGGACTAGGCTCTCCCTCCTGCCTCTAGGCTAAGGTAGTCTCCCTCCATAGTGAATGTGCTCCTTTTGTGCAACATGGATACATTCTGGTTCCACTGCAAGAGGTCCCTTAGACTGCCCAGGCCTTCTAACTGAGACCCACCTTCAGAGGATCTGAGTCGGTCCAATGCTGGTTTCCCAGCTATTAGACTGGGAGGCCATTAGCTCCTCCCTGTTCAGGTCAGCTGTCTCTGTACCCACAGAGTAGCCTGTAGCCTGGTCTTGTCCTCCCTCTCAGCATCTGGATTCCAGTTCAGCTCAGTGTTAAGCTGTGGGTGTCTGCTTCTGTTCCCATCAGCTACTAGATGAGGGCTCTATGATGGTGGATAAGTTAGTCATCAATCTCATTATCAGGAAAGGGCATTTATGGTAGCCTTTCCACTGTTGCTCAAATTGTAAGTTGGGGTCAGTCTTGTAGGTCTCGGGACATTTCTCTAGAGTCAGTTCTCTCTTCGAACCTATAATAGCTCCCTCTTTTATGGTATCTCTCTCTCTCTCTCTCTCTCTCTCTCTCTCTCTCTCTCTCTCTCTCTCTCTCTCTCATCTATTTCTCCCCTGACTCAATCTTCCTAGTCCCATGTGCTTTCCTCTCCTCCCCTTCTCTTTCTCCTAGCTCCCTCTCCACTCACTGCCTGCCCCCCCACTCCCAATATGCTCAGGAGATCTTGTTCTTTTCCCCTTCTGTGAGGGACCTTGTATGAATCTCTTAGATTCCTCCTTGTATCCTAGTTTATCTGGCCGTGTGAATTATAGGCTGGTGATCCTTTGCTCTAGGTCTAAAATTTATGAATGAGTGAGTACATACCATGTTCCACTTTTTGTGACTGGGTTACCTCACTCAGGATGGTTTCTTTGTCAAAGGATTTTTTAATGAATCTGTTGAGATGATGGTGAGATTTTTGTCTTTAAGTCCATTCATGTGTTTCATTATATTCATTGACTTAAAGGATTCTGCACCATCCATGCATTTCAGGGATAAAACCAACTTGCTCATGGTGTATAAACTTTTTATGTATATCTGTATTACATTTGCAAGTATTTTATTGAGTATTTTTAAATATGTTTTGATGGGAGATATCATTCTGTAAATATGTTTGATACAAATTTAAGGTCAATTATGTGATATGTATATTTCTCCTCTTGTTTAGGTATTGTGTTTATATAGCTCATTTGGACATGTAATGTATAATTTAGTTACCTATGATAGTCAAAACTTAGAGTTAAGTTAGTTAGGTTTCCAAGATGTATCTGAGATAGATAGGCATTTTTCAAACCTTTCAAAGACCTACAGAATATGGCATTTAAAATGGTTTAGGTTTTTCTTGACAGTGAGACATAACTGCTCCTGGCAATACCACCTGCATATGAAAGAAAGATGGACATCAAAGAAACTTGTTATGGAGTTTGCTTTCAATATGGCAAGGCTAACCATTTGAGCAAGATACTGCGCTTTGTCTGGACTGTTTGACTTTATGCTATATAAACTGGACATGTAGGACCCACAGGAAAATTACTGCTAAAACAAGATAAACATTTGCTACAGAGTTCCTGCTTCAATGTCTACCAGACAGTCTGCAGGACACAGAGAAAAGTGACTGACAAACTGCCAATACAGATGGACAGTTTAAAGTTTCCTGCTTTTCTGAGGAGTCTGCCAGATACACTAAGGCCTATAGGCTGAAGATGGAATATTAGAGAAGAACTTCAAGTGACTGACCAGGCAGTGAGTTGTCTCTGTCATTTCCAGAGTTTATATATTATCCTTCGGTAGTCTCTGAAGGAGTTGAAGACAGTTAGGATTAAAGGTAAGTTGCATATAAGACTTTCTATCCTCACAAAAATAGGATAGATAAAATATTTTCTTTTAAGTCTCACTTAATGTTAATGAGCTAAATATTGTTAACTGTGATTCTTATTTGATAACTGTTAAGTGATATATTTTGCTATACTAAGGTTAAAACCCTTCTTCTTATTTTAGACAGAAAAGAGGAGATGATGGGAGATATCATTCTGTAAATATCTTTCTCTTATTGGTTAATGAATAAAGTACTGTTGGCCAATAGGAAAGCAAGATAGGTGGGACTAGGAGACAACGAGGATTCCAGGAAGTAGTAGAGTGGAGATCCAAGATGGTGGACTGAGAGAGAAGGACACCAGCCTCTCTCTCCAGTAAGATAAAGCCACATGAAAATATTAGATTAATAGAAATGGTTAATAATTGAGACAGAGTTGGCAGTAACTGGCCAACTGCTTTATGTCTAATACAGCATCTCTGTGTGTTATTTGAGGCTGGTGCAGCTGTGGGCTCAGGCTGGTGGAAAAACATACTCTTACAGGTTTGTCTGTCTTGTTAATTTTCTCAAAAAAACAACTCTTTGTTGATAAGACCTCTCCATTTTTTTTTTAATGTTAAGCCCTATGAACTTTTTTTTTTTTTTTTTTTTGTAGTGCTATGAACTTACTTCTTAGTACCACTTCCATTGTGTTCCCATAAGTCTCGGTATGCTGTGCATTTATTTTCATTTAATTCTAAGAAGTTTTAATTTCCCTCTTTATTTCTGCAGTAGATAATTTTTCAGTTTCCATGAGCCTGAAGGTTTTCTGTAGTTTCTGAAATCCAGCTTACTTCATGGTGGTCTGAAAGGATACAGGAAGTTATTTCAATTTTTTTGTATCTGTCCAACCTTGCTTTGTGACCAAATATGTAGTCAATTTTGGAGAAAGTTCTCTGAGGTATTGAGAAGGTATATTCTTTTGTGTTTGGGTAAAAAGTTTTGTAGATCTCTGTTAGTTTTATTTCTTCTATAGTTCTATTAACTCCATTATTTCTCTAGATTTTGTCTGGACCACATCTCCTTTGGTAAGAGTGGGATATTGAAGCTTCCTAATATCAGTGTGTGAAGGTCAATGTGAGATTTAAGATTTAGTAATGTTTCTTTTACCCTTGTATTTAGGGCATAAATGTTCAGAATTGAGATATTATATTGGTATATTTTTTATGAGTATAAAGTGTTCTTCCCATCTCTTTTGCTTAATTTTGGTGTGACGTGTATTTTGTTAAGTATTAGAATAGCTTCTTGGCTCAATTTGCTTGGAAAACCTTTTTCCAGCCCTTAATTCTGAGGTAATGTCTATTTTTGATGTTGAGGCACACTTCTTGTATCCAGCAGAAGGATGTATCTTGTATTTGCATCCATTCTGTTAGCTTGTCTTCTTACTGGGGAATGATTTCATTGATATTAATAGACATCAATAGCCAATGATTGTTATTTCCTTTCATTTTGAAGGTGGTGGTGGCCATAGTAGGGTGTGTGTGTGTGTGTGTGTGTGTGTGTGTGTGTGTGTGTGTGTGTGTGTTTCTTCTTTGTGTTTTGCTAGTGTTAAATTATTTATTGCCCATTCTTTCATGAGTATAGCTACTCTCCTACATAGGTTGCAGCTTTCCTTCTAGTACCTTATGTAGGGCTGGATTTGTAGATAGATATAGTTTAAATTTGATTTTGTCATGAAATATTTTGTTTTATACATCTATGGTGATTGAAAATCTTACTGGGGATAGTAGACTGGGCTGACATTGGTAGTATCTTAGAGTCTGTAAGATATCTGTGAAGACTCTTCTATCCTTTAGAGTGTAATTCTAAGAAGTCTGTCTTTATTTTACTTGGTCTTTTTCCATTTCAGTTTTTAATATTCTTTCTTTGTTCTGTATGTTCAGTGTTTTATTATGTGCTTCAGAGACTTTGGGTGGGGTTCTTTCTTCCTTTTTTAAATATTTTTTATTAATAATATAATTTAAAATATTTACATGTTGATCCCACTTTCCTCTACCTCCCTCTTACACTCTTTCCCCCCTCGCATGCACCCTGACCACCCTCCCCTCCCATTCCCCCACCTCCATTCTAAATGTGTGGCTATGCTATCAGGTGGGGTCATGTAAATCTGTCAAGTCATTTGGAGTAGGGACTAGGCCTTCCCTTCTGCCTCTAGGTTAAGGGGGTATCCCTCCAAGGGGGATGTGTCCACAAGGTCCTTTTGTGCACCAGGAATATATCCTGGTTCTACTGTCTGAGATCACTTATACTGCTCAGTCCTTCCAGCTGAGACCCATATTCAGAAGGTCTGAGTCAGCCCCATGCTGGATTCCCAGCTATCAGTCTGGGTGGGGCCATTAGCTCCTCCTTGATCAGGTCACCTGTCTTTGTGTGTTTCTGCAACCTGGTCTTGTCCTCTCTCTCTCTCTCTCTCTCTCTCTCTCTCTCTCTCTCTCTCTCTCTCTCTCTCTCTCTCTCTCTGCAACTGAATTCTAGTTCGACTCAGTGTTTAGTTATGGGTGTTTGCTTCTGTTTCCAACAGATAGTAGATGAGGACTCCATGATGGTGGATAATTTAGTTGATGATCTCACTATCAGGGAAGGGCATTCATGGTAGCCTGTCCACGGTTGCTCAAATTGCTAATTGGAGTCAGTCTTGTAGGTCTCTAGGCCTTACTTTAGGTTCAGTCTTCTCTTCAAACCAATAATGCCTCCCTCTTTTATGTTCTCTCTCTCTCTCTCTCTCTCTCTCTCTCTCTCTCTCTCTCTCTCTCTCTCTCTCCTATCTTCTATTCCTACCCTGACTCAATCTTCCTAGTCTCATGTGCTTTCCTCTTCTCGCCTTCTCTTTCTCCTAGTTCCCTCTGCATTCACTGTCCCTCCACTTCCCATCTGCTCTGGGGGACTTGCCCCTTCCCCATTTTGTGAGGGACCATATATAAATTTCTTATACTACACCTTGTATCCTAGTTCCTCTAGTGGTGTGAATTATAGGCTGGTGATCCTTTGTTCTATGTCCAAAATCCAAATATGAGCGAGTACATACCCTGTTCCTCTTTTTGTGACTGGGTTACCTCATTCAGGATGGTTGCCTCAAGTTCCACCCACTTGCAAATTTCAAGATTCCATTATTTTTTTCTGCAGATAGTAGTATTTTGTTGTGTAAATGTGCCACATCTTCTTTATCCATTCTTCAGTTGAGGGGCATCTAGGTTGCTCCCAGGTTCTTGCTATAAACAAATAATGCTGATAAGAACATAGTTAAATAGATATCTTTGTTGCATGGATGTGGATCATTTGGTTATATACCTAACAGGGGATTGCTGAGTCCTGTGGTAAATTAATACCCATTTTCCTGAGGAACCGCCATACTGATCTCCAAAATGCACTCTCACTAGCAGTGAAGGAGTGTTCCCCTTTCTCCACATCCTCTCCAGCATAAGTTGTCATTGGCGTTTCTAATTTTAGCCATTCTGGCAGGAGTAAGATGGTATCTCAAAGTTGTTTTGATTTGCATTTCCCTGATAGTTAAGGATGTTGAGCACTTTCTTAAGTGTCTTTCAGCCTCTTTGATTTCCCCTATTGAGAATCCTTTCTTCAATTCTGTACCCCATTTTTAAATAGGGTTACTTGGTGTTTTGTTGACTAGTTTCTTGAGTTCTTTGTATATTTTGTAGATCAGCCCTTTGTCAGATGTAGGGTTGGTGAAAATATTTTCCCAGTCTGTGGGCTGCCGTTTGGTCTTGTCAACTGGGTCCTTTGCCTTACAGAAGCTTCTCAGTTTGAGTAGGTCCCATTTATTAATTGTTGATCTCAATGTCTGTGCTACTGGAGTTACATTCAGGAAGTGGTCTCCTATACCAATTTGTTCAAGGGTACCTCCTACTTTTTCTTATAATAGGTTCAGTGTAGCTGTATTTATGTTGATGTCTTTGATCCAACTTAAATTTTGTGCATGGCGATAGACATGGGTCTATCTTCAGTCTTCTACACACCATCATCCAATTGTGCCAGCACCATTTGTTGAAGATGCTTTCCTCCCCCCATTGTATTCTTTTAGCTGTTTTGTCAAAAATCAGGTGTTCATAGGTGTGTGGGTAATATCAGGATTTTCTATTCAAATTCATTGGTCTACCTGTCTATTTTTGTGCCAATACCAGGCTGATTTCAGAACTATAGCTCTGTAGTAGAGCTTAAAGTCAGGGATGGTGATGCCTCCTGAAGTTCTTTTATTGTACAGGGTTGTGTTGGCTATCCTGGGTCTTTTGTTTTTCCATATAAAGTTGATTATTATCATTTCAAGGCCAGTGAGGAATAGTGCTGGGATTTTAATGGGGATTGCATTGAATCTGTAGATTGCTTTTAGCAAGATTACCATTTTTACTATATTTCTCCTTCCTATCCAAGAGCATGGGAGATCTTTCCATTTTCTGGTATCTTCTTTAATTTCTTTCTTTAAAGCCACAAAGTTCTTATTGTATAGGTCTTTCACATGTTTGGTAAGTGTTACCCCAAGATACTTTATGTTGTTTGTGGCTATTGTAAAGGGTGATGTTTCTCTGATTTCTTTCTCAGCCTCTTTGCCGTCTGAATAAAGTAGGGCTACTGATATTTTTTGAGTTTATCTTGTATCCTGCTAGTTTGCTGAAGGTGTTTATCAGCTGTAGGAATTCCCTGGTAGAGTTTATTGGGTCGCTTATGTGAACTATCATATCATCTGCAAATAGGGATAGTTTGACTTCTTCCTTCCCAATTTGGATCCCTTTGATCTCTTTTGTTGTCTTATAGCTTTAGCTAGAACTTCAAGTACAATATTGAAGAGATAAGGAGAAAGAGGACAGCCTTGTCTTGTTCCTGATTTTAGAGGAATCATCTTAAGCTTCTCTCCATTCAGTTTGATGTTGGCTGTTGGTTTACTGTATATTGCTCTTATTATGTTTAGGTATGTTCCTGTTATCCCTGCTCTCTCCAAAACTTTTATCATAAAAGGGTGTTGAATTTTGTTGAAGGCTTTTTCAGCATCTAAGGAGATGATCATACAGTTTTCCTTTTTCAGTTTGTTTATATGGTGGATCACGATTAATTTTCATATGTTGAGTCATCCCTGCAACCCAGGGATGAAGCCTACTTAGTCATGGTGGATGATTTCTCCGATGTATTCTTGGATTTGATTTACCAGTATTTTATTGAGTATTTTTGCATCGATGTTCATCAGGAATATTGGTCTGTAGTTTTCTTTCTTAGTTGTATCTTTATGAAGCTTGGGTACCAAGGTGATTGTGGCCTCGTAGAAAGAGTTTGGTAATGAGCTTTCTGTTTCTATTGTATGGAACAATTTGAGGAGTATTGGAATTAGCTGTTCCTTGAATTTCTGGTAGAATTCTGCAGTGAAGCCATCTGGCCCTGGGCTTTTTTTTTTTTTTTGGTTGGAAGGCTTGTGATGAGTGCTTGTATGTCGTTGGGGGTTATAGGTCTATTTAGGTTGTTTTCTGTCCTTGATTTAATTTTGGTAAGTGACAATTATCTAAAAATTTGTCCATTTTCTTTGAATTTTCAAATTTTGTGGAGTACTGGTTTTCAAAGTATGACCTGAAAGTTGTCTTGATTCCCTCTGTGTCTGTTGTTTTGTTTCCCTTTTATTTTCTGGTTTTGATAATTTGCAAATTTACATGTTCTCTCTCTGCTTTTTCGTTAGTTTGGATAAGGGTTTGTCTATCTTGTTTATTTTCTCAAAATAAACTCTTTGTTGCATTAATTTTTGTATTGTTTTCCTAGTTTCTATTTTATTGATTTCAGCCCTCAAATTGATTATTTCCTGGCATCTACTCCTCCCGGGTGTTTGCTTCTTTTTGTTCTAAGGCTTTCAGTTGTGCTATTAATTCTCTACTGTAACTATTCTCCATTTTCTTCATATGGGCACTTAGTGCAATGACCTTCCCTCATAACACTGCTTTCAAGGTGTCCCATAAGTTCGGTTATGGCATGTCCTCATTCTCCTTGAATTTTAGGAAGTCCTTAGTTTCTTCTTTATTTCTTCTTTGACCCAGGTGTGGTGCAATTGCACATTGTTCAGTTTCCATGAGTTTGTAGGGTTTCTGTGATTTGTGTTGTTGTTGAATTCCAACTTTAAAGCATGGTGGTCTGATAAGATACAGGGGACTATTCCAATTTTTTGTATCTGTTGAGGTTTGTGATGTTGCCTATTATGTAGTCAGTTTTAGAGAAGGTTCCATGTGGAGCAGAGAACAAGGTATATTCTTTTATGTTTAGATGGAATGTTCTATAGATATCTGTTAAACCCAGTTGAGACATAACTTCTGTTAGTTCTTTTGTTTCTTTGTTGAGTTTCTGATTGGTGGTCCTGACTAGTGGTGAGAGTGATGTGTTGAAGTCTCCCACAATAAGTGTGTGAGGTTTTATGTGAGCTTTGAGTTTTAGTAGTGTTTCTTTTATGAACGTGGGTGCCTTTGTATTTGGGGCATAGATGTTCAGAATCGAGACTTTGTACTGATAGATTTCTCCTGTGATGAATACAAAATGACCATCTTCATCTCTTTTGATTAATTTTGGTTTGAAGTCTAACTCATTAGATATTAGGATAGCCACACCTGCTTGCTTCTCATGTTCATTTGATTTAAAGATCTTTTCCCAGCCTTTTACCCTGAGGTAATGTCTATCTTTGAAGCTTAGATATGTTTCTTGTATGTAGCATAAAGATGGATTCTGTCTTCGTATCCATTCTGTTAGCCTATGTCTTTTTATAGGCGAGTTAAGACCATTACTTACCTTACTCTCCATTGAGGGAGAGTAAGGACCATTGATTGTTAATGCTTGTTTGTTTTAGATTTGCTTTTAGCAGGGGTATTGTGAATATATTTGCCCTACTTTACCCTTGGTTTCTGGTGAAGTGGGATTATCTGTTGCCTACATCTTTGTGAGCATAGTTAACTTCCTTGGGTTGGAGTTTTCCTTCTAAAACTTTCTGTAGGACTGGATTTGTAGATATGTATTGTGAAAATCTGGCTTTGTCATTAAATATCTTGTTTTCTCCATCTATAGTGATTGAGAGATTTTCTGGGTATAGTAGCCTGGGCTGGCATCTGTGGATTCTTAGTGCTTATAGAACATCTATCCAGGACATTCTGGCCTTGAGGGTTTCCATGGAGAAGTCAGGCATAATTTTGATAGGTCTGCCTTTATGTGTTACCTGTCCTTTTTCCTTTGTTGCTCTTAATATTCTTTCTTTATTCTTTATGTTAGGTGTTTTGGTTATTATATGTTGAGGGATCTTTATTCTTTGGCCCAGTCTATTTGGTGCTTGGTATGCTTCTTGTACTTCCATGGGCATGTCCTTCTTCAGATTGGGAAAGTTTTCCTCAATGATTTTGTTGAATATGTTTTCGGCACCTTTGAGCTTGGTTTTCTCTCCTTCCTCTATGCCTATTTTTCTTAGGTTTGGCCTTTTCATGGTGTCCCACATTTCCTGGATGTTTTGTGTTAAGGATTTGTTGGATTTAAAATTTTCTTTGATCGATGCATCTATTTCCTCTAGTTTATCTTCTGTGCCTGAGATTCTCTCATCCATCTCTTGAATTCTGTTGGTTATGCTTGTATCTGTAGTTCCCAATCGTTTGCCCAGTTTTTGTATTTTCAGCATTCCTTTGGCTTGTGTTTTCTTTATTGTCTCTATTTCAGTTTTCAAGTCTTGAACCGTTTCTTTTATCTGTTTGTTTTTTCTTGGCTTTCTGTACTTTCTTCAAGAAATTTGTTCATTCCTTCCAATGTTTTGTTTGTTTTTCTTCCATTTCTTTAAGGGATTTTCTCACATCTTCTCTATCATTTTTATGCCAATAATTTTTAAGTCGGCATTCTCTTCTGCTTGTTGTGTTCCAGTCTAGTTGGTGTAGATTCCCTAGATTCTGGTGGTGTTATGCTTGTCTTTCTGTTGTTAGGTGTTTTCTTGTATTGCCATCTTCCCATTGCTTCTTCCAGTAGGTGTTGATGGGGTCTCTCCCTCTCTCTATGGGCTTAGGTGGATCAGAAGTTTGATGTCTGTAGCTCTGGGTGATCCAAGCTCTCTAGAAGGTCTCTCTGCAGGCAGGGTCGGGCGAGGGGGACGGGGTCAAAGATTAGGCTCCAACAGAAGACAGCTCAGGCTTCTTTGGCAGAGGCCAGCTTGCAGGATATTTCCTCACTGATTGGTGGGTCTATCTGGGACCTGGCACTCTCCAGTTGAGGCCTCTTTAGCAAAGGCCCTGTGATGGGGGTGGGGGGGGAGGGGGGGTCAAGGATCCAGCCTGCAGGAACTCAGAGTGGTCCTGCAGAGATAGGCGGATCTCTGGGAGGGGCCCAGAACTCCAGTAGAAGACTGGCTGTGGGGGTCAGAGACCAGGCATGTGGAAATTATGGGTGGTCCCGCTTGGATAGGCAGGTCTATTGTGCTCAGATCAGCTCCAGGAATTTCCCCGAAGGTGGCAGCCAGAGACTTTCTTTTCTGGTCTAATCTATTTGGTGTTGTATACACTTCTTGTACCTTTATAAACATGACCTTCTTTAAGTTAGGAAAATTTTCTTCTATTCTTTCCAATATATTTCCTGGGTTTGTTTGTTTGCTGATATTCTTCTCTTTCTTCCTTTACTATTTTTCTTAGGTTTGGTCTTTTCATATGCCAGATTTCCTGGGTGTTTTCTGTTAGGAATTTTTTTAGATTTTCTTTGACCAAAGTCTATTTCTTCTATTTTATAATCAATGCTTGAATTCTCTCTTCCATCTTGTGCATTCTGTTTGGTGGTACTTATTCTGTAATTCTTGTTCCCTTACCTACATTTTCCATTTCCAAATTTTCCTCAGTTTTTGTTTTCTTTATTGCTTCTATTTCTATTTTCAGGTCTTGAAAAGTGTCCTTCACCTGCTTGTTTTGTTGGGATTTGGGGGGGCTTGTTTGTTTCATTGGTTGGTTTGTTTTTTGGGTGTTTGGGTTTGGGGTTTTGCGGCATGCACCTCGACCAGCGAGGAAGAACGACCACACCTTGAGGATTCTTCTCAAATCACGCTTTATTGGAGAGCCTCTTGATTGAAGGGAGAGCAGGAAGCAAGGGGCCCGGAAAACCCAAATGCAGCTGCTTATATAGGGAAAAAGGACACGGGTTGTCCTGATTGGTCACAACCGAACTGCAGACACCCGAGGCCTCGGGATTGGCCAGAGACACCATTCCTACTGTGCATGCGGGAAGCACAGACATGATGCAGTCCGAGGAGGCGTTGCCCAACATGGAGTCGTTCACTGCATCCTGTAGGGGAGTGGTCACCATCCTGTAATGGCAGCAGCTCTCGGCTCCCTACAGGGTTTTTTTGTTTTGTTTTGGTTTGGTTTTGGTTTTTTGGCTTTTTGTTTGTTTTTCTTGTCTTTCTTTGAATTCTTTAAAGGATTTGTTGATTTTCTCCAATTTTTATTTGATTTTCCTCAATTTCTTTAAGGGATTTTTTTTTCCATTTTCTCTTTAAGGCCCTCTATCACCTTTATAAAATTGGTTTTTGATGTTTGTGTGCTTCACAACTGGAATACTTAGGCCTTGCTTTTGATAGCTGAGCTCTGGTGATGCCCTATTGCCCTGAATGTTGTTGATTTTGCTTTTAAGTAGTGTTTAGGCATCAGAATTTGAGATACTTTTGAGTCTCCATGTTTCTCTCTGCTGGATGGGTATTATGTTCCTTGGTTTCTGTTTCCTCTTTGGTCTTCTGGTCTTAGTATTCTGGATTTCTGGTGGCTAGTATGATCTCTGATCCAGTAGGGGATCTCTGTCCAAGTCGGGGGCTAGACTTCTGGCCAGTAATTTGGCATTTGATGTAGCAATGGGTCTCTTTCTAACTTGGGGGATGGGCTATGCTGCTGAAGAAGAGAGTATGGATTGTAGGCATTTAGTGAGTGAAGGAGGTACACTTTTGGGCTGCCTATCTGTGGTTCTGGTGGCAGGTATTATCTCTGGTCCAGCAAAGTCTCTGCCTGAGTTTGCCTCTCTGTTTTTCTGGCTTGCCTGGCCTGAACCTGTTCTTCTAACTGGTATGGATTGCTCCTGGGCAGCAGAAGTTCACTCATGTGGAACTAGGTGCACAGCAGCAGGGGTGAGGTGGGATGCTGGGATGTGGGGAAGTGGAATGGGTCTTTTGGAAGAGAATCTAGGGAGGGTGGCAGTGCAGCTGGCAAGTGCCTCACTTACCTGTTCTTCTGACTATTGTGCCCTGCACTTGAACAATAGTTAGAGGCAGAGGGCAGGCAGCAGGACTGTTGCTAAGTGGGGGGGGGGGGGGAGAAGGGTATGGAATGTGTCTTTAGGACTCTGTTGTGGAATATTTGTTTAATTAGGCAAACAAATCTTACATTTGTTTATGCTGAATTTGTTGAAATATGTAATGGTGTGTTGCATTTACATTAATTAAATGAAATTAATGTGGACAAATAGAGGCAGAGTTAGCAAAAAAGGAAGCAGCAGGATGGAGCTACGTGTGGGTTTTTTAGTTGGGGTGTTGTGCAAGGAGAAGGGATTCCCAGATGCCAGCTAAGAAAGAAAGTTAGTATGTTGCTATTCTAACTCTCTGGGCTCATAGGTTTTCATGATGCTTTTGAATCTCACATTTTATTAGAACAAAAGAGATTTAGTTAATGCTGCCTTTAGTGGCACCAACAGAGCCATTTTCTGGGGGAACAAAATCTCGCCCCCCCCCAGACTATGAACTCAGTAACCTGGCTAGTAATTTAAAGCTCAGCTACCATGATGAAGGTAAAATAGCAGCACTGGGCTCTAGGAAATGGGCAAGTTCAGCTGGCAGGTGGGTCACTACCTGTCCTTTCGACCTAATCAGAATTTTCAGTAGAAGAAATAAAAATGGCTAAGAAGTACCTCAAAGAAGTATTTATTATCGTTAGCAATTAGGAAAGCACAAGCAAATACAACTTTGGAATTTCATATTACCTCAGGAAGAATGACTAAGATTAACAAAACTACTGACAACAAATGCTAGAGAGAATGTGGGAAGAGGAGGTACTCCTATTCATTGTTAGTAGGAATACAAATTGGTATAGCCACTCTGGAACTTAGTATGAAGAATCCTCAAAAAACCTAAAATTAATCTACCACATGACCCAATCATACCTCTTCTTGGTTTATGTTCAAGGACTCAAGGTGCTACTCCACTTGCTCACCATAGTTCATTGGCCAGTGTCCATTGCTGCCTGAGTCACAACAGCTAGGAAATGGAAACAACCCAGTTGTCTTTCCACTGATGCATAGAAATACTACTGAGCTGCAAAGAAAAATTAAATCTTCACTTTTTTCCAGAAAAATTGATGGAACTACATAATATTATATTCAGTGAGGTAACCCAGACCCAGAAAGACAAGTGCCTTGTGTTCTCATCCATCTGCAGTTTGTAGCCCATAATCTTCAAATGTGAGTACATAACACAAAGTAATTGCAGAATCTAGGCAAATGTAAAAGGTCCATGGTGTGATGCATTTGGCATGAGGTGGGACCTTTGGCAGATCCCATGGCAGGTAAGGAACAAATAGTGGGTGAGAGACAGAGATCGACCTGCAGATGTAACATACATGGAAAATTTCTGGGTGGAAGTTAAGAGACTAAAGAATGGTAACAGAGAAGAGAGAGAAACAGAGAGAAGTCTGCCTCCTCAGAAACAACATGAGAGAGAAAGTAGGTGGAGCTTGTCTCTTAAAGGGACCTTTGAATCTGTGTACAAAGCCAGGGTACTACCTGCCATGCATGCCAGGTCCCCAAGAGGCCAGGTTTTTGTGGATTATAACACATGGGAATTAGGCTTGAGAGGTATATAGCAAGATATACGTGATATGAAATGAAAAATGGAAAATGGAGAGGTTGTTCCAACTAGAGAGGAGCGAAGGAGGTCAAGACAGAAGGAAAAGATGGGGAAGAGGGACAAATACCCCTAAGATAATGCACCAAAGAATACTACTATTTTATATTTAACTAAATTATACACAATACATAGAAGTATATTTATATATGCATATATAAAGACAGATACATATGTGTATATATGCATATGTGTGTGTGTGTGTGTGTAAGTATACACATATGTATTATGCCACTTGTAGTGATAAGACTTCCTACAAGAACTACAACTTAATAAAATCCCTGATACAGGCTAAGAGAATCCCCTTTCAAATGATTGGTCATGGCAATCAAAATGATTCCTGAAACTATGTATATTACTGCTGTTTTTATTGGTTGCTTCTTGGAAGTTTAAGAAAGCCTCTATTGCTAAAGACACCACACACAAGGACATAGGACTTGAATTAAAGATGGCTCTAACTTGAAAGCCTCCTTCTTGTGGTCTAGCTACATAGCACCAGAAAATACTATGCAAACTGCCAAGTGAGAGAAGCAATTAATATTCTCATTGAGCTGTGACACCTGTGAACTACAGCAATGAACAACATGGTATGATCTGTAAATGTGCAAAAAGTGGCACTTACATAGTGATGATAACCAGCAGCTATCTAATTGAACAACCCCACACACATTCTCCACACTCCCCACCCTCACTCAGTAGGAGAGAAGTCATGCCTGCTACTAGAAACCTAGCCAACTTTCTGGGGCTACTGAGGTCATGGATCTTTTTGTTTGTTTGTTTGTTTGTTTGTTTGTTTGTTTTGCTTTGTTTTTCAAAACAAGGTTTCTCTGTGTAACAGCACTGGCTATCCTATAACTCATTCTCTAGACCAGGCTGGCCTCAAACTCACAGAGACCCACCTGCCCCCTGAGTTCTGGGAGCACCACCACCTAGCTGAGAGCATGGATCTTAAAAGAGAACCTACTACCACCACTTTGCTAAGCCAGCATAATTTCTAACAACATTCCAGATCTTATCCTTATATTCACAGATAAATGTATCTATCATCACACCTAATCAAAGAAGCTTCTCTTTACAGAAAATACAAACCATCACAAAAAAAAAAAATCATAACCGGAAACAATGAATTCCAGACACAATGGATACACCTACATTACAGCTCCTGCATCTATTGGTCATGAAAAAATCGAGGAAGAAGAAGGGTAGGCAGATTGTAATAATTAGAATACCAGGAAGTCTGCTGTGAAACAACCACTCATAAAAATGACTGCACAAACAAGACTATAACAATGACAAGTAATCCAAAGATTTTTAAATCTTAGGAGAAGTTGCATGAAGATGATATGCAGGCATTGTGATACTTTGTACCACGGACTTGGACATCTTTGTACTTTAGTATCCATGGGGAGATCCCAGAATCAACTCCCTGTTGATACCACAGGATGACTATATTTTAAAATATATTAGTATATATTCACTATATCAAATATGTGCTGTTTAAATAAATATCAATCTTGCATGTATGTTAAACATCAATGTAACATTCATTACACTGTATTTATATGTCTATATACAGTTACACCCTTCCTGCCAAGGTACAAGTCTACTTTGGCCACAATTAACTGAAGCATGGTAGGGAAGCATGGGACCAAGACTGCTGAGCCTTCTGACTAAGATCCTCATGAGCTGGCAAAGCTACTCTTCCAAGCCCTTGGAGAAATACTCCCTTTTTGTAGACTCTGTAGGAAATGACTAGAGATACCACGTAGTGCTCACGTAGTGCCCACTGTCTATGCCCTTTCCATCATATCTGAGTTATACTAATTTTTGGACAGTGAACACCTTAAGTGCTTGTTTGCTGCTGACTGCTCAAAGAATCTACCTCATGACCCAAAGACTAAAACTTTCATCCCCATGCCTGACTTCTGGAAGACTGAGGAGGGCCACAAATTGAGTTAATTCTCACAAATTATTCATTCAACAGTGACTACACAATGGAACCCTGTAAAGTCTCTATTCAAAATGGACATTAAGGGCATCAGGGTACTAGGAAGGTGAGCCTCAGAGAGGATATGAAACCCTCACGCATACCTGGCAAGGTATATTTGAAGTAAGCACACACAAAAGTAATGATTTATTAAGGGGTGCGACAAAAAGACAAACTCACAAATAAAGAACAAGCAGGCACCACCACTGATGCAGCTGCCTTCACCCAGCCATTCTGCCCCCAACCATGCCAAGAGAAAAGGCATGTGATCCCCTCCTCAGTTTTATACCATTATAGTCAGGTACACAGAGAAAACTATGCCCATAGGGCTAGTCACCTCAAAGGTCATTGACTAAGCAGATCAAGTTCCCACAACATTTATCTTTTGGTTCAGCTGTTTCTAATTTATATTCTTCATATCAGCTAGTAAGTAAAGTGCTTCCATGAGTTAATCCATTCACTATAGCCAATTATGGTACTTGAGGAAGGGTCGTGTCATGCCCAACCTGGAGCCAAATAGGACAAAATTGAGGGCTATGTGTGTTTGAAATGAGGGAGCTTTGTTAATTGAGCCTTGAATTTGAAAAGCCTGGAGGATGGTTCATATCACTACTTAAATGAAGGCCAGATGTAGTCATTCATCATCCTAGAACTCAGAAGATGAGACAGGAGAATCGGTAGATCAACTACAGACTGGACCACATAGTAAGTTGGAAGGAGCCAAGGGAAAGTGGAGGGCAAGAGGATTGGAAGGAGGAAGAAAAGGAAGCAAAGGAATGAGGGAAGAGGGAGAGAAGCAAGGAGAATACTAGACTACATAGTGAGTTGCAAGGAAGGAAAGTAAAGAACAGATTTGGTGGTGTGGTGGTTTAAAAGAAAATGGCCCCCAAAGAGAGTGGCACTATTAGGAGGTGTGGCCTGGTTGGAGTAGGTGTGGCCTTGTTGGAGAAAGTGTGTCACTGTGGAGGTGGGCTTTGAGGTCTCCTATGCACCAGCTATAGCCAGTGTCATAGTTCACTTCTGGTTACCTGCAGATGAAGATGCAGAACTCTCAGCTGCTTCTCTAGCACCATGTCTGTCTACATGCCATCATGCTTCACACCATGATGATATAGACTAAACCTCTGAACCTCTAAGCAAGCCCCAACTAAATTTTTTCTCTTATAAGTGTTTCTGTGGTCATGGTGTTTCTTCACAGCAATTGAAACTCTAACTTAAGACAAGGGGAAAAGAGGGAAGAAGAAGAAAGAAAAATAGAATCTTTAAGCACACTGTTATTTTCAAAATACCAAAACTGATCAATAGGAGAAAAAAAACTCTTGTAGTTTGACATAGAGAACACAGCCTGGAATTTATCTTCCAGACAACTGACTACAGTGTGACTATTGAACCACAGTACATCTGAGAGAAGGCTGCCTAGTATGGAGATGTTTCTGCTTATCCATATGTGCAGTGCTCCTCACTACCCTACAGCACGGAAGGTCTCACAAGATGTGAGACGCTGCTGCGGTTCTGAATGAACTTTCCATTTTCCTGTGTAAGCTTCTGAATCCACCACTCTGAGATCAGTAGATGGCCAGCTTGTTTATGTCTGTGCTAAGAGTTATGAAATATTTTTTATTTAAGCCAGAGGGGATTTTTAAACATTATTTTTGGCCAAAATTATATAGGTCATAGAACCCCGGTCCTGATTTTTTTTAATATATATAGAATTACACCAAGAATCAACTGTGGTAATAATATCAAACACTATCAAATACTTCCCTAGCTTTGGGGTTTACAGCCCCATGTACACATGCACTGGCTTACTTCTCGTGAAGAATGTCTTGACATATTAAGTCTCAACAATCAAAGTGGATGAGGATGAGAGAATGTGTGAGTGCATGCAGCATGTGCATGTGCAGGGTGTGTGTGTGTGTGTGTGTGTGTGTGTGTGTGTGTGTGTGTGTGTGTGTGTAGGGAAAAAGAAACAGAGAGATGGAGGCAAAGAGATTTATCATGAAGAGCTGGCTTGTGACTGTAAAGGCAGACAAGCCAAAACGTGCAAATCTGACATCTCAGTTCTGAAAGCTGGAAGCTACTACTAAACAAGGAAGATAAGAGAGCTCGGTGTAAGTAAAGATTTCCAGGCAGGCAAACCTTTTGTCCTATTTAGGCCTTAAATTGACTACATGAGGCTACTTCCCTACTTCCACTAGAGAAGACAATCCTTTTTACCCAGTCTTCTCATCCCAAACTCCCTCACAAACATATTCAGAGTGGTGTTTTGCCACATGCAGAGGTGCCTCCCAGCCTTACATATGCATCAATCAGCACACAGGGGCGCACACGACAGAGTGATGCTCAGAGAGAAGCAACTTTCTTCTTTGTGGGGCCCACCTTCCAAGCCCCTCCTAAAACTCTCAGTCCAAGCCAGTGATGCCTAGGAGCACATTTTCTCACAGCCCCAAATTCCCGTCCTAAATGAGCCCTGGCCACCTGAGGGCCAGTCTCTTGATGACCTGACTATAGGCACAGACAGCATTTCCTCCATGATCCTGTGGCTTGGGAGACAGAGTCATCTCTGCAGCCACCCCCAAACAGAACACACTCCCCAGTTACAGCTGGCTCCTCAACAAATAAAATCACTGCACATCCTATAGCAAGGGTCGCCACTCCTGTCTTTATTTAGAGTCCACACCAGGTGGGAGGCCTCGGGTCATCAGTGTCAACTTCTGGGTGTGAAGAAGCCACTGTTAACCCTGTGTGTTCTAGCCTCCTCAGCTTTTCAATCTATATAAGAAGAGCCATATTTACTAAGCAAACGAGTTTCTTTTACTCCATCACACTGCTGCCCTGACTCCAGCTGACAGTGGTAACAGGTGCCAGCTCTCACCCTTAATTACAGTAGTGCTTTCTAGGCATGGGCACATCAATGATGCTCCACACACACTCCCAAATACTGTCCTAGTTTTGAGTTCCAAATCACCAACCACTTCAGTTCACAGTACTGGCCATCAGAGTCCTGTAAGCCTGCTCTGGGGAGAATAAATCAAATCATAAGTCAACCACAGAGCTGGTACCTGTGGGGAGATACACAAACCTAGCTTGGCTCATGTCCAAAGCTGTACCTCTCTGCCAAGTAGGTCTCAGCCCAGGTCAAGGACCACCGGGTACTCACTCTCCTGGAAGGAGAACCAGAACAGCAGCCCCACTGCACAAGTAGTATATGGGCCCAGGGCAGCTATTCCTTGAAGAATTCTCAGTGAGGCTGACTTAAAACCATGGCTCTTCTCAGCCAAAGAAGTACATTAAGGCCAGATGGAGCTGCACTCAGACTTCCTGGCTCCAGGACCTGGGGGCGTGGATGCTCAACTTTAATTGAAGCTCCCTTTGCCCAGCTAGAACACCACAACAATGAATACAGGCTGTCTATGTCAAGTAATACAGTAAGAGAAAGTTCTGCAATTTTACACACACACACACACACACACACACACACACACACACACACACACACACACACAAGTCAATTCTTGTAAAATTTTTGTTATCCCCAACAGGAAAATCTGCAGACTCTAGTTACTCTAGCTCTACCCATTTGAAAGGATGGAGGAAATTTTCCTGGACACTAGAGTGTTGGCCATATACAAACTGGCCAGAGACAAATCCTCATTAAAATTTACACTCAAGTGTTCATGCTAACAAGGAAGGTGAATTGTAAACCAAATGTATCCAAGTAAAAACCTATGCACAATGCCAAATCATCACTCTTGAACTTCATGGTGCACTATACAATGATTGACTCTCTCTTTTCTTTACTTTTTTTTTTCTTTTTATGTTTTTTTTTTTTTTTGAGACAAGGTTTCTCTATTTAACCCTGGTTATCCTGGAAATTACTCTGGAGACCAGGCTGGCCTTGAACTCACAGAGATCTGCCTGATATTTAAGGCTCTTACCACCACTGTCAGGCTATGTTGACATTTTCAATAAAACAGAAAGAACAGAAAATGGAGGATGTGCTGGGGAAAGGTTCACAAAGATGTGTTTTGTCCAGAACTGCTCACCAATGGGCCCCATTTGTGACATTCATGATCCATGACTAAAGGACTAGAAGACAGCTCTGAAATACATGGTCATTTGAATCACATGGTATATTTCATGTCTGTTTTACTCTACAGAAGCATGACACATGGGCTGGAGGGATAGCTCAGCCATTAAAGGCAAGGCTCACAACCAAAAATACAAGAAGTGTGAAACAGATTTAGGTAGAAAGGCTGACTGCTTGTCAAATGGATGAAACTTGAAGAAACCATCCTGAATGAGGTAACCCAGTCACAAAAAGAGGAACATGGTATGTATTCATTCATATATGGCTTTTAGACATAGAACAAAGGATCACCAGCCTATAATTCACACTGCCAGAGAAACTAGGATACAAGGAGAATTCTAAGAGATTCATACAAGGTCCCTTACAGAAGGGGAAAGGCACAAGATCTCCTGAGCATATTGGGAGTGGGGGGGGGGGCAGGCAGTGAGTGGAGAGGGAGCTAGGAGAAAGAGAAGAGGAGGAGAGGAAAGCACGTGGGACTAGGAAGATTGAGTCAGGGTAGGAATAGATGAGAGAGAGAGAAAGAGAGAGGGGGGGAGGGAGGGAGGGAGGGAGGGAGGGAGGGAGGGAGGGAGGGAGGGAGGGAGGGAGGGAGGGAGGGAGAGAAAGACCATAATAGAGAAAGCCATTATAGGTTTGAAGAGAAAACTGACTCTAGAAAAATGTTCAGAAACCTACAAGGATGACCCCAACTAAAAATCTGAGCAACAGTGGAGAGGCTACCTTAAATGCCTTTTCCTGACAATGAGATTATACCATCATAGAGCCCTCATCTAGTAACTGATGGAAACAGAAGCAGACACTCACAGCTAAACACTGAGCTAAAGTACTAGAATCCAGTTGCAAAGAGAGAGGACTGATAAGAAAATGGGGTCAAGACCAGGCTACAGAAACCCACAGAGACAGCTGACCTGAACAAGGGGGAGCTCATGGACCCCCAGACTGACAGCTCGGAAACCAGCATTGGACCAACTCAGATCCCCTGAAATGGGTCTCAGCTAGAAGGCCTGGGCAGTCTAAGCGACCTCTGACAGTGAAACTAGGATGTATCTCTGGTGCATATTGGTGCATTTGGGAGCACATTCCCCATGGAGGGATACTCCTTTAGCTTAGAGGCAGGTGGGAGGGCCTAGACCCTATTCCAAATAACTTGACAGATTTTGATGATCCCTCCAGGAAGGCATCACCCTCTCTGTGGAATGGGGAGGGGGGAATGGGATGGGAGGGGAATCAGGGAGCATGGGAGGGAGGGAAGGGGAACTGGGATCGATATGTGAAATAAAGAATATATACATATTCCTTATTTTATTATTATATATTATTTATTATATAATATATAATATTATTTATATATTATAATATATTATTTATTATATATTCCATATATATATATCTGACTGCTTAAGAAAAGGCCATCCTCACAAAGTGGACATGGCAAATATTGCAATGGGGTGGGGGAACTGCAGAGAAGCCCCTAAACCCATGTAGATTTAGCCTATCAATAAAGACAGCCTTTCCCAGAGCTGCCCCTTCTCCTTTTCCATTGCAAAGGAAATACTGCTCATTTCCATGGGATAAATGTTCCCATCATAGTTGATTTTGAGACAGCAGTGGTGTGATGACTAGATGGCAAAGCTCCTATTTGCCTAACAAGTGGTTTCCCTCTTGAGCCAAATTCAGTGGGCACAGCACTGGGCTATGTCTTGTATATTCAACCCAAATATATTCAACAACTGACCACTACTTCTCATCTCCCCTGCTGCCTCCCAAGCTTAATCCACACAATCTCTCACCCTTCTCAGCCTCCTACAGAAACCATTCTAGCTACCCAGGGCTTCATAGCCTCTCCTAGACTGATAGCTACAGTACTTTCACTCAGGGCTGTTCACAGAGGGATGGGTTCAACACCTCTGCACTCTCTCTAGACACTCATTCTGTCACCACACCACCTCCTCAATATTCCTACCTCTCATTCTACAGCATGGCTACTGTCACCAGCCATCTCTGCTACTGCTTGTTTATAGTCCCCATGTATTGGCTCCCAACTTAGACTTCCACGAGTGTCCCACCCAATGAAATCATCTCCCTCCTTTTTTCACTCTCTCCTATGGAATGCACATGTTACACCATTAATGATATTATTTTGTGCCTCTTCCCACTAAATGTTTCTTCCTATACTCTATGATTTGTATCTACTATATTCACTGGTGGATCCCTACCCTAAAGCAGTATTAGGTGTCACGTTTAGTGAGTGAACAAAACCCAGAGCTAGTTTGAGTAAGTAATACACAATAATACCTGCCTTTTCTCTGAAGTGTTTCCTACTTTGTTTTGTTTTGTGAGAAAGGGTCTGGCAGGCCTAGAATTTGTTACTTAGACAAGGCTGGCCTCAAATTCACAGAGATCAACCTGCCTTTGCCACAGGAGTGCTTTAGACAGTACACTATTCTCTCAGGCCCACTTAGTACCATCTTAGATAAGGTTGCTGTAGAACTTGGATCCTGTCATCCAGGTAATTCCTTCAAGTAGAAGCAGAAAGATTGGAGTATGTCCAAATGTATCCTTAGAATCCCCATTCATTCACCAATTATGCTAATTCCAACTCAGCCAATTAGAGAAAATGACTACCCAACTCTACCAAAAAGACTAACTCCAAGGGAAACAGGCTACAGCCCTCAGTAAGAGGCTTACAGTCTCCCTTCCCCCACCAGAATTCAGAATAGCACATCAATCAACAGGCCTGTTGTTTGACTCAAGGAGTCTCCCTCAGTCACAAGCACTCTGGAACTCATCACTCTTACTGCCATTCTCTGTTCTTAGTCTTGATGTAGCTGGACTTTACAGACTAATTCATCCAGGTCCCTTCTACCCAAAGTACCGTTTTCAGTATGAGCGGCAGATGAGTTTCATTGCACAAAGTTGGAATGATATTAAAATTGTGGGATACTGTAGAAAGTAATTTAAGGAAGAAATACAGAATCATTGTCAGAAAAAATAAAAGCAAGCTCCGGTGATGTCAACTGCGGCCACTTAGGAATAACCCTCTTCCAGAGGACAGCGTTTTCAAAAACTGGATCCTTCTGGGTATGACTCCTCTGAGAAGCTTTTGTGAGCCACAAGCCTCGGGCAGTAGTGCTGTATTAGCTACGGGTTATGAGACCTCTCTGCGGGCCCACCCGGGCACTGGTCCCTGGGAACCCGGCTGGTTTCCGGATCCACAGCCTGCGTGGAGCCCCACCTAGGAAGTGGGATCAATTTAGTTTGTCTTCAAGGACCACTGCAGCCGGCCTCTCGGTTCTCATTGTGGGCACAGAATCTATGTGCTTGTTAGTGCTTCTCCACTCCTCTTCCTCCACTGCAAAGTGCAAACAGGCAGGTATGCATCGCAAGTGTCACGTTTGACCAAGCGGGCCTTGAGAAAACCCGCGACCGTGAGCTCCTACTGGCCACGCCTTGTTACCCACTTTGGTACAACGTCTCTTTTGTGCTGTGTGCTCCTGCCCAGTGCTCCTTGTGGGATGTCCTAGCTCATGGAAGCATTTTCAGTCTCTGCACTGTCAGCTGGACAGGTGATGAGCCGACTGGCAGCAGTGCCATCTAGTGGCTCCAGAAGGTATCTTAAATTAAGATATGTATTCCCTCCCTCCTTCCACGCAACTCTGCAGAAATTGGAAATTTAGAAAGCACCCTAGTGTGGCCTCACACAAGATGTTCCCACGACTGTTTTAAAAGACCGATTGGTTCCATCAGCACTTTCGTTCGCAATCACCGTGCAGGCACGTGAGTCGGACAGAATGGTTGTTAAGGAAGCATTCTTGTAGAGTCATCTGCAGTGAGGGCTTCATTCTCCTCAGACGCAGGTGCTGCAGTCTGTAATTTAGAAGGCTTCCTCCTACACTGGCGGATGCTCCCACCCACAATTACAGTGCTCAGGAACCCAGCCAAGGTAAGGAGAGTGTACTTTACACAGTTACAGTATTAAATTAATATTCAAGAGTCAACTTGGAGCCTTATGTGCACAGCTTCTTAGAATCCGTTCCCAAAGAGATTGAAAATTTGGGTTTAGTTTTATTTGTCCAGTTATTAGGTGAAGAATTATTCATCTGTCTCCATATGGAGGAGAATAGTCACTAGATAGCTTAAAGCTCAAACGAATAAGCATCAAGAGACACAGAAACCTCCCTTCTTAAGTGACAACTCACCAATTGGGCTTATGTATATTTGGCATACTAAAACCAGCACAATTCATCCAGCATACTTCGAACCCCCTACTTGCCACCAGGAACTGCCACAGGAAAGGCTTACTTACATATAAGCCTTGTGCTTGAACATAGTGTTTTGATACAATGATTTTTGGATCTTGATTTTGAGGGATGTTGGTGTTACAAGTATGAGAGCAGGTGAGGGAGATTTCATTCCTTCATTCTGAAACTGTAAGTCTTAGTTATGAAAATAATAGCAATGGGCACTTCACATTATTTAATAAGAATATGGTGAGAATCTACTTTTATTTAAGGGAGATTAAAAAAAACAAAACAAAACCTAGAAACTCTGTTTAATAAAGAAAAGACCAATAAAGAGTTCTGTTTTGATGCTTCCAACATGGAACACACTTTAAGATTGTTAGTTTCTCCCTCTGATAAACTCAGCTCAGTTCCCTGAACTCTCTTCCAGCTGGTTGTTTATAACCTAGTAGGTTAGCTATTGACCCTGTGGGTCAAGTGTGTCCTACACTGAGTCCCAGCAAGCACAGGGTGTGCCTTGCACTCAATGGGACCTCAGAATCTTCAGATAAGTAAGCAAAGGACCTAAGCCCAGAGGAGAGAGTGCTGTAGTCAAGACTTCCTAACCATTAGCATTTCAGCCAAAGTAATCAAAAAAGCTTTCAATAGGACAGAGAGAAAGTGTCTCATTCATATGTCCTGCTCAGGTGTGGGGTTGGCCTTACAGGACACATAGAAATCCCTTCAGTAGCAATTCCATTGCCTCCCCTATCTACAAGAGCCTGAATTGGTGGTCCTGAGTACTCTCCTCCCATGGCCAGCAGCCAGAATCATCATCTTGGGGAACTAGAGTATTATCATGTTGCTAAGAAGGGTTGTATTTGCATAGCAGTGTGCAGAAACCACAGCACTTGGCATTACCCTGATGAAGCCCCTAGGGCTGAGAAATTCCTGCTTGTTTTTTTCTCCTGACTGTAAAAACTGAGCAGAGACCACAGGTCATTTCAGGGAACTGGAGAACTGAATAGAAGTAAATTCCGTAACTCATACCTCAAAGGTCAGCACCCACAGAAGCCCCAGGGCTGTGAGGGATCAAGAACCATCCCCCTTCACATACCCAATCCATTCATCACACACACACACACATTCAAACATTCAAAATCATGTTCTGGAACATGATTGTGGAAGTGACTCAGAAGAAAGATGTGCTACTCAGAGCTCAACTTTTCCTGGGAGGTCTTCCTTAGGAAAGACAGCCCAAGCCTTCCCCCTGTAGCTAATGAGATCATCTCTCTGGGCACAGTATGGATAGGCTCCTTAGGCTCTGTCTGAAGCAGGAATGGCTCCTCTGTTCCTGCCCCAGAATCCCTTTCTCTCTCTACCAGCAAAACCTCATCCTGCCAAGACCAAGGTTTTGTGGCTTGTCCTTCCTGTGTCTACTGCCTTAGTTGTAAGGTTCTTTATTAAGGTGAAAGCTTCAGCCCCTGGCATCCATATACCCAAAAAGTCTGGAATATAATGGTGGAAGTTCCACCCAGGACCCCCTCCCCCATCTCCCTCCAAACCTGCTGCATCTCCGTAAATTGGCCAAATGATCACCCCTCCCCCCACCCAGAGATGCTCAAGACACCACTCCCACAGGGTATTTAAACTACCCCCCAGAAAATAGATGTGTGGTTTTCCAGTCTCTTTCCTCTCTGTGGGGGCTGGAAGGCCAGCAAGGAGCTTAGTATCCATTAAACACGGGCTTTCTCTAATTTGGTTTGATTTGGTCTGACTTGGACAGCTGCATGGGTGGAGAGGCTTATCAGGTGCAGAAACTTTTCATTCTGGAAGGGTGGTTCTACTTCCACTTGAAGAAACTACTCTCATCTTGTTGACTCTTCAAGTGACAACAAAAAACAAAAACAAAAACAAAACAAACAAACAACAACAACAACAAAAAAGTTTCAGTGCTGTTTGAAAAGTCCTACCTCACACATCAAACTCTGAACAAAAAAAGAAAAAAAAAAGTTTCAGTTTTCCTAAGCCCAAAATGTCAAAATGCACCAACCTAGGCAGAAGCATCTCTTAAGGACAAGTAGCAAGATGTCTGGTCTGAGTAAGCCCCTGGGTCTTCCACCACATGGGCCAGAGCAGATTCTTAAGTATATTCTACCTTCTCCCCCACTCACAGAGCCTTTGCCATAGGAGAGGTAGGGGCATTTAGGCATTTCACACACAGTTAGCTATCTCCTCCTGTTACAGAGAATTTTCTGAGCCCCAGGCCAGGCTCTAGGGCCAGCTCAGGGTTCATAGGTCCGGGATTGACCTAGAACAAGGCACAAGAGATGCTCTACAGTGGTCATCTCTACCTTGGCAGGGCACTTCCTGCTGTTATCTTCTCTGGAGGAATCTTCTGGTTAAGTAATCCTTGGAAGCAGTAGACCAAGGCTGTCACAGCGAATGAAGCAACCTTCTTTGAGAGCTCATGTACTAGTTGGAGTGTGACTCAATAACCAGCAAACAGAGAGAACAAAACACAATCTCAGATTGGGATACGCTATCATAAAAACAAGCACTTTTATTTTTTTCACACTAGCTTTTAGTCGATGCTCTGAAAGAACAAGTTTTTGAGCAAAAGCAAGTCCAGGCAGATGTTACAGCAACAGCACACCCAAAGGTGGAAGGAATTTGCTGAGATGGAGAACAGAGAAAATGCCTGAGCAAGAGACAGGAAAAGGTGGAGTCCTTCAAGTCTCCTCCTGCTTATGGCATACAACAGTCCTAAAGGGCCTGCAAGGTGTGCTCAGCTATTCACCTATCAACCAAGCATGTTGCACTGTACAGGGAGGGTGTGCGTCAACATGTACTTCCAATCCTTGTTTGTGAAACAGGAGGAAATTAATCTCTTCTGAGTTCCTGGGCTAGAATATTATAAAAGTTCTACCAATCACACACACACACACACACACACACACACACACAACCAGTACATTTTTTTTTTTATCCCTGACCATGCAATCTAAAGATACATTGCAGATACTACTGTTAGCTACTGATAATAAGCAAATGTCAAATCACCTTGCTGTTCCACTTGTTCAGTTCACTGCAGTGTCAAAAGACACTGCTATAGCACTTCTAGGTTTTCATTGCACTCTGGGACCCTTCTAGATTGCAAGTGTTTATAAGTATAAGTGCATCATCATTAATCTCAACATAGGTTTGTCTTTCTCTTTAGCACCACACCAGGTTTGCAGTGATGCAGCTATTTCAAGACAGAATGGAAATTATAAAAGCAGAAAACCTCAGCCAATAAAAAGAAAAACTCTCCCTGGTAGGCCTAAGCCAAGTCTCATGCTCAGGAAGTTGTTTTTCTGGTCTCCACTAGCCAAGAATGGCCCTCACCTCACATTTAAAAAAGATTTTGTAAATGGCCAAATCCCGAGGAAATTTTCCATACTTAAAACATGTTTTGAAGCTGAGTGTGGTAGTTCACACTTGGGATCCCAGTACTTGAAAGGATAAAGAAGGAGAATCAAAAGCATCATAGGTGAATATTGTCTCATATAAAAGTGAGAGAAAGGGGGGCAACTTGGGTGATGTGGCTGTCATTAAGAGTGTTCTAACTACTAATCTCCTTCTTGTTAGAGTTTGCTTAGGATGGAGTAAGTGACTCTGTGTGTGTGTGTGTGTGTGTGTGTGTGTGTGTGTGTGTGTGTGTGTGTGTGTGTTAGACAGTTTGCATATGCAAACAAAAATTTTAATTGCTCAATCCCTAACATGCAACTAACATTTTGAAAGGTATTCTTATACAACTTCCACACGCCACTTTGATCTACCCTACTTCAATTATTTTGCATCTATGCACATACATATGTACAAACATGTATAGGTACATAATACACACATATACATGGATACATGCACATATATGCAGCCACAAAATGGAGACATGTACATACATGTGCATGTGCACTTACCCCATCCATTAGCATTCTAAGCACTTCCTTAGCAAGTCCTCATCACTTGCTCCTTTCTACCTCCTCCCCAAACTGATTATCAGTCCTACCCATCAAATTTTTATAAGAAAAATTCATGTCCTTCATTGAGCTATGATAAAATGTTTTACTTTCCTAATAAACTGGTATGTGTTGATGTGGCCCTTGACTTATATGTCAAAATCACCACAAATGGGGATTTCTTGCTGCAAAGAAGGCCTTAGAGTATCTCCTGTGATATTCTTCAGGTCTTGATCAGCCTGGCCATAGGAAAACCTGTGTGCAAACCTGGTCCTATCTGCACCTTATAAAAATTAATGCACTCAAATTCCGAAGTGGCAAATGTACAAAATAAAATAAAATTGGAGTTGTGTGGGTATTTATTCTACCCACAATGTCACTCTGAGGCATGTGCATTCTTCACAACTTCTAGTCACCCATCTTTGGAAAGAAAAACTTCCTCATGTGGAATAATCTACCTGTTGCCTCCATGATTTAGGGAATGTCAGCCTAACCTGAAAAAATAAAGATCATTATGATGTCACTGTCTCCATACTCACTTTTAGAGCCTGTGGACCTTCCTTCCAAAAACATGGGTTTATCAATAAGATTCTGTGGTAGCTGATATGTTGTTGCTGAGTCAGTATATTTGTGAGGACTGAGCCTGGAAGGGGGGCTTTACAAGACCCTTTTTGTGTGGCTTGTTATTGCTAGCCAATTGGCCCTCCTGCCATTTCACTGATTTACATCAGATTTCACAGTGCATAATCAAAACTTGACACACTACAGTTAGCCAGCACCAGAATACTCTAAGAGCAGAACCTCCAAAGTCTACTAGAATGGATGGAATGTAACAGGGATACAGTATGTGAAATGACCTAAAATCTTGCTATTGCTATTGCTCTTTCTGATAATGGTGGTATCATATGAATGTGTTCCATAGACATTTTGGGAACTTCACAAAAATAAGAGTATAAAAAATGTCCGAAACTGCTAAGAAATAGGGTAGAGAGGGAAAAATTCAAATACCATGAACTGAGTCATTACTATTACCCAAGAGGAAGTAATCAGCTCAAGGGTAGTGGATCACTTGGGTTTAGCTGCATGCTGTACTAAAAATTCAAGAAAGCAGCCACAATCTTCCTATTTCCTCAAAGGGAGGAACACCCAATAGAGGACTGGAAAGGGGCCAGGTCCTCAGCATGTGCTTAAAGAATGCTTTCTGATCCTCCCCAACCACCCAACTAGGAGTCTTTCAGAGAGGCTATAACTGAGCCTGGTGACTCATGTCTATGATCTTAGAACTTGGATGGTAGAAATAGAAGAATCATGATTTTGAGCTCTGGGCCACAAAGTATGTTCAAGGCCAGCCAAAGCTAATAAGAAACCCCATTTCAAAAACGCAAGAACTCAATGATAGAGTGCTTGCATAACACTCACAAGGACTGTGCACCATCCCCACCTAGCACCGAGGAAGAGGGGTGTAAAAGGAGTTCTTAATTGGTCTAGATAATAAAAGGCCAGAATCAGATATAAAGGGAAATGCTGAGAGATCAGAGAGAAAAAGCAAACTACAGCACACCTTACCTCCTAAGCATCTCTGCAGAGAAGAAAGTGATTTCCTGTTTGTCCCTGTTTATATCCTGTTACTGCCCAGCTACATCATTTCCTGCCTGTCTATATAAACCTGCAGACCTCTATGGTTAGCTAGTGGCAGTTTCTGCCCAGCTATGTCACTTCCTGTCTGTCTGTTCAGACCTCCAGACCTCTATGATTAGCTAGTGGTAAGCTTTATTCTCTAACCCCCAGACAGGCTTTATTTGTACAAGAAAGATATCACCACAGAAGGGGAAGAAAGACTCTATGAGAGAGAAGTAGGAATCAATTTAAGATTATGTATACCCCAATGGACAAGTGACTTACTATCTTATTTGACAGCTCAAGCTTCCCATTTCTTCCAATGAGGTATTCATTCCATTATTTTCCAGGTTTACTGGGGTATAATTGCTTCTTTGAAGTAACATTCATCATATCCTCTGCACTATAAAGAGAGCTTTATTATATTAATGTCATAAACTTTACACATTAACTTCTTGGTTGTGTAATATTCTACAGGCTACCTTCTCATTTCACTGTTTCCTTGATGTAAAGTTTGAAGTTTGAGTTGATTCTATGTGTTTACTTTTATCTTTATTGCTTTAAGTCCCATATCAAAAAAAAAAAAACACCTCATTACCAACATCAAATTCAATGAGGTTTTTGTTGTACTATTTCTTTTTGTTCTCTAATTTTAGATCACAAATTTAAATTTTTAGTTTTTTTATTAATTTAAAGTTGTTTTGTTGACAGCAGAAAAGTTTAGTTCCATTCTTTCTCCAGTTGGTAACCACTATTCCCACTGAAATTTATAGAAGATGCTGAATTGAGTCAACTTTGTGTACTTGGTACCTTATTAAAGATTGGTGACAAATCTGACTTTATTTCTGGGCTCTCTCTCTCTCTCTCTCTCTCTCACACACACACATATATATATGTATATATACACATATACATATACATATACATATACATATACATATACATATAATGTGTGTGTGTTTGTGTGTGTGTGTGTATGTATGTAATGAAATAAACAATTTAAACAAACCCTCACTGAAATAGAAACAGTAATTTAAAAATCTCCAGCTAGACGACTTCCTGAACATAACTCCAGTAGCACAGAAAATAAGATCAACAAGTAATGAATGGGACTTCCATTCTGCTTCTGTAAGGCAAAGGACACAGTTGACAAGACCAAATGGCAGCCCACAGACTGGGAAAAAATATTCACCAATCCTACATCTAACAGAGGGCTGATCTCCAAAATATACAAAGAACTCAAGATATCACCAAAACACTAAATAACCCTATTAAAAAATGGGGTACAGAACTGAAGAGAGAATTCTCAGTACAGGAAATCAAAAAGGCTAAAAGACACTTAAGAAAGTGCTCAACATCCTTAGCTATCAGGGAAATGCAAATCAAAACAACTTTGAGATACCATCTTACTCTTGCCAGAATGGCTAAAATTAGAAACAACAATGACAACTTATGCTGTAAAGGATGTGGAGAAAGGGGAACACTCTTCCACTGCTGGTGGGGGTGCAAACTTGTACAGCCATTTTGAAGATCAGCATGGCACTTCCTCAGGAAAATGGGAATCAATCTACCACAGGACCTGGCAATTCCACTCTTAGGCATATACCCAAATGATCCACATCCATGCAACAAAGATATCTATTCAACTATGTTCATAGCAGCATTATTTGTAATAGCAAGAACCTGGAAGCAACCTAGATGCCCCTCAACTGAAGAATGGATAAAGAAGATGTGGCACATTTACACAATGGAATACTACTCTGCGGGGGTGGTGGAGATGGAATCTTGAAATTCCCAGGCAAATGGATGGAACTTGAAGAAATCACCCTGAATGAGGTAACCTAATTACAAAAAGAGGAACATGGTATGTACTCACTCATATATGGATTTTAGACATAGAGCAAAGGATCACCAGCTTATAATTCACACCGCCAGAGAAACTAGAATACAAGGAGGATTCTAAGAAATTCATATAAGGTCCCTCATAGAAGGGGAATGGCACAAGATCTTCTGAGCATATTGGAAGTGGGGTGTCAGTCAGTGGAGAGGGAGCGAGGAGAAAGAAACGGGGAGGAGAAGAGAGCATGTGGGACTAGAAAGATTGAGTCAGGGAAGGAATAGAGGAGAAAGAGAGAGAGAGAGAGAGAGAGAGAGAGAGAGAGAGAGAGAGAGAGAGAGAGAGAGAGAGAGAGCATAAAAGAGGGAGCCATTATAGGTTTGAAGAGAATACTGACTCTAGAGAAAGACTGACCCCAACTAACAATTTGAGCAACAGTGGAAAGGCTACCATAAATGCCCTTCCCTGATAATGAGATTGATGACTAACTTATCTACCATCGTAGAGCCCTCATCTAGTAGCTAATGGAAACAGAAGCAGACACCCACAACTAAACACTGAGCCGAACTGGAATCCAGATGCAGAGAGGGAGGACAAGACCAGGCTACAGAAACACACAGAGACAGCTGACCTGAACAAAGAGGAGCTAATGGGCCCTTGAACTAATAGCTGGGAATCCAGCTATTAGTTAGACTGATTCAGACCCCCTGAACATAGGTCTCAGTTAGAAGGCCTGGGTATTCTAAGGGACCTCTGACAGTGGAGCCAGGATATATCCCTGGTGCACAAAAGGACTTTGGGAGCACATTCCCCAGGGAGGGATACTCCCTTAACCTAGAGGCAAGAGGGAAGTCCTAGTCCCTACTCCAAATGACTTGACAGATTTAAATGACCCCTCCTGGAAGACCCTACATATGGAGGGGGATAGGAGGGGAAGATGGTTATGGGTATAGGAGGGTGAGAGAGAGAGAAAGAGGGAAGGAGGGAGGGAGAGAGGGAGGGACGGAGGGAGGGAGGGAGGGAGGGAGGGAGGGACTGGGATCGATAAGTAAAATGAAAATATAAAATAAAAATATTTAAAAATAAAAAAAATCTCTAACTAAATGCATGATATGGAATTATCCCATAGTTCTCCCAGCCCTCCAAAAAAATACTAACTTGAATATACCTCAAATTCTCCCACAGATAGAAACAGGGACATTCCCTGATATTAATATCTACTACCCTGATATTAATATCACACTGAGAGCCAACAAAAAGAAAATTATAGATCAATATTTTTATGAGCATTAGTGCTAAACTTCTCAATACTTGCAGAAAAGAATTATTGCAAATCAAATTTAAGAACACACCAAAAATATTGTCCATCATGATCAAGATGGCTTTATCCAATTAATGTATGGATGTTTCAATATAAATATATAAATGAACATAACTGTCATGGTTATGTTTTTTATTGCTGTGAAGAAACAACATGACCACAGCAACTCTTAAAAGGAAAAGATATTTAATTGGGAATGTCACTTTTTCTTTCCATTGAGTAGTATTTCATTGTGTAAATACACCACATGTTCTTTATCCAGTTGAGGGACATCTAGGTTGCTTTCAGATTCTGGCTATTACAAACAATGCTGCTATGAACATAGCTGAACAGCTGTTCTTGTGGTATGTTCTTGTGCATACATTGGGTACACGCCTAAGAGTGGAATTGCTGGACCTTGAGGTAGACTAGTTCCCTGAGAAACCACCATATTGATTTCCAAAGTGGCTGTACAAGTTGGTGAACAATTCTAAGGAAACAGTGTCTTCTAGACATAACAGGGATGATGTACATATAAACTCACAGAGACTGTAAAAGCATGCACAAGATCTGCACAGATTAAATGCAGACAAAATTCCAGCATTGAAATTCAAAGGCAAATTGATAGAACTAGATGAAACCATCCTGAGTGAGGTAACCCAGTCACAGAAAGACAAACATGGTATGTACTCACTCATCAGACATAAAGCAAAGAATAACCAGCCTACAATCTACAACCCCAGAGAAGCTAGGAAACAAGAAGGACCCTAAGAGAGACATACATGACTCCCCAAGAAGGGAAAAGGGACAAAATCTCCTGAGTAAATTGGGAGTATGGTAGGAGGGAAGTAGGAGGAAGAGGAGGGGAGGAGGGGAGGGGGAGGAGAACATGAGGGATCAGGAAGGTCAAGTTGGGAAAAGAACAGAGAAGGAGAGCAAGAAAAGAGACACCTTAATAGAGGGAGCCATTATGGCCTTAATAAGAAATCTGGCACTAGGGAAGTCTCCAGGAATCCACTAAGAATCTAAGCAAATAGTGGAGAGGTTAACTTAAATGCCCTTCCCCTATAATGAGATTGATGACTACCTTAAATGACATCATAGAGCCTTCATTTAGTAGCTGATGGAAGCAGAAGCAGAGATTCACAGCTAAGAAATGAGCTGAACTCCTGGAATCCACTTGTAAAAAAGGAAGAGTGATGAGCAAAGGGGTCAAGACCATGCTGAGGAACTCAAAAAACAAAACAAAACAAACAAACAAACAAACAAACAAAAAAAAAAAACAGCTGACCTGATCAAGTAGGAGCACACAGTTCCCAGACTGACAGCTGGGAAACTCCCATAAGACGGAACCAGGTCCCCTGAACGTGGGTGTCAGTTGGGGAGCTTGAGTAGTTTGTGGGGCCTCTGGCAGTGAAACCAGTATTTATCCCTAGTGCATGAATCGGCTTTGGGAGCCCATTCCCTATGGAGGGGTACTTTCTCAGCCTAGATAGGAAGGGGAGGGCCTAAGTCCTGCCCCAAATGATATGACAGATTTTGATGCTCCCCCATGGGAGGCCTCATCCTCCCTAAAGACTGGATGGGGGTGGTGGAATGGGGGGATGGTGAGGGGAATGGGAGGATGGAGAGAGAGGGAACTGAGATTGGTATTTAAAATAAGATTGCTTTTAATTTAAATAAAAATTAATTTTTAAAATAATCATTGACTATAACATTGTAGAGAAAAATTCCACCTGACTTATATACTTTCATCTTCCTAGATGTTTTGTAAGAGCATGGTCAGCAGCAAGAACTGAATATATTTAAAAAAACAAACATGGTTATTCTTCTATCACTTACCTTCTCCATAGTAGCTAAGAAAGATAGCTATCATTAAACCAAATGAATGAAAACTTGAAACAAATGATGAAGTAAAAACTTCTCAGGTAGTTGCTCATACATGTCAGTGTAAGAGGAAATAGAAACCCAGAGTTTAAGGTGAAACAAATTTCAAATTATTATTAATTTTTACTGTATTTTTAATAAGTATGTTTATGTTGTCCTCCTACTCAGGCAAAATAATTGAAAGGATCTTTATTTTATAAACAGATAAGAAGTTCTGAGCCTGTTTAAGTTCTGCTGCTTAAACTTGTTCTTAGAAATCAGCCCTGCCTTAGGCAGATGATGAGCATCAGACCTGCCCACACATAGCCTTACACATTGATGAATAAAGTCCAAACATAGAGACACTAAGAACACATGAGACCTGTATGTGCACTCATTCAAGTAGTTTACAACAAATGCCAGATAATTTCTAAGTTAGGATCCCATCTCTTGATAACATGCAGGAAACAAAGGAAACATGTGATTCTTAAGAGTTCCTGAAGCAAATATTTTATTTTATTTAGAACCTTACCTTTCACAAGATCTAATACTTTGGATATCTTAACTTTAGATAATCCTTGGGTGTGGGTGTGGGTGGGTGGATGGGTGGGTACACACTTTATATGTGGGTAAATTTGCATATTCTTTAGTGTGGGTGAATGTTGGTGTGTGTGTGCACATGTATAAATGTGTATGAAGAAGCTAGAAATTGACACTAGGCATTTTCTTTGATCCATCTAAAAGACAGGATTTCTCACTGAACCCCAAGATCTATGATTCATCTAGTTCATCTATCTAGTTTGCACTAGGGATCTCCTGATGCCACCTATCTAGCAATGGGCTTACAGTTGGGATGCCACACCCACCCAACTTTTACATGAGTGCTGGGGTTCAAATTCCAGTGCTTATACTTGTGAAGAATGCAATTTATTCACTAAGCTATCTTCCTAGTTCCTTTACATTTTCTATTTTAAAGTATTTATTTTGTCAGGGAGTAGTGGTACATACCTCTAATCCCAGAACTTGGGAAACAGGTAGATCTCTGTGAGTCTGAATATGAGACCAAGCTGGTCTACAGAGTGAATTCTAGGGCAGCCAGAACTACACAATAATGCCCTGTCATTAAAAAAACAAACAAATAAACAAAAAAAAACAGAACAAAAAATTTATTTCAGGGAGTGTTAGGGGTTGATAATGCATGTCCCCTAATTTCATCCTACCTGGAAGTTCTCCTTAGAAAATGTCATGTTTTCACCTTTCTTGTCCTGACACCAAAGTAAATTATGTTACTCTGTCATCTTCCATGTTTCCCTTTATATAATTAGCAGTTCAATAAGACTAGGGAAGCTACCAAACTTACCATGGACTAATGAGTCAATATGCCAAGAGCAAAAGAAAAGCACCAAGGGAGGGAATTTTTTATGATAATGCATCAAATGCAAAATCAATTAAAACATGAAGGTCTTTATAGAATAACATCTTCTTTGGCTTCATATGCTACTAAGTTACTTGCACTAATTTGGGTCATAAATTTCACTCAAAAGTCTAAAGGGTAAAAGTTTGATCCCTAAAGGACTGTTTTTGAGAGGTGTTGAAACTCTTTAGCTCAGAATCTTACAAAGATATTTATTGACGTTTGCCACAAAATGGCTTGTTGGGACTCTAGTCCTATTCTCCCATTTTTGCTTCATGGTTATGAAGTGAAAAGTTTTGTTTCACCTGCTCCCTAAGGGATAGCTTCAAAGTGCAAGAAGGTGCCATGAAGGCTTCCAAAAGAGGAAGCAACCAAGAGGCCTATGCATGCATGACACCCATGGACCACATCAAGGACCAACATGGCAAGATAACCCTAAGGATGCAGTGGTAACCAACTGCACACTAATTAGAATTAAGACCCTCTCAACAAGAAGGAGACCATACCTGATATTTGAAATTCAGTGCTAGTGAAGTCATGGTTATTAGAGGAGACTATACAACCACTAATTTACTAAACCTGCATAATCCTTAACAACAACCCATTAAAATTTTTCCTAATACCAACCAATAAGTATAGTATTTACCCCTCATCAAGGAAACTTCTCTTTGCAATGGACAGAGAGCACTACAAAAAAACCACAACCAATCAAAATACAGAATTATAAAGCCCAAGGAAGTGTCTAATTGATAAAGCTACAAAATACTCCCACACCCAAGGCACAGAATACATTGTGGAAGAAAGAGCAGAAAGATTTTAAGAGCCAGAGGATTGTGGAATTTGCTGTGAGATTATGTTTCCTAGTAATATCAGAAGTTGCATCTGTAACATCTCATCAGCACAACTGCTCAAAACATAAGATGACCAAAGAGGACACTAATAAACATGCCAAATATCTTGTGACAGGCAAAGCCCATAAGAACTTAACCCTACCCAAAGAATTATACACAATGAAAAAAGCTGGGAAAGGGAATGGTGTTTTTTCTCCATGGATAAGCTCACAAATTGGTTTGTTCAATGCTAGTCATACCTGAAAATATACACAATAACAATTGGTGAAAAACGAGTCAGTAACTTTGAAGGAGAGTGGAGAGTGATATATGGGAATATTTGGAGGAAGGAAAGATAAAGGAGAAATGTGCCAGGAGTAATTGTGGCATAAGTCTTAGAGATTGCCAGCCTTTTCTTAGAATAGCCCATTGAGTTAGAAGATTGCTACCTTCAGTCCTAATCTATCTCACCCCACCCCTCCAACTCTCCTGAGAAGTAGAATTTAGGGCTTATAGGAATGCAGTTAGGTTACTTGGGAACCTTCCTTATGCAGTTAGGGCTTTTAGCAACTCCAGAGACCTCTTCCCCTGCTAACAACCTGCTTATCTCTACTTGCATTTCCTCTTAGCCGATTTTCTGCTCACCTATGATTAAGAACACCAAGCAGTTCAGTTACCAGGCAACAACCTCCCCCCATCTGAATCCCGACCTCACCTAGCTCCCCGCCCTAACCACTATATAACATCCTTGAGGAAAGTAAAATTTTGCAGCTTGATCAGAAAGCCTGTCTTTCTGCCTGTTTCTCATGTCTCCTGTCCTTCATTCCAGGTCCTTTGGGGTTCAGACCTTCATTACTGCCCCACTTGTCAGGGCAATGTTGTAACTATATTGTAATCGCAAAAATTTTTGTTCCATTTAAAAAATGTTTTGTTTCACCATAGGTTCCTAACATGATGTGCTGTGCCACTATAGGTCCAAAAGAAAGGGGTGAATTTATCATGGATTTGAGCCTCTAAAACTTTTAGCCAAAATAATCCCATTTTCTTTATAAGTTAATATCCATGATATCCAGTATCACAACATTCAGGGAATGACATATAATATGGGCATCTGCATATGCATTTTAGTTCTCATGCCCAACCTTCCATAGGGTGCACATGGATAAACTAAAATAAATATACACAGAATATTTGAGTCATATCTGAGGGCCACTGGGCCTGGGAACACACTGAACAAGCAATAAGAAAGCTCACACTTTATCCTAGAGACAAATCTTTTTCCTGTCATAATGTGGAGACACATCTCAAATGAAGAGGATTCAGGGATTGGAACACTGGATGAGATTAAGTATTGGGGTCCACAAAAATGGCTTGACTTCATCTGAAGGTCAAGGAGTTCAAAACTATCCTTACTCCTAAAGGTCTAAGGCGTGGCTACTGTAGAATGTTTGGTCTTGGTCATGAATGTCTTATTTAAATAATCTAAATAACAAGAGACTTGATCTGAGGTGTTGTTACTCTTAACCCTCAAGGCCAGATAATGAGATTTAGTCTAAGGTGTAGTTACTAAATGTTTGGAAAACTAAGGAAGAAAGTCTGTTTCTTCATTATATCATGATAAAGAGGATTTTTTCCATTTCCCCCTTTTTGGTTGGGGTATAAAAGAATGTTGAGAAATAAACTTGGTGTGTTCAGTATCTGCTGGGTTGCCCTCCTGATTCTAGCTTGTGTCTCTGTGTTTTCCTTAGCATCTTTACCTGCAATTTCTCAATCCATACTCTCCATCTCTGGCATGAACCAGGCAAGTTGGATGGACATGACTGAAGTCCCACAAAGTCAGATTGCTACAGATTTGTACCACAACATGGGGCTGCTAAAGATGGTACTACTACAATTAAGTACAAGAAACTTCCACAGGAAAGGCTGGATAATTACAAAATTTATTAAATTCAATGTAGATGTTCTTTTGAGTTTTTATAGATAATTTTTAAAGTTTTCTACCAAACCAACTAGTGGTTACTAGTTGAAATTTTTCTTGCTATATAAATGAAGTTTTGTTACCATTACTCTTTATTAGGTAGTAATTGATCCATTTTGATCAAATTATAAATGAAATTAAATGAGGTCTAATATTCACACACCATTTGGAAATGCACAAACTATGCATTTGTAAAGTTCTTTGTTTTCATATAAATATTTCCCGTAGTCTATTTTTAAACATGCAAGACCATAAAATTTTAGGTGGGATGGCTATAATGACAGGAATCCATGGCAAGAATCCACAGATAAGCCCTTAAACTAACACCATCAAAAAATGCAAAGCTCCAGGGTAAGAAAGAGGCTTGTCATATCATTTGAGATGTAGCTTTTATGTTCTGACATTAGTACTAGCCCCAACTTTTGTTCTACCACAAGGTACCCTATATATCAGGAAATAGTCAAGTCCCATGTCTGTAAACATTTCTGCTTTGCAAAAAAATAGAAAGTAAGTAAATAAATGAAAACACTTGGCTATATTTACATACACCCACTCACACCTTACTTTTATCATGCAGTTTGCATAAAAAAAAAAAAAGACCCACAAGTCATTTAGTCAAGTGACAGCTTCAAGACCAGATGCCAAGAACTATAGAGCTGGGGTTGTATGGGAGTCTAGAGATGTTCACAGCATACCTTTCTGCCTCTTTGGGCACTCTGTTATAAACTTTATCAAAGAATTCAAGAAAGAGCTCATGTACTTTGAGAGAATAAACACCTGAGTGATACCCAAGAAAACACAAAGCTGATGAAAATGATGCAGACAATCCAAGATTTGAGAATGGAATGCAATACAGAGATAGAAATAGTGAAGAGATCTCAAGCTGTAATGAACATGTAACTGAAAAACCAATAATCCAACTAGAAAACTCAAATAAAAGCCTTACAAGTAGAATGTATCAAGCAGAAGATAGGATTTAGATGGAATAAGCAAAATTAAAATATTTTAAATAAAGAACAAGAAAAGTAACATGTAAGAATTACTGAATGTCATAATAAGAACAAACTTTCAAATTACAGGAAGAGATAAGGGAGAAGAATCCCAGATTCGAGGTGTAGATGAGATTTTCAATAAGTTTACTGAAGAAAATTTTACCAAATGAAGGCAAAACATCAATATACACATCAATACAAGAACACACAAGACACAAGATAGACAAGACAAAAAATAAAAACATTTCATAACATAGTTAAATCACTAAGTATACAGAACAAAGTGTTTTGAAAGTTGCAGGAAAACACATTAGAATAACAACTCATTTACAAAGAAAATTTTGAAATAGAGAAGAGACTGACGCAATTTATTCCAAGTCCCAGAATACAACAGAATCCAACTAAGACTAATATACCCAACAAAACTATCTGTCATAGTTGAATAAGGAAAAACAAACAACAAAAAACTTTTCATAGAGTATACAACCTAAAAATTTTATATCTAAGAAAAGAAATCTTACATACATACATACATACATACACATATATACATACAAGAGGCAATATTTCAAGTTAAAGAGAGGAGTGAGCATAGCTAAGGGACTACAGAAATGAATACAAAGATATAATTACTGAAACTCAAAGCACCAATGAGAATACAAACAACACCCACAATCAGCCAGGTGTAGTAGCTTTAATCCTCGTACTTGGGAGGCGGAGTCTCTGTGAGTTAGAGGTCAACTTGATCTATATAATGAGACTCTGTCTCAGGGGAAAAAAAGGAAAAGAAAAACAAAGAAAAAAACCTACCTGCTCTTTACTAGACACTCAGCTTTAAAGATAGTCACTGACTTATAGTGAAAGGATAAACAAAAGTACACCAATCAAACAGGACCAAGGAGTAAGTAGCCATTCTATCTTAATATCTGAAAAAAATAGACTTCCCACTAAAATTAATCCAAAAAGATACAAAGGGACACTTCATTATAGTCAAGAAAACATTTAACTCTGGGGTACCAAATTTCAAAAAAAATTATTACTAGATTGCAAACACATATTACCATCAACGAATCAATACTATGTTTTCTCTAATAAACAGATCCTTTGGATGGTAAATAAGGAGAGAAATGTCAGAACTAATTGACATCATACATCAAATGTAATTAAGATTTCCATATATCCATAGACTATTGCACCCAAACACCAAAGAAAATACATTTTACTCAGCATCACATGAAAGATTCTCTAAAATAGACCACATTCTGGTACACAAAACAAATACTTACAAAATTAGAACAATTGAATTAACTCCAAGTATCCTATCCTGTCAATCACTCAATAAAACTTAAAATCAACAGCAAAAAAAACTCTAATAAATACATTAACTATGGAGATTAAATAACTCATTGCTGAATGATGAATGGGCCAAATAAGAAATCAAGAAATTAATCACAAGTTTCTGGGAACTAAATAAAAATATAACACACCAAAATCTCTGAACACATTTTGAAAGCAGCTCTACAAATCAAGTAAACAATATGTCAAGCTTCAGTCTTATAAATTACATTGTTGGGAATTTCTAGTTTGCAATGAAGATCAGCCTATGAGATGTGATAACAGCAGTTATTTCTCAAAATGTACAGAAGTTTAAGATTAAAAAGAGGGGTGGTTACCAGAGTGTGGAAAGGTGAGCTGGCCTACAGACAGAAAAGGGATAATCAACAGGCAAAAAAAATTACTTCTAATGTACAGTTTTTTAGCTAAGTCAATTTACTATAAATATGTGTGAATATTATAATATTAATATGCTTCTTCTCTTGCAACAATAATATATTTCAAAATGCTGGCAGGAAGGATTTAATATCTATAACCAAAAGAGATAATGTACATTTGAGACAATGGTTTAAAAAAAAAGGCAAATTATATGTATGATTAAAAAATAGAAAAATCATAAGTCAATGATTTAATGATGCAACTCAACAATTTTTAAAACCCAAAATAAACCAAATCTAAACTCAGTGATGGAAAAAAATAATAAAACCCAAAGCATAAGTTAATAAAGTGGAAATAAAACAATACAAAGAATGAACAAATTTAAGAGCTGGTTCTTTGAGAAAATAAACAAGATTAACAGGCCTTTGGCTCAACAAACCACACAAAAGAAAGACCCAAATTAATAAACTCAGAAATAAATAGGAAAATATTACAACAGACACCAAATAAATTCAGAATATTTAAGGGAGTATTTTTAAAAATGTACTACATTAAGCTGGAAAACTTTTTTGAAAAATGGATGAATTTTTAGATTCAGTCAAACCACCAAAATTAAACCAAGAGATGTTGACAACCTTTAAAAAAAATCCATAAAACTTGAGAAGAAATAGTAATAACAAACTTTCCAACTAAAAAAATGTTCAGAGCTAGATGGATTCAGAGTATAAGTCTACCAGACATTCAAAGAAGTTCTACAGCAGTATTTATCCCTAGTATACAAATGAACTTTGAGAGACCATTCCACAAAGAGGGATACTCCCTCAACCTAGACACACAGGAGAGGGGCTAGGCCCTGCTCCAAATGACATAACAGACTTTGAAGACTCCCCATGGAAGGCCTCACCCTCCCAGGGAGCAGAAAGAGGATGGGATGGGAGTTGGGGGAGGGAGGGGAACAGAGGAGGAGAAGAGAAAGAGGGAACTGGGATTGACATGTAAAACAAGTTGTTTCAAATTTAAATAAAAATAATAATAAAATAAACAAAGAAAATCTACAATCAAACCTTATTTAAATATTTTTTTAAAAAATAGAATCAACTCCTAACTCCTATTAAGGCAGTGTCACTCTAATGTCAGAACTAAGGTAATGATATGACACTGATTTAAAGAAAGACAAGAAGGCCAATATTCTTGATGAACATAGAATTAAAGCATTAGCTATCCTAGTCCTCATACTGGGTTGCCTTTGCTCAGCCTTAATACAAGGGGAGGAACTTAGTCTTACTACAACTTGATATACCATGCTTTGTTGATACCCATAAGAGATCTGACCCTTTCTGAACAGAAACAGAAGAGGAGTGGATTAGAGGGTGTAGGTGGGGCAAGGGGAAGTGAGGAATACTGAAAGGGGCAATCCAGATGCCAAAAGCAAATGTCTCATGCTCTCTCTCATCTGAGGTTCCTTGCTCCTAATCTTCAAATGTGAGTAACTGCAGAAAACAGTAAAATACAGGGACAATTAATTGTAGGTTCAGGGTTAGGGAGCAATAGGAAGAAGACCAACAGGGTACAAATGATCTAGTGATAAAAATGGAAAAATTAAGGGGGTCTTTAATTGGGGAGATAAATATGAGAAAAGGAGTGAGGAGGGTAAAAATAGTTAAAGCTGTCTGAAAAGTTGTAAGGAATTCTGAAATATGCACATAGAGTTTAAGTGAAAATTTTCCATCTCAGTTGTCAATGCTTTTCCCAAGAACCATAGACCACCTAAGAAAAATTTCAACACCATTCATGAGAATCCCTATTTTGAGATGTTGGTCAGGGTTGTCCAAAGAACTCGTAAAGCATCTTCGACTATTGCTGTTGTCTTTGGCTGCCTCATAGGCTAAAGTTTAGTCCCTACTGCTGAAGATGTTCTATACTTCAGACCATAAGGCCTGGAGGCCCTGTAATTGGATCTTCCTGGAATGCCTCCTTTCAGAGAAGTAGTTTTCATTGTACCAGAATGTCCCATGCATGCATCCAGGTTTGTCATTTTGAGTTTGTGTGGTTTGAAACAGTTATTGAACCTTCTAATCCTCTATTTCCTCATAGAATACATGGATAAGAGGCTTGGTGCTTGACAGGATAGGATGACTCCATTCAAAGTCAATGTACACGAGATATAGACTGCAAAAACACAAAGTTCTCCATTTTTCCTTCTATGACTTTTCTGCCAATAGAATGTGGTAGAAGTATCATAATGCTGATCTCTAGAGCCTGAATATTCTCTCACTGCCCCCTCTAAGAGCCCCACTGCTGCTTTGTGAACACTATGGAACTGATCTATTGGTACCGGTTACTATTTGGTCCTCTATCACCCAACTGCTAGATACCTGGGTTACATTCTCTGAGGCCAGCCAACCTCAGTCATTCACAGTTGACCTTAGATGAGTGAATCTGCTATGCCAAGTTCAGCCATACTGAGTCCCCTTACCCAGATATTCCTGAGTAATAGATGATTCTTGATTTAAGATTTTTGTCTTTGTCATCTCAGGTTACTGCCACAAAACAAAACAGACTGAATGAATAGATGGATGTTTGTTTCTCCATCATGACTTTTGAGAAGTAGCTGACCTGGTTCTTGGTAATAACTTACTTCCCAGCTTGTCTTCTTCCTGTCCTAACATGGCAGGAGGAGAGATTTGGGCTATTACTGCTGTTTATAAGGCCCAGAATCCCATCTGTGGCCTTTACTCTGATAATCTCCTCCAAACTCAATCACCTCCCCCAAACCCTGACTCCTACTCCTGTCACATTTGAGCATTGGGGCTTCAACATATGTATTTGGGGCAAAGAGAGACCCAAACATGCAGTTTACACCAGCCATTATGCCTTGAAGTAATTTGTTAGCTGAAGAACAAACCCTAATTATTATCACATGAGACACTTCAACTGGCAAAAGTAAGTGCTTAATAAATGCATCAAAGAATTATTGCTCTTCACAACAATTAAAAAATTTCTCATCTAACATATAAATTTAAAGCCTGTGAAATAATAGTACAGATATCTTCAGTACTTTATGGCCCTTAAGAGAAACACGTATCATCTTTAAACAAACCAATCTCAACAAATGTTTCTAATTTATTCATTGTTCATGATTTTAGCTGAGACTGATGTCTTGAGCCATTTTCTTTCATGTGGAAAATGGTTTGTAAGAAATAAAAAGTTGGTGAACAATGGGAAAGTTTCATTCTTTTTCATTATGAAGCCACAGAGTTGGAGATCAATGGTAGCAATAGAACTTCCAGAGAGATCTCTGAGATGATAACATTTCTTAGAATCGTGGGCTTTCATCCCACCTATAGTAGCATGAAGCCTGAAATAGAAAAGGTTAAAAGGTTAATGGAAATCAGGGAGAAGGATGATACAAAAAAATCCAAGAGCTAAATAATATCTTTTGTGGATGAGACGTTAATGGGCTCACCATGTGTAATGACCTGAGTAGCTTATTTTCAATGTTGTCCTGCAGTGAGGATCCATAAAGATCCTTCACACTCCTGAGTTCTGTGGTTGTCAAGAACTTCAGGGACAGGACATAGCAGGACATTCTGAGTTCACTGCTTTCTTCTCTACCCATTTCCTTCCACTTAATTTTTCAATCTGATATGAGCATACAGTTATTCAAACAAATAACTAATTGTCCCACATTGGTTGAACTATAATGCCATAAAAGCAAGTCCACAGGCATCCCAATCCCCCTTGCACCAAGCATACCAACAAAGGACAGCAGAGAGTGTTGTTTCTTGGATATCTTTATCATTTGTATATATGAGAGATACTGATTTTTTGCATTAATCTTGTATCCGGCCACATTACTGAAGATGTTCATTAGCTGTAAGAGTTCCCTGTAGAATTTTTGGAGTCACTTATGTTTACTATCATGTCATCTGTAAGTGGGAAAAATTTGACTTCTTCCTTTCCAATTTGTATCCCCTTGATCTCCTTTTGTTGTCTTATTGCTCTAGCTAGAGAAATTGAATAAATATGGAGAGAGTGGACAGCCTTTTCTTGTCCCTAGTTTTGATAGAACCACTTTGAGTTTCTCTCTATTTAATTGTGTTGACTGTTGGCTTGCCATATATTGCTTTTATTATGTTTAGATATATTCCCTTTATCCCTGATCTCTCTAAGACTTTTATTATGACAGTGTTGGATTTTGTCAAAGGCTTTTTCAACATCTAATGCGATGATTACATGTTTTGTTTTGTTTCAGTTTGTTCATATGATGGACTACATTGACAGATTTTCATATGATGAACCATCCCTACATCTCTGGGATGAAGCCTACTTGGTCATGGTGAATAAGGTTTTTTTTGGTTTTTTTTTTTTTTTTGATGTGTCCTTGAAAAGCCAAGAACCAAAATTATTTGCCAGATATTTTATTGAGTATTTCTGCATCAATGTTCAAAAACAAGATTGGTTCATAGTTCTCTTTCTTTGTTGCATGTTTATATGGTTTGTGTATCAGGGTAACTGTAGCATCATAAAAAGAGCTTGGCATTGTTCATTCTTTTTCTATCGTGTGGAATAATTTGAGGATCATTGATATTAGCTCTTTGAAATTTCATACTGAAACCGTCTGACTTTGAGCTTTTTTTTTTTTTTTTTTGGTTGAGAGACTTTTAATGACTGTTTCTAATTACATAATGGTTATAGGTCTACTTAAATTGTTTATTTGGTCTTGGTCTTGATTTAATTTTGGTATACAGTCTACTTAAATTGTTTATTTGGTCTTGATTTAATTTTGGTATATAGTACCTATCAAGAAAGTTGTCCATTTCTTTTAGATTTTCCAATTTTGTGGAGTGCAGGTTTTAAAGTATAACCTAAAAATTCTCTGGATTTCCTTGGAATCTGTTGTAATGCCCTCCTTTTCATTTCTGATTTTGTTTTGGTTAGTTTGGATAAGGATTTGTCTATCTTATCAATTTGTCAAAGCATCAACTATTTGTTTCATTGGTTTTTTGTATTGTTCTCTTTGTTTCAATTTTATTGATTTCAGCCTTGAGTTTGATTATTTCCTGCCATCTGTTTCTCCTGGATGAGTTTGCTTCTTTTTGTTCTATGGCTTTCAGGTATGCTGTTAAGTCACTTATGTGCGATATCACCAAATTCTTTATACGTAGTACTATGAATTTTCCTCTTAGTACTACTTTCAAGTGTCCCATAAGTTTGGGTATGTTGTATATTCATTTTCATTGAAATATAGGAAGTCTTTAATTTCTTTATTTCTTCCTTGATTCAATGGTGGTTCAGTTGAGAGTTACTCAGTTACCATGAGTTTGTGGGCTTTCTGCAATTTGTGTTGCTGTTAAACTCTAACATTAACACATGTTGATCCAATTTTTGTTGTATCTCTTGACATTTGTTTTATGATCAAGTATGTGATCACTTTTAGAGAAGGTTCCAAGAGGTGTTAAGTAAGAACAAGGTATATCCTTTTACTTTAAGGTGAAATATCCTGTAAATGTCTATTATATCCATTTGAGTTATAAAATCTATTAGTTACTTTGTTTCTTTGTTAAATTTCTGTCTGGTAGACATGTCCACTTGTGACAGTGGAGTGTTGAAGTCTTCTACTATCAACTTGTGGGGTTCGGTGTCTGATTTAAGCTTTAGTAATATTTCTTTTACAAATATGGGTTCCCTTGTATTTGGGACATAGATGTTCAGAATTGAGACTTCATCTTGATGGATTATTTCCTTTGATAAATATGAAATGCCCTCTATCTCTTTTGGTTAACTTTTTAAAATTCTTTTTCATTAGATATTAGGATAGCAACACCAGCTTGCTTCTTAGGTACGTTTCATTGAAAAATCTTTTCCCAACTCTTTACTCTCTGGTAATATCTGTCTTTAAGTTAAGATGTGTTTCTTGTATACAGCAGAAAGATGGGTCCTGTTTTCACATCCATTCTGTTAGCCTGTGTGTTTTTATTGGCGGATTGAGTCCATTGATATTAAAAGATATTATTGAACAGTGATTGTTAATTCCTGTTATTTTTAGTTTGGGTGGTGGTAGTAGTAGTAATAGTGTGTGTGTGTGTGTGTGTGTGTGTGTGTGTGTGTGTGTGTGTGTGTGTGTTTCCCTTCTCTGGGTTTTGCTGTTGTGAGATTGTCTATTTCTTGTGTTTTTGTGGATGCAGCTAAGTTCCTTGGGTTGAAGTTTTTCTTCTAGTACTTTTTGTATTACTGGATTTGTGGATAGGTATTGTTTAAATTTGGATTTGTCATGAACTATCTTGTTTTCTTCATCTATAGCGATTGGAAGTTTTGCTGGGTACACTAGTCTGGGCTGGCATTTGTGATCTCTTAATGTATGCATAACATCTGTCTATGACCTTTTGGCTTTTACAGTCTACACTGAGAAGTTGGGTGTAATTATGATAGATCTGCCTTTATATGTTACTTAGCCTTTTTCCTTTGCAGCTCTTAAAATTCTTTATTACGTATGTTTAGTGTTTTGAATATTTTGTGGTGAAGGGACTTTTGGGGGAGGGTTCAGCCTATTTCATGTTCTGTAAACTTCTTGTACTTTCATAGGTTTGTCCTTCTTTAGGTTAGGAAAGTTTTCTTCTGTGAAGTTGTTGAATATGTTTTCTGTGCCTTTCAGGAAGAATTCTTCTCCTTCTGTCTCTATTATTTTCAGGTTTAGTCTTTTAATGGTGTACCAGATTTCCTGGATGCTTTGTGTTAAGAACATATTGAATTTAACATTTTCTTTGGCTGATGAATCTATTTCCTCTATTGTATCTTCAACAACTCAGATTCTGTCTTCCATTTCTTGTATTCTGTTGGTGATACTTACATCTGTAGTTCCTGTTCACTTCTCCAGATTCTCTGCTTCCAGAATTCCCTTGATATATAGTTTCTTTATTGTTTCTATTTCAATTTTCAAGTCTTGAACCCTTTTCTTCACCCATTCGATTATTGGTTTTGTTGTTGTTGTTGTTTGTTGTTTGTTTGCTTGCTTGCTTGCTTTTGTTTTTCTTGGCTTTCTTTAAGGGGTTTGTTGATTTCTTCCAATTTTTGTCTTTTCCTCAATTTCTGTAAGATTTTTCATTTCCTCTTTAAGAGCCTCTATCGTCTTCTTATAGTAATTTTAAATTCATTTCCTTGTGTTGTAGCTGCATTGGAATGTTCAGGCCTTGCTATTGTAGGTTCTTGCAGTGCCATATTGCTCTTTTAGTTGTTGAATGTATTCTTATACTAGCATTTATTCATCTGTTTCTCCAACTGGTGTAGTTTGTGCCAGTGCCAGTGCCCGTGCCTGTTCTTCCAGCTTGTGTGGCTTGGACCTGTGCTTATATATTCTACTGGAGTTGCAGGAGAGGGGTGGACACAGAGAGGATTTTCAGTTGCCTGCTGGTGGGAACTGCACCAGTAGTGAAGTTTCACCAGAGGTACGGGCAGAGTCCAGCTGCCTTGCTGGAGCTGGGATAGAAGGAAGAGGCACAGCGGATGTGTCCTGGGTTTAGTTAGGATCTGGACTTTGGGGACAGTCCAGAAGGGAGGCTGAGCACTAATCTGTTTTTCCAACTGCTATGGTTTGTACCTGTGTTTTTGTAGTCTTCTGGGGTTTTGAGGAAGGGCTATCCACAAGGAGGGTGTTCAAGTGCACGGGGTTGGGCAGTAGAGTGGTTCTTGGAGGGACAGAGTTCAGTTGCTGGCAAGGAGGGGGGCATAGTCCAGAGGCAGGTGTGTCACCTGCTTGCCAGCTGGTGGGAACTGGTACATACATATTCTATGTATGTGAATAGGAGCTAGAGAGATGACTCATGGCTTAAGAGTACTTACTGTTTGTACTAGTTTGTTATTGCTATGATAAAACACCATGAAGAAGGCAGAGCTTATTTGGGCTTGTGAATTCAAAGGTTAGAGCAGAAGTGTGGTACCAGAAGGAAGAACCTGAGAGTCCACATTTTGAACTGCAAGCAGGGCATATTGAATAAACTAAAAAATGGTGCCAGTCTTTAAATTCTCAAAGTCTTCTTCTAATGGCATACATATTCCAGCAAGGTCACATCTACCCAAATAGCACTACCAACTAAGAAACAAGCATTCAAATGCTCAAGATTTGGGGGTGGGGGGTATCTGATTCAAGTTACCATACTATTCTTTCAGAAGATCAGAGTTCTGTTTCTGGCACCAATGTAGAGTAACTGACAACTGGCCTTAACTCTAGCTCCAAAGGAACCCAAAACCTTCCTCTGCCTCCATGGGAACCTGCAGAAATGCCACACACACACACACACACACACACACACACACACACACACACACCTACATGCACACACATGAACACACACATAAGAACTAAATAAAATACTTGATTGATAGAGGTTACACATACCCAGATATTCACATAGAGATATTTTCAGTATCACTGTAAATAATCTCTAGATTATTTTCAGCGTCTGATCTAGGGTAAACACAAACACCCAATTCCACAGATACTCATGTAGAATTTTATACTGTATAAACTAGCATATTATTTGTATATAATCTATGTACATCTTCCAGTATATCTTATCTCTGGATATGTCATTTGTTTGTGCTTTGAGCCCAAGATGGCCTTGAAATCATGATCCCCCTGACTCAGTCTCCTCTATGGTAGGATTCCAAGTATTTTCCTCCATACTCTAACAATGTAAATTTTATATAAATAATAGTTATATTGTATTATTTGAAAAAGAAGAATAAAAAGCATGCACATATTTAGTATAAACATAATTTTGTTCCAGTATTTTCTGCCAATGATTTTTTTTTTATGTCCAAGGAGGTATAATCCTTAAATACAGAAGTATGTGTGTGTTTCTCTCCCCCACTTATCTCTCTCTCTCTCTCTCTCTCTCTCTCTCTCTCTCTCTCTGTGTGTGTGTGTGTGTGTGTGTGTGTGTGTGTGTGTGTGTGTGTGTGTGATTGTTGATAATGTACCTTAAGATCACATCGTAATCAATGACTATTTTCAAAGTCCAGGTCTTACTGGGAAAGTAACCCCTAAATTTAAATAAATCATTACTAATCTGAAATCCAATCACACTGAAATAAGTTCAACCTCTCTTTTTCTTTGACAACACAAAACATGCAGATCTCTCCCAGCCATTCACTGAGAAATTATTTGTCAAGAACTTCACAGAGACCGGACATTAAGCCAGGCCCGGGAAGCCAGCAAACTCAATTCCACATCACAGACAAGTATGACTTGGGCAGAGAGCTGAGCTTTTTATTTGCCAAGAAGCCAGTCTTCATTGTTAAGCACAGTGGTGGGAATCATCTACTGCATCTGTGTTGTCTTGTGCTTTGAAGCAGAAGATTTAGTTCTGGGCCAGAAGAGTCAATACCTTCTATATCAATACCTTCTGCAACATTCTGCTTTTTAAAGGTTACTTTAGAGAGGTATTATTCTTCCTTTTACAAATTCTGAACCACTAAGTGTTTGTGCTATGATTTGGATCTAAAAATAAAGTGTCCACTCCTACCTGGTTAGAAATAGCATCAAAATGGAAAAGTTGGGGCAAAAGCACATTAATCAGAAATTGTGTAAGACATCAACAGATGGCCTAATCTTCACAGCACTTTTGTCCACAGGAAAGCTGGCAGTATGTTATCACCAGTGGCACATGGCAATAGCTTCCTTTGTATACTTAACAATAGCTTTTCACTATAGTGACTCCCTGAAAGTTGAACTGCTAAGCCAGTAGGGATTTCTTTTTCCTATGTGCTAAAAGCAACTACTCAATGTGACACTGTAGGACATCTGCCAAAGGTCTTGTCCAGGCAAAGTCCCTTAAACACATCACCACATGATATGAGCCATGAAGCCTCAGGTGCCACCTGTCTGGTCCCACCTCCTTGCAAGAGTCTCAGTGATCCCTATTGACATCTGCTGGAGCACCACTTTCTAGTGACTCTGCTAGGCACTTTCACACTTGTCCATCTCAGCTCACCTTAGCAAATTCAGTGAAATGGTTCCACCCACTGTAACACAAGTTAAAAGCTTGTGAGCCTACTTCCAGAAAACATCAACACCATGACAGCCAATGGGAGTATAGACATCCACCCTCCCAGGGCTGTAAGAAGGAACCAACACAAGAATGGCAATGAAGGCTGTAGTGGGATGATCAGGATCTTGGCACTAATGAAGTAGCTCTTCTTCCACCAGCTTACTTACTGGCAGGAATGGTCTAGTGGATGGCCATATAATAAAGCCCTGTCATTCTGACAGCCAAGGCCAACTAGGGAGCAGAGAAAGGGAACTGTACTAAATAGTATTATGTCAACTTGACACAAGTTAGAGTCATGAGAGAAAGGAGCTCAACTGAGAAAATATCTCCATAAGATCGGGCTGTAGGCAAGTTTGTAGGGTAATTTCTTCATTAGAATTGATGTGGAAAGGCCAAGTCCACTGTGGGTGGTGTCATCTCTGGGCTGGTGGTCCTGGGTTCTATAAGAAAGCAGGCAAAAAGTCATGAAGAACAAGCTAGTAAACAGAACCCATGCATGCCCTCTGCATTAGCTCCTGACTCCAGGTTCCCACCCTGTTTGAGTTCTTGTCCTGACTTCAATGAAGAACTATAATGTGAAAGTGTAAGCTCAATAAACCCTTTCTATCCTAAGTTGCTTCATTCATGATGTTTCATCACAATAGTAACCCTAAGATAAAAATACAGAAAACAAGCAGACTCAAAAAATAAAATAACAAATCTAGCTTCTAGCATATCAATAAATAAAGACAAATATTTTCAACTCAACTCAGTGTTGAAATTCAACTGTCTGCTATCTTTAAGAAACTTTAAATATAGAAAAATAAAAGGATGAAAAATTCATAACATGAAAGCAGTCTATATAAGGGTGGCTATATTAATATCTATTTAAATAGCTTAAGAACAAAGAAAACTGACAGATATAGAGGGACAAAGAATCAATCCAGCGAAAAGAGGTGCAGCAATTTTACACATGTACATCAAGACACAGAGCCAGGTGATCATGCTTAGAAAGAATGCCTAGACCAGGAAGGAGACAATTGTGTTATTACTATTGGAGAACTCAATATCTCTTTTTCAATTCTTAATACATTTTGTCCTTGAGAGGAAGTCAAAGCAGAAGGAACTAGAAGCCACAAGTCACATTACACCCACAGTTAAGAGTAGAGAGCTGCAGATTAACTCATGCATCCAACCCTTGGTTCACTCTCCTTTTTCTTTAGCATTGGGCCTAACCTATGAAAAGATGCCACCCTCTTTCAAGATAAGTTTTTTTCAGTTCAAGAAAGCTAATTTTAAAAAGCCCTCACAGGCATGCCCACAGGACAACCTACTCTAGATAATTCCTCATTCAGACTCCTTTCCCGGGCAATTCTACATTGTATCAAGCAATATCACAAAAATTATGACAAAAAGGGATGGGCATAGTGGCACACATTTCCAAACACCTGACAAAATCAACTTAAAGGAGAATAGCTTCATCATCTGTCAGGGCCCATTAAGATGGCTCCATCTGGTCAGAGAGTTCAAAACTGTCATTATACCTATAAGTCTATAGCTTGGCTGCTGTCTTTATCTGAATAACAGACTTGGGCTCAGGTGTGTTTACTCTTGACTCTGAAGACCTGATGGCAGGTGGCTGCCAAATACCTGGAGGATTAAGGGAAGTAAATCTCTTTGCCCCTTATACATGATAATAGAAGTTTTCTGTCATTGTCCCCACTTTTGATTAGGTTCTTAAGTATGTTAAAGAATAAACATATAGTATGGACAGAATGCAGGATGGACAGAATGGCCCTCCTGACAATATCCCTGTGTCTCTGTCTTATCTCTTAGCTCCCTTCTTGGTCCACACTTCCCCTCTCAGGTATAAACCATGGGCTGCCCAGCTGGTTCTGACTACAACCCTGAAAAGACAGCTTCTCACACATGGCGCAGCAACGTGGCACTATACAGATGGTAGTGACAGTCATCAATAAATACAATACCGTGGATTTGAGCAGAAATTTCTCAGTAGAAGAAATAAAATAGTTAATCAGTATCTCAAAAAACTGTTAGCATCCTTAGCAATTTGGGAAATGTGAATTAAAACAGTTTTTAGATTTTTGTCTCACCCAGTTAAAATGGCTAAGATCAACAAAACAACTGACAAGAAATGCTGGAGAGGATGTGGGGAAAAGAGAACCCTCATTCGTTTTTAGTGGGAATGAAGATTGGTGCAGCCACTCTGTAATTACTGTGGCAAATCCTCAAAAAGCTAAAAATAAATCCACATGACAGCAATACCATCCCTTGATCTGCCAAAAGAACTCAATATCCCACTTCACAGATGTGAAGTGATGCTAAAGTGCTAAGGTGATGTTCGTTACTGCCCTATATTTACAATAGCCAGGAAATGAAGACAATCTAAATGTCCTTCAACAGATGAATACATGATGAAATTTGGTACATATACACAGAAGAATACTATTTAACTGTAAGAAAAATGAAATCACATTTATAGGTAAATTGATGGAAATATAAAAAAATTATATTACAGACTTAGATGAATCAGGCATCTGGTTTTAGAGATAGCTTTTAGATAATATCAGTCCTCCAAGCCTAGGAGTATTCTCCAGGTAAGGACAGGTAGAAGGCAGGAAGCGTGACTGGAGTCAACTCTCTTTCGCTCAGTTTATTGAGATAAGCTTTTAGGCTATAAGAAGGCTGTGAGCTCTGACTAGCCAGCAGTGTCTTCCAGCAGAGTGCCCAGAGACATCCAAAATATCACAGGCTATTGCCATTGCTTTTGGTTGCTGACCATAATTCAATGTTAACACTCTATTGTTAAAGATATTGTTCACACTGGATGCACACAGATAAATCAATCTCAGACAAGCCAGAAAACTCCCTCCTTGCTGGTTAGCTTTTATCTTGCTCGAAGGTGCTATGTAAGCTGCTGGGGGTAGAAAAGGTATCAATATTCTTATGTAGCAGTAGGCCCTGTATGCTACAATACTGGCCTGTTTGGCAAGGTGTGACAACTAGTTCAATAGTGTCATGATGGTTAGGGGACTAATCAGTAACTTTCTGACCAAATATAGGCCTGTTCCATATTATTATTATTATTATTACCATCATCATCATCATTTGTTTTTCAAGGCAGGGTTTCCTGTAGCTTTGAAGTCCATCCTGAAACTCACTTTGTAGAGCAGCCTGGCCTCAAATTCACAGAGATCCTCCTGTCTCCGCCTCTGGAGTACTGGTATTAAAGGTATTAAAGCTACCACTGCCCAGCATAGGAGATATTTTGCATAAACCTAATCAAAAGCACATGAGCTGAGAGTCCCTATAGGGGAATCTACTATTGCCATTCTGCTAAACTGTCATGTTATCAAAATACAATAGAAATATTTATGTTACTAGCCATGAATCTGTGCTATTTTCAACATTGGTTGGACAAACTTCTTTTTGCAATGAATAGTGGTTAATGCAGTCACATAACTGATCAAAGTGTTGAGTATAAATAACACAGAGTATTCATCTGTGGATAGATCATCTACATCAACCTCCCACTATCCAAGACTCAGAGAACTTTATGAAAGAGACAGACAGAAATGTTGTGTATGTGCTGGTATATGGAAAAAGACCTCTGAAATGCTGAGTTCTGTATATCACACTGCTCTTGAATGTACCATCTCATAGCAGCTGTGGTTTTCTGCACAAGACCAAAGTACTCAAAATTCTAGCATAAGTGGGAGAAGGGTTTCTGAGGTCCTACCCTTATTGGAGGGGCTAGTTAGCGGCTGCTGAAGGCTGATGAAGAAGAAATACTTTATTTTGGAGATGTGGCCTCTAGTAAGTTTCTCATGTTCCAGTAAATTGCCACATATCCTTAGAAATGTGGGTAGCATTACCTAGACACTAAACACTTTAATGATAAAAAGGATGTATCCCTGGTGCACAAAAGGACTTTAGGAGCACATTCCCCATGGAGGGATACTCCGCTAACCTAGAGGCAGGAGGGAGGGTCTAGTCCCTACTCCAAATGACTTCACAGATTGTATTGATCCCTCCTGGAAGACATCACTCTCCCTATGGAGCGGGGGGGGGTTGGGGGGGGGAAGTGGGGGGGTAGGGGGCTAGGTAGGAGGGTGGAGGGTGCATGAGAGGGAAGGAGGGAGGAAGAAATGGAGGGAGGGAGGGAGGGAGGGAGGGAGGGAGGGAGGGAGGGAGGGAGGGAGGGAGGGAGGGAATAAAGGAGGGAGGAAGAGAGAGGGAACTGGGACTGATATGTAAAATAAGAAAATATTTTTTAAAAAGGAGGACGTAAAATTTGGGGGGGGAGATGGGATGAAGGCAGTAGAGGGAATTGGAGGAATTCATTATTGATAGACATGATCAATGTGTATAACTATATAAATGTATGAGAAACATTCAAAGAATAAAAATGTTACTAAAAACATAGTGATGACATTAAAGGAGGCAGAGAAGTTGAATCTCATCTGTTACCAATAGGAATGCAAAATGATACAGTTAATCTGGAAAACATAATCAGGTTTATGAGAAAACTCAAAAATTACTCTGTTACATAGTAATTACAGAAATATATTTATATTTTTACAAAGACCTACACTTGAATGTTCAACTTTATCATTGTTCCATTGTGAACTCATGTGTCCTCCACTGGATGAAGGGGTAAATGAACTATGTTGCATCCATATCATGAAGCTGTATATCCATTTCCTCCAAAGTATGACTTGCACAATTTACCATGCTCTGTATATAAGAATTAGCAATTGCTGGGGAGAGAAAACTCTTTGGTCAATCCTGCTGCCTCTAAATTGAGCAGGGTGATCCAGAGATGTCATCCAGGCTTTGGGTGTCTTTGCATGATGCACCAGTCAGGTCACCAGTGTGTATGTAGGCAACTACAATGAACTCTTTGGTTTACTAAGCTAGATTTATGTGGGATATCTTCTTGGTCCTGTGGCAAATAGACATTTGTTCATATCTCTTCAGGAAAAGTCACATAGCAACATAGGATGTATTAGTGTTGTGTGACAAAACTTTTCCTGAGAAGAGGCAACATACATGTCTACTTACCCTAGATAGGGAATCCACAATGGATCTAAGAATGAATATCACCAAAGCCTACCTTGGTGAACCAATGAGTTTTATTAAAGATAGTAGTAGTATGGCTGAGGGGTTATAGAAAGAAAAATGATCTAAAGACAGCTAAGTATCACCAAAGTCCACCCCAGAATGGGTGACAGCTTACAAAGCTGGTAATCTGAAGCACATCACATACCCTGCAGGCAGCTCAACAGATAGAAGGGTGTTCTTTCCAAGTGACTGTGATCTAAACCTCTTTTAGACAGCTTGGCTGGTTTCTGCTTCTTCCAGTCAGCTGGTCTAGTCTCAGAGTTGTCTTCTTTGCAACTTGGCTTGTCTGAGTCTTCTTTGTAGCTTTTATTGCTTACTGTGGCAGGGAGGGGCCTGTGAATCTAGTCAATTTCAGAGACTTCTTGAAGCTATTTTTGAGTTGCTTGCCTTCCTATTAAGGATGAACTATTTCAGTTTCCGTATTCAGTATCTACCGCTTCCTCCAGCTCTTACATTCTTTTTATACCCTGTTTTGCAATGATCCTGGAGCCTATGGCTAATAAATAGATTACTATATCACAGTAAGTCACTTGATCTCAGGAGTTTCACCAGTGGTTATGAGTTAAGGCTAATAACAACAGTGATGTATGGGCATGAATGCACATGTTTAGAAGGCATGTTGACAGGTATATCATAGCCGTCTTGAAAAAGCAAGGAAGTTGCTTCTCCATTGAGACCTATGACTTCCCTAGGTTGTTTTTGTTTTGTTTTGTTTTGTTTTTCTAGTTACAGTACCAAACTTGAACTCCCACTTGTAGAGTGGGCTTTAAATCCAACTAGCTGGCTGCTGGACTTACCCATGATAGCCAAGTCATATTATACAAGCAGAGATGTTCTATCTGGATGTTGGTAACAGCCAAGCAGGAATGTTGGTGACAGTTCTCCAGTAGCAGTCTTTATGGCCCCTTATGGCACTATGAAAGTCAGCCAACAAGGTGAAAGTTTCCAGTTCAGTCCCAGCTTAATTTATTTATGTCCTACAGTGAAAGCATGCACATGTGGTGTCTTCAAAAATAGGATTTTACCATCTAACTCTGGTATAAAATCAGCAATAGTATCAATAGCCTTCATGATTTAAGGGCCCTTGGGGACTGCCCAGGTCAATAAATCACAGGAAGCTAGCCCACCCCTGGCACTGGGATTTTACAGGAATTATAGGGATTTTAAGGATTTATAGCTTTATGGCCTCCAGGAGTGTTCTTTTCCACTCACGTCAGGGGCCTTTTGATTTAAACTCTCTAGTTGTTGTTTCAACTATTAGGAGATGCTCATTAACTTTAAAAGACACTGGTCCTAGGATAACTTGCATAGCATTAGTTATGGGGCTTGCACATACCATGTCTCACTGCTTTAAGTATGCATGCCACCTTTGTAGAGTTTGATTCTGTGCCACACTGGAAAGTGATTTGTCATGTGGCCTTCAATCTAGCTCTTTATTGGTCAGGCTGTTTTCCAGTACTGGGGTAGAACTGATTATTGATTTTACCTATTGCAATGCTTTATATACCTCTTACAGTTGCTGTTCTGGAGCTGTGCACAAGCCTCTGGTTCTTTTATTGACTGAGACCAAACCCTATTGAAACCATTTGATTAGGTTGCTTTTGCCATAGCCACCAGTTACAGCCTTCCAAACTTCTGGTGACTTCTAACAGGAAGGGAAATTAGAGTAGTATGGCATAATTGTTTAGCCTATCCTACAGGTCTTAGCCTTCTCAAAAGACTTGTGAGCCATTCTGCTCCAACTATATAACACTGTTTATCAAGTTATACAGAGGAAGGACAGTATAGGTAAGACGGGGCATAAAAATCTGCCACTATAGTAAGAGTCCCCCAAATGCCTGTACCTCCTATACATGTACAGGCATGGGCTATTATATAATTTTGTCAATAGCATTGTCACATATCATACCCATCTTATCAGACCATAATATCACAATAATTTTGCAACTGTGTCTAGGCCCTTGCACCTTGTGCAGACTGACTTCCATCCTTGTTCCTTTAGGTTCCTCTATATATCTCCTTAATGGCTTTCCAAATATGCAAAGCACTCACTCAGAGGTTAGGACTACATCATATATATGATAAAACCTTTTCCAGAGCATGGGCAGGACAAGGCAACATTCAGAACACTACACAAAACAGAGTTGGTACCTTGACTAAGTAAACAAACTCATAACCAAACTAGTAGAAAGAAAAAGAAAAAAAATTTAAAGCTTGATGACATCAGGCACTTCCTGGGAACTCACATGCTGCTCTGATCAGGAAAACAGGTGGCTAACTCCAGATTTTCACCTCTCCCTCAGCTCCTCCAAATTCCCCAGTCTCATTCCTAACTCTGCAGCAGACCACCTACTGAAGCCCTCCACCCCCAACCCCTAACCCCCATCCCATGTAGACCACACAGATCATTTACTCTTAAACCCCCTCCCCCTAATCCTACTCTATCCCAGCCCCCAACTCCAGCAGACATTCACATTCACCAGAACCCACAGGCTACTCAGACTAGGGAAGCAAGTGGGCAAACTGCAATTCTTCAGCTCTCCCTTTATTCTTCCAAGTCCAGTTCCTCAGGTCTCATCCCCAGCTCTGTAGAAGACACTCTGCTGTGGCCTCTCCTTACTTGCAGCCCCCATTCTCTGGGGATTAAACAGATCTTCTTGGAACTCTCTGTTTTCCTCTCTCTGATGGACCCCATCAAGACCCTGCCCAACCCATCCCTGTACACACCTACCCCTGCCAGCAAGGAAGACACGACTCTGGGAAGATCTTCTTCATGCAGTTTTAATCAGGATCCTTGAAACATGTTCTTCTGACCTGCAGGACCCCGGAGGACCCTTGCTTGGGCTTAAATCCCCTTGCACTAACCAACCCCAGTGAGCTATGTGGACCCTGCAGATAGGCTACTCTAACGCAGAAGCAGACAGGCTGAACAGACTTAACCAAATAAGGGCTTGTTTATGCCAGAGAGCGCTCACCAACAGGGAGGTGGAAGGCAGAAGCCAGCGCCTTTAAGGCGTGGCACTTCGTGGCTCTCTACACATCCCCATTCCTAAATCTCAAGTTCCAATCTCTAGTACTGGAACCCCCAGTAGCCACTTCTATCAGGACCCTTCAAGCAGCACAGCCACCACACTATTTCAAGAAACAGAGAAGAAATGAACCAAGGAACAAAACACCCACCCAATGCAGACAAAACCAGGTATCAGCACCTATAATTACAATCTTCAAATCTCAGATACCTAGATGACAGCATAAAACACATCTAATCACAGTGAGGACAATACATCTCCACTAGACTTTAGCAACCTTACTACAACCAGCCCTGAGTATTACAACATAGCTGAAGTCTAACACAAAGACCTTAAAACTGCCTGTGTGACTTTGATAGAAGTCTTTAAAGAGAAAATAAGAAAATCCCTCTAAGAAATCTATGAAAACACAAACAAACAGTACAAAGAAATGAATAAAACTGTTCAAGACCTAAAAGTGGAAATAGAATCAATGAAGAAAACCCAAAGTGAGGAAAATCTAGAAATAAAAAATTTAGGGAACAACAAATAAAAGCTTCACCAACAGAATATAAAAGATAGTTGGGAGAATCTCAGGCATTTAAGACAGGATAGAAAAATGGATACAATGGTCAAAGAAAATGTTAAATCCAAAAAAAATCTAGGAAATCTAAGGCATTATGAAAAGACCAAATTTAAAAATAATAGGAATAGAGGAAGGAGAAAAAACCCAGGTCAAAAACACAAAAAATATTTTCAAAAAAAAATCATCAAAGAAAATTTCTCTAACCTAAAGAAAAAGAAACCTACAATACAACAACAACAAAAAGAATATGAAAAGCTTCAAAGGAAAAGGGCCAAGGACAGCTAAGAGAAGACCTATTAAAATTACACCTGACTTCTCAATGGAAATTTAAAAGCCAGGGGGTTCTAGAGAGATGTCCTGCAGACTCTAAGAGAACACAGATGCCAGCCCAGAGTACTATACCCAGAAAAATTATCATTCACCTAGATAGAGAAAAATAAGGCATTCCATGATAAAAACCAAAGTTAAGCAATATCTATCTATACATCTATCCCTACAAAAGATGCTAGAAGGAAAACTCCAGCCTAAATCACATGAAATAAATAACTCCAACCAAGCAAAATTAAGATGGAAAACACACACATACACACACCACCAAAAACAACAACAACAACAACAACAACTACTACTACTACTACTACTACTACTACTACTACTACTACTGAATAACTAGAATCAGTAATTAATAGTTATTGATATTTTTCAATATCAATGATCTCAATTCTGCAATAAAAAGACACAGACTAACAGGATGGACACAAAGACAGGATCCATCTTTCTGCTGCACTCAATAAACAGATAGACATTCCATCACAGACAGACATTCCATTAGGGTGAAGGTTTGAGAAAAAATGTTTTAAGCAAATAGATCTAAGAAACAAACTGGTATATCCATTTTAATATCTGACAACAAAGACTTCAAACAAAAACTATTCAGAAGAGACATGGAGGATACTACATACTCATCAAAGAAAATGAAAAAACCCACCAAGAAGATATTACATTTCTTAACCTCTGTACACCAAAAAAAAAAGAAAAGAAAAGAAAAACCACACTAAAGTTTTTAAAAGAAACACTACTGTAGTTTAAATCACATATTGACCCTCATACTCTTCAGTACCCCACCCTCACCAATGGACAAACCATCCAGACAAAACCTAAACAGAAAATCCTAGAGCTAACAGGTGTTATAAATCAAATGGAAATAACAGGTATGTTATGTGTAGAACATTTCATCCAAACACAAAAGAATATATCTTCTTCTCAGCACCTCACCACATACTCAGTCACAAAGCAAGTCTCAACAGATACAAGAAAATTGAAATAACACACTGCATCCTATCAGACCACCACTGATTAAAGCTGGATTTCAAAAAACAGAAAGCCTACAAACTCATGGAAAAGGCACAACTCCACACTAAATGAAAATGAGTCAAGAGATAAATTAAGCAAGAAATAAAAGACATTCTAGATCTGAATGAAAATTAATAAGACTAGTTTCTTGAGTTCTTTGTATATTTTGGAGATCAGCCCTCTGTCAGATGTAGAGTTGGTGAAGATCTTTTCCAAGTCTGTGGGCTGCCATTTGGTCTTGTCAACTGTGTCCTTTGTCCTACAAAAGCTTCTCAGTTTCAAAAGGTCCCATTTATTAATTGTAAATCTCAGTATCTGTGCTACTGGTGTTATGTTCAGGAAGCAGTCTCCAGTACCAATTTGTTCAAGGGTACGTCGCACTTTCTCTTCTAAGAGGTTCAGTGTGGCTGGATTTATGTTGAGGTCTTTGATCCATTTGGACTTGAGTTTTGTGCATGGTGATAAACATGGGTCTAGCTGTAGTCTTCTACACACCATCATCCAGTTGTGCCAGAACAATTTGTTGAAGATGCTTCCCTCCTTCTATTGTATACTTTTAGCTGTTTTGTCAAAAATCAGGCGTCCGTAGGTATGTGGGTTAATATCAGAATTTTCAATTTGATTCCATTGGTCTACATGTCTATTTTTTGTGCCAATACCAAGCTGTTTTCAGGACTCTACTAGAGCTTGAAGTCGGGGATGGTGATGCCTCCTGAAGTTCCTTTATTGTACAGGTTGTTTTGGCTACCCTGGGTCTTTTGTTTTTTCATGTAAAGTTCAGTATTATCCATTCAGGTCAGTGAAGAATTGTGCTGAGATTTTGATGTGGATAGCATTGAATCTGTAGATTGCTTTTGGCAACATTGCCATTTTTACTATGTTTATCCTACCTATCCAAGCGCATGGGAGATCTTTCCATTTTCTGATATCTTCTTTCATTTCTTTCTTTAAAAACACAAAGTTCTTGCTATATAGGTCTTTCACTCATTTGGTAAGCATCACCCCAAAATACTTTATGTTGTTTGTGGCTATTGTAAAGGGTGATGTTTCTCTGATACCTTTCTCAGCCCAATTATCATCTGTATATTGTAGGGCTACTGTTTTTTTGTTTTGTTTTGTTTTTGTTTTTTGTTGTTGTTGTTGTTTTAGCTTTTGTTTTTGAGTTTATCTTGTATCCTGCCACTTTGATGAAGGTGTTTATCAGATGTAGGAGTTCCCTGGTAGAGTTTTTCAGGTCACTTATGTAAACTATCATATCATCTGCAAATAGTGACAGTTTGACTTCTTCCTTTCCAATTTGTATCCCCTTGGTCTCCTTTTGTTGTCTTATTGCTTTAGCTAGAACTTCAAGTACAATATTGAAGATTGTTCCTGATTTTAGAGGAATTGCCTTAACCTTCTCTCCATTCAGTTTGATGTTGGCTGTTGGTTTACTGTATTTTGCTTTTATTATATTTAGGCTTGTGTCTATTATCCCTTATCTCTCCAACACCTTTATCATGAAAGGGTGTTGAATTTTGTCAAAGGCTTTTTAAGCATCTAGTGAGATGATTATGTGGGTTTTTTTGTTTATTTGTTTGTTTCAGTTTCTTTATATGGTGGATCACATAGATAGATTTTCTTATGTTGAACCATTCCTGCAACCCAGGGATGAAGCCTACTTGGTCATGGTGGATGATTTCTCTGATGTGTTCTTGGAATTAATTTGCCAGTATTTTTGCATCAACGTTCATGAGGGATATTGTTCTGTAGTTCTCTTTCTTAGTTGTGTCTTTGTGTGGCTTGGGTACCAAGGTGATGTGGCCTCATAAAAACAGTTTGGTAATGGACCGTCTGCTTCTATTGTGTGGAACAATTTGAGGAGTATTGGTATTAGTTCTTCTTCAAATTTCTGGTAGAATTCTGCACTGAAGCCATCTGGCCCTGGGCTTTTTTTTTTTTTTTTTTTTTTTTTTGGTTGGGAGGCTTTTGATGACTGCTCCTATTTCATTAGGGGTAATAGGTCTATTTAAGTTGTTTATCTATTTTTTATTTAATTTTGGTAAATGATAGTTATCCAGAAATTTGTTCATTTCCTTTGAATTTTTAAATTTTGTGGAGTACAGGTTTTCAAAGTATGACCTGAAAATTGTCTGGATTTCCTCAGTGTCCTTGTTATGTTGCCCTTTTTGTTTCTAAATTTTGTTAATTCGCCTGTTCTCTCTCTGCTTTTTGGTTAGTTTGGATAAAGGTTTCAAATAACCCTATTTAAAAATGGGTTTTTTTTTAAAAAAGAGAGAATTCTCAATAGAGGTAATCAAAAGGAATGAACGACACTTAAGAAAGTGCTCAGCATCCTTAGCTATCAGGGAAATGCAAATCAAAACAACTTTGAGATACCATTTTACTCCTGCCACAATGGCTAAAATTAGAAACAACAATGACAATGTATGCTGGAGAGGATGTGGAGAAAGGGAAACACTCCTCCACTGCTGGTGGGAGTGCAAACTTGTACAGCCATTTTGGAGATCAGTATGGCGGTTCCTCAGGAAAATGGGAATCTGTCTACCATAAGACCCAGCAATCCCACTCTTAGGCATATACCTAAATGACTCACATCCATGCAACAAAGACATGTGTTCAACTATGTTTGTAGCAGCATTATTTGTAATAGCAAGAACCTGGAAGCAACCTAGATGCCACTCAACTGAAGAATGGATAAAGAAGATGTGGCTCATTTACACCATGGAATACTACTCAGTGGGAAAAAACATAGTTAAATTAAGATCAGATAAGCATTTGAAACAGACCTATAGCCCCTAGTGAAATAGAAGCAGTCATTAAAAGCTGCCCCCCCATCAAAATAACTAAGGGACAGATGGTTGTAGCACAGATTTCTACCAGACTACTAGGTTAGTGGCAGTCCTCCTCAAATTATTTCACACAATAGAAACAGAAGGTATATTGCTCAATTATGAGGCTCCCGCTAACCTGAGACTCAAAGTACACAAAGACCCAACAAAGAAAGAGAATTACAGACCAGCTGTCTTTATGAACACAGCTACAAAAATTCTCAGTAAAATATGTGCAAACTGAATCCCAAAACAAGTAAACTTCATATAAGAAAATGAAGGGATTGTTAAACATATGTAAATTGATGAATGTAACCCACAATATAAACAAACTGAAAGACTAGATAGTATAGATAGATCTAATTAGGAAGGGAAAATGGAATAGATAATTATGGATTGGGGGGTTCTAGAATAGAAGGATCAAGCTGTGAGAGGGAAGAGAAACAGAGTTAAGGGAAAAAATAGGGGAGAGAAAGACAAAATTAAGGAACATTTGAGTAGTATGGAAAGCTAATATAGTAGAAGCTTCCTAAAATATCTATGAAAGGGATATAAATTTTTAAAAGCACCAAATAATGAGGGAAAAAAAAGTCCCAAATGACCATCTCTAGTCATTAATAAAGCTTCTAGTACCAGATTCAGTTACATCTAATTGAGTCATTGGCCAAAATAGACCAGTGAGAACCCCAAAAAGCCAAGCCTGTTGCCAAGATATTAAATTGCTCTCCACAAACTGACAGAAAGGCCTAATACATGACTCATTGAACATGGAGATGTCAAGCTGGTGCTTACACAAAGCCTTCATCCCTTCTTTCCAGAGTCATTGGTACAAGAAGGTACTTTCCATGCCCATGCTCTCAAAAGAAAAATGTAAACACCAAGCCTACCACAAATGCTTTTATCTACAATAGTTTCCTGCATGAAAGACATACTAGGGCAATGGTGACATAAAGCTTGTGGGAGTAACGGACCAACTTCAGGCCTGCTCCATGAGATTGAACCCACATCCAACACTATTCAGATGATCAAAAATCTGAGCCTAAATGGCTCAAGGACATGAGGTAAAACCAAATATTACTTGTGATAAAATGGCTTCTAATGATATTATGCTATGCTCACCAACCAGTGGCTTTTTAGCCACCATCAGAGAAATTTCCTCCTACAGAAAATGGGAAGAAATACAGAAACCCACAATCAGATATTATGCAGAGAATGAGAGACCTGGGAACACTCAGCACAAATAGTTTGTCTCCATCAAATCTCCCTTAGTGCTAACAGAGGCAGAAAGAGTGTAGGAGCTAGAGGGGCTGGAGGATGCCAGGAAACAAGATGATTAAAGGTCATATGTGAACTCACAGAGACTGAATCAGCATGCATAGGTCCTGGTCCTATGTGCATATATATTAGGGGTTTCGATGTATTCATCTTATGGGATTTCTGGGTATGCAAACAAGTGGGTCTCTGATTCTTGGGGGTTTTCCTAGGTTCTTCCCCTTCTGTTTGTTCATTCTGTCCAACTTTGATGTGATAGTTTTGTTTTCTTATTTCATTTTGTTATATTTTATTACTATCTCTTAGAAGCCAGTTTTTTTTTTTTTCTGAGATAAAGAAAGGGAGAGGATCTGGATTATGGGAGGTGAGAAGGAACTGGGAGGAACAGAGGGAGGGGAACCATAATCAGGATATATTGTATGAGAAAACAATCCCTTTTCAATAAAAGAAAAAAAGGTTTTTAAAAAATAATACAAAATTGAAAGTAATAAAAATATGTGTAAGTTTCACCCAAAATTTGATTAAACTTGGGAAAAGTTCAGTTTGAAAGACTAACAACAAATGTATCTGCTCTAAGACATTAAGGCCTTGAGCTAACTATGATTTTTTTTTTTAGCTCTAAGGTATTTAAATATTACATCTCAGAACTACACTGAATTTTTTCTCTTGTTTGTTTGTTTGTTTGTTCATTTTGAGATAAGGTATCATGCTCTCAGGCTTGCTCTAACTCGTTATGCCAAGGCTGATCTTGAGTTCTTGATTCTCCTGATTCTCCTTACTCTACCTGCCAACTGCTAGTTTTATACACATACATACTCAGTTACCAACAGGACACCTTGTGTGTTCTGAAATTCCAGTTGTTTTAAAGATTACTCTTTTAATACAATAATAGTCGCAGAACTCTAGATTGGGAAAGTTAATTTATATTAATTAATTTATAATTTATATAGGTAATATATTATTGAAAAAGAAGAACCAACTTGAGTTGCTACTAAAATTATAGCAAAGGTTTAATTTAGCCTATTATAGAATTATTTGTGATTTATGCTTGATATTTGACCTACAGAAAAATGAGTTACTTCTAAGCTAGATTTAAAATAAAACAGGTTAATAATATCCTACATTATTCATAAACTCACAGGACCACTCAGTGAAATAAAGTGCCATCTTATCACCATGAAGAGAGGAAGAAAGAAAGAAAGAAAGAAAGAAAGAAAGAAAGAGAGAGAGAGAGAGAGGAAGAAAGAAAGAAAGAAAGAAAGAAAGAAAGAAAGAAAGAAAGAAAGAAAGAAAGAAAGAGTGAGTCAAACTGTTGGCACTGATACTATTTGCAATGTAATCCAATTCCCAGAATCATGTTGATAACTTCCTTAAGTATATGAACAAATTATAGGAATGATGAAATAAGACCTAATTGTATCTGTTTTCTTTAAAAGAGCATTTCTATTTTCTTGTACAGGATTAGAAAGAAATAGCACCAAATTAGTCACTTGGGCCAGTAAGACTGTCCTAGGCTAGGCTCAAGGGAACACTATCCACCCGAAATAGGAAGAGCAGAAGACATACATTGAGGGGATTGTGCATTACGACACACCCAAGGCTGAAGCTGTGGCATATGTACAAATGCACATCACCGAAAAACAGATGAGGCAACAAAAATAAAAAGACTCAGTTGCAAACACATAATCATCCTCTACAATTATGGTCTGGAAACTGCTGAAATAGGACTCAAGCTTGCTTTATGATTCTATAAGAGCCAAATACAACATTTAAACAATCCATTCCATTAATATTGTATCATTGTGTCAATCTGGAATGCACTTTAATCACAGGCCACCCACCCATAAAATGTCTGCCTTTGTTGTACTTTGATATTGGCTCACTCTATAAACATCTGCTGTGTTTAGACAATATGAATTAAAACTGAGGAATGCTGTTTGCACTCAGCTACTTTTGTTGAGAATGTAACATCCCCAAACTGGCAGTGTTTATGTAAATCAGTGTGGCTGACACAGTCATCATAAACAAATGAGGGAAATATAACAAACACCATGTTCATGCAGGAAATGTTTGTTTGGAAAGTTGGCTTTGGTCTCAGCAGATTGATGAAGAGTTGCTGATCCCACAGATCTGGGCTGCATTGTGTACCATGCTATATCTACTAGAAGGCTTCTGCCCCACACTCTGTAGTCCAAAGAGCAAATCTCAGCCACAAGGCATATGAAGAAGTCTTCCATCTGAAGCCTGAGTGGCTGGATGGATTCTGACAACTGTATTCCATCACAGTGCACTTCCTATAAGCCTTCTGACCTGAGGACCTAATTCTCATTCACAGAAGGAATGGCAAGGAAATAACCACACAAAGATTCAATGGTACAGATGTGCAATGATGTATGTAGCAGTGTTGTTTATATGTACAGAAATTCCAAAACTACCTACACATTTGTATGTGTAAGGAATCTGTAAGGACTTACAGATTCCTTACTGCAGCAAACCATGTAACTGTGAAATGGTGCTGAAACAAACAAGAAGTAAAATGGCAAAATATCCTCCATCTGTATTCTTTAAGAACATTTGCATTTGCTTATATAGGTTTATGACATTTCCAGAAGTTTCTCAAGCTATTGGCAAGTTACCTTGAGGGAGAAATGCTAAGGAGCACAAAGTTAATATCTGGAGACTCGGGAGTTAGGAGGATCACTCAGTTGGTAGATGCTTGCTGTATGAAGACCCAAGTTTCAATCCTCAACACACACATAAAAGTCAGCATGGTGGTGGTACTGAAGGGACAGAAGAGACAGGTGCATTATCAGAACTCCGTAGGCCAGCCTGTCTAGCCAAATCAGTGTGCTCTCAGTTCAGTGAGAGACCTTGTCTCAAAACACAAGAAGGAAGGCCAGGAATTGTGTTGTACATCTTTTATCAGAGCCCTTAGGAAACAAAGGCAGGTGAATATGTGAGTCTTGCCTATACAGTGAGTTTCAGATCATCCAGGACTACATAGTGAGACCCTGTCTCAAAAATAAATTAACAAAAGTAGAAAGTGACTAATAAAAAGATCTAAAATGTATGTCTGGCCTCCACATGCACATGAACATATGTACACATGCATCTGCATGCACATTCAAGCAAATACATGCTCATGCCTCACACCCTAACAAAAGAATCTGGAGGCTTAGCCATTATTTTTGCACTGATTTTTACTGTTAGCTTTCATATTGTGTATATAAATATAGAAAATACTTCCTATAGAAATAGGAAAGTCCCTCTAGCTTGACTATGAGACAAAATGGTGATGATAAGCAACAATGTAGACAAACTGGAATTCTTAGACACTTGTGGTAAGGATTCAAATTGGTAAATCCACTTTGGAAAACAGCCTGGTAGTTCTCTCAGAGTTGTCATCACATCCAGAAATGCTTCTCCAGGCATGTACCCCAGAAAAATGAAAACACATGTATACAGAAAACTTGCAGGTAGCAGAACAGCTGTGTTCCTAACAGCAAAAAAAAAAGGGGGGGGAGGGAGAAGAGAAACGAGAAAACACTAAAGGTCATCAACTGAAGGTTAATAGGTAAGCAGAATGTAGTGGATGCATGCACTGCTGCAATTCAGAAATAAAAACAATGACAATGACGTCCTGATTGTCAACAGATAGGTCTGAACTGTATGGAGTTATAAGAAGCAGTCACCAAAGGTCACATAATACATGTTCCGGTTATATGAAATGTCAAAAATAGGTGAATCCAAAAAGGTAACAAAAAGATCCCTGTTTGGACCCCCATCTCCGGGCCTCTGCTGAAGAGGCCTCAACTGGAGAGTGCCAGGCCCCAGCTAGATCCACCTAGCAGCACTGGAACATCCTGAGTCCCAGCCTGCTGGGATCTTTGAACCCCATCACCAGGACTCTGCTAGAGGTGACTCTAGGACCAGTTTGGGTTGAATCCCCCCCACACACACACTTCCCTGGGAACTCCCTGGATTGGTCCAGGATCTCGCTGCCCCTGTGTTCAGTCCCCAGCGAGAGCACTCCTGGTGTTCAGATACAAACCCACCCACCTCCACCAAGAGCCTGGCCTCCCCTTACCCTGTGCCCTGTCCTGCCCACTGTTCCCATGCTGTGGTTGACCACTGGGACAGAGTGTGGAGCCAACAATTCTGCCACATTTAGGGAACTTCCTGGAGCTGTTCTGAGCACACTAGACCTGCCTATCCACTTGGGACCACGCCGAATCTCCACCTGCCTATTCTCTGACTCCCACTGCTGATCCTCTACTGGAGTTCAGGGCCCCTCCCAGAGAACTGCATATCCCCTTAGGGCCATCCTGAGCCCCTGCAGGTTGGACCCCTGACCCCCATTGCTGGGCCTCTGCTAAAGAGGTCTCAGCTGGACAGTGCCAGGCCCAGGCTAGATCCACCTATTGCCTCCAGAACATCCTGAGCCCCAGCCTGCTGGAACTTTGACACCCATCGCTGGTCCTCTGCTGGAGTCTGATCTTTGACTCCCCATTGCAGAGCCCCTGCCTGAGGAGAGACCTCCTAGAGAGCTTGAACCAGCTCAGAAGTACCAGAGAGAGAGAGAGAGAGAGAGAGAGAGAGAGAGAGAGAGAGAGAGAGAGAGAGAGACAGAGACAGAGACAGAGAGAGAGAGAGAGAGAGAGAGAGAGAGAGAGAGAGAGAGGAAGAAATAAAAGAAAACATCTAAGAATAGAAAGACAAGCATAACACCACCAGAATCTAGGGACTCTACACCATCTAGACCTGAACACCCAAAAGCAGATGAAGCAGAAAAGAACAACTTAAAAAAATATCATCATAAAAATGGTAGAGGCCCTCAAAGACGATGTGAGAAAATCCCTTTAAAAAATTGAAGAAAAAACAAACAAAAAAATTTGGAAGAAATGAACGAATTTCTTAAAGAAAAAAAAACAATTAAACAGGTAAAGGAAACACAAACTGAAGGAATGCTAGAAATAGAAAAACTGGGCAAACAATCAGGAGCTATAGATCCAAGCATAACCAACAGAATACAAGAGATGGAAGAGAGAATCTCAGGCGCTGAAGATAAACTAGAGGAAATCTTAAATCCAACAAATCCCTAGCACAAAACATCCAGGAATATAGGACACCATGAAAAGGCCAACCCTAAGAAAAATAGGCATAAAGGAAGGCAAAGAAGCCCAGGTCAAAGGTGCAGAAAATATATTCAATGAAATCATTGAAGAAAACTTTTCCAAACTGAAGAAGGACATGCCCATGGAAGTACAAGATTGAACCAAAGAAAAAAAGACCCCTCGACACATAATAATCAAAACATGTAACATACAGAATAAAGAAAGAATATTAATAGCAGTGAAGGAAAAAGGCCAAGTAACATATAAAGGCAGACCTATCAAAATTAAACCTGACTTCTCCATGGAAACTCTCAAGGCCAGAAGGTCTTGGATAGATGTTCTACAAGTACTAAGAGTCCTCAGATGCCAGCCCATGCTAGTATACCTAGCAAAACTCTCAATCACAATAGATGGAGAAAACAAGATATTTAATGACAAATCCAGATTTTGAAAATAGATATCTACAAATCCAGCCCTACAGAAAATTCTGAAAGGAAAATTCCAACCCAAGGAATTTCACTACACTCACAAAGACACAGGCAATAGATAATCCCACTTCAAAAGAACCCAAGGGTAAAGCAGGACAAATATATTACAATATGACTACCAACAACAAATCTAAAACAAACAAGCATTAACAATTAATGGTCCTTACGTTCCCTCAACATTAATGGTCTTAACTCACCTATGAAAAGACACAGGCTAACAGAATGGATACGATGACAGACTCCATCCTTCTGCTGCATATAAGAAACACACCTAAGCTTCAAAGATAGACATTATCTCAGGGTAAAAAGTTGGAAAAACATCTTTCAATCAAATGGACCCAAGAAGCAAGCAGGTGTAGCTATCCTAATATCTAATGAGTTAGACTTCAAACCAAAATTAATCAAAAGAGATGAAGATGGTCATTTTGTATTCATCACAGGAGAAATCCGTCAACACGAAGTCTCGATTCTGACCATCTATGCCCCAAATACAAAGGCACCCACATTCGCAAAAGAAATGCATAAAACCTCACACATTTATAATAACTTAAACACTCCACTCTCACCACTAGTCAGGACCACCAGTCAGAAACTTAATGAAGAAACAAAAGACTAAAAGAAGTATGTCTCAGTTGGGTTTATCAGACATCTATAGAACATTCCATCCAAACACAGAAGAATATACCTTTTTCTCTGCTCCATATGGAACCTTCTCTAAAACTGACTACATAATAGGCAACATCACAAACCTCAACAGATACAAAAAAATTGGAATAGTCCCCTGTATCTTATCAGACCACCATGCTTTAAAGTTGGAATTCAACAACAACACAAATCACAGAAACCCTACAAACTCATGGAAACTGAACAATGCACAATTGCACTATACCTGGGTCAAAGTAGAAATAAAGAAAGAAATTAAAGACTTCCTAAAAATCAACAAGAATGAGGACACAACATACTTGAACTTATGAGACACCTTGAAAGCAGTGTTTCAAGGGAAGATCATTGCAGTAAGTGCCCATATCAAGAAAATGGAGCATAATCACATTAGAGAATTAACAGCACAACAGAAAGCGTTAGATCAAAAAGAAGCAAACTTATCCCGAAGGAGTAGATGCCAAGAAACAATCAATTTGAGGGCTGAAATCAATAAAATAGAAACCAGAAAAAAATACAAAAAATCAATGCAACAAAGAGTTGGTTTTTCGACAAAATCAACAAGATAGACAAACCTTTACCCAAACTAACCAAAAAGCAGAGAGAGAACATGCAAATTAACAAAATCAGAAACAAAAAGGGGGACATAACAACGGACATTGAGGAAATCCAGACAATTTTGAGGTCATACTTTGAAAACCTGTACTCTACAAAATTTGAAAATTCAAAGGAAACGACAGATTTCTGGATAACTATCACTTACCAAAATTAAATCAAGAACAGACAAACAACTTAAATAGACCTATAGACCCTAACAAAATAGAAGCAGTCATTGAAAGACTTCCAACCAAAAAAAATAAAGCCCAGGGCCAGATGGCTTCAGTGCAGAATTCTACCAGAAAATCAAGGAAAAGCTAATTCCAATACTCCTCAAATAGTTCCACAAAATAGAAGCAGAAATGTATCACCAAACTCTTTTTATGAGGCCACAATCACCTTGGTACCCAAGCCACGCAAAGACACAACTAAAATAGAAAACTACAGACCAATATACCTCATGAACGTTAATGCAAAAATACTCAATAAAATAAAATACTGGCAAATCTATTCCCAGAACCCATCAAAGAAATCATCTACCATGACCAAGTAGGCTTCATCCCTGGGTTGCATATGAAAAATCTATCAACGTGATCCACCATATAAACTAGCTGAAAAACAAAAAACATATGATCATCTTACTAGATGCTGAAAAAGCCTTTGACAAAATTTAACACCCTTTCATGATAAAGATCTGGGAGATCTTTATCCAGGGATAACAGGGATCGTACCTATACATAATAAAAGCAATATACAGGAAACCAACAGCCAACATCAAACTGAAAGGAGAGAAGCTTAAGGTGTTTCCTCTAAAATCAGGAACATGACAAGGCTGCCCTCTCTCTCCATATCTCCTCAATATTGAATTTGAAGTTTTAGCTAAAGCAATAACACAACAACAGGAGATCAAGAGGATACAAATTGGAAAGGAAGAAGTCAAACTTTCTCTATTTGCAGATAATATAATAGTTTACATAAGCGACCCAATAAACTATACCAGGGAACTCCTACAGCTGACAAACACCTTCAGCAAGCTAGCAGGATACAAGATAAACTAAAAAAAAAAAAAAAAAAAAAAATCAGTAGCCCTGCTTTATTCAGATGATAAGGGGCTGAAAAAGAAATCTGAGAAACACCAAAACACCACCCTTTACAATAGCTACGAACAACATAAAGTATCTTGGGGCAATGCTTACCAAACAAGTAAAAGACCTATATAATATATATAGCACGAACCTTTGTGTCTTTTAAGAAAGAAATTAAAGAAGATACCAGAAAATGGAAGGATCTCCCATGCTCTTGGATAGGTAGGAACAACATAGTAAAAATGGCAATCTTGCCAAAAGCAATCTGCAAATTCAATGCAATCTCCAACACAATTCAATTCCCAACACAATTAAAATCCCAACACAATTCAAATATCTTGTACAATAAAGGAATTTCAGGAGGTATCACCAGCTCCGACTTTAAGCTCTATTACGGAGCTATAGTCCTGAAAACAGCTTGCTATTGGCACAAAAATAAACAGGTAGACCAATGGGATCAAATCAAAACTCCTGACATTAACCCACATACCTAGGAACATCTGATTTTTGACAAAACAGCTAAAAGTATACAATGGAAGGAGGGAAGCATCTTCAACAAATGGTGCTGGCACAACTGGATGATAGTGTGTAGATGACTGCAGCTAGACCCATGTCTGTTGCCATGAACAAAATTCAAGTCCAAATGGATCAAAGACCTCAACATAAAATCAGCCACACTGTACCTCTTAGAAGAGAAAGTGGGAGGTACCCTCAAACAAATTGGTACAGGAGACAGCTTCCTGAACATAAATCCAGTGGCACAGACACTGAGATCAACAATTAATAAATAGTACCTCCTCAAACTGAGAAGCTTCTGTAAGGCAAAGGATACAATTGACAAGACTAAATGGCAGCCCACAGACTGGGATAAGATCTTCACCAACTCTACATCTGACAGAGGGCTGATCTCCAAAATATAAAAAGAACTCAGGAAACTAGTCAACAAAACACCAAATAACCCTATTTAAAAAATGGGGTACAGAACTGAATACAGAATTCTCAATAGAGGAAATAAAAAATGCTGAAAGACTCTTTAAAAAGTGTTCAACATCCTTAGCCATCAGGGAAATGCAAATCAAAACAACTTTGAGATACCATCTTACTCCTGCCACAATGGCTAAAATTAGAAACAACAATGACAACTTATGCTGGAGAGGATGTAGAGAAAGGGGAACACTCCTCCACTGCTGGTGGGGGTGGGAGTGCCAGCTCTTATAGCCATTTTGGAGGTCAGTATGGCACTTCCTCGGGAAAATGGGAATCAGTCTACCATGGGACCTGACAATTCCACTTTAAGGAATGTACCCAAATGACCCACATCCATGCAACAAAGACATGTGTTCAACTACATTTGTAGCAGCATTATTTGTAATAGCAAGAACCTGGAAGCAAACTAGGTGCCCCTCAACTGAAGAATGGATAAAGAAGATGTGGCACATCTATACAATGGAATACTACTCTGCGGGGAAAAACCAAAGGAATCTTGAAATTCTCAGGCAAATGGATGGAACTTGAAGAAACCATCTCAAATGAGGTAACCCAGTCACAAAAAGAGGAACATGGCATGTCCTCACTATATATGGATTTTAGACCTAGAGCAAAGGATCACCAGCCTATAATTCACATGGCCAGAGATACAAGGAGGATTCTAAGAGATTCATATAAGGTCCCTCACAGAAGGGGAAAGGTACATGATCTCCTGAGCATCTTGGGAGTGGAGGTGGACAGTGAGTGAAGTGGGAGCTTGGAGAAAGAGAAGGCGAGGAGAGGAAAGCACATGAGACTAGGAATATTGAGTCAGGGGAGGAATAGAGAACAGAGAGAGAGAGAGAGAGAGAGAGAGAGAGAGAGAGAGAGAGAGAGAGAGAGAGAGAGAGAGAATTAAACTATAAAAGAGGGAGCCATTATAGGTTTGAAGAGAAAACTGAACCTAAAGAAATGTCCAGAGACCTACAAGACTGACCCCAACTAACAATTTGAACAACAGTGGAAAGGCTACCATATATGCCCTTCCTTGATAATGAGATTGATGACTAACTTATCCACCATTATAGAACCCTCTTCTAGTAACTGATAGAAACAGAAGCAGACACCCACAACTAAACACTGAGCCAAACTGGGATCCAGATGTAGAGAGGGAGGACAAGACCAGGCTACAGAAACCCACAGAGACAGCTGACCTGAATAAGGAGGAGCTAATGGGCCCCCAAACTGATAGCAGGGAATCTAGCATTGGACTGACTCAGACCCCCTGAACATGGGTCTCAGTTAGAAGGCATAGACAGTCTAAGGGACCTCTGACAGTGGAACCAGTATGCATCCCTGGTGCACAAAAAAACTTTGGTAGCACATTCCCCATGGAGGGATACTCCCTTAACCTAAAGGCAAAGGCAAAGTCCTAGTCCCTACTCCAAATGACTTGACAGATTTAGATGACCCCTCCTGGAAGGCATCACCCTACATGTGGAGTGGGGGAGGGCATTTGATCGTGGGAGAGAGGGAAAAAGGGAGGGAGGGAGGGAGGGGGAGGGAGGGAGGGAGGGGGGAAGGGAGGGAGAGAAGGAGGTAAGGAGGGAGGGAGGAGGAGGAACTAGGATCGATATGTACAATAAAAATAAAAAATAAAACAAGAAAGACAAAAAAAAAAAGAGAACCTGTACTCCATAAAATTTGAGAAATGGACAATTTTCTGAAAAATTATGACTTACCAAAATTAAATCAAGAACTGATAAGCAACTTAAATAAACCTATAAACCCTAATGAAATAGAAGCAGTCATCAAAAGTCTCCTAACCAAAAAAAAAAAAAAAAAAAAAAAAGCCCTGGGCCAGATGGTTTCAGTGCAGAATTCTAGTAGAAATTCAAAGAACAGCTAATACCAATACTCCTCAAAGAGTTCCACACAATAGAAGAAGAAGGTGCATTGCCAAACTTTTTTTACGAAGTTACAATTACCTGAGTTGTGGAAACAAAGACACATCTAAGAAAGAGAACTACAGACCAATATCCCTCATGAACATTGATGCAAAATTACTCAATACAATACTGGCAAATTGAATTCAAGAACACATCAGAGAAATCATCCACGATGACCAAGTGGCTTCATCCTGGGATGAAACTGAAAAAGAAAAACCACATGATCATCCTACTAGATGCTGGAAAAGCCTTTTACAAAATCCAACACTCCTTCATGATAAAGGTCTTGGAGAGATCAGGGATAACAAGAACACACCTAAACATAATAAAAGAAATATACAGCAAACCAACAGCCAACATCAAATTAAATGGAGAGAAACTCAATGTGATTCCTCTAAAATCAAGAACAAGACAAGGCTATCCACTCCTTCCATATCTTTTCAATATTGGACTTGGATTTCTAGCCAGAGCAAGAAGACAACAAAAGGAGATCAAGGGGATACAAATTGGAAAGAAATAAGTCAATCTGCCACTATTTGCAGATGATATGATAGTTTTCATAAGTGATCTAAAAATCTCTACTAGAGAACTCCTACAGCTTATAAACAGCTTCAGCAAAGTGGAGTGATACAACATTAACTAAAAAAAAAAAAAAAAAAAAAAAAAGCAGTAGCCCTACTATATACAGACAATAAAGGGGCTGAGAAAGAAATCAGAGAAACATCACCCTTTACAATAGCCACAAACAACCTAAAATATCTTGGGGTAATGCTTAACAAACAAGTGAAAGACATGTATAACAAGAAAGTTGTGTCTTTCAAGAAAGAAATTAAAGAAGAATGCCAGGTTGTGTTGGCACATACCTTTAATCCCAGCACTTGGGAGGCAGAAGCAGGAGGATCTCTTTGAGTTTGAGTACAGCTTGATCTATTAGTCACGGTGTGATCTCAGCATAAGAGGACACATGAGTCTGGTGTTCTTGGTGAGATAAGACCATGTAGAAATGTTTATATTTATAGAAATGAGTTAATAATTTAGACAGAACTAGACAATAAGAAATGATAGTAACTGGCCAATAGTTTCATAATCAATACAGTGTCTCTCATTTGTTATTTGGGACTGATGAGGCTGTGGGACCAGGCTGGCTGGTGGGAAATCGCTTGTAACAAAATGACACCTGCAATGTGGGTACTGAGAAATTCCACTTAAAACTTGACAAAAGCTTAAAAAGGGATTGTAGAAAAAAAAAACAGACAAGCAAGGCTTCTTGATAGCAGCATTTTCCTCTTTTGCTAGAGACAGAGTCTCTTGCTGTTCCTTTCATGGAGGTTTCTGGACTATGCATAGCGGAAAAAACCGTAAGGCTCTTTTAAGAATCCCTGCTAACAATTAAATGGTGTGTACAAACAGCTGCAGTGGCAGTGACCACATCTCCAAGCCAGCAGCATGCTGCTTGATGGCAGCATAGACCAAGGCAGTGAGCACAGCTCTCAGTGCTGGTGGTAAATGTACCCCTGTCATATTGGAAAGACAGTGGCTAAAACAGCCACCACTTTAATTTTAGCAATGCTGTTTAGCATATAAAAGACTTGTGGCTAGAAAAAAGATAGAGATATATAGTAAAGACAGATTCAAATAAAGTAAAAACTAAAAGATTGCTACAGTGTGTTTAAAAATATACATAGTCTTGTGAAAGAAATGAAACAGGATAAAGTGTTTTAAAAAGAAGAAGAAGAAGAAAAGGAATTAGAGTAGCTGGGTGTGGTGGCACAGACCTTTAATTCCAGCTCGGGCAAGCAGATCTCTGTAATTTCAAGGCCAGCCTGGTATACAGAGTAAATTCTAGGGCAGCAAACGTTACACAGAAAAACCATGTCTCAAAAAAAGAAAAAAATAAAAGTAGACTAAATAGAGTAATAAAAAAATTATGTAAAGATGGAAAATACACAGAGTCTGGATACTGTATGCTATTGTGTTGTCTTTGAATTGTATTGAAGGGGGTAAACTAACAAAGGGATCAGACTCTCATTCATCCACCTGCTTTAGCAGCCATGACAGGCTACAGAAGATATGTAGGCCTCTGGCTCAGCACATGACACAAAGAAACTTCAGATTTCCCTGGCCTCTCGGAGTCTAGGTCCAAAACTGAACACAAAGTCCAGACCCCCTAGCTGCCTAGATGCTTAGTTCCTGGGAACTGTTTGACCAAAACCTCCCTGTTGTCTCCAGGATACAATTCTGAAAACTATTGGTATCTATGTACAACTGCCCACCTGCAAGTAACAAGATAAAGCCATAGAAACCACAGAATGTCCCCTTTCATCACTGGCCAATGAGAATAATTGGTGCACAGGTATGTCATGCCAAAATATGACTTTGAGAAATTCCCCTGATTGTTCCCCAAATGTCAACCAATCAGAAACCAACCCATACCGACTGATGTAATCCTGTGATTTTGATTTTTGCCTTAAAATACCTAGCAGTAGGCAGGGAACTTGCTTCCTCTGCTGGCTGCTGCATCAGCCAGCTAGATGAGGTTCCTGTTATGGTTGAGTGAATAATGAATCTTATGCATTTGCATCAGTGGGTCTGTCTCTCCATGGTGGTCTCTGGGGATCTTCACAACTTGGGCATGACAGTTTGACTGCTGAGGAAATAGCAGCAACTGCTAAAATTAATGCTGCTATATTGATCCAACTTACATATTTTAAAAATGCCTTGAGTTCAAAATTTAAGTATAAGGATATGTTACTTTAGAAAAGAGATTTTACTTATGTTTCTACAAAAAATGAAAAGCTGTGGATTCCTTCCAGACAAATATGGGTTGATGAAGCAAGAAACCCTGAAGCAGTGTCCCAGGTGATTCAACATTCAAAACAGCGGGGACAAGGCAGCCTTATAAGCCACTATAGCCAGAATTTCTGGGTCTTCTTAGGATTCCCAAAACAGCACTCCCTAACAGCAAGAAGCAGTTTGGAAAGAATGATGCCCAAATTCCCAAATAGTGTCTATAAATGTTTGTTTTTCATTTAAATGGGGTTGGTTATAAATGGTAAATTATTACAGTCAATCTCTTTCTAAAGAAAAAAGGGAGAAATGATATAGGAATGAATACTTTGCATTGGTATGGATTTTCATTTATTAGTAAAAATTTAAGATCAATTTTGTTATATGTATATTTCTCCTCTTGTTTGGGTATTGTGTTTGTATAGCTCATTTAAAAATATAATGTATAATTAGGTACAAATTATAGTTACCTATAATAGTCAAACTTAGATCTGTTAGGTCTTCTAGATATGTAGCGATACATTTCAAATGGATAGACATTCTTCAAACCTTTCAAATACCTACAGAATATGGCATTTTAAATGGTGTAGGGTTTTTTTTTTTTTTTGACAGTGAGACATAACTGCTCCTGGCAATGCCATCTGCATCAGAAATGAAGATGGACATCAAAGAAAGTTGATATGGAGTTTGCTTCCTATATAGCAAGATTAGCCATTTGGGCAAGAAACTGCTCTTATCTGGAATGTTTGACTTTGTGCTGTATAAAATGGACATGCATGACCCACAGGAAAGTGACTGCTGAAACAAGATGAACATTGTTGCAGGGTTCCTGCTTCATTAAAGTATCTGCCAGACATTCTGCAGGACTCAGAGAAGAGTAACTGAAAAACTGCCAACACAGGTGGACAGATTAAAGTTCCCTGCTTTGCTGAGGAGTCTGCCAGACACACTATGGCCTATGTGCTGAAGATGGAACATTACAGAAGGACTTCAGGTGACTGACCAGGTAGTGAGTTGCTCTATCATTTCTAGAGTTTATATACTATCTTTCTATGGTCTTTGATGGGGTTAAAGACAGATAGTTATGGTTATAGTTTACCTTAATTAGGATTAAAGATAAGTTACATATAAGACATAAGAATCACAAAGATAGGAAAAATGATAGAATATTTACTTTAATTATTGATAATGTTAATGGAATAAATATTGTAATTATAGTTTTTGCTTAATATCTGCTTTGTTATATGTAATTTTCCTATGTTAAAGTTAAAAACCCTTCTTTTTATTTAGACAGAAAAGAGGAGACGATGGGAATGTTCTCCTGTAAATATGTTTAGTTGATGAATGAAACACTGTTAGCCAATAGGGAAGCAAGATAAGATAGGTGAATCTAGAAGATGAGGAGGATTCTGGGAAACTTATACACAGTCAGTCAAGATGTAGAAGGCCAGAGGAATGAGAGGTCCTTACCCTTTCTCCAGTAAGATAAGACCACATGGAAATACTTACATTGATAGAAATGGGATATAAATTAAGTCAGAGCTAGCCAATAAGAAGCCCTAGTCACTGGCCAACAGTTTCATAATTAAAGAAAAAAAAAGAAGATATCAGAAAATGGAAAGATCTTGAATAGGTAAGATCAACATAGGAAAACTGGCAATCTTGCTGAAAGCAATCTACACATTCAATGCAATCCCTATCAAAATCCCAGCACAATTCTTCACTGACCTTGAAAAGATAATAATCAACTTTATATGGAAAAACAAAAGACCTAGGATAGCCAAAACAACACTGTGCAATAAAGGAACTTCATGAGGCATCACTATCCCCCACTTCAAGCTCTACTATAGAGCTATAGTCCTGAAAACAGCTTGGTATTGGCACAAAAATAGACAGATAGACCAATAGAATTGAATTAAAAACCCTGATATCAACCCACTCCTTCAAACACCTGATTTTTGACAAAGAAGCTAAAATTATATAAAGAAAAAAAAGATCACATCTTCAACAAATAGTACTGGCATAACTGGATGCTGACATGTAGAAGACTGCAGATATATCCTAGAATAAGTGAGGAAGAAAAGTCTGTTTGGTCCATGTACATGATACCATGTTTTCCTTTTTATTTAAGGTATATAAGAGTAGTGAAAAATAAACTCATGGCATTTAAGTATTGACTGATCTGCCCTCCTGACTTATTATTCTGTGTCTCTGTTTTTCTTTATTGTCTATAGCTAGCCTTTTTGTCATCCACACACCCTCACTAGGTAAGAACTTGGGGCTGCTCGGCTAGTTCCAATTGCGCCCCACAAAGACAGCTTCGGACAGAAAATGTGGTACATTTACACAATGGAGTATTACTCAGCAGAAAAATCAATGGAATGTTGAAATCCACAGGCAAATGGATGGAACTAGAAGAATCTGTCCTGTGTGAGGTAACCCAATCACAAAAAGACAAAGATGGTATGTATACTCTCTCCTATGTGGATATTAGACAAAGAGCAAAGGATTAGCAGCCTACAGTCCACACTGCCAGAGAAGCTAAGAAACAAGGAAGCCCCAAGAGAGACATACATGGTCCCCTGGAAAAGGAGAAAGGGACAAGATCTCCCAAGCAAATTGGGAGCATTGGAGAGGGAATTAGGGGAAAGAGAAGAGGAGGAAAAAGGAGGGCATGAGAGAGCAGGAAGATTGAGTCAGAGGAAGAATAGAGGAAAGCAAGAAAAAAAAATCCATAATGGAGCCATTATAGGTTTAAAGAGAATCTGGCACTAGGGAAATGTCTGAAGATCTTCAAGGATGACCCCCAAATAACAATCTAAACAATAGTGGAGAGTCTACCTTAAATGCCCTTTCATGATAATGAGATTGATGACTACCTTATATGCATTCCTAGAGCCTTCATCCAGTAGCTGATGGAAGCAAAAGCAGACACACAAGCTAAACACTGAGCCAAACTCCTGGAATCCAGTTGCAGAAAGGGAGGAGTGATAAGTCAAGACCAAGCTGGAGAAACCCACAGAAACAGCTGAACTAAACAAGCTTCTGTCTTATTTAAATTTTTAAAAAAGGAAAAAAAATTGTTAAAAAGAAAGAGTTCTCAAAAGGTAAAATACAAATGATTGAGAAACACTTTATTTTTCTTTTTTATGATTTTTTTTCATTTATTTTGCATATCAACCACAGTTTCCACTCTCTCCTCTCTTCCCATTCTCCCCCACCTCCCATCTACCCCCTAAAACACTTTAAATGTTCACCATACTTAGTTAACTGAGAAATTCTAATTAGAATTATTTTGAAATTCCATTTGACCTCAATGAGAATAGCCAAGATCAATAAAACAAATGATAGTACATTCTGGTAAGGATGCAGGGAAAAAGAAACATTTATTCAATGCTAGTGGGAGTTCCAACTTGTACAGGCACAGTGAAAACCAGTACAGCATTTCCTTCAGATACTGAGACTAGATCTACCATAAAACCCATAAAACCCATAAAACCCATAAAACCCATAGATCTACCATAAAACCCAGCTATACTATGCCGGGCATATGCCCAAAGGTCTCCACATTCAACGTAGGTACAGGCTCATTTATGTTCATTCCTAATCTATTTATAATAGCCAGAAATTGAATAAACAACATAGATGTTTATCAACTGATGAGTAGATAAAGAAAATGTAGTGTATTTGCACAATGGAATATTATTCAACTATTAAGGAAAATAAAACTGAAACTTGCAGGTAAATGGTTAGAGCTAGAAACAATCATTCTGGTGAAATAACTCTGACACAGAAAGACAAACATCACACATTTTCTCAAATTTTAACTTTAACTTTTAAGCATTAAATGAGTGTTTCATTAAGAATATCCATAGCCAGATCAAGGATGAGGAGGATATCTGACAAGGAAGAAGACACAGAATATATTGCTATACAGAAACTGCTGACCTGAACAAGGGGAAGCTCATGGACCCCAGTCTGATAGCTGGGTAACCAGCATAACAATGACCCAAACACCATGAATGTGGGTGTCAATTAGGAGACCAGGGTAATCTTTAGGGCCTCTAGTAGTGGATCAGTATTTATCCATACTATATTAATGATCTTTGGGAGCCTATTCCACATAGAGAGATACTCTCTCAGCTTAGACACATAGGAGATGGCCTAGACCTGGCTCCAACTGATATGACAGACTTTGAAGATCCCCAATGGAAGGCCTCACCTTTGGTGAGTGAAAGGAGGAGAGGGAGAGGAACCTGGGAAACAAGCTTGCTTCAATTTTAAATAAAATTATCAAAAAAAAATTTTTAAAGAAATAAAAAGAATATAGTGCTATAATGGATAAAATGGGAATTAGAATAGGAGGAATAAGTGGGAATAAGTGGTTTCTATTTTATTCATGTCAGCCCTCAAATTGATTGTTTCCTGGCATCTACTCCTCCAGGGTGAGTTTGCTTCTTTTTATTCTAAGGCTTTCAGTCGTGGTGTTAATTCTCTAATGTGAATATCCTCTATTTTCTTCATATGGGCACCTAGTGCAATGAACTTCCCTCATAACGCTGCTTTCAAGGTGTCCCGTAAGTTCGGGTATGTCGTGTCCTCATTCTCATTAAATTTTAGGAAATCCTTAATTTCTTTCTTTATTTCTTCTTTGACCCAGGTATGGTGCAATTGTGCATTGTTCAGTTTCCATGAGTTTGTAGGGTTTCTGCGATTTGTGTTGTTGTTGAATTCCAATTTTAAATCATGATGGTCTGATAAGATAAAGGGGACTACTCCAATTTTTTTATCTGTTAAGGTTTGTTATGTCGTCTAGTATGTGGTGGTTTTGGAGAATGTTCCATGTGAAGCAGAGAAGAAGCATCTGTGTTTGGATGGAATGTTCTATAGACATCTGTTAAACCCAATTGAGACATAACTTTTGCTAGTTCTTTTGTTTCTTTGTTGAGTTTCTGACTGGTGGTCCTGTCTAGTGGTGAGAGTGGAGTGTTGAAGTCTCCCACGATAAGTGTGTGAGGTTTTCTGTGAGCTTTGAGTGTTAGTAGCATTTCTTTTACAAATGTGGGTGTCTTTGTATTTGGGGCATAGATGTTCAGAATTGAGACTTTGTGCTGATGGATTTCTCCTGTGATGAATACAAATGACCATCTTCATCTCTTTTGATTAATTTTGGTTTGAAGCCTAACTTGTTAGATATTAGGATAGCCACACCTGCTTGCTTCTTGGGTCCATTTGATTAGAAGATCTTTTCCAAGCCTTTTATCCTGAGGTAATGTCTATCTTTGAAGCTTAGATGTGTTTCTTATATTCAGCAGAAGGATGGATTCTGTTCATTCAGTTAGCCTGTGTCTTTTTATAGGCGAGTTAAGACCATTAATGTTGAGGAAGAGTAAGGACCATTAATTGTTAATGCTTGCTTGTTTTAGATTTGTTGTTGGCAGTGATATTGTCAATGTATTTGCCCTGCTTTACCCTTGGGTTCTGCTGAAGTGGGATTATCTATTGCCTATGTCTTTGTGAGTGTAGTGAACTTCCTTGGGTTGGAATTTTTCTTCCAGAACTTTCTGTAGGGCTGGATTTGTAGATATGTATTTTCAAAATCTGGCTTTGTCATTAAATATCTTGTTTTCTCCATCTATAGTGATTGAGATTTTGCTGGGAATAGTAGCCTGGGCTGGCATCTGAGGACTCTTAGTACTTGTGGAACATCTATCCAGGACCTTCTGGCCTTGAGAAGTTCCATGGAGAAGTTAGGTATAATTTTGATAGATCTGCCTTTATATGTTACTTCTTTCTTAATATTCTTTCTTTATTCTTTATGTTAGGTGTTTTGATTATTATGTGTCCAGGGGTCTTTTTTCCTTGGTCCTGTCTATTTGGTGTTTGGTATGCTTCTTGTACTTTCATACGCATGTCCTTCTTCAGATTGGGAAAGTTTTCTTCAATGATTTTGTTGAATATGTTTTCTGCACATTTGAGCTGGGCTTCTTCACCTTCCTCTATGCCTATTATTCTTAGGTTTGGCATTTTCACAGTGTCCCACATTTCCTGGATGTTTTGTTTTAAGGATTTGTTGCATTTAGGATTTTCTTTGGTCGATGAATCTATTTCCTCTAGTTTATCTTCAGTGCCTGAGATTCTCTCTTCCATCTCTTGAATTCTGTTACTTATGCTTGCATCTGTAGCTCCTGATTGTTTGCACGGTTTTTCAGTTAGCATTCCCTCAATTTGTGTTTTCTTTATTGTCTCTATTTCAGTTTTCAAGTGTTGAACTGTTTGAGTTGTGTCTTTCATCTGTTTGTTTTTTCCTGGCTTTCCTTGCTTTCATTAAGAGATTTGTTCATTTCTTCCAGTTTTTGTTTGTTTTTTCTTCCATTTTTTTAAGAGATTTTCTCATATCATCTTTGAGAGTCTCTGTCATGCTTGTCTTTTTATTGGTAGGTGTTTCATGTATTGCAATCTTCCCACTACTTCTTCTAGTGGGTGCAGTTGGACTCTCTCTCTCTCTCTCTCTCTCTCTCTCTCTCTCTCTCTCTCTCTCTCTCTCTCTCTCTCTCTCTCTCTCTCTCTCTCTGATACTCTCCTGATGGGCGTAGGTGTGTCAAGAGTTTGATGTCTGTAGTTCTGGCTGGTCCAAGATCTCTAGGAGGTCTCTCCTCAGGCAGGGGCCTGGCGATGGGGTCAAAGATCAGGCAGGTGGGGACTCAGGGTGGTTCCGTGTAGATAGGCAGATCTAATGTGCTCAGAGAAGATCCAGAAAGTTCCCCGGAGGTGGAGGGGTTGTTGTTCCTGCTCTCTGGCCCAGTACTCAACCAGAGCAGTGGAGCAGTGGACTCAGTAGGGCACAGGGTGGGGGGAGGGCAGGTTATGGGTGGGGCATTGTGGATCAGAGTACTAGGACTGTTCTCTCTGGGGGCAGGATATAGGGGAGAGTTTCAGTACTAACCTAGGGAGTTCTCAGAAAAGGGGGGGGGATTTGACCTGAACTTGTCCCAGACTCACCTCAGGCATGTGGGGACTCGGGGTGGTCCCGTGTGAATAAGTGGGTCTCCTGCAAAGGCCCGCTGCTCCTCCAAAGACCTGGCGATGGAGGTCAAAGATCAGGCAGGCAGGGACTCCTTTCTTCCATTTCTTTAAGGGATTTTCTCATATCATCTTTGAGGGCCTCTGTCATTTTTATGAAGTTATTTTTTATGTTGTTCTCTACTGCTCCATCTGCTTTGGTGTGTTCAGGTCTAGTTGGTGTAGAGTCCCTACATTCTGATGGTGTCACTGGTCTTTCTATTTTTGGATGTTTTCTTGTATTGCTGTCTTCCCATAGCTTCTTCTAGTGAGTGCAGGTGGAGTCTCTCTCTCTCTCTCTCTCTCTCTCTCTCTCTCTCCTGTTCTCCCAGTAGTTTTAGGTGGATCAGTTTGATGTCTGCAACTCTGGATGATCCAAGATCTCCTGGCAGTTTCTCTTCCAGCAGAGGGCAGGAGATAGGGTTCAAATATCAGGCATGTGCAGCCTCAAGGTAGTCCCAGGAAGTTCCACGGAGGTGGAGGATTTATTGAACCTACACTCTTGACCAATGCTCACCAGGAGAAGCAGGCCAGCAGAACAAAGAGTGGATAAGTAGAGTTTTTATTAAATCATTTTCCTGACTCATACTTCAGGATAAATTTTCTGAGATGTCTACAACAACAACACCAGGTAATATATTTAACAGAAGTTTGGCAAGTTCTATGCATGCCTTGGGGTTCCCTAGAGTGAAATTTCTAATGTGTGATAAGGCATAAAGACAGTACAATAGCAAATGTTTATATGGTTTCTCTCAATCATAAAATGGCAAACATTTATATGGCTTCTCTCTTTTATAAATCTGATGTGTGACAAGATTGGAGGAATGATTAAAGACATGGTCATTTTTTTGGTTTTCTACAATTTGTCTTAATTACAAATTTTTAATGTTGAACTAGAAAAATGTTTTATTAATTTTTCCATGTTGTTTGCTCTTACAGGATTTTTCTTCAGGACAAACTATTTTTATGTATTTGGGTGTTTTGCATGCATGCTTTGCATGCATGTCTGTCCATGCATGAGGATGGAGCCTAAAGAATCCAGGAGGCCAGAGGAAGACATTGGAGCCCTGGAACTGGATTAACAGACAGGGGTGAGCCACTACATGTTCATAATGTTTCTCTGTAATAAAAGAGCACTGGAGAAAGGACATGTCAAAAAATTTACAACGGTAAGGTTATTCCCCAGCATGAATTTTCTGCAACTTGAACAATAGGCAATGGATTTGTCACATTCATTACATTTGTAAGTTTTCTCTCCAGTATGGATTATGTAATGGATTTTATGTTTTGACACCTGATTATAGGATTTACCATGTTCTTTAAATTCCTAAAGTTTCTCTCCAGTATAAATACTTTATTTTGCAGAGAGACTGAAGTCGCTCCTGAAGCATCTCCCACATTTCCTATATTTGTGTGGTTGCTCTCCACCACTGCTTAAATTTATGGGCAGAGACAAAAGATTTAGCATATACTTCTCTTTCTAGAAAGTATGGATTTTGTGATTTTGACCAATGGTGGAACACAAATTTAAACATTTGTCATAGTCTTCATATTTTCAAGGTTCTTCTCCAGTGTGCATGCTTTTATATTAGGTTTTGATAGAAGAACCACTGTAGCTGCCACACCTTCATTTATTGCAATATTTTGTGGTAGTATCATTTGTTTTATAAACATTTATTTGGAAGATTCATAAAACATTTGCCAAGCTCATTACATGCTTAAGATTTCTCTTGGATAGTCACATGCTACTGGTCAATATGCTTTGAGAACTGATCCAAGATTTTCTCATACTCATCAAATATGTGATAGTTCTCTCTAATTTCCATCTTTCATTAAATTGAAATTCTCATAGCTACTGCTTCCATAGAAGCATTTTTGTGTGTTCTCCCATGGAAAACACATACAGATGTAATATAAACACATATCTATTTATTTGGCTGTTGTTCTTCTCTCTTCACAATCTAGGGCACTTTGAATTGCTCCAAGCACGTGACAAAATCTAGGGCTTACACTCAGTAGTATAGAGTCCAAGTCTCTGTAATTCTCCAACATAGCATCAATGTATAAGCCTTCTGAAAAGACAACAGATATTCCATTCATTCTGGGAGAAGTCAATAACCACATCCCAGTATGAACTTCTACAGATCCCAGGATGAATTATGTGGAGAACTAGCTATTTCTCCCTGTTGCTCTTTTTTGAGTTTCTCTCTCAGGAACCATGACTATACCTATTTACCTTGGCTACTTTTCCTTCTCTCCTCCTTCCAAGGTTCTTTGTTTTGCTTGAGACCAGTGACCATGTCTAATTTATTAGTGTAGGAATAACAGAAAGTAGATTACTCTAAATATCCAACATCAAATCGCTGTACAAATCCCTCTGAGTGGAGTCGAAGCATTTGTTCTCCTTCTGGGAGAAGTCCACAGCTGCATCACTCAATGTCAATAAACCTTGGTGGGGTTCAGGGCCACTGGGCTGTGGTTCCCACCACTGTACTGCTGTCTTATCACAGCAACAGAGAACTAAACTTAGACACCTGGTCAGATTGTGACAGGCACACCTAATTAAACCAATTGTTAAACATTTCCTACTAAACCCCAGGTAGCACCAGTCTTGGCTACAGATCTGTCCACAATTCCCTCTGATATCTTTCTTCCTGTCTTTCTGAACCTCACAGAGCTTAGGCCATGTAGAGCTTTGACAGTGCTGACCAGATTCTATGGTGACTTATGAGCTTGCTGCTAGAATTTGGCTTCTCAACCTAGGTACAGAGAGTAATGGGATAGGTTCTTCTGAAACATGAGATGGTGAGTTTACCAAGAAATACCTGAGTGGCTTTCTGAATTTATGTAGGAAGAATGATGAGCTTCCACTCTTGTATCTTTTATGCATCTAAAGTTAGCACCATGTGGACAAGATTGCCAAGTTCAGCAGCAAGCTCTGGATGGACTATATCTTCCTTGGGTCATGTTAGCAGAAGCATTCCTTTGCTTTCTATGACAGAAAACCCCAGAGACACTCTTCCACAAGCTGGAAGACTACACATTTCACTGGTGTGGATACCATAAATGTTAATGCATGCTTTAGCCTTGCATAAAAAGCAGAAAATATTTTTTTAAATAGAAAAAAAATAATGCTGAAGTGTTCCAAGGTCTCTCATTCTCTATACATTGTCTGGCTGTGGGTCTCTGTATTTGTTTCCTGCTGCCACAGGAGGTTTCCTTTATGGAACAGATATATAAGTTAGAAGAATTTCATTAGCAGTCATTTTATTGCTACATATTTTTAGTACAACAATATTTGGCTTTCTCCTAAGTCTACTGTTCATCAAGTCTCAAGTTCTTGGCCACACAAGCAATGTTGGGTATTGGTTCTATCTCATGAAATGATCCTTAAGTCAAATTATGTCTTGGTTGGTTATGCCCACAATATTCCCACTATTGTACCAGCGTATCTTGCAGACAGGTTGAAAATCACAGGTTGAAGATGAGTGATGAGCAAAGATTTTGTAACAGGGTTTGTGCTTACCTTCCTCTCTTGGCAGGATAAAGAGTACTTTCCAGTACCATGAACACTAGACCATAGGGGTAAAAGCTCTAGGTAGGCACCAGCTTGACTTCTTATTCAATGAGTTGTAGGTGTTACCTTCACCAATAGGCCCTTAACATCAGTTTGTGGAGAGAAACTAAAAGCCTTGACAATAGTCTGGGTAATCCGACAGTTTTCATGGCACCCCTTTGGCCAATAACTCAATTAGATGTAACCCATTTGTGATACTAGATTAATTTGGTGATGAGAGATGTCCAGTTAGGGCTCTTTTTCCCCCTGTATATAGTGATTTTATTTACATACATTTTATATATGAATATGTTTTTAGAAGCTTCTATTGTATTAGGTTTCCATATGACCTCTCAAATGTCCCTTACTTTTCCTTGTCATTGCCCACATTCCCTCCATTTCCCTTTCTTTTCTTCCTCTCCCTCTTTGATACTTTCATTGAAGTTGCCTTCCCCAACTCATCCATCCATAACTACTCAATTTCTCCTTCCTAGAAGGAAGCATCCTTCCTGATATTCTCTTACTCTCTACTAACCTTCTGATTATACAGATTGGAGCTAGCTTGCATATCAATGACTTAACAGCTAACATCCTCATATAAGTTAGTTCATACCATATTTGTCTTTCTAGATCTGAGTTACATTACTCAGGATGATTTTTTAAAGCTCCATCAATTTACTTGTGAATTTCACTTTTAATAGCTGAGTAATATTACATTGTATATACATTTTCTTTATCCATTTATTCATTGACTGACATCTAAGTTGTGTTTAATTTCTAGCAATTATGAATAGAGAAGCAATGAACATGGTTAAGCACGTGTTTCTATAGTAGGATAAAGCATTCTTTGGGTAATCCCCAAGTGTGTATCTTAAGGTAGAATGATTGCCAGATTCCCAAGGAACCGCCACAAGATTTCTATAGGGACTATACATGTTTACACTCCTACCAGCTATGGGTGAGTTTTCCCCTTATCATCCTCAACAGTATGAGCTTTTGTTTGTTTAATGAATTTTTCCCATTCTGGAGGTAATTTTGATTTTCATTTCCCTTATGAATAAGGATCTTGTTCCTTTGAGTGCTTCTCAGCCATTTGGATTTCTTCTTTTGACAATTCTGTTTAGATCTTTAACTATTTTTAATTGGGATGTTTTCTTGATGTACAGGTTTTTGAGTTCTTTATGTATTTTAGATATTAGCCTTCTATCAGATGTGTAGTTGGTAGAAATCTTATCCATTCTGTGGCCTGCTGCTTTGTCTAAATGATGATGTCCTCTGCTATTCAGAAGCTTTTCTGCTTCATGAGGTTCCATTTATTAATTGTTGTTCTTGTGCCTGTGCTATCAGTGTTCTGTTCAGAAAGTCTTTCCCCCTGCCCCCGTGGCAATGAGTTCAAGAGTATACAGTCCACTTTCAATTATGTTAGATTCAGTGTATCTGGATTTATATTGAGGTCTTTGATTCATTTGAAGTTGAATTTTGTACTAGTGGTGTATACCTATTACATTCTTCTACATGCAGCCATACAGTTTTACCAGCACCATTTGTTGAAGATGCTGTCTTTATTCCAATATATATATATATATATATATATATATATATATATATATATATGGCTTTTTTATTTTAAAAAAAATCAAGTTTCTGTAGATGTGTGGATTTATGTTTGAGTTTTGAATTAAATTCAATTCACTAACATATCTGCTTTTGTGCCAGCACCATGTGTTATTAGAGCTCTGTAGTATAACTTGACATTGGGGACAGTGATGCTTCCAGAAGTTTTTTTGTTATTCAGGATTATTTTAGTTACCCATATTTTTTGTGTTTCCACATAAAGCTGAAAATTATCGTTTCCAGACCTATGAAAAATGTGTTGGAATTTTCATGGGGATTCTGTTTAATTGCTTTTGGTAGGAGGGTCATTTTTACTATATTAATCTTACTGATCCATTGACATGGGAGATCTTTCCATCTTCTGATATCTTCTTCAGGCTCTTCAATGTCTTAAAGTGTTTTTCATACAAGTCTTTCACTTGTGTGGTTAGAGGTAACCTCAAGGCATTCTATATGTTTTCAGAAAGATGTTGTTTCCCTAATTTCCTTCTCAGGTGTTTGTCATTTGGAAATATGAAAAATATGGATCATTGTGTTTTAGTTTTGTATCCAGCTTCTCTGCTGGAAGTGTTTATCAGCTGTAGGAGTTTCCTGATGCAATTTTTGTGGTCAGTTCTGTTTACTACTGTATCATTTGCAAATAAAGATACTTTGACACTTTTCCTTTCTATTTGTATACCTTGATCTCCTTCAATTATCTTATTGTTCTGCCTAAGTCTTCAAGTACTATATTGAATAAATATGAAGAAAGTAGACAACATTTCTTGTCCCTGATTTTTGTGGAAATGCTTTCAGTTTCTCACCATTTAGGTTGTATTGACTAGAGGCTTTCTGTAAACTGTCTTTATTATGTTTAAGCATGTCCTTGTATTCCTAATGTCTACAGGATTTTATCATGATGGGGTGCTGGATATCATTTTTTAAAAAGAAGTATTTTCTGAATCTAATGGGATGATTATGTGGTTGTCTTTCAGTTTGTTTATAAGGTAGATTATATTTATCAATTTACATATGTTAACCCATCCCTTCATTTTCTTGGATGAAGTCTACTTGATCATAGTGGATGATCTTTTTATTTGTTTTTTTATTCACTTTGCAACTATTTTACTGAAAATTTTTGCATCTATGTTCACAGGGATCTGTACTTCAATACCTAGTTGAGTCTTTGTGTGGTTTAAGTACAGGGATAAATTGTCCTCATAAAATGAATTAGACAATGCTACTTCTGTTTCTATTTTATGGGATAATTTTAGGAGTACTGGCATTAACTCTTCATTGAAAGTCTAGTATAATTCAATGCTAAAACCATCTGACCCTGAGCTTTTGTGGGAAGAGACTTTTAGTTACTGATATATTTCACTAGGAGTAACAGGTGTTTAAATTGCTCATCTGATCATGATTTAATTCAGATAAGTGGTATATTGAGAAAATTATCCATTTCTTTTACATTTTCCAATTTGGTGGAGTACAGAGTTTAAAGTCTATGCTTACAATTCTCTATTTCTTTGTTATTTGTTGTAGTGTCTTCTTTTGCATCTCTGTTTTCTCAATTTGGATCTCCTTTCTCAGCCTTTTAGTTAATTTGGATAAGGGGTTGGTCTTACTGATTTTCTGACAGAACCAATTCTTTGTTTTTAATTTTTTGTATCATTTTTGTGTGTGTGTGTGTGTGTGTGTGTGTGTGTGTGTGTGTGTGTGTGTGTGTGTGTGTGTGTATGCATGCCTTGTGTGTGTTTCTTGATTGTTTTAAAGTTGAGTTTGATTTTTTTTATGATTTTATTGATTTTTTTCAATGAATTGTTGATCATTCAAAAGTGTGTCATTTAATCTCTATGTTGATTTCTAGCCTTTTCCCATTGTTCTTAGAAAGAATACACAGTTTTATTTCAGTTTTTTTCTATTGTTGAGTCTTGATTTATGGTCTGAAAGTGGTATATTTGTGATTACGTTCTATATACTGCTGAGAAGAGTTTATGTTCTTTAGTGCTTATGTGAAGATTTGTGTAAATATCTGTTAGATATTTTGAATTTTGGTGTTATTTACCTTTACCATTTATATGTTTATGTCCATATGATTTGTCTATTGATTATAATGGATGATTAATTCCCTTTTAATCACTATGAGGTTAATCTGTGTCTTTACATCTAGTAGTATTTGTTTTATAAAATTATGTGCACCTGTGCTTGGTGAGTATTTGTTTGAAACTGCAATATCTTCCTTTTAAATATTTATTTTACTTTGTTCATATATGATGTGCCTGAGAGTATATCTGTGACAACATGCATACAAGGGTCCATGGAGATCAGAAGAGGTGTCACATTCCTAAAACTGGAATTATAGATGGTTGTGAGCTATCATGTGGATGCTGGGAAATAAACTTGTATGTTCTATAACAGTAGCAATTGTTCTTTACTACTAAGCCCTGTGTTTTCCTTAATGAGTATGATGTAAAGTTCTTTATTGTTTCTGGCTAGTTTTTGGCTTGAAGTCACTTTTGGCAAATATAAAAATAGCTACACCTTCTTGTTTCTTGGTACCATTTGCTTGGAATACTTTTCCATTCTATTATTCTAATGTGATGTCTACTGATGGTAAACTGTGTGTTTCTTTTTTCAATCTGTAGTGTTATATTATTTATGATTTATTAAATCTTGCCTGAGGATTCAGAAAGCAAAGTCAGCCAGAAGCCATAAAAGCCAGGCACACACCTTTAATTCCAGCAGCCAGAGCTAGGAGGTGGTGGTATACACCTTTAGTGGTAGGACTCAGGATTAAGAGGTAGACAGATCTCTCTGAGTTGAAGTCCTCCCAGGAATACAAAAGATTAAGACAGCCTTAAAAAATACCAGATCACACACATCTTCAATCCCAGCATTAGAGGGATATAAAATATAGAAGCAGGGTCTTCAGCTTTCACTATCAGGCATACATTCTCCAGCCACACTGAAGATAAGAACACTGATTCTCCACCATGCTGAGGAGAGGCAGCTGTTTGAGGGTTGATAAAGAGCTCATGGATCAGCCTTTTCATCCTGAGCTAGAGGTAGGAACTAGTGGCTGGCTGCTTTGCTTTTCTGAACTTCAATTTGAAGCTTGAACCCCAATATCAGTAAATGGGTCATTGATTGATTTGAGCTACACCAATCCATTCTTATATTTTGAGCGGGAGTTGAGGCCATTAATATTAAGAGATATTATTGAAATGTAAATAGTAATTCCTGTAATTTCGATAATTTTCTGATGTTTATTTGGATATCTTTTGATTAATTCTATTTTTTATTTTTCATTAATAATATAATTAAAAATTTTTACATGTCGATCCCAGTTTCCTCTCCCTCCCGCCCTCTTACCCTCTTTCCCCTGTGACATGCACCCTGGCCACCCTCCCCTCATCCCCCCCAGCCCCATTCCACTTGTAGGGCTATGATATCTGGGTTGGCTCATGTAAATCTGTCAAGTCATTTGAAGTAGGGACTAGGACTTCACTCCTGTCTCTAGATTAAGGGGGTATCCCTCCCTAGGGGATGTGTCCACAAGGTCCTTTTGTGCACCAGGAATAGATACTGTTTCTACTGTCTGAGGTCCCCCAGATTACTCAGTCCTTCTAGCTGAGACCCACATTCAGGGGGTCTGAGTCAGTCCCATGCTGGATTCCCAGCTATCAGTCTGGGGGGCCCATTAGCTCCTCCTTGTTCAGGTCAGCTGTCTGTGTGTTTCTGCAACCTGGTCTTGTCCCCTCTCTCTGCATCTGGATTCTAGTTCAACTCAGTGTTTAGTTATGGATGTTTGCTTCTGTTTCCAACAGGCACTAGATGAGGGCTCCATGATGGTAGATAATTTAGTTGATGATCTTACTGTCAGTCTTTCCATGGTTGCTCAAATTGTTAGTTGGAGTCAGTCTTGTAGGTCTCTAGACATTTCTTTATGTTCAGTTTTCTCTTCGAACCAATAATGGCTTCCTCTTTTATGTTCTCTCTCTCTCTCTCTCTCTCTCTCTCTCTCTCTCTCTCTCTCTCTCTCTCTCTCTCTCTCTCTCTCTCTCTCTCCTGTCTTCTATTCCTACCCTGATGCAATCTACATAGTCACACAAGCTTTCATCTCCTCCCCTTCTCTTTCTTCTAGTTCTCTCTCCATTCAATGATCCCGCCATTTTCCATATGCTCTAGGGGGACTTGTCCCTTCCCTCTTTTGTGAGGGACAACATATTAATCTCTTAGAATACACCTTGTATCCTAGTTCCTCTGGTGGTGTGAATTATAGGCTGGTGATCATTTGCTCTAGGTCTAAAATCCATAGAGCGAGTACATACCCTGTTCCTCTTTTTGTGACTAGGTTACCTCATTCAGGATGGTTTCTTCAAGTTCCATCCACTTGCCTGTGAATTTCAAGATTCCAGTATTTTTTTTCTGCAGAGTAGTATTCCATTGTGTAGATGCGCCAAATCTTCTTTATCCATTCTTCAGTTGAGGGGCACCTAGATTGTTTCCAGGTTATTGCTATTACAAATATGCTGCTATGAACATAGTTGAGCACATGTCTTTGTTGCATGGAAGTGGGTCATTTGGGTATATACCTAAGAGTGGAATTGCCAGGTCCTGTGGTAGACTGATAACCATTTTCCTGAGGACCCGCCATACTGATCTCCAAAATGGCTGTACAAGTTTGCACTCCCACCAGCAGTGGAAGAGTGTTCCCCTTTCTCCACATCCTCCCCAGCATAAGTTGTCATTGGCATTTCTAATTTTAGCCATTCTGGTAGGAGTAAGATGGTATCTCAGAATTGTTTTGATTTGTATTTCCCTGATACCTAAGAATGTTGAGCACTTTCTTAAGTGTCTTTCGGCCTCTTTGATTTCCTCTATTGAGAATTCTTTCTTCAATTCTGTACCCCATTTATTAATAGGGTTATTTGGTGTTTTGTTGACTACTTGACTACTTTCTTGAGTTCTTTGTATATTTTGGAGGTCAGCCCTTTGTCAGATGTAGGATTGGTAAAAATTTTTCCCAGTCTGTGGGCTACCGTTAGTCTTATCCACTGTGTCCTTTGCCTTACAGAATCTTCTCAGTTTGAGGAGGTCCCACTTACTAATTTTTGATCTCAGTGTCTGTGCTACTACAGTTATGTTCAGGAAGCAGTCTCCAGTACCAATTTGTTCAAGGGTACCTCCTACTTTCTCTTCTAAGAGGCTCAGTGTGGCTGGATTTATGTTGAGGTCTTTGATCCATTTGGACTTGAGTTTTGTGCATGGCGATAGACATGGGTCTAACTGCAGTCTTCTACACACCATCACTGGCACCATCACAATGTGCCAGCACCATTTGTTGAAGATGCTTTCCTCCTCCCATTGTATTCTTTTAGCTGTTTTGTCAAAAATCAGGTGTTCATAGGAGTGTGGGTTAATATCAGGATTTTCGATTCCAATCATTGGTCTACCTGTATATTTTGTGCCAATACCAGGATGTTTTCAGAACTATGGCTCTGTAGTAGAGCTTAAAGTCAGGGATGGTGATGCCTCCTGAAGTTCTTTTATTGTACAGGGTTGTGTTGGCTATCCTGGGTCTTTTATTTTTTCATATAAAGTTGATTATTATCCTTTCAAGGTCAGTGAAGAATTGTGCTGAGATTTTAATGGGGATTACATTGAATCTGTAGATTACTTTTGGCATTATTGCCATTTTTACTATATTTCTCCTTCCTATCCAAGAGCATGGGAGATCTTTCCATTTTCTGGTATCTTCTTTAATTTATTTCTTTAAAGCCACAAAGTTCTTATTGTATAGGTCTTTCACATGTTTGGTAAGCGTTACTCCAAGATACTTTAGGTTGTTTGTGGCTGTTGTAAAGGGTGATCTTTCTCTGATTTCTTTCTCAGCCTCTTTGTCGTCTGAATGAAGTAGGGCTACTGATGTTTTTGAGTTTATCTTGTATCTTGCTAGTTTGCTGAACTATCAGCTGTAGGAGTTTCCTGGTAGAGTTTATTGGGTCGCTTATGTAAAGTATCGTATCATCTGCAAATAGAGACAGTTTGACTTCTTCCTTTCCAATTTGGATCCCCTTGATCTCCTCTTGTTGTCCATAGATTTAGCTAGAACTTCAAGTACAATATTGAAGAGATATGGAGAGAGAGGACAGCCTTGTCTTGTTCCTGATTTTAGAGGAATCGCCTTAAGCTTCTCTCCATTCAGTTTGATGTTGTCTGCTGGTTTACTGTATATTGCTCTTATTATGTTTAGGTATGTTCCTGTTATCCATGATCTCTCCAAGACCTTTATCATGAAAGGGTGTTCAGTTATGTCGAAGGCTTTTTCAGCATCTAGGGAGATGATCATATGGTTTTTCTTTTTCAGTTTGTTTATATGGTGGATCACGTTGATAGATTTTCATATGTTCAACTATCCCTGCAACCCAGGGATGAAGCCTACTTGATCATGGTGGATGATTTCTCCGATGTATTCTTGGATTTGGTTTGCCAGTATTTTATTGAGATTTTTTTTGCATCGATGTTCATCAGGAATATTGGTCTGTAGTTTTCTTTCTTACTTGTATCTTTATGAGGCTTGGGTACCAAGGTGATTGTGGCCTGATAGAAAGAGTTTGGTAATGTGCCTTCTGTTTCTATTGTGTGGAACAATTTGAGGAGTATTGGAATTAGCTCTTCCTTGAATTTCTGGTAGAATTCTACACTCAAGTCATCTGGCCCTGGACTTTTTTTGGTTGGAAGGCTTTCAATGTCTGCTTCTATTTTGTTAGGGTCTATAAGTCTATTTAAGTAGTTTGTCTGTTCTTGATTTAATTTTGGTAAGTGATAGTAGTTATCCAGAAATTTGTTGTTTCCTTTGAATTTATGGTGTACAGGTTTTCAAAGTATGACCTGAAAGTTGTCTGGATTTCCTCTGTGTCCGTTGTTATGTCCCCCTTTTTGTTTCTGATTTTGTTAGTTTGCATGATCTCTCTCTGCTTTTTTGTTAGTTTGGATAAGGGTTTGTCTATCTTTTTGATTTTCTCAAAAAACCAAATCTTCGTTGTATTGATTTTTTGTATTATTTTTCTGGTTTCTATTTTATTGATTTCAGCCCTCAAATTGATTATTTCCTGGCATCTACTCCTCCAGGGTGAGTTTGCTTCTTTTTTTTCTAAGGCTTTCAGTTGTGCTGTTAATTCTCTAATGTGACTTTCCTCTGTTTTCTTCATACGGGCACTCAGTGCAATGAACTTCCCTCGTACCGTTGCTTTCAAGGTGTTCCATAAGTTTGGATATGTCGTATCCTCATTCTTGTTGAATTTTAGGAAGTCCTTAATTTCTTTCTCTATTTCTTCTTGGACCCAGGTGTGATGCAATTGTGCATTGTTCAGTTTCCATGAGTTTGTAGGGTTTCTGCAATTTGTGTTGTTGTTGAATTCCAATTTTAAAGCATGGTGGTCTGATAAGATACAGGGGACTATTCCAATTTTTTTATCTGTTGAGGTTTGTTATGCCATCTAGTATGTGGTTGATTTTAGAGAAGGTTCCATGTGGAGCAGAGAACAAGGTATATTCTTTTGTGTTTAAATGGAATGTTCTATAGATGTCTTTTAAACCCAGTTGAGACATAACTTCTGTTAGTTCTTTTGTTTCTTTGTTGAGTTTCTGATTGGTGGTCATATCTAATGGTGAGAGTGGTGTGTTGAGGTATGTCTGTGAGGTTTTATATGAGCTTTGAATTTTAGTAGCATTTCTTTTATGAATTTGGGTGCCTTTGTATTTGGGGCATAGACGTTCAGAATCGAGACTTCCTGTTGATGGATTTCTCCTGTGATGAATATGAAATGAACGTCTTCATCTCTTTTGATTAATTTTGGTTTGAAGTCTAACTTGTTAGATATTAGGATAGCCACACCTGCTTGCTTCTTGGGTCCATTTGATTTAAATATCTTTTCCCAGCCTTTTACCCTGAGGTAATGTCTATCTTTGAAGCTTAGATGTGTTTCTTGTATGCAGCAGACAGATGGATTCTGTCTTCGTATCCATTCTGTTAGCCTGTGTCTTTTTATAGGCGAGTTAAGACAATTAGTGTTGAGGGAGAGTAAGGACCATTGATTGTTAATGCTTGTTTGTTTTAGATTTGTTGTTGGCAGTGGTATTGTGAATATATTTGCCCTGCTTTACCCTTGGTTTCTGGTGAAGTGAGATTATTTGTTGCCTACATCTTTGTGAGCGTGGTTAACTTCCTTGTGTTGGAGTTTTCCTTACAAAACTTCCTGTAGGGCTGGATTTGTAGATACGTATTGTGAAAATCTGGCTTTGTCATTAAATATCTTGTTTTCTCCATCTATAGTGATTGAGAGTTTCGTTAGTTATAGTAGCTTGGGCTGACATCTGAGGACTTTTAGTACTTGTAGAACATCTATCCAGGACCTTCTGGACTTGAGGGTTTCCATGGAGAAGTCAGGCGTAATTTTGATAGGTCTGCCTTTATGTGTTACCTGTCCTTTTTCCTTCACTGCTCTTAATATTCTTTCTTTATTCTCCATGTTAGATGTTTTGATTATTATGTGTCGATGGGTCTCTTTTTTTTGGTCCAGTCTATTTGGTATTTTGTATGCTTCATGTACTTTCATGGGCATGTCCTTCTTCAGATTGGGAAAGTGTTCCTCAATGATTTTGTTGGATATGTTTTCGGCCACTTTGAGCTGGGCTTCCTCACATTCCTCTATGCCTATTATTCTTAGGTTTGGTCTTTTCACAGTGCCCCACATTTCCTGGATGTTTTGTGTTAAGGATTTGTTGGATTTACGATTTTCTTTGGTCAATGAATCAATTTCCTCTAGTTTATCTTCAGTGCCTGAGATTCTCTTTTCCATCTTTTCAATTCTATTGTTTATGCTTGCATCTGTAGTTCCCAATCATTTGGCCAGTTTTTCTATTTCCAGCATTCCTTCGGTCCGTATTTTCTTTATTGTCTCCATTTTGGTTTTCAAGTCTTGAACCATTTCCTTCACCTGTTTAATTGTTTTTTCTTGGCTTTCTGTGCTTTCTTTAAGAAATTTATTCATTTCTTCCAATTTTTTGTTTGTTTTATCTTCCATTTCCTTAAGGGATTTTCTCACATCTCCTTTGAGGGCCTCTATCATTTTAATGATGATAATTTTTAAGTCGTTCTCTTCTGATTCATCTGCTTTGTTCTGTTCCTGTCTTGTTGGTGTAGATTCCCTAGATTGCTTGTCTTTCTGATGTTAGGTGTTTTCTTTTATTGCCGTCTTCCCATAGCTTCTTCCAGTAGGTATTGGTGGGGTCTCTCCTTCTCTCTATTGGCTTAGCTGTGTCAGAGGTTCCATGTCTTTAGCTCTGGGTGGTCCAAGCTTTCTAGGAGGTCTCTCTGTAGGCAGGGTCCCGGTGATGGGGATCAAAGATCAGGCTCCAGCAGAGGACAGCTGAGGCCTCTTTGGCAAAGGTTAGCCAGCAGGATTTTTCCTCAGGGATAGTTGTGTCTAGCTCTAGCCAAGGCCTGGTGATGGGGGACAAAGGCTGGGCTGATACTCAAGCTGTTCCCACAAGGATAGGTGGGTCTAGCTGGCACTCTCCAGCTGAGTGAGGCCTTTTTTAGCAGAGTCCCTGGGATGGGGGTCAAGGATCCAGCCCGCAGTAACTCAGAGTGGTCCAGCAGAGATAGGCGGATCTTTGGGAGGGGCCCAGAACTCCAGTAGAAGACTGGTGATGGGGGTCAGAGACCAGGCAGGTGTAAATTATGGGTGGTCCTGTGTGGATAGGCAGGTTTATTGTGCTCAGGATACAGCCTGATTAATTCTTCTGATGTTGTTTAATCTTCCTCTGTGGCCTCTTGAGTATGTTCATCTTTTGTTTCATCATTCTCTTCAGTATGAAATATTGCTTCTAGTAACCTTTGTAAAACTGGTTTATCTAATATTTATTTATTCATTTAGTTTGTTTTTAGCATGGAAAGTTTTAATTTCTTCATTTACAAGATGTCTTTTTGTTGGGTACAATAATCTAGGCTGGTGATTTTTCAGAATATATCTTTCCAAGGTCATCTAGATTTAAAACTTTCTATAGAAAAATCACCTGCTGTTCTATTAAACCTGCCTTATATGTTATCTCTCTTGTATCTTTCCATATCCTCTTTGAAATATCCTTAGTATTTTAACTATGACATGTCATAAAGAGATTCTTTTCTGGTCTCATTTATTTGGTGTTTTCTAGAACTTTTGTAGCTCTATGGTACAAGCTTTGGGCAAATTTTTATTATTTTATTAAAACATCTCAAATGAAACTGGTCCCCAGTTTGTCACTAAGCAGTTTCTAAGAACAATGTGTATAAATGTGATTCTTTCTTTTTACAGAACAAATAATACAGGTATAAGCAGAGTCCATAGGAGAGTGGCCATCCATGGTTTGGGCAGCCTGCACACTCAGTCTTTTAGCAGCCAACGCCTGACTTTAACAGCCAGTCACCTGATTTGTTTCAGATCATAACCCTGGATGAACCCATTCCACTGATGATTTTGAAGACTCCTTGACTGTTTGCATAGGAATTTGGTATTCCGTGTGGTAGTGTCTGCATATTTTCTTTCTAGAGAGGAAGAAATGGTGCCCTGATGTGTTTTGTTTCTTCCTGGTCTGGTAGCATGGACTCTAGGGTTGATGATGGTCTCAAAATTATTCCAAGACAGCACCAGATGAAAGCCAGCTCTCAGGGTCTCAGTGGCAACCCTGTCTGAGCAAATGATCTGTCTCAGAGAAGATCCCTGTCTAAAGCAGCAATGCTGTCTCAAGTGGTACAATATAATGGCTTGAGAAAGAAATGACCACCAAGACTCTTGCTTTAAACACCCATTATTTGACACTGTTCTGAAGGCTGTGCAGGCTGACTTATAAAAGCCAGTTACTGAGGAGCAGGCCTTTAAAGACTGTGCCAATTCCTGGTTCTTGTTGTCTCTACTTTCTGGTTGGCCATGGTGTAATAAGCAGTGGCTTATCCTTCACCTCTATAGACATAGAAACTCCTACAGTCAGCCCATCCCAGAACAAAAGGCCAAAACCTTCTAAAATAGTGCTTTTCAACCTGTGAGTCACAACCCCTTTAGGGGTTAACCAACCCTTTCACAGGGGTCACCTAATACCATCCTGCATTTCATAACAGAAGAAAAATTACAGTTATGAAGTAGTAGCTAAAGTAATTTTATGGTTAGGGTCACCACAACATGAGGAGCTATATTAAAGGGTCACAGCATTAGCAAGGTTGAGAACCACTGCTCTAAAACCATGCACTAACCTCAATCTTTGCTTTTGTAAGTTGCTTCTGTCAGGTATTTGGCAGAAGTGAGGAAAGAAACTAACACAGAGTGGGGTACAGTCTTACTCAGTGACCTTCTCTGAAGTGGTGCTTCAGCCTTGGAGAATAACTGTTTGAAGAAGTCATCCAGTTCAAAATGATGACCTAGCCTGGGGTGGGAACCCTGTCCTAAGCAGTGATCTGGTCTGCAATGGTGACATTGCACAAGATGGTCATCCAGCCTGAGTCAGGGATCCAGTATGAGGTGCTAATCACTTTGGAGACAATGCTGTGGCTTGAATGTGTTTGAATTTGTGCCTACTCCACAAGGATTCATTTGTTAAGAGCTTGATACACACCATTGTCATATAAGTGATGAAATCTTGTTGTGGGGTCCTTTGACAATTGATGGCACTGCCCTCCATAGGGATGAAGGCTGTTCTCCTGGGATTCTAAGTTGGTTCATGAGAAAACCAATTGTTTAAATGGTGAGCCTGAACTCTGAATAATTTCTCTGTTTTTGCAAAGTGAGCTCTCCCTCTTGGAGTTCTTGTAATCCAGGAATGAAAACCCTTAAAGCATCATAGCAGTGGGCCAGAATGGGCCCTGGCAAAGAAGCCCTGCACAAGAACCAGTATAATGGCAGTCGGGGGGGGGGTGCTCTAGAAGCTCCATCCTCATGGAAACACCATGCTCAACAATACCATTCTTCTTATCTCCTTGCATAAATGAGGCCTGGAACAATGCAGCTTTCAATGTGCAGAGGCTAGTAGGACATAGACTGCAAAAAGTCAGACTTAAAGAACTGGGTCACAGTGCCAGGGAGACAGCCACGGACTGGCTTCCCAGCACCAGGCTATAGACCAGGGTTGGTGGGACCTGCCAGAGGTCCTTCCAGGATAATCAGCAAATTATTTGAGCTTTCCTGCCAGTTCCTGTGGCAGGACCACTGCAACCCACAGTGTTTCCTTGCCTGCTTCTGCAATGAACCAAAAGCCTCCCTATCCTCGTTTAAGGGAGCATGACATTAAAAAGCCAAGCTACAATTGTTCTTGATTTACTAGTGGCTCAAATGGGAGAGTTAGCTTATTTGCACTTTCCAATGAAATGTTGGGAGTGACCAACTACAAACTCAGGGGAAGGCAAGAAAACTGACTTCTTAGACCTCCTGGCACACCATTGGCCCTATCTCCCTGAGTGCCCACACACCCTTTGACAATACACACAGCTGGCTACCATCTTCCAACAGCCTACACCTACACCACTTGTGATTCCACTCTACAATGTAGAAGGTTAGGGTATCCTCTGGATACCGTGTGAAACTTTTAAATCCACAGCATGTGGCACATTAGCTTCTTCTCCTATGTTCCCCATTCTTGAAGGAACAGGTTTCATAAGCAAATGTTGATCTTTGAGGGACATTTCCAGAACAGGCCTCTGCTAGGCTGCAACTTCCACATCCTCTGATGTGGAATATTGCGTGTCAGTGGTCCTATCCCGAGACCAGCTATTCATTTTCCACACCTGTTTCCTACTGTTTCTCTACAACTGGTTTCCAATGAGACATGGAACTGGATTCGGTTTCAAGTTTCTGAGAATCCCACAACTTGTATCTCAATTGTGGGTATAGTATGTTTGAGCAAGTGATTGCAGATGGGATCATGCACTGAGTTCACTGTCCTTCCCCACTGCTATATGATAGGGGCTGCTTCAAGTCCTCACTTCACCTCTGTAGGAAGCAAAGCTATTGGCAATGTCTTCACTGCACCTAGGCTACATGTTTTCTGAAAATCACTGGACCCTGAGCCCTTCCCTTGCCATCTGCACTGGCCCTGTGAAGCTGAATCCCAAGGCACAACATGCTTGTGATTCTTCAGACCACAAGAGAACCAGGAGTGCCTGTACCGGGGTTGTCCAGCTCTGGGTGCATGGCATACATCAGTCTAAAATAGGCCTTGAGAAGAAGCAGTTCTCAGAGTCCATGTCTCCCTACTTCACACTGCCATAAAGCACAAAAGTGTGAGCTCCTACTCAGCCAAATGCTGCCTGAGACACTTCTGATTCACCACCATGGACCAAAACTGTTGAACTAGAGAAGTTTATAAACTAGTAAACTGCTCTGGAAATATACACATACTCCTTTCTATCAGTTGTTTTTCTCTCCAAAGGATGTTCCTGTGTGATACAGCTTTAAGTTTTCAACTCTGTCATATTTTCTAAACTATGATCTCTTTCATTTACTTTAGGGGGTGTGGCAATCCCCTTTACTGGGGTGAAAGCTAAACAATGTGGTTTGGATTTAGTGTTCCCACCCATGCATCACTATGAAAATGTTTGTCTCAGCAATCATGTCATCATTGTTAGTGGTCACAGCTGCTTAGCTTCATGTGTGGAGATTAATCGTGTCTTTTTACAAATGGGAAAGGTGGCTGTGCCTGAGATGAAAGACTTGCAATGGAGTAGACATAGATTCTTTGGGATCCATTCCCAAGTTTATCAGCATAAGAAAAGCCAGTTCTGAACAATTGACCTTGCATGGAGCTTCATGGGCGCAATTTGGAATGAAACAAAATATGATATGAATGAAACTGAATGTCCTGTGACAATGGTCTACCAGACTAATAGAACCTTATCTATTCAGATGGTAGTCGCTAGTCAACTGGAGCCAGGATAATGACATAGTGTGCTGTTTTGGAGTTTGCTCTTGCACTAATATAACTGTATATGCTCACAAGGTGGGTATCTTAGGGAGAGAACTGTTCAAATAGTTGATGATGATTTTGTGGATTTCTGGAGAAAAAAAAAAGAAGCCTATTGATTTTCCTCTCTCTGCTGAAGCATGTTGCAGATGCTTAACTCTCACAGAGCTCCCCACCCTGCTCTCATCAGCTCAGCCAGAACCAAAGCCTGCACCAAATACTTGCAAGATAAGAAAATGCTAAGCATTCTGGGCCATGTGCCAGCACCTTATACACAGACTCCTGGCATTTTGCTCACCACCTACTAGCTGAATCTTGCTGAACACAGAATCTAGTCCTGCCTAGGTTTGCCTTGCCTTGATATTTTTACTAGGAAATAATCCATATTCTCATTAATGAGGGACTGATACATTAAACTACCATCCACAAATACAATAAAGTTCTGTCAATCATTAAAATTAGTGAAATAGAATTAGTCTCATTGACATAGGAAGAAGTCTACAACATATTCTTGTGTGAAAAATTATATAATGGTAGTATATATAAAACATAATCTTATTAACATAATGATAAATATTTATATATGTATATCTGCATACTTGTATATATGGGCAGGAATATTCAAGAACAATATTAAGTCAACCAATTAAGAATGTAATTATTTCTGAATTTTGGGATCTTGTCAGACTTTTATTTCCTTATAGACAAAAGCATGTGTGATTCATATAAAATTTATAACATTTATAATGAACACCTTTTTTTTTTTAAACAAGAAATATTTTTTCCCATAGGAATGCATAGGTAAAGACAAAGGCTGCATGGACAGGGGGATAGGCTGGTGGGGTAGCTCTGGGATTGCCAATCAGAGTAGGGCTTTTTTATATTCCGGGCCTACAGGGAGTAGGTTCCTCTGGTAAAGAGCAAAAGATGTGTGAGTGTGACAGCAATAAAAGGTTAGTGTCTTCCTCATACATAATCTCAGGTAAAGAATTTCTTGGTGCCATTTGGAGACAGGGTGGTTAGAAGGTGCAACCTTACTGGAGAAAGTATGTCACTGGGAGGTGGCTTTGAGAGTTTCTGCCTTTCCTCACATATAGTTCTTTCTCTCTATTTCATCCTTACGGTTAAAGTTGTGATGTCCTAGCTTCCTGCTACTACTGCCTTGCTTCCCAATCATGGCGAGCTCTTACTCCTCTGAAACTTTAAGTTAAACAAACTCTCTCTTCCACAAGTCACTTTTGGTATAAGTATTTTGTCATAGCCATAGAAAAGTGACCAATACAGTAAGGATGAAAAATTTTAGCCTAACTCTGCACTGACCCCAGGAAGCTAGAAGTTTAAATCCAGACCCTGTCTCCTGGCAGTAAGTAGGCAAAAGGTCACATTCTTTGCTATTTAGACAGCACCTGTGAGTGAGTAAACACAGGAAATGAGCTTTGTCACCCCACCCAGGAGCCCATGCAAATGCAGACCTCCAGGGTTAAGCGCAGGCTTGGATGGTTTAAATTGATTGGTCCGCACGTGCGGGCTCTGGACTCTGGATTAAGATGTGCGGGCTTTGTTGTAACCCTATAAAAGCTGTCTCAATTCTGTACCCAGGGTCCCCAGTCCTCTAACCCCACGTGGTGTATGACTTGGGCCCCAGTGCACTTGGAATATAAAAGACCTCATGCTTTTGCATCAAGACTGCTTCTCGTGAGTGATTTGGGGGCCCACTTTTTCTGAGTCGGGGCATGAGGGTCATTCAATACAAAGGACAAAATGTGACTAAATAAAAATGGGAGTTAATCAAGAATGCCAGGGTATGAATTCAGAGTCCAAAAATTAACTGGCCCATTTAACACTGAATTTCCCCAAAATTTAGTCTTCATATCCATAAAAGAAACATACCAACACTGTCTATTTTGGTGATGTGTAAGATCATCATTTAAAGTGATGGTTGGGGTGCAAGTCACCCAAATTTTTTAATCACCATCTATATATTTATGTTAAAATAAAGACTCATTGTAATTATGTTTAGAGTCTTGAAACACAAAATTTGGCTTCAGATAAGATAACCAAAAACTCCTGAATGGTCTACAATCCACGGCCCCAGGGAAGCTAGGTAACAAAGAGGGCCCAAAGAGGGACACATGGATTTCCCTGGAAAGGGGAAATAGAAGAGATCTCCTGGGTAAACTGGAGAGGGGTAAAAGTGTGGGGCGATGGGAACTTGAGAGAGCAGATTGGAAAGGCTGGGCTTATGAGGCAGGTGGGGGAGGGACTCAGGGGGAGAGTAACAAAAGATGTCTTGATGGGGGGGTGGGGCATTTGGGGGTTAGGGAGAAATCTGTTGCCAGTGAAACTCCCAGGAAGCCATGAGGATGAACCCCAGCTATGACTCCTAGCAATATGGATAGGATGTCTGAACTGGTCATCTACTGTAATCAGGTGGGTCACTACCCTAATTGTAATCAGAGAGCCTTTACCCAGTAACTGTTGGAAGCAGAGGCAGAGATCCACACCCAAGCACTGGGCTGAGCTCTGGAAGTCCTACTGAAGAAAGGGAGGAAGGATTGTAAATTATGCCCTGTAGCTATGCAGATCAAGTTTATGATAAAATAAAAAGGGTTTCTGCCTTACAGCAAGTTCTGAGTAGCCCATACATTTCATAGAAAAAGAAAAAGAGCTAAGTTTAAAAAAAAAAAATGCATCCTGCAGCATAGACAATTTAGAGTTCTGGGAGTTGAATGCAGTTCCTAGTCAAAGGCACCTCTGACAAGGCTGCAAGCTTAATCCTTGGCTTTCACAGTCCCAAGAATAGAGCAAAGCCAGCCAATAAAACCCTGTGGAGGATGCAGGTGTAGCTCAGCAGTTTACAGTTTGCTCACATGATCAAAAAGGGCTCAGATGGGGAGGAAAAAAAAAACTCTAAGCCAGTTCCAGTGTGTAGTGTGTTAAAAATGTACGTAGCTTAAGAAAGAAGAGGGAAAGAGTACAGACAGTCATAGAAAGAAATAAATAGTTTAAAAATAAAGTCTTTAAAGACAGAGTAAAAATAACATAAAAGAAAAAAGCCACGTAAGATGGGAAATACACAGTGGGTCTGGATCCTGTATGCATTGTGTTGACCTTGAATATTTTTGCTGCTGCTAAGAGACCTGGAATTGAAATAAGGCTTGTTGAAATAAACCAGCCTAGATATTTCAAGAATGTCAATAATTTAAAATGGAACAAAAAAAAATGCTTTGGAGAAGAGGTTTTGCCTTTATTTCCACAGGAAAGGCTGTGAATTTCTTCCAGGTTGATATAAACCATGTTTGATCAGGGAAGACCTTCTGAATCTTGAAAGCTGACATGTATCAACAAAGGTTATAGCTGGTCTTCCCCAGACTTGGTCATTATCTCAGTTTTATCAGAAAACCCTAAAGATGCCTTCTCCCACAGTCAACAGGAAGTAGTCTAGAGAATGATACCACATTCCCAAGAGTTTGGGTGTGGGTTGTTTGTGATTATTTGGTGGGTTACAGATGTTTGTTATCATTTAGGGGAATATAAGAATATTGGGTAAAAAGACAAATATTGATCTTACATATTTTTCATTGGCATGGATTTGGTTATATTGATACAAATTTGTTTTTTAAACACTAAGTTTATGCTTCTACTTTTGTTTAGGGTATTGTGCTTATACAGTTCATTTAAAAGTATAATATATAATTAAGAAATGAGGTTAGTAGTTAATATACATAATCAAACTCGTAGTCACATTAGGTTTGTTTTCAAGGTTAAATAGATATATTTTGACGTAGATAATTTTCAAACATGTCAAAGATCTACAGAATATGACATTTAAAATGTTTAATAACCTAAGATTTTTCAAGACACATCTTCTCCTGGTAACACCATTTTGCTTCACAAAAGGATGGTGAGAATTGAAGAAACTCAATATGAAGTTTTCTTTCAATGTGTCAAGGGTGGCAGACAGGTAAAAGACTATTGAACTTTGCCAAAATAAGGCAGGACAATCCTTCAAGTTTCCTGTTTCACTAAAAACATCTGCCAGATGTTCTAGGTCTGTAGGCCAAATATGTTATGCCCCAACCTTGCAGAGGATAGTTGGGTGACTGCCCAGGCAACCTCTGTCATTGTGGAAGCTGCATGCAATGAACTTCCTTTTTACTCAGGTAATATTATATTTTTGGGGGGTCTTAATTGAGTTGAAGACTACATGGTTATAATTGCAGTTTCTACTTAGTTACAGTAGAAGTAACATGTATAAAACTTTGAATTCACTAAGATAACATAAATAATGGAGTATTTTCTCTAAATTTGCTAAATACAAATGGACTGAGTATTATAAATATAATTCTTATTTAAAAGTTAAAACCTTTATTTTTTATTTAGACAAAAATGGGGAAATGTTATGAAATTTTAATTTAAGATGTATTCCATTAGTTTACGCTGTGGAATATTTATTTAAGGATTCAAAGATATGTTGCATTCTTTATGTTGTATTTGTTTTACTCTGTGAAGCTGTGTTACTTTGCCTACCTAAAACACTTGATTGACCTAAATAAAGAGATGAATGGCCAATAGCTAGGCAGGAAAAGGATCGGCAGGGCTGACAGGCAGAGAGAATAAATAGAAGGAGAAAAAGGGAAGATGGGGGTGATGGGAGATGTTGTTATGTAAATATGTTTCTCATACTGGTTAATGAATAAAGCACTGTTAGCCAAAGGAAAGCAAGATAGGCAGGGCTAGGAGACAAGGAGGAAAGAGGAAGTAGTAAGGAGGAGTCAACATGGAGAGCCTGGAGAGATAGAACGCCAGCCACTCTAGAGGGTAAGATTAGCCATGTGGAAATACTTAGAATAGTAGAAATGGGTTAATCGTTAAGACAGAGCTAGCCCATAAACAATGATAGTAACTGGCCAATAGCATTGTATCAAATAAAAAGTCTCTGTGTGTTATTGGGGGCTGGTGTGGTGGCGGGACCTGACCGGCGGCAGGGAAAAACCTGCTCGTAACATGGGGGGAGTGCAAAAAAAGGAGGAGAAGAGGATGCCAGGGTCTACCTACCCAGCTACACAACAAGCCACAGATTGAGAAGGAAAGAATAGAATACAGAAAGATAAAAGCCAAGAGGCCAAAGGTAGATGTGATAATTTAAATTAAGAAAACCTGGCTAGTAATAAGCTGAGCTGAGACCAAGTATTGATCATTAAGAATAAGTCTTCATGTATTTATTTGGGAGCTGCATGACAGGCCTCCAAAAAATAAAGAGTAAAAAAAAAAATAATCAACAGAAGTTCTTGTAGGATAACAGATTGAATTTATGTTACTTGAAATAACTCCAAATGATTGGAGTTGTTTGATGTGACTTATTTTGATACCTCATTAATCAGACCTTAAAACCATTTAAGTTTCTAAGTTTAATTATTTGTGATAAGTATTCAATTTTGAAACTACACAATGTACATTCAACATTGACTTTCTGGGTTCTAAATTATCATGACAAGAGATCAGCAATCTTTCAAATTTGTTTTTTATGCTGTGAATATTCTGCCAGGGGCCTTCTTAAGTTTAGTTACTATTGTAACTAAAGTCTGTCCCCGAAGACCTAGGTTGAAACCAGCTGCCTTACCTTACCCATACTTAACACACACTTACCCTCAAACAGAAGGCCACACACTTTTGTGTGATATTTATTGTGCCACATCAGCAATAGATCTGACTGAAGATCCCGAATACCTTAGGGAGACAAAGTTAAAGCTTTCACTGAGACTCTTCCTGGACATCCCATTGCTGTTCTAAATCTCAACTACTGAGTTCCAAGTTGCTAAAATGAGCAAAATGCTTCATTAAAATTTCAAAGGCTCCAGAGGATCATGTATGCCTCACTTATCATCCTCCTTGTTTCCTAGCTTCTCTGGTGGTATGAATTGTAGGCTGGTAACCCTTTGCTCTATGTCTAATATCCATATATGAGTAAGTACATACCATGTTTGTCATTTTGTGACTAGGTTACCTCACTGTGGATGGTTTCTTCATTTTGATTCATTTGACCTTCAAATTTGAAGAGTCAATTGTTTTTTTTTGTTTTTTGTTTTTTTGTTTTGTTTTATTTTGTTATTTCCCCAACCCACACTGAGTAATATTCTACTGTTTAAATAAACCACATTTTCTTTATCCATTCTTCAGTTGAGGACCATCTAGGTTGCTTCCAGGTTCTACCTATCATGCTGATATGAATATAGTTGAACAAATAACCTTGTGGTATGAATGTGCATCCATTGGATATATACTATAAAGTAGAATTGTGGGATCTTGATCTTGAGGTAAACTGATTCCCATTTTCCTGAGGAACCATTATACTGATTTCCAAAGTGACTATACAAGTTTAGACTCCCACCAGCAGAGAAGAAGTGTTCCCCTTTATCCACATCCTCTCCAGCACAAACTGTAATTTGTGTTTTTTATTTTATCTATTCTGACAGGAGTAAGATGGAATCTCAGAGTTGTTTTCATTTGCATTTCCCTGATGGCTAAGGATGTTGAGCACTTTCTTAAGTATATTTCGGCCATTTTGCAGTCCTCTATTAAGAATTCTCTATTTAGTTCAGCACCCCACTTTTCTACTGGATTATTTGATGTTTTAGTGACTAGCTTCATGAGTTATTTGTATGGAGATCAGCCCTGTGCCAGATGTTGGGTTGGTGAATATATTTTCCAATTCTGTGAGCTGCCATTTTGTCTTGTTGGCTGTCCTTTGCCTTACAAAAGCTTCTCGGTTTCTGGAGGTCCCACTTATTAATTGTCAATCTCAGTGTCTGTCCTACTGGTTATATGTTCGGGAAGTGATCTCCTGTACCAATTTGTTCAAGGATACCTCCTACTTTCTTTTCTAAGAGGTTCAGTGTGGCTGAATTTATGTTGAGGTTTTTGATCCATTTGGATGTAAGTTTTGTGCATGGATTTATCTGCAGTCTTCTACACACCAGCATATATTAATGCCAGCACTATTTGTTGAAGATGTTTGCTTTTTTCCATTGTTTAAGTTCAGCTACTTTGTCAAAAATCAGGTATTCATAGGTGTGTGGATTAATATCAGGGATTTCAATTCAATTCCATTGGTCTACCTGTGTGTTTTGGTGCCAATACAAAGCTGTAGGTCAGTTAAATAGATGGAAAATCAGTAATTTTGAAAAAAGGGGATTCAAATGAAAGAAAACTTCAGCATGGAAGTATTTAATGCATTTGAAATAAATAAAAAATGATGTTGTAAGATACAAATTGGAATAGTCCCCTGTATCTTATCAGACCACCATGCTTTAAAGTTAGACTGCAACAACAACACAAATTACAAAAACCTACAGCTCATGGAAACTGAATAATGCACATTTGTATCATTCCTGTGCCAAGGAAGAAATAAAGAGAGAAATGAGAGACTCTACAATTCGATGAGAATGAAGACACAGCATACCCAAACTGATAGGGCACTTTGAAAGAAGTACTAAGAGGAAATTTTAATGCACTAAATGCCCACATGAAGAAAATTGAGGATAGGCACATTAGAAAATTAACAGCAAAAATGAAAGCTCTAGAACCAAAAAAAAAAGTAAACCCACCACAGAGGAGTGGATGCCAAGAAATAATCAAATGGAGGGCTGAAATCAATAAAGTAGAAATTAGGAAAACAGTACAAAGAATAAATATAACAAAGAATTGGGTTTTCAAGAAAATCAACAAGACAGACAAACCTGTATGCAAACTAAACAAAAGGCAGAGAAAGAACATACAAATTAGCAAAATCAGAAATGAAAGGAGGGACATAACAATGGACACCAAGGAAATTTAGAGACTATTCAGGTCATACTTTAATACCTGTACTCCACAAAATTTGAAAACTCAAAGGAAATGGACAATTTTCTGTTAAAATATCACTTATAAAAATTAAATCAAGAACAGATAAGCAATTTAAATACACCTATAACCAGTAATGAAATAAAAGCAGCCATCAAAAGTCTCCCAACCAAAACAGCCCAGGGCCAGATGACTTCATGCAGAATTCTATCAGAAATTCAAAGAAGAAAATACAAGAACACATCAAAAAAAAATCATTCACCATGACCACATAGGCTTCTTCGAGGAGCTGAAGGGATGGTTCAACATACGAAAATCTATCAATGTAATCCACCATATAATAAAATCTGAAAAAGAAAAACTACATAATTATCTCACTAGATGTAGAAAAAGCCTTTGACAAAAATTTAGCACCCCTTCATGAAAAAGGTCTTGGGGAGATCAGGGATAACAGGAACATACCTAAACATAATAAAAGAAATATATGTCAAACTAACAGCTAATAGCAAAATAAATGGAGAGAAACTCAATGTGATTCCTCTAAACTCAGGAATAAGACAAGACTGTCCACTCTCTTCATATCTCTTCAATATTGTACTTGAAGTTCTAGCCAGAGCAATAAGACAACAAAAGAAGATCAAGGAGATACAAATTGGAAAGGAAGAAGTCAAACATTCACTATTTGCAGATGATATGATAGTTTATATAAGTCACCCAAAAAAAAAAAAAAAAAAAAAAAAACAAACTCTACCAGGGAACTCCTACAGCCTATAAACACCTTCAGCAAAGTGGCAGAATACAAGGTAAACTCAAAAAAAAAAAAAAAAAAAGACCGAAGATAGACCAATGTCTACTGCCATGCACGAAACTCAAGTCCAAATGGATCAAAGACCTCAACATAAATCCAGCCACACTGAACCTCTTAGAAGAGAAAGTGCGACGTACCCTTGAACAAATTGGTACTGGAGACTGCTTCCTGAACATAACACCAGTAGCACAGACACTGAGATTTACAATTAATAAATGGGACCTTTTGAAACTGAGAAGCTTTTGTAGGACAAAGGACACAGTTGACAAGACCAAATGGCAGCCCACAGACTTGGAAAAGATCTTCACCAATTTTACATCTGACAGAGGGCTGATATCCAAAATATACAAAGAACTCAAGAAACTAGTGACCAAAACACCAAATAACACTATTTTAAAAAATGGAGTACATAACTGAAGAGAGAATTCTCAATAGAGGAAATTAAAAAGGCTGAAATGCACTTAAGAAAGTGCTCAACATCCTTAGCTATCATGAAAATGCAAACCAAAACAACTCTGAGATACCATCTGCCATCCTGTCAGAATGGTTAAAATCAGAAACACTAATGACAGCTTATGCTGGAGAGGATGTGGAGAAAGGGTAACACTCCTCCACTGCTGGTGGGAGTGCAAATTTGTACAGCCATTTTGGAGATCAGTGTGGAGGTTCCTAAGGAAAATGGGAATCAGTCTACCACAGGACCCACATCCATGCAACAAAGACATGTGTTCAACTATGTTCATAGCAGCATTATTTGTAATAGCAAGAACCTGGAGGCAACCTTGATGCCCCTCAACTGAAGAATGGATAAAGAAGATGTGGGACATTTACACAGTGGAATACTACTTGGCAGAAAAAAAAATAACAAAATCTTTAAATCTTTAGCAGGCAAAAAGATGGAACTTGAAGAAACCATCTGATTGAGGTAACCCAGTCACAAAAAACAGAACATGGTATGTACTCACTCATATATGAATTTTAGACCTAGAGCAAAGGATCACCAGCCTACAATTCACACTACCAGAGAAACTAGGATACAAGGAGGAACCTAAGAGATTTATACAAGATCTCCTGAGCATATTGGGGGGTGCAGTGAGTGGATAGGGAGTTAAGAGAAAGAAAAGGGGAGGAGAGAAGACTATGTGAGACCAGGAAGATTAAGTACAGGGAGGAATAGATGAGAGCAAGAAAAGAGACATCATAATAGAGGGAGCCATTATAGGGTTGAAGAGAAAACTGACATTAAGAAAATGTCCAGAGACCTAGAAAGATGACCCCAACTAACAATGATCAATAGTGGAAAGGCTACCTTAAATTCCCTTCCCTGATAATGAGATTGATGACTAACTTAGCTACCATCATAGAGCCCTCATATAGTTGCTGATGGAAGCAGAAGCAGACACCCACAGCTAAACACTGAACCGAACTGGAATCCAGATACAGAGAGGGAGGACATGACCAGGCTACAGAAACCCACAGAGACAGCTGACCTGAACAAGGAGGAGCTCATGGACCCCCAGACTGATAGCTGGGAAACCAGCTTTGGACCTACCCAAACCTCTGAACATGGTTTCAGTTAGAAGGCCTGAACCTCTGATAGTGGAACCAGGATGTAATCCTGATGCACAAGAGGACTTTGGGAGCACATTCCCCATGAAGGGATACTCCCTTAACCTAGAGACAAGTAGGAGGGCCTAGACCCTACTCTAAATGACTTGACAGATTTTGAAGATCCCTCTTGGAAGACATCACTCACCCATGTGGAGTGGGTGAGGAATGGATGGGAGGAAGTTTGGGGTACAGGGTAGGATGGGAGGGAGAGGGAACTGGGATCAATATGTAAAATAAGAAAGAATAATAATAATAATAAAGAAAAAGAAAACAGTAGCTAAGTTAAGAAGTTATGTGGAGGAGGTCCTGGACACACAGGCAGTTTAACAAAAGCTAAGGTTAGTTATCTAGAGCATCCTGACCTTGGGTCCTGGAAATTTTCCGTAGAATTCTCCATCAAGGAGACCAAATTATAGTTAAACCTGATCTGGAATCATCAAGAATACAAAGTGGAGGAACTCCTGCACTGTCTTGTGCTGCCACAGTTTAACCAAAGTCCAACTTGGTGAGAGCAGTGAGTTTATTGGTCTTCCTTGAAGAACATGGGTAAAGGATTACTCACAGTAATATGGACAACTCCCTAAACAACAGCATAATTTCAAAGTCCCATCCTATATGGATACTGACATCATGAAAGCATCCTCATGAAATTTTACTTCCAATTAACTTTAAACATTTATAAACACTGTCACCTCCCAGGATCCCTTGCAGCTTGGGGTGAGGGGATATGGCGAAACAGTAGCTGAAATCTCAAGTTAGTGTCTTCTGATTATTCTCTCTCTCTTCTACTTTCTAAGGAATGATAATTATCCCCATAATCGACCTGGATAGATTGTTCTGCTTTAGATGCCATGATAACTGTGGCAAAGTCCAAGATGGCATTGTGTTATAACTGTAACAACACTCCTTTCATCATGTCCCATAAGCTTTATTCTTTATACAGTTTTCTTTTTGACGTGTTTCTAGGAAATTTGTAATTTTCTTCTGGATTTCTTCAGTGCCTCTTTCATTATTTATTAGTGCTATTATCTAGGGGTTCCTTTTATCTACCAGTTAAAGGCAGGAAGAATCTTGAGACTGGCAAGTAGCTGCTAAGAAATCATGAACATAAGTAGACAGAATCAGCAGTTAAAAAAAGCTTTTATTAGGGATGAGAAAATAGATATGGCTAGCCCATTGAGACAAACACAGCAAAGCAGAAGGAGGATGTTGGAAGCAGAAACCAGTTTCTTCTTAAGGCCTGGGAATCATCATCTACGTTCTTTAAGGCTTTTCAGTTTTAATGAAAAACAGGATGTCTGATTAGCCCACAACAGTTATGTAATCATAATCTAATCTGGCCTTAAACTTGTTGTTGTGATTATACCAGCCATGACTCTACTGCCGAGAGAAAAAGTCCAAAAAGCTTTGTTTTAGGCTGCCAGGATTTTATCTCAGATCAGGAGAATGAAGAAGAATCATCTTGGAGGTTCAATGTTTTTACTATACTCATGCCCTTCTCGCTATTTGTCTCTGCCTATTAGGGAATCTGTCTAATTCTTGGTTTCTCGTTAGTTTCTTGATCTCCATGACTGTATAGTTTATGCAACTTTCTTGCTGTCAATTTCTGTCTACCTTTATCCCATGGTAATCAGAAGAGTACAAGACATTATTTTAGCTTTACCATTTGTTGAGTATTGTTTTGTGCATTTTAAAGGAAGTTTTATGGGGTGTGCCTTAGTTAAGGTTTCTATTGCTGACGCTGTAACTAAGGTAACTCTTATAAAGGAAAGCATTTAATTGGGCCTGGCTTGAAGTTTAGAGTTTTACTTCATTGTCATCATGAGAGAAAACATGATGGGACCCAGGAAAACATGATGCTACAGAGGTAGCTGAGAGTTTTACGTCCAGAATGATAGACAATGAGAAGAGAAAATACCACACTAGGTCTGGCCTGAGACCTCAAAGCCAATCTCTGGTGACAGGTGACATACTTCTTCCAACAATGCCACACCTATGCCTACAAGGCCACACCTCCTAATAATGCCACTCTCTATGAGTCTGTGGAGGCCATTTTCTTTCAAATCACCACAGGGTGCTAGAAAAATATGCATTCTGTAGTATTTGATATATTGTTCTGAATGTTGGGTAAATACATTTGCTCTATGGTATTATTTAACTCAGATATTTTATAACTATGGTGCAGCAAAACTACCAAACTAGACAACTCTGTGGGCAGAAAGAAAGATTTAATGAGGAGCAAATTGTCATGGCCATCTCTTAAGAGAGATGTAGAGAAAGAAACAAAATGATGGACAAGCAGATTTTGTAAGAAAGCAGTGTAGGGATCTGAGCTGATACAGGCTGTTCAGGTTAATCAGGAACTAGGTGCCCTGACCTGAGATAGTTGACCTTTGAGGAAAAGTTGATGGAGACTCCTGTATGACTAAGTGTAGCATAAAAATAAAGACCCAGAGACAGATATTTGGGTTCAAGATTCAAGCTGAAGATCAGAGAAGCAAAGCAGCCAGCCTCTACCTCAGACCAAAATTGCTGATCCTGTCTCCACAAATCCTCAGAAGCAAAATACTTCCAGTTCCTGTCTCCCCTACTATTGGAAACCAGCAGTCTACTGACCCCACCCCCTAACAATGGGCAGGACACATTGGCCATGACATCACTACTTCACACAATACAGGGCTGCATAGGGGACTCAAGTTATGCACGAGTTTCCATTTTTTATTTTATTTATTTTTTTCTACCACCTTTTTTTCTTTTCTTATTTTACACATTGGTCCCAGTTCCCTCTTCCTCACTCCCTCCCTCCCATGCTCCTTCCCCCATCACCATCACCCTCCCAACCCATTCCCCCCCACACACACTATATATCATTCCTGTCTCCACATCCCTAGTGCTGAGATTAAAGGCATGGGATCTCCCAAATGCTGAGATTGACTTTGGTAAGCTGTTTCTTTTTTAGACTGAATCAATTTTATGTAGCTCAATGTGGCCTTGAATTAACAGAGATTCGCCTTCCTCTATGCACTGAGTTCTGGGATTAAAGGTGTGTGCCACCACTGCCAAGCTCTAGCTAGTATGGCTGCTGGGATTAAAAGTGTGTATCACCACTGACTGACCTCTATGGCTTGTGGCTAGCTTTGCTTTCTGTACAACCAGCAGAAAACTTAAGGGTTGTTTATCCAGTAACAACCCCATTTGCCCAGCCAAATTCCCTCTGTCTAGGAGACTATCACTGGCACTACCATTTAGGAGGGAGGGGACTTTGAACCTGACACATTTCTCTATTTTTGTTCAAATGACATATTAGTGAGAGCTGGGTATTGAAGGTCTGGGTATTGAAGGTCTGGGAAGATTGGTATGTATTTGAGAGGAATAGGTCCTGTGTTGACTCTTAGTGAGCTTGGCTTCAGGATCTAGGCCTTGGAAGCCCTATAGCAATCAGACCCATGCAGAGCCAGTGGCTTTTGGATTCTTGCCTCATGAATTTGAAAATGAAATTCATAGACAACAGGGGATTAGTTTAGGAAAGACATGTTTTATTTTAGGGAGCGTAATAGAAAGAAAGAGGTGATAAGAAGTCCTTTGAGAATCACTGCCTTGGAGTTCATAAGTTCTTGATGGATGAAAACCTGGGGTGGGAGTCTAAGTGTCAGGTGTCAGGTGTCAGGTGTCATGTAGTTCCAGTCACATTCTCAGTATAGTTTCTGGGAAAGGGACGCTCCTGCAAGGAAAGAGCTTAATAGAACATTAATGACCCACATCCTGGAGGGAGGAGCTGAGACTCTGATAGGGAAGCCGACTTGACTGGTGGCACCTGTGGAAGCTTCTGATCAGGAGACCCCCACACCAAACTCTCCGATGTCTACCACTTCCAGACTACAAGGGACTGACCTTCAATGGCCAATTCCATCCCCAAAGTTCCACTTTTTCATCCTGTAAAGCCCCAAGATTCCCATACCGCATTACAGTTCTATAGAGACAGTAGCCCTTCAATTGTTTTGGTTAAAGGAACAGTTCTTTTTCTAGAGATGCCTGGCTACTTTTATTTCCACATCACCTCTGTCAGTGATGATCCAACATTTGGTGCTGACACCAAAGGGGCTTGGGGTCCTGTACCCTAGCTTCTTTCACTAAGAGATATTTCCTCCCTATCTTTACCCATTCCCTACTTTTCTCAGACTTGGGCTATCTAGAGCATAGCCTCTAGACAAGTTTACCAGAGTTTAGTGGCCATTAGTTGAGATTTAAATCCTTGAATTTCTGCCTTTTGTCCTCTCCCTCTCCCTCTCCCTCTCCCTCTCCCTCTCCCTCTCCCTCTCCCTCTCCCTCTCCCTCTCCCTCTCCCTCTCCCTCTCCCTCTCCCTCTCCCTCTCCCTCTCCTTCTCCCTCTCCCTCTCCCTCTTTCTCTCTGATACTAATTGGGCTGCTAAGGCCCCTTCCCTATCAAAAGCAGAACGTATTACCTGTTGTCTGCAAATCTTCTGGTGTTGTTTAAGTTCTGGATGGGATTTGACCTTCCACTGCAGAACTATCTGTTTGTCCTCCCAATCTCTGTCCTGTGTCAGGCTGGACCCTCAACTCTGTGACAGGGAAAAGGACAGCAAAACAACCCAGCTCTTTGCCTGTCCCAGAATGAGGTTGATAGGAAGCTAGTCTTCTGAAGCTCTGAGGGAAACACTGTGCTGTGATTCTAACTACTCTATCAGCTACTTACAGACTTGGTTTCCTTGAGCTGAGACCATAACATTACTTCCTCTGTTCCTTATTTTGCTATTTGAGGCCTACATTCCTAGGCCATAAGTATCACCTCCTCCTACACTCATACTAACCTACCTAACTAAAATGTATTTTTAAAGAAAAAGATGTGATGATCCATATTTAATCTGCAAAACTGTCAATTCCTCATGAACTTGTGTTCTTATAGGAGATGGGTTCATTTTATCATGTGAATGAATTTACCTTGAACAGGAAAAAAAAAAAAAAAAAAAAGAATGTGGCTTGGGCCACATTCTTTGCTAATGATATAAAGAAGGCAAATGCTATGTGACTTCACCATTTTGGTTAATGTCACATGGCATAAGCCAAAAAGGCAGCACCCATAGAATTATCTACTCAGTGATACCACTGAGTACTCTGGGAAAGATCACACCTCTTTTATTTTAGACTAAGGAGAAAATATTAGGCATCCAGAGTGTCTATATTATCATTTTAATGATTTGTCTTAATGTTGACACAGTTTTACATGACACACTTACTGAGTGGGCTTCTAAGGAGACTGATAATGTTCCTGGCTACAAGCCTTCAACATTGGCAATAGGGGGCTTAAGAGCTTGAGATTCACAGATCCCACCAGCAACACCAAGAGCTGCTATGGCCAGTTCTGCAGGGTCTCAATGGCTACTATTTCTGCCTGGAGTCTCCAGGCCCATTTTCCTCTAACTGAGATAAAATGTCTATATGTACTTATGGTTTGTTTTTTATACTACATATTTATACCAAATTGACTCATAAGTAAATGCTCATGTAAACTAAAGTCGTTAATTTAGCCCAATTTAATCTTGTTCATAATAAAACTAAAATTCTGCTTCTGGGGATGGGTGGCTGCTTTCTTATATTCTCATATTGCCTCCATCAATCCCCATCTAACAATGAGGAAGACCCAGACTCTCCTCTACAGCTCTGGCCTCTAGCCACAGCCAAACCAAAGGCATGTTGGCTTAAACGTTTCTGGCACCCTCATTCTGGCAAGAACAAAGCTGCCAACAGATCCAATGGCATTTTTGTCTTTTGGGATTTTTTTTACCCAAAATTGCTATCTCGTATTTTCATCTATTGTTTTTGGATTAATCTGTCTTTAAATTGAGTAGTATTTGTTTTATGGGATTGGTTATACCAGTGTTTGGTGTACATATGATTACAACTATAATGCCCTCCTGATAAATAGCTCCCTTAGTGACTATGAAGTGGCTTTCAAAGATCTCTTCTAACAATCCATTTTGTTAGAGATCAGAATAGTGCCATGAAATACCTCTGCCATTCTTTCACCCTAAGGTTTCACCTGTCTTTAACGGTAGTGTATATTTCTTGGAGGCAAAAAGTATATGTATCCTGTTTTGTAATTTGATTTGCTAGTTTGTGTCTTTTGATTTTGGGAAATGGAGGCCATTATGATTCAGAGTTATTATTGAAAAGTATGAACTAGTTCTCAATGTCTTGTTGATTTTTGTCATGTTTGTTTTTCTATTTCTAACTTGCTTAATTACTGTTGTAGTATAATTTGTCCTTTTGTGTAACTTCATGGATGTGTTTATCTTTCTCATCAGTCCACAGGATTCCTTCTAGAATCTTCAGTAGAGCTGTCTTCATGATCATGAATTCCTTTGGCTTGGTTTCATCATGAAATCTGTACTTTTTCCTTCAACTATAACAAATAGTTGACAAATAGTCTGTCTTGGCAGATAAGCTCCTTTAGAACATGAACTACAACATTTTTGCTGGGAAGTCAACTATCATCCTTATGGGATTGCCTTTACATGTTACTTGGTATTTCAAGAAAATGTCAATATGTTTTTCATCATGTTATAAATGTAGTTTTTATTATTTTTTCATCAATTTTTATTTATTTTACATACCAATCATAGTTTTCCCTCCCTCCTCTCCTCCTGCTTCCTCCCCCTACCTGCCCCTACCCCCTCCCCATCCACACCTCCACCATCTCCACTTAGCACAACACATCAAGCTGAGGCAGGACAACCCCCTTCCTACTGCATCAAAGCTGAACAAGACTTCCCACCCTAGGAAATAGGTTCCAAAGAGCCAGCTCATACATCAGGGACAGGTCCTGGTCCCACTGCTATGGGCCCTACAAAAGACCCAGCTACACAATTGTCACCCAGATACAGAGGGCCTAGGTCAATTCTAAGCAGGCTCCTTAGCTGTCTGTCCAGAATTCTTGAACTCCCACCAGCTAAAGTCAGCTGTCTCTGCAGGTTTCTCCATCATGATCTTGACCCTGCCCTTTGCTCACACAATCCCTCCACCATCTCTTTAACTGGACTCTCAGAGCTTGGCTTGGTGATTGGCTGTGAAGCTCTGCATCTGCTTCTACCAGGTACTGGATAGAGGCTCTATGATGACAACTGGGGCAGTCACCAATCTGATTATAGGGGGAGGCCTGTTCAGGGACTCTCTCTCCACTATTTCTAGGAGTCTTAGCTGGACTCATCTTTGTGGATTCCTAGGAATCTCTCTGGCCTCAGGTTTGTTGTTTTAATTATAATAGAAAGTTGGGAATTACTTTTAAGGTCCTGTCTGATTTCTAAATGAATTTTATTTGGGAAATTTCTATTCTGATTTTGTTAAACATTTTTTATGCTTCTCAGCCATGCTTCATAAGTTTCATCTTTTCATGACGTCTTATAGATCTCATAGATACATTCATACAATTGATTCCTTTACCCTGTCTTCAAGCCAGAATATTATGTCTTCTTCATGATCCATTCATTTAACTTACTGAATATTTATTTCCAATATTTTAGTTTGTTTTTTTTTCAATGTCTCTCTTTATTGAATTCTACTTTAATATCCTGTGTTGACTTCCTCATTTCTTTAACTGTGTTCTCTTGGAATTCATTCAGAAGTTTATTTGTATTCTCTTCAATTTTGTTGAACATATTTATGAACATTCTTTTGAATTCTTTTTATTAAAATTTAATAGGATTCACTTTCACTAGTGACCATTTTTAAATGAGACCCATTACCTTGTTTCTTATGTTTCTTCCATTGGGGGGGTTATACATCTGAATACAGTTATTTTTAAATAGTTTAAGTCACCTTTATTCCTGCAGGAAAGGTGTTCATAGTATTCAGGAGGGACTAGGTTGTAGTAGAGTTAATGTGTAATTTTCCTCAGTATGATTAACTTTTAGAAGCCTGGGCTCCATTCTCAGTACGCCCCTGAATATAGGATACTCTCTGCAACAAGAACTTCTTTCCTGGTAGGAAGACTCACTATGAAACTACAGTAATAGTCTAATACAAACAGTCACCCCTTAAATGCCAATCACTTCAGAAAGTAACAGAGAAGTGATGTAGTTACTAGTGAAAAGGAAAAATGAAACAGAATAAGGTTAATTAATATTGTGTTGGTAGAAAGTTGAGGAGGGAAGAAAAACAAAAGCACTAGTAGATACAAAAAGGTGAGGAAAAATGAAGAAGTTTAGGCTGAAAATAGATTGAAAAGAGAGAAGAAGAAATGGTAACTTTGACCAGCACCATTTGTTGAAGATACTGCCTTCTTTCTAGTTTGTAACTTTGGATTCTTAAAACAGGTATGGACTCACAGGAACTGTAACAGCACATAGAGACATGTACAATTTCAAACTAGACAAAGTCTCAGCACTGAGAAAAGAAAGCTAGTATATATTCCACCAATAGCCAAGAATCTTTTTGCAACTGATACTTTTTGGGAGGGAGAAAATCCGGTTTCTCCAATGAAGTGACACTGGACCTATCAATCACAGCCCAGTGCAGGCTCTGTGCTCAGGTCCAGTTGGCCAACACAAAATGAACTCTAGTTTTTTGTGTGCTTCTTTATTTGCCTTTAGTTTGTTTGCATTATTTGACTTTTGGGCTTGTTTGTTTAGATTTTTAAGGGAGGGAGGGAAGAAGAGGGAGAGAGAGAGAATAAAATTGGGTAGGTAGAGAAGTTGGGAGGATTTGAGATGAGTTGGGGGAGGAGAAAAAGTAAAGAATATGATCAAGACATATTATATAATGTATTTTTGAAATCCTAAAAATATGGGAAAGTAATTCAAAAATGATCAAAAAGGACACTTCTTTTTCCAGAGGTTCCAATTTTGATTTCAGCTCCAGGAGAACATGACATTTTTGGCTTCTGAGGGCACCTGTAGTCCTAAGTCTCAGAAACCTGAAACACAGAGACTTTTTATATCAGACCAATCTATCGGTTTTGGAAGGTAAGCACTTTTTTTAAAAATGTAAAGAGTAGAAAAAGAAATACAGGGCAAGAACACAGCAAGACTCAGCTAGCATGCTAAATTGACACTGGGCATTAAGTAAAGGATGAAAAAAATGTAAAGGAGAAAGCTGGGTGAAGATCTGATATATAAATTGTTGGGCTTGAGAACTGGATTCAGTTTTGAGGCTCTCATTATTATTTCTCCAAATTCCCATAGGCCCATCTCCACCAGGAGATTTCTTTGCATTTTCAGGCCTGTCCTTGCTTCTGGGTCTTCCTTTCAGAGATGGGGTTCCAGATGTAGTCCAGTTTTTTGGTGATGCTCAACAGATGGAATCTTGAATGGTTGGTGCAGGTGGGAGGTCCCTTCAGAGGTCCTTTAAGAGTGTCGCCCCTTCCCCTAGCTTGAGGCATCCCAGTGTCTGGTACACTGCTTAGGGAGTATGCTTTGTGAGTTTCCCTGTGGAATCTGGGACTACTTGGGCTGTTGACTTGCTGAACACTACATGGTATTGATTAAAAGTTTTTGCTTCAGAATCTTTAAGGATTATGTTGGCCAGATCTCAGCATGGAGAATCTTGCTCTGAGAATCCCAACAGTGATGTCCACAGAAGGTTTATGCAGCTGAGTTGTTCATGCATTGGGTATTTTGAAATATCATCTTAGATCATCTCAGAATGCCTGGTGCTGAGAGGACAGTGTTTTTTCCTGACTGGTTCCTTCTACCTGTGCTGCTGCCATAAATATGGCCTTTGCCTCAGCTCTTCAAAATGTCTATTACTGAACATACAGTACATACTTTTCAAGCTTCTCTGGCTTCGCGTCAGCTTCTGGTGCGCTCTCTCTGTCTCTCTCTCTCTCTCTCTCTCTCTCTCTCTCTCTCTCTCTCTCTCTCTCTCTCTCCCTCCCTCCCTCCCTCCCTCCCTCCCTCCCTCCCTCCCTCCCTCCCTCCCTCCCTCTCTCTCTCTCTCTCTCTCTCTCTCTCTCTCTCTCTCTCTCTCTCTCTCTCTCTCTCTCTCATCCAAAGCTTTTAGGATAAACTCTAGACTTTTCTGTTTTATAACATTCCCTATGTTGCTTTGCTCTTTAAGTTACAAATACTCAGACATCACCCACCTCTTCTCATAGCTGTCATTTCTTCTTGGGTTATTCCCTGGAGATAATCTGCCATCTTCCCTCTTCTAACATTTCTTTGTATTAAACACAGTCATCTATAAAGTTCCTTGTAGTTCCACTGAGGAATTCAGAGCTCTGCCAGTGGCTGTGGAGAGCTGCTGTGTGAGCATCAAAAGAGGAAAAGGCAATATTTGTCTGTGAAGGTCAAGAATAGGTTGAGAGAATATAGAGTAGGATTAATTTACTCTAATTTCTATGGCAGTAGGTTTGGGCTTGAAGGGTCAAGGAAAAGATCAGTGTGGTAGAAGCAGTGGCTGTTGGCTACTGTGGTGATTTATCACATGCAGGACATAAGGAGCCAGGAGAACAAAGCCCCACTGACCATCATGCTAAGCAAATGTTCTGTCTCAGCTTAGACTGGTGTTACCAAAACACATTTGAATTACTTCATTTCTTTACTGTTTAATTTATATTTGTTTAATCCTTGTTCTAAATATTCCTTCTTCATTGGTAAGCTTTGCAGAAACAGAAACCATTTGTTCCATTCACTATGAACAGCTTTGAGTAAAGGTGCCTGCAAGATTTCAAAATTTTAACCTAAACTTGAACACTCATTTGAATACATGTGATGTCTTGATTTCTGAAATGTTTAGTAAAATATTGTGGTTTTTTGGATAATTATCTGTGGCTGAAAGCTCAGTTTTAAGGTCCAAACTAGGTGGCTAATATTCATGAAAATTCACTATGCAAGTGCAAATTTTTAAAGCAAAATACTTTGGTTTTTATTTTGTTATTCAAAATAGAAAATGCAATTAGAAGCTTTAGTGGCCAAAATTCTGGCCAAATGTAAATTATTTTCAAACTTCAGTGGTCCTAGAGCTATGTTGCTACAAACAGCATTTGGAACCAATAAGCTATATTTTTAGATTTTAAAGCAGCCAAATAGTTCGCTCTCAGTTTTTACAGGGAAAAAAAATCCCTTCTGGGCAAAAGTGTTGTGTACTGGGGTATATTTATGCTTGAATCTTGCCAACTGACTGCCAAATAGTGGAGAACAAAAGCTTCCAGTGACTTGCCCCTAATGACTCAGCTGGTGCCAGTGTTTAAATACCAGGTTCTTAAACTATATTGAAAAAGTTACAGGCTGAAGTAGTGTTAGTCAAGAACATGAAACCCCAAAACATTACCATACTGTGGGCTGTAGAAAAGGGTGGAGCTGAGGAGTTTTGGATGGAGTGATGCAGCCAGCATTTATACACAGCCTGTGGGCTGATACTGGTTGTGGAGAGTGGAGCCAAACAAGTTATAATTTGATTTTAGGTTTGTTAAGTGGACGGAAGTTGGCCTATGTGTTCAGCCCCGCTCCATAGACATCCTGTCTCCTTCAAGTCCACTTTAAGTGGGAGTGTTAGTTCTCCAGAGTCTTTCTCCCTGTGAGAGCCAAGTCACCTGCTCTGGTGCCACATAACTGGAAGCAAAAGTCCTGGCATTCTTACTTCTTAACAGCACAGCTCACCCTATAACTCTCTAGAGCCCAAGTTAATGGTGGTTTGATAAGTCTGTCAGTTTTATTAGGTTTTCACCTGATATAAAGTTGATTGCACAGACAGAATTAGCAAGCAAGGTATATGTGAATATTTTTTAAACAGTTCAATACTTTGGTCTGTACAGCAAAGGTGCTATAGGTCAGATTGTGGAGCAAGTCTCTTCAGTTACACCAGCATGTCTGCCCCAGGTTATCAAGTTCTCCTGCCTTTGGGACTTAACATGGACACCTCTATGCTGGGACAGGTCTCAGAAATGGAGAAAGACTCCTTTTCCTCATGCCCTGGGGTTGTTTTAAATTTGGCACCAGGAAATAATTAGAAAAAGAAGACCAGCACCAAAGAGTAAGCAGCCATAGTTAGAGTCAAGATGGTGCCTGTACATGAACACAGCAGAAGAGGCATGTTTCTTATGTCTGCAATGTGCTGGCTCCCCTTCCTCACACTTGCTCTATTCATATTTTTTCCAGATAGTATCCATTACCTAGAGTCACATGTGATCATAACTTACCTAATGCTTCAATTTTTTAATATTATGCATCCTTTTTGTTAGTTTTATGCTTTTATTTCTCAAAGGCATTGCCATAGCTACTTCTTTATTGCAGTGACTAAACACCATGACCAAGTTAACTTATAAAAGAAAAATTTAATTTGGGGCTTATGGTTGCAGAGGGTTAGAGTCGTGACCATAATGGTGGAAAGCATGGCACCAGGCAGGTAAGCACACTATTGTTGCAGTAGCTGAGGGCTTACATTTTGACCCACAAATACAAGGTAGAGGAAAAACTAGGAAAATTTAAAACATACTCTCAGTGATACACACCTCTCCAAGGTATACCTTGTAGTGAGATATTCACCTTGTCACACCTGTGGCATAGACCACGCCCATTGGGGCCGGACATTACCTCGGGGAACTAAGTCAAGGTAGGGGCTCAGAGAGTTCTCTTGCTTCAGCACGGGGACAGGAGTACATCCGGAGGCATCCTTGGGACCAAGAACCTGCTGGTGTTCATCTGTCTATGTTGTGAGTTATTTCTTCCTGAATAAACATCTATTTGGCCTATTTGTTTCTCCTGATCCTTATTAAACATCAATATCTGGTGTCAGAAGTGGGATCCGGATTTTCACCGGACCTGGTTTTCACCCAGGTGGCAGACGCTGCTCCCTTCCCCCACCATCCCCAAATGGGCAGGGTCCCTTGCCTAACCAGGTGGACACACCACAGCCTGTGGGACGTTTGTCTCTGCCCTACATCTCCTTTACCTCCATAGTGGCCCTGAGAAGGCATTCACTGCTTCTCATCTTTTGCCCATTTCCCCACTTTGCATTCACACAGAGCTACGTGGAGCCTGCTCTGCTTGTGTGTTTCCCGTGGCCCAGCAGCGCCAGCAACACCTGTTAGCCCTGCAGTCCCAGCAATTTGCACAAGGCTTCTTTCACTCATTCGTTTAACAAAATTTCGCTTGCCATAGTTTGTTAAGAGATATTCTACAGGGACTAAGATCAGAAGGATCGTCTGCTGCCAGACGCTATTTGGTGGGGCACCTCCAGGAGTAACTACCACAAGTTGAGATCTACAACTAAAACCATCAAAGTTCCAGGACAACAGAATTACACCTAAGGTAATTGCAATATTCTTCGCAATATGAGTTGATATAATATCTGAGATCAATTATTACATACATATGGCAGATAATCTTACAATGCAGGACTTTAGGAATTCTTTTACTTCTCATATAGAAGGAATTTCAACAGAAGAAAATCATGACTTAACCAATATATACATTTTTTGGTAATATCAATGGGTTTCATCATTATTATGATTATTTTTAAAGAAATGGTTTGAGATTAGAGCAAACAATAAGGAACTTGTACAAATCATAAGAGACTTAGTAACAAAGATTCAAAATATGGAAAATGACAATAGAGAGCTAAAAATCAGAATGCAGAATATTGCAAATGACAGTGGAGAGCTTAAAATTAGAAGGCAAAACATATACTATTTAGAAAAAAGGTTCAGAATATTGAAAATGATAATGGAGAGCTGAAAATTAGAACGCAAAACAGAATGTTTAGAAAAAAGGTTCAGAATATTGAAAATGACAATGAAAAGCTGAAAATTAGAACGCAAAACATAGAATCCTAAGAAAAAAGGTTCAGAATATTGAAAATGGCAATAGAGAGCTGACAGGTAGAATACAAAACATGGAACATAAAAATGACCAACTAGAAAACAGAATTTGTTCCATGTCTGATGCCTCAATAACAAAAATGGAAACAATGCATCAACATGCTAGCAGAAACAGTTTGTTCCTGGTTGGACAAATGTACTAATAAGGTTAAAAAATTGGAACATCAGATGGAAAGACTAGCATATGGAATCTGTTCCATGTCTGAGGATAATGGCAAGCTAGCAGGTAGAACATTGTTTCTGGAAGGCAGTTTACATGCCATTCAGATAATATCTAAGGATGAGAATATTAAAAATATGGAACCCTTTGTAATTGGAGAAAGCAAGAGACTTACTGATTCAATGAAGTCCCTAGAAAATTATATGATTCAAGAAGTTCAGACACTCAAAGAAACAATGGTGAATAGATTTCAGGCCTTAGAAGACCTTCAATCTAATACATCAGAAAAAGAACTACAGGGAACAGAGCATGAAAGAGACTTAAAATAGTCTATGCCATTTAGGGTCAGGGGAGTTTTCCATGTATCTATAGGTGAAAACCCAGCAACAACAAAAAAAAAAAAAACACCCAAAAAGTGTCATTGCATATCAGTGGGAACCAATATGTATGAAAGATTTAAAAGGTATAAAGGAAGCAGTAGTCTCTTATGGCATGCACTCACCATATGTGAAGCAATTAACAGAATCATGGGCAAGGAATAACAAGGTAACCCCTAAGGATTGAGATAAATTAATATCAGCTGTCCTTGAAAACTCCCCTCAATTAGAATGGAGGGCTTTATGGAGAGAGGAAGCAAAATTTCTTGAAATACATGGCTTAAAGAAAGGTTATAAAGCTCCCTAAGATAAAATTATTGGTGAGGGTCTTTATGCTGACCCAGAAACTCAAGCTGCCTAAGATGACCACACCTTGTCGCTATGCAGTACAGCAGCTTTGAATGCTTGGAACAAGGTTCGTGAACTAGGGGAGAGGATAGAATCCTATATTAAGATAAGGCAAGGACCAAGAGAATGCTTTAGTGTATTTCTAGAAAGGTTGTCTAGGGCAATACAATTAGAGGTAGCAGACATAGATTCTAGGTGAATACTCACAGAATCATTAACTTATGAGAATGTGAATCCACAGTGCAAACAGGTGCTTTGGCCTTTAAAAATCAGATCAGACCCTTGGATGAATGGGTCCTATATACAGCCAACATTGAGTATAATGACAATAGCACTGAAGCTTGGGAAGGAGAAGCCATATCTAAAGGTCTGAGAAGACATCAAGATAAGAGAGATCTTAACTATGGTGTCATAGAAGCCTGGGTAGGAGAAGCCATCTCCAAAGCTTTAAAAAGATATCAAAATGTCATATGATTTTAACTGTGGTAGGATAGGACATCTAAAAAGAAATTGTAGGCAAATCATTTCTAGAAATAACACTCCCAGGAATAAATTGAACAGAAGGCCTCAGCCTTCTGGGTTATGTAGAAGGTGTGGCAAAGGCCCACACTGGACCAATGAATGTAGATCGACCTGAGACAAGCAAAGAAACCCTTTACAATCAGGAAACTCCTTGGGAGGCCTCTTGAAGGCACCCATGTCAAAGGTGGTCCAGACATTCCAAGTCACAGAAATCTATTTCTCTTTTATCTTGGCATCAGAAGTTTACTATCTAGTATTCCTCTAGTCCCAATTCATGTTAACCAATGCTGGCTTTGGAGTTGGATTTGGCTTTCCTTCTCTAAATTCACAGTTTCTGCCTTATATCAAGAAGCCAATTTGTATAAGGCAGAAGAAAACAAAATCTGAGGACTCATTTGATTATATGCAATGTTCTCTCTGAAATCCTAATTTTCTCATATACATTTTGATGCTTATTGTTGCCTTTCCCTATATGCATACCTTAAAACTTGAAAATTTTACTTTGATATTGATGTTTATGTTTTCCACAAGGAATAATAACAATTCTTAACAGCAACCCTTGAACTCTCCAGAAAGAAGATGGGACCCCACTTCGACATTTCCACTTGACTCAACCTGATGCATCTGGACTACAAACATCACCCTAAAACCAGTTTGAGACTGTTTTGCTTGAGACAACTCCTGACTAGCTATCTGTTATGGTGCACCTACTTATTACACCCTGGCCAGAATTTCAGATCGAACTCCAGTCAAGCATTTCCTGCTACACAGTGACTAGCTACACATGTCATAGCCAGTCCTGTCGAAATTTTGTTGCTAAAAATTTTCTTCCTATAGGATCCCATGGAGCAATCGTAGTCCCAGTTCAGCAAGAAGTAATCTTAACATAACGATGCCCCCTTTCCCTACTCTAGGCGTTTAGGGATAATATTGATGGGAGATGTCATTCTGTAAATATGTTTCTCGTATTGGTTAATGAATAAAGCACTGTTGGCCAATAGGAAAGCATGATAGGCGGGGCTAGGCATCAAGGAGGAAAGAGGAAGTAATAAGGAGGAGTCAACATGGAGAGACTGGAGACAACAGAGGTCCAGACCCTCTCTCCAGTAAGATGAGACCATGTGGAAGTACTTAGATTAATAGAAATGGGTTAATAATAAAGAAAGAGCTAGTCAATAAGAAACAAGTAACTGGCCAACAGCATAATATCAAATACAGCGTCTCTGTGTATTATTTTGGAGCTGGTGTAGTTGGAGTCAGTCTTGTAAGTTCTAGACCTTTCTTTAGGTTCAATTTTCTCTTCAAGCCTATTATGGCTCCCTCTTTTATGTCCCCGCCCCCTCTCCTTTTTCTGTCTTTTATTCCTACCCTGACTCAATCTTCCTAGTCGCACGTGCTTTCCTCTCCTCCCCTTCTCTTTCTCCTAGTTCTCTCTCAATTCACTGCCCCCCCATTTCCCATGTGCTCTGGGGGGGCACTTGTTCCTTTCCCCTTTTGTGAGGGACCATATATGAATCTCTTAGAATATACCTTGTATCCCAGTTCGTCTGATAGTGTGAATTATAGGCTGGTGATCCTTTGGTCTAGGTCTAAAATCCATATATGAGTGAATACATACCCTGTTCCTCTTTTTGTGACTGGGTCTATACCCCATTTTTTAAATTTGGTAGTTTGATGTTTAGTTTCTTGAGTACTTTGTATATTTTGAAGATCAGCCCTCTGTCAGATGAGGGGCTGATGAAGATCTGTTCCCATTCTGTAGGGAACCATTTTGTCTTCTTGACTGAGTTCTTTGCTTTACAGAAGCTTCAGTTTCAGGGGGTCCCATTTATTAATTGTTGCTCTCATAGTCTGTGCTACAGGTGTTCTATTTAGGAAGTGGTCTCCAGTGCCTATGTATTGAAATGTATTTCCCATTTTCTCTTCTATGAGGTTCAGTGTGAATGGATTTATATTGAGGTCTTTGATCCATTTTGACTTGATTTTGTGCATGGATCTATTTTGCATTCTTCTAGATGTTGACAGTCAGTTATACAAACACCATTTGTTGAATATGTTTCTTTTTTCCATTTTATATTTTTACGATCTTTATCAAAAATTGGGTGTTCATAGATGTGTGTGTGTGTGTGTGTGTGTGTGTGTGTGAGAGAGAGAGAGAGAGAGAGAGAGAGAGAGAGAGAGAGAGAGAGAGAGAGAGAATGAGTTTTGACATTGGGGTCTTTGATTCAATTCCATTGGTCTGCCTACCTGTTTCTATGCCAAACCAAGCTGTTTTCATTACATAGCTCTATATTAGAGCTTGAAGTCAGGGATGGTGGCACCCACAGATGATCTTTTATTGTACAGGATTCTTTTGCCTATCCTTGGTTTTTTTTGTTTTTTGTTTTGTTTTGTTTGTTTTGTTTTTTCATATGAAGCTGAGTATTGTACTTTCAAGATCTGTGAAGAACTGTGCTTGAATTTTGATGGGGAGTGCATAGAATCTGTAGATTACTTTTGGTAGGATTGCTATTTTTACTATGTTGATCCTACCTATCTAAGAGCATGGGAGATCTTTTCATTTTCTGACATCTTCTTTAATTTCTTTGTTCAAGGACTAGAAGTTCTTGCAATGCAGGGTTTTCACTTGTTTGGTTAGAGTTACCACAAGATACTTTATGTTATTTGTGGCTATTGTAAAGGGTGATGTTTCTCTGATTTCTTTTCAACCCATTTGTCATCCTGCCAGTTTGACTGAGGTATTTATCAGTTGTATAACTTCTCTGGTAGGATTTTTGGGGTAACTTATGTAAACTATCATGTCATCAGAAAGTAGCAAGACTTTGACTTCTTCTTTTCTAATTTGCATCTCTTTGATCTCCTTTTGTTGTCTTATTGCTATAGCTAGAACATCAAGTACTATGTTGAGTAGATATGGGAGAGTGCATAGGCTTGTCTTGTTCCTGATTTCAGTGGGATTGCTTTTGAGTTTCCTCTCTATTTAGTTTGATGTTTGTAGCGTGTATGTTTCCGCCAGCCCGCCAGTCTGGGCCCACAGCCGCGCCAGCCCCTAATAACACTCAGAGACTCTGTATTTGATACAATCCTGTTGGCCAGTTACCATTATTGTTTATGGGCTAGCTCTGTCTTAATTATTAACCCATTTCTACTTATCTAAGTATTTCCACGTGGTCGTCTTATCAGGGAGCCGCGGCAAGCGTCCTGCTTCTTCCCCGGGCTACATCTCGACTCCTCCCTACTACTCCTCTTTCCTCCTCCTAGTCTCCTAGCCCCGCCTATCTTGCTATCTCATTGGCCACAGAGCTTTATTAACCAGTATGAGAAACATATATACAGAATAACATCTCCCATCAGATGTTGGCTGTTGGATTACTGTATATTGTCTTTATTGTTTAGGTATGTTCCTTGTATCCTCATTTTCTCCAAGAACTTTATCATGAAGAGGTGTTGAATTTTGTTGAAGGCTTTTTCAGCATCTAATGAGGTGATCATGTGATTTTTTTCTTTCAGTTTGTTTTATATGGTGGATTACATTGATGGATTTTCATGTGTTAAACATCCCTACATCCCTGGAATGAATCCTATTTTGTTACGGTGAATGATGTTACTGATGTGTTGTTGAATTCAGTTTGCCAGTAATTTATTGAGTGTTTTTGCATCTATGTTCATGAGGGAAATTGGTCTGTAATTCTCTTTCTTAGTTGTGACTTTGTATGGGTTGGGTAGCAGAGTAATTTTAGCCTCATAAAAAGTTTGGCAATGTTCCTTCTGTTTCTATTCTGTGAAATAATTTGAGGAGTATTGGTGTTAGATCTTCTTTGAACATCTGGTAGAATTCTGCACTGAATCTGTCTGGTCCTGGGTTTTTTGTTGGTTTAGAGACTATTGATAACTGTTTCTACTTCTTTAGAGGTTATAGGTGTATTTAAGTTGTTTATCTGCTCTTAATTTAATATTGGTTTGTGGTACTTATCTAGATATTGTCCATCTCCTTAAAGTTTTTCAATTTTATGGAGTACAGGTTTTTGTTTTTGTTTTCTTAATAATTATATTCACAAAATGTGAGATTGCAGAGGTTCTGCTGTACATGGTCATCAAGGGCCTGATGAGCTCTGTACATGGGACAGGAAACAAGGTAGAAGGGTGCTTCTTAATAAAAAATAATAATAATGGGAGCTACAACCAACTCCCCTCCCCAATTAAAAAGACACAAAAATAGACATCTCTGAGGTAAATGGGGAGCCTGGGGCCTTGAAGGTGTTGAAAAGTGTTCACAGGTGCCAGGGTGTCACAGGGTGGGGGGGAGAAGCAGCCGGGATCAACTTCAACTCAGGACCACCTCCTCCTAACCCCAAAAAGCCTCTCCACAGGCCGGGCTGCTTGATCCCACCCCAAGAACCATGGCCATCTTTGTTGGTGCGCCCCACCACCAGCTTCACAGCCAGAGTACAGGTTTTTGAAGTATGACCTGATAATTCTCTGGATTTACTCAATGCTGTTGTTATGTCCCCCTTCTCACTCCTGATTTTGTTAATTTTGGGTATTCTCTCTGTGTCTTTTGGTTAGTTTGTATAAAGGTTTGTCTATTTTGTTAAGTTCCTCAAAGAATCAACCCTATCTCATTGATTTTCATTGTTTTCTTTGTTTCTATTTTATTGATTTCAGCCATCAATTTGACTATATTTTGCCATCTACTCCTTCTGGGTGAGCTTGCTTCTTTTTGTTCTAGCACTTTCAGTTGTGCTATTAACTCACTACTGTGGGATTTTTCTGGCTTCTTTATGTAGGCATTTGTGCTATGAACTTTCCTCTCAGCACTGCTTTTATTGTGGCCCATAAGTCTGAGTATGCTATTATTTTTTTCTTGATCCAGTGGTGATTCAGTTGATCATTGTTCATTTCCATGTGTTTGTGGGCTTTCTGAAATTAATGTTGCTGTTGAATTCTAACTTTAAGCTGTGGTGATCTGATACAGGGATTTATTCCTTTTTTTTTTTTTTTTATCTGTTGAGATTTGTTTTGTTACCAAGAATGTGATCTACTTTTGAGAAGGTTCCATGACATACTGAAAAGAAAGTCTATTCTTTTGTGTTTGGGTGGAATGTTCTATAGATGTCTGTTAAGTCCATTTGAGTCATAACATGTTAGTTCCCTTATTTTTCTGTGAAGCTTCTGTCTGGTAGACCTGTCCACTGGTGAGAGTGGGATGTTGAAGTCTCCCATTATTAGTGTGTGGGGCTTGATTAGTTTGATTAGTGATTTAAGCTTTAGTAATGTTTCTTTTACAAATGCAGAAGCCCCTGTGTTTGGACAATAGATGTTCAGAATTAAGATTTCCTCCTGATGGATTGTTCCAGTGATGAATATTAAATGCCCTTCTTTATCTTTTTTGATTTTAGTTTAACATCTATTATGTTAGGTATTATGATATCTACACCATGTTTCTTAACTCCATTTGATGGCAAAAGTTTTTCCAACCCTTTACTCTGAGGTAATTAATATGTGTCCATGGAGATTGAGGTATGTTTCTTGTATGCAGCAGAAGGATGGATTCTGTTTTCATATCCAATCTATTTGCCTATGTCTTTGTATAGGTGAATCAAGACCATTTGTATTAATGGATATTGATGACCAGTGATTGCTAGTCCTGTTGTTTTTGTTTTTGTTGGTGGTGATAACATTGTGTGTTGAATTCCCTTCTTTGAGATTTTTTGCTGTAATCTCATCTATTTCCTGTGTTCTTATGGATGTAGGTGATGTCCTTGGGTTGGGGTTTTCTTTTTAGTACTTTCAATAGTGCTGGGTTTATGGATAGATGTTGTTTAAATTTGGTTCTATCATGGAATATCTTGTTTTCTCCATCTATGGTTATTGAATGCTCTGCTGGGTAAAGCAGTCTGGGCTGGCATCCATGGTCCCTAGTGTCTCAATAACATCTTACAATGACCTTCTAGCTTTCATTGTTTTCGTTGAGAAGTCAGATGCAATTCTAACAGATCTGCCTTTATGCATTACCTGGCCTTTCTCCTTTGCAGCTCTTAATATTCTTTCTTTATTCTATATGTTTATCGTTTTGATCACTATGTGGTGAGGGGACTTTTTTTGGTCCAGTCTATTTGGTGTTCTGTAAGCCTCTTGTATTTTCATAGGCATGCCTTTTTATAGATTGGGGAAGTTTTCTACTATGATTTTGTTGAATATATTTTCTGTACCTTTGAGTTGGACTTCTCTTTCTTCTATCCCAATTATTCTTAAGTTCAGTCTTTTCATGGTTTCCTGCATGTTTTGTGTTAGGATTTTTTGGATTTAAAATTATCTTTGTCCATTTAATCTATTTTCTCTATCATATCTTCAGTGCCTGAAATTCTCTCTTCCATCTCTTGTATTCTATTCTTTATGTTTGCATTTGTGGTTCCTGATCATTTATCCAGATTTTCTATTTCCAGAATTCCCTGAGTTTGCATTTTCTTTATTGCCTCTCTTTCAGATTTCATTTCCTGAATCATTTTCTTCACTTGTTTGTTTTTTCTTAGTTTTCTTATAGGGGTTTGTCAATATCTTCCAATATTTTTGTTTGTTTGTTTGGTTTTTCCTCCATTTCTTTGAGGAAATTTTTCATTTCTTCTTTGTGGGCCTCAATAAAGTTATTTTTTAGGTCAGTTTCTTCTACTTCATCTCAGTTGGGATGTTCTAGTGTACTGTATTATCGTTTATATTGTTGCACATGTTCTGACCTTGTTGTCTGATGCGAGATATCATTCTGTAAATATGTTTCTTGTATTGGTTAATGAATAAAGCACTGTTGGCCAATAGGAAAACAAGATAGGCGGTACTAGGAGACAAGTAAGAGAGAGGAAGTTGTAAGGAAGAGTCATCATGGAGAGACTGGAGAAAGCAGAACGCCAGCCCCTCTCTCTGGTAAGATGAGACCACGTGGAAATACTCTTATTAGTAGAAATGGGTTAATATTTAAGACAGAGCTAGCTGATAAGAAACTAGTAATTAGCCAACAGCATTATATCAAATACAGCATCTCTGTGTGTTATTTGTGGCTGGTGAGGCAACGGGCCCTAACTGGTGGGAAAAACCTACATATAACATAATGGTGTCCCCAACATGGCTATTAAGAACTTCCACTTAAAACTTAATGAAAGCTTTTAAAAAGGTTTTTAGAAACAAAAGGACAGAAACAAGCAAGACTTCTTGATAGCAGCATTTTTTTGGTCATACTCTGTTTTGCTAGAGACAAGCAGAAATTTGTGTGTCTCCTTTAAGGGAGGTTTCCTGACCCAGCATAAGTAGCAAAAACCCGCAAGGCTTTTAAAGAGCTCTGCTAACAACTAAATCCTGTGTAGGAGAGCTGGCAATGGCAGTGACCACATCTCCAAGCTGGCAGCATGCTGCTGGATGACAGCATAGACCAAGACAGTGAGCACAGCTCTCAGTTCTGGCAGTAAAAGTACCTGCCACCATCTTGGATAGATTGCAGCTGAAACAGCTATGGCTTTCATTTGAGCAATGCTGTTGTTCACCATAAACATAAAGACTGGTGGCCAGAAGAAGGTAAAGATTTACAGTAAAGACAGATTCACATTAAGAAAAATCGCTAAAGATTTACAGTGTGTTTTAGAATATACATAGGCTTGGGAGAGAAAGATAAACAGGATAAAATGGTATAAAAAGAATAATAAAAGAGAGTAGCTGGGTGTGGTGACACATGTTTTTAATTCAAGCACTCAGGAGACAGACAAGCACATCTTTGTGATTTCAAAGTAAACCTGGTATACAAAGTTACTCTAATTCCAGGACAGATAATTGTTACACAGAGAAACCCTGTCTCAAAAAATGAAAACATAGAAGTAGAAGAAATAGAATAATAAAAAAGCCATGTAAAGATAGAAAGCACAGAGAAACTTTGGATACTATATGCTATTCTGTTGTCTTTATATTGTTTGACTGCTGAGGAAATAACGACTGTTAAAAGAAATACTGCTGGATTAATTCAATTTACATATTTAAAAAAAATACTTTGACTCCAAAATTTAAGTTCAAGGACAGCTTACTGGGTGAAAGGATTTCTATTTTTGTTTCCACAGTAAATGAAAAGCTGTGGATTCCTTCCAGACTAACATGGTTTGATCAAGCCAGACCCCCTGAAATAGAGTCCCAGGTAATCCAACATTCAAAACAGTTGGGACAATGTAGCCTTGAAGACTACAGCCAGGATTTCTGCATTTTCTTAGGATCCCCAAGCCTGTGCACCCTACCAGCAGGAAGCAGTTTGGAAAGAACGACACACAAATTCCCAAATATTGTTTATAAAGTTGTTTTCATTTATATGAGGTTGGTTATAAATGGTTAATAATCACAACCAATCTCTGTTTAAAGGTAAAAAGGGAAATATGGTATAGATATAAACACTTTGTTTTTTATGTATATATATATGTGTGTGTGTGTATATATATATATATTTATTAATAATATAACTTAAAACTTTTTCATGTTGATCCCAGTTTCCTCTCCCTCCCTGCCTCTTACCCTCTTCCCCCCTTCACATGAAACACTGACCACCATCCCCTCTCATCCCCCCACCCCCATTCCACTTGTAGGGCTATGCTATCCATGTGGAGTCATGTAAATCTGTCAAGTCATTTGAAGTAGCGACTAGGAATTCTCTCCTGTCTCTAGGTTAAGGGAGTATCCTTCCATGGAGGATGTGTCCTCAAGGTCCTTTTGTACACCAGGAATACATCCTGGTTCCACTATCTGAGGTCCCTTAGACTGTTCAGTCCTTCTAACTGAGACCCATATTCAGGGGGTCTGAGTCAGTCCCATGCTGGATTCCCAGCTATCAGTCTGGGGGGGGGCCATTAACTCCTCCTTGTTCAGGTCAGCTGCCTTTGTGTTTCTGCAACCTGGTCTTGTCCCCTCTCTCTGCATCTGGATTCTAGTTCAACTCAGTGTTTAGTTATGGGTGTTTGCTTCTGTTTCCAACAGGTACTAGATGAGGGCTCCATGATGGTGGATAATTTAGTTGATGATCTCACTATCAGGGAAGGGCATTTATGGTAGCCTTTCCACGGTTGCTCAAATTGTTAGTTGGAGTCAGTCTTGTAGGTCTCTGGACATTTCTCTCTAGTCCGTTTTCTCTTCAAAGCTATAATGGCTCTCTCTCTCTCTCTCTCTCTCTCTCTCTCTCTCTCTCTCTCTCTCTCTCTCTCTCTCTCTCTCTCTCTTCTTCCTGTCTTTTTATCCTACCCTGATTCAATCTTCCTAGACACACGAGCTTTCCTCTCCTCCCCTTCTCTTTCTCCTAGCTCTCTCTCCATTCACTTCCCCCCCCCACATCCCATGTGCTCTGGGGAACTTGTCCCTTCCTCCTTTTGTGAGGGACTACATATGAATCTCTTAGAATACACCTTGTACCCTAGTTCCTCTGGTGGTGTGAATTATAGGCTGGTGATCCTTTACTCTAGATCTAAAATCCATATATGAGCAAATACATACCATGTTCCTCTTTTTGTGCCTGGGTTACCTCATTCAGGATGGTTTCTTCAAGTTCCATCCACTTGCCTGCGAATTTCAAGATTCCATTATTTTTTTCTGCAGAGTAGTATTCTATTATGTAGATGTGCCACATCTTCTTTATCCATTCTTCAGTTGAGGGCATCTAGGTTGCTCCCAGGTTCTTGCTATTACAACTAATGCTGCTATGACATAGTTGAGCACATGTCTTTGTTGCACAGATGTGGATCATTTGGGTATATTCCTAAGAGTGGGATTGCTGGGTGCTGTGATAGACTGATTCCCATTTTCCTGAGGAACCGCCACATTGATCTCCAAAATGGCAGTACGAGTTTTGATTTCCACCAACAGTGTACGAGTGTTCCCCTTTCTCCACATTCCCTTTAGCCATTGTAGCAGGAGTAAGATGATAGCTCAGAGTTGCTTTGATTTGCATTTCCCTGATAGCTAAGGATGTTGAGCACTTTCTTAAGTGTCTTTCAGCTCTTTTGATTTCCTCTATTGAGAAGTCTCTCTTCAGTTCTGTACCCCATTTTTTAACAGGGTTATTTGGTGTTTTGGTGACTACTTTTTTTAATTCTTTGTGTATTTTGAAGATCAGCCCTCTGTCAGATGTAGGATTGGTGAAGATCTTTTCTCAGTCTGTCAGCTGCCATTTGGTCTTGTCAACTGTGTCCTTTGCTCTACAGAAGCTTCTCAGTTTGAGGAGGTCCCATTTATTAATTGTTGATCTCAGTGTCTGTGCTGCTGGTGTTATATTCAGGAAGCTGTCTCCTGTAGCAATTTTTTCAAGGGTACATCCCACTTACTCTTCTAAGAGTTTCAGTGTGGCTGGAATTATGTTGATGTCTATGATCCATTTGTACCTGAGTTTTGTTCATTGCATTAGCCATGAGTTCATCGGCAGTCTTCCACACACCATCATCGAATTATGCCATTTGTTGAAGATGCTTTCCTTCCCCCATTGTATTCTTTTAGCTGTTTTGTCAAAAATCAGGTGTTTATAGGTGTGTGGGTTAATATCAAGATTTTTTTATTTGATTTTATTGGTCTACTTGTCTATTTTTGTGCCAATACCAGGCTGTTTTCAGAACTATAGCTCTATAGTAGAGCTTGAAGTCCAGGATGGTATTACCTCCAGAAGTTCCTTTATTGTACAGGGTTATTTTAACTATCCTGGGTCTCTTGTTTTTCCATATAAAGTTGACTATTATCCTTTCAAGGTCAGTGAAGAATTGTACTGGGAATTTGATAGGGATTGCATTGAATCTGTAGATTGCTTTTGGCAAGATTGCCATTTTTACTATGTTTATCCTACCTATCCAAGAGCATGGGAGACTTTTCCATTTTCTGGTATCTTCTTTAATATCTTTCTTTAAAGCCACAAAGTTCTTACTATATAGGTCTTTCATTTGTTTGGTAAGTGTTACCCCAAGATACTTTATGTTGTTTGTGGCAACTGTAAAAAATAATGTTTCTCTGATATCTTTTTCAGCCCCTTTGTCATCTGTATATAGTAGGGCTATTGATTTTTTGAGTTTATCTTGTATCCTGCTAGTTTGCTGAAGGTGTTTATAAGCTGTAGGAGTTCCCTGGTAGAGTTTTTTGGGTTGCTTATGTAAACTATCATATCATCTGCCAATAGAGAAAGTTTGACTTCTTCCTTTCCAATTTGTATCACCTTGATCTCTTTATGTTGTCTTATTGCTCTAGCTAGAACTTCAAGTACAATATTGAAGAGATATGGAGAGGGTAGTCTTGTCTTGTTCCTGATTTTAGAGGAATCATCTTAAGCTTCTCTCCATTCAGTTTGATTGTGGCTGCTCATTTACTGAATATTGCTCTTATTATGTTTAGGTATGTTCCTGTTATCCCTGATCTCTCCAAGACCTTTATCATGAAAGGATGTTGAATTTTGTCTAAGGCTTTTTCAGCATCTAGGGAGATGATCATATGGTTTTTCTTTTTCAGTTTGTTTATATGGTGGATCACATTGATAGATTTTCATATGTTAAACCATCCCTGCAACCCATGGATGAGGCCTACTTGATCATGGTGGATGATTTCTCTGATGTATTCTTGGATTCGGTTTGCCAGTATTTTATTGAGTATTTTTGCATTGATGCTCATCAGGGATATTGGTCTATGGTTTTCTTTCTTCATTGTATCTTTGTGAGGCTTGGGTACCAAGGTGATTGTGACCTCGTAGAAAGAGTTTGGTAATGATCCTTCTGTTTATATTGTGTGGAACAATTTGAAGAATATTGGAATTAGCTCTTCCTTGGATTTCTGGTAGAATTCTGCACTGAAGCCATGTGGCCCTGGGCTATTTTTGGTTGGAAGGCTTTTGATGACTGCTTCTATTTCATTTGGGGTTATAGGTCTATTTAAGTTGTTTGTCTGTTCTTGATTTAATTTTGGTGATAGTTATCTAGAAATTTGTTGTTTCCTTTGAATTTTCAAATTTTGTGGAGTACAGGTTTTCAAAGTATGGCCTGAAAGTTGTCTGGATTTCCTCTGTGTCCGTTGTTTTGTCCCCCTTTTTGTTTCTGATTTTGTTAATTTGCATGATCTCTCTCTGCTTATTTGTTAGTTTAGATAAGGGTTTGTCTATCTTGTTGATGTTCTCAAAAAAACAAATCTTCATTGCATTGATTTTTTGTATTGTTTTTCTGGTTCCTATTTTATTGATTTCAGCCCTCAAATTGATTATTTCCTAGCATCTACTCCTCCAGAGTAAGTTTGCTTCTTTTTGTTCTAAGGCTTTCAGTTGCACTGTTAATTCTCTAATGTGACTATCCTCTGTTTTCTTCATATGGGCTCTTAGTGCAATGAACTCCCCTGTTAACACTGCTTCAAGGTGTCCCATAAGTTCAGGTATGTCGTGTACTCATTCTCGTTGAATTTTAGGAAGTCCTTAATTTCTTTCTTTATTTCTTCTTTGACCCAGGTGTGGTGCAATTGCACATTGTTCAGTTACCATGAGTTTGTAGGGTTTCTGGGATTTGTGTTGTTGTTGAATTCCAATTTTAAAGCATGGTGGTCTGATGAGACACAGGGAACTATTCCAATTCTTTTGTATCTGTTGAGGTTTGTTATGACACTTAATATGTGGAGCAGAGAAGAAGGTATATTCTTTTGTGTTTGGATGGAATGTTCTATAGATGTTGAACCGGCTTGAGACATAACTTCTGTTAGTTCTTTTGTTTCTTTGTTTGTTTCTGATTGGTGGTCATGTCTAGTGGTGAGAGTTGAGTGTTGAAGTCTCCCACTATAAGAGTGTGAGGTTTTATGTGAGCTTTGAGTTTTAGTAGCATTTCTTTTATGAATTTGGGTGCCTTTGTATTTGGGGTATACATGTTCAGAATCGAGACTGTGTGTTGATGGATTTCTCCTGCGATGAATATGAAATGAACGTCTTCATCTCTTTTGATTAATTTTGGTTTGAAGTCTAACTTGTTAGATATTAGTATAGCCACACCTGCTTGCTTCTTGGGTCCATTTGATTGGAAGGTCTTTTCCAAGCCCTTTTCCCTGAGGTAATGTCTATCTTTGAAGCTTAGATGTGTTTCTTGTATTCAGCAGAAGGATGGATTCTGTCTTCTTATCCATTCTGTTAGCCTGTGTCTTTTTATAGGTGAGTTAAGACCATTAATGTTGAGGGAGAGTAAGGACCATTGATTGTTAATGCTTGTTTGTTTTAGATTTGTTGTTGGCGGTCATATTGTGAATATATTTGTCCTGCTTTACCCTTGGGTTCTGCTGAAGTGGGATTATCTGTTGCCTACATCTTTGTGAGCGTATTTAACTTCCTTGGGTTGGAATTTTCCTTTGAAAACTTTCTGTAGGGCTGGATTTGTAGATGTGTATTGTGAAAATCTGGTTTTGTCATTAAATATCTTGTTTTTTCCATCTATAGTGATTGTGAGTTTTGCAAGTTTTGCTGGGAATATTAGCCTGGGCTGGCATCCGTGGACCCTTAGTACTTATAGAACTTCTATCCAGGACCTTCTGGTCTTGAGGGTTTCCATGGAGAAGTCAGGCGTAATTTTGATAGGTCTGCCTTTGTGTGTTACCTCTCCTTTTTCCTTCACTGCTCTTAATATTCTTTCTTTATTCTGTATGTTAGGTGTTTTGATTATTATATGTTGAGAGGTCTTTTTTTCTTTGATCCAGTCTATTTGGTGTTCAGTATGCTTCTTGTACTTTCATGGGCATGTCCTTCTTCAAATTGGGAAAGTTTTCCTCAATGATTTTGTTGAATATGATTTCTGCACCTTTGAGCTGGGCTTCTTTGCCTTCCTCTATGCCTATTATTCTTAGGTTTGGTCTTTACACAGTGTCCCACATTTCCTGGATGAATGTATTTCCTCTAGTTTATCTTCAGTGCCTGAGATTCTCTCTTCCATCTCTTGAATTCTGTTGGTTATGCTTGCATCTAGAGTTCCCGATCGTTTGCCCAGTTTTTCTATTTCCAGCTTTTGTTTGGTTTGTGTTTTCTTTATTGTCTCTATTTCAGTTTTCAAGTCTTGAACCATTTCCTTCATCTGTTTAATTGTTTTTTTTCTTGGCTTTCTGTACTTTCTTTAAGAAATTTGTTCATTTCTTCCAATTTTTTCATTTCTTTCAATTTTTTTGTTTGCTTTTTCTTTCATTTCTTTAAGGGATTTTCTTACGTCTTTGAGGGCCTCTATCATTTTTATGATGGTAATGTTTAAGTCGTTCTCTTCTGATTCATCTGCTTTGTTGTGTTCCAGTCTATTTGGTATAGATTCCTTAGATTCTGGTGGTGTTATGCTTGTCTTTCTGTTAGGTGTTTTCTTGTATTGCTGTCTTCCCATAGCTTCTTCAGTAGGTGTTGGTAGGGTCTCTCCCGCTCTCTATTGGCTTAGATGGGTCAGAGATTTGATGTCTGTAGCTCTAGGTGGTCCATCTCTCTCTGCATGCAGGGGCCCTGCAATGGGGGTCAAAGATCTGGCTCCAGCAGAGGACAGCTGAGGTCTCTTTGGCAGTGGCCAGCCTGCAGGATGTTTCCTCACCCATAGGCAGGTTTAGCTGGGACCTGGCACTCTTCAGTTGAGGCCTCTTTAGCAGAGGCCCTGCAATGGGGGTCAAGGATCCAGCCCTCAGGAACTCAGAGTGGTCCCGCAGAGATAGGCAGATCTCTGAGAGGGGCCCAGAACTCCTTTAGAAGACCAGCTGTAGGGGTCAGAGACCAGGTAGGTGTAAATTACGGGTGATCCTGCATGGCTAGGCAGGTCTATTGTGCTCAGATCAGCTCCAGGAATTTCCCAGAAGGTGGCTGGATTATTGGTTCCACCCTCTGTCTCAATGCTCAACCAGAGCAGTGGGACAGTGGACAGGGTAGGGCAGAGGGTAGGGGGAGGGCAGGCTCTCAGTGGGGTGGGTGGGGGTGTATCAGAGCTCCAAGAGCACTCTCAATGGGGACAGAACACAGGTGCAGCGAGATCCGGGACCCACCCAGGGATTTCCTGGGGAACCGTGTAGGGGAGAATTCACCCCAGTGGAATTAGACCCAGACTCACCTCTAGCCAAGGCCTGGCGATGGGGGGCTCTGATATCTTTTTTTTTTTTTTTTTTTTTTGCATGTTTTCTCTCTGCTTTTTGGTTAGTATGGATAAAGGTTTGTCTATCTTGTTGATTTGCTTAAAAAACCAACTCTTTGTTACGTTGATTCTTTGTTTTATTTTCCTAGTTTCTATTTTATTGATTTCAGCCCTCATATTGATTCTTTCCTGGCATCTACTCCTCCATGGTGAGTTTGCCTCTTTTTGTTCTAAGGCTTTCAGTTGCACTGTTAATTCTCTAATGTGACTATCCTCTGTTTTCTTCATATGGGCACTCAGAGCAATGAACTTTCCTCATAGTACTGCTTTCAAAGTGTTCCATAAGTTCAGGTATGTTGTATCTTCATTCTCATTGAATTCTAGGAAATCTGTAATTTCTTTATTTATTCCTTGACCCATGAATGGTACAGTTGTGTATTGTTCAGTTTTCATGAGTTTGTAAGGTTTCTGGGATTTGTGTTGTTGTTGAATTACAACTTTAAAGCATGGTGGTCTGATAAGATACAGGGGACCATTCCAAATTTGTTATCTGTTGAGGTTTATTATGTTGCCTAGTAAGTTTCACGGAGGTGGGGGTTTGTTGAACACACACTTTGACCCAGTGCTCACCCGGAGCAGTGGGCCAGCAAGACAAAGAGTGGGGGGTGAGAAAAGTAATTATTAATCTCACTCAACTACAAAACTTGTGGGCCATAATAGTCACTTGCCTACAAGATCCACTGGTGCAACAGTGGCAAAGATGTTATGGCAATAACCAAGCCCATTTTGATTGGATTTGAAGCTTATTCCAAGATATGGAACCTGTACCTAACACTGTTAATGAGGCTAAGAATCTGAAACTAGATAGGTTATGGGTCCCAGGGGAAATCTACTACTATTGTTCTGCTAAATAAAATGACTACTAATGAATGCTCAACCTTCATCAGTAAGGCTCATTTTTTACACTAGATGATAATGAACACAGAGACCCATAACTGGACAATGTATAGAGCATGAGAGACTTTGGAGTGTTCAGTCATAAATTTAATGACTCTATCACATCCCTTCCCCCCAGTGCTCTGAGGTCTATGGGAAACAGGAAGAAAGATAGATTGTAAGAGCTAGAGGTGATAGATGACTCTATGAAAACAGCATTTTTACAGACAAAAGACAACTGGTGCACATATGAACTCACAGAGACTATGACAGCATGCATAAGACCTAAACAAGTTCAAGCCAGAAAGTGTCCCTGCCAAGAAGTTGACACAAAGACACATCCAGAACCAATAAGCTGCTTGCAATTGATAGCTGCTGGGAGAAGAGCACAGGTTTCCTCCTGTTGAGTGAAACTGAGTATATCAATCATATTCCAGGACAGGTTTCATTCTCAGAATTAATTGGCCAACAGAACACAGACTCAAACTTTTATGTGTTTGTTTTTTATTTAGTTTGGTTTGGGTTTTTCTTTATTTTCCTTCCTTTTCTTTCTTTCTTTATTTATTTATTTATTTTTTTGAGAGAGAGAAAGAACATGAAACTTGGTGGGTAAGAAGTAAGAATATTTGGGAGGAGTTGGGGAAGTAGGAAAACTATGGACAAAATATATTGTATAAACTATTTTTAAATAAATAAAAATTAAGATGAGAATAGTTTTCATGAGTTAGATGATGTCAAACATGAGCAGAATCTTATTGTTGCAAAGTAATAATTAAAAGATACCCTGAATTAAAAGATAATTAAAGTGATTTGTTTTATTCTCTCATGAGAATTTACCCAAAAGATCTAAACTACAGCCAGTCAAGTAGGGAAAGGAATGGAAAAATGACCTTTTCCTGAGTTCTGTCACTGTGCTTTGGTGTGATCTACTTCAAATTAAGGAACTGTAAAAGATAATGGTAATCCTTATATTTACTAGGACTTCTATGCATATCTCCACCTGTGGTCTCATTATTTACCACCTCAGTCCCATCTCACAAACAAGAAAACTGAAGCTATATGCTCATATTTATACTTTCTTGTCATGCAAAGCACTGCTTAGAAAGATAACTTGTCATGATTTTTCTAAACACTAAAATTCTATTTTACAATCATTACTTTGCAGTACTACTGGATATGAAGACTGTGAGGCAAAATGTAGGACTAAGCTTTAGTTGACTTTCCTAATGTCATCCACATCAGTCTGATTCCACCTGCAACTTTCTCCACCATGCAACTGACTAGCAGCACTTTGCCACAACACAAATTGTCACAACTATATAAAATCTCTTCCTAGGAGTAAAGTTCCTCCTCTGGCTGGCAGGGGATTCCAGTGTTTACTTTCTCCCATCTTAAGATTCTTGAGGAAATTTCAATTTCTTAAAGGCCCTTTTTTTTTCCCCAACAGTGTAGTAACCAAAGGGATACGAGTGTCTCCCTTATAATAACTTTGCATTTGCCAAGATGGTTACACCTAAAAACATAGCTCAAGGCCTACTTTCTTCAGTAGTTCACAGGAAAATACTTCTCCCTCAGGACAGAGGAAGAGCAGCCATAACTGATCTGCAGCAGCACAAGAGACGATGGCCTTCCTGGAATCTCAGATGAACAAGGACAAGTGTTTAAACCTGGCTCTTCATCCTTTAGACTGAGACAAACTACCAAGCTGACCCCAGTGCAAGGGAACAGAAACCTTAGCCAGAATAAGGAGGGTTTTTGCAGCCCTCCCTGCTGTCTTCTCAGAATTCCTGTCTTCTTCCAACTGAGCTGCAGGAGAACCAGAGAACCACAGTTTGAACATTGACTTCATCTACAAGAGTCAAATATATTTTGGCAATTCTCTGGAAAAGGAAAACAGACAACTAATCCTTTTCCTATGCCCTCCCTATGACAAAATGAACAGTTACAACTTACGGACTATTGGAGCCAGGTCCAATTGCAGAAAGACATTTGAAGATATGAAATATTGCACAATGTGCAAATGTGGAGAAAATGTGGGTTTTTCAGTGTAGTTTATGCCCCAAAGTTTTATATGCTAGAAACTTGATACCAAGTGTGACAGAGTTGAAGTAGTAGAGCCTTTAGAGGGGACCAGTTGAGTGGGGTCATGTAAGCCTTTGATAACAGCACTCAGATGGCCAAGGACAGAGGATACAAGTTATACACCAGTCTGGGTTATAAGAGAACTTTGCTTAAGGAAAAAAAAATGCAGAAGATAGTGGATCATTGTAACATGAATAATAAAAGCCCAGAGATTGATATTGGGGTTCTAGCTTCAAGCTGAAGATCAGAAAACAAAGCTGCCAACCACTAACTCTTACCTCTACTGTAGACTGAAAGGGCTGTCTTCTCCTCAGCATGGCTGGAGAGTAAATCTTCTCATGAGATCCTTTGGTTCTTCCTTTTATACTTCCCTAGTGCTGAAATTAAAGGCATGTAGTCCCAGGTGCTGAGATCACCTTCATGTGAGCTGTTTCTCTTTAGGACTGGATCAATTTCATGTAGCTCTATGGCCTTGACTTAAAAGAGATCTATCTGCTTGTCTCATGTAAGTGCATGTATGTATGTACATATGTTCACATATGTGAGTCCTGTCTATTCATGTGTATTCAGGTGTGTGAATACATGCCATAGTGTACATATGGAAGTCAGAACACAATTATGAGTGTAGGCCTTTACCTTAAAAATTCCTAGTCTACTGGCTATCAATTGTTTTATTTTGTTTTGTTTGTTTGTTTGTTTGTTTTGAAATTTAATGCTTGCTTGCTTCTTTGGAGATTGTATTATTGATTATTGTTGTTGTTGTTGTTGTTATCATTATCATTATCATTATCATTATTATTATTACCCTTGGATTCTTTTCTCATGTGTATGTTGTTATCTTCCTCATCTCCAAATGATTGAGAGCCACATGGCTTTGCTCTTGGGACCCTCCCTTCTCTTTTTAGCCAAGCTCACTCAGTGTTGAAACTAAAACAGCCAATATTGCATTGTAGCTACACAGCACTTCCTGTCCGCATCCCACCCCAGAGCTCTATTTAAATCTGGATAATCTTCTTGCACCTGGCCATTGTCTATTATGAACCAACCAAGCAAAAAGTTATTTACCCTCTGTCCTTCCTTCAAATCCACTCTTCCAGTCTCTGTATCCCAAAAATGTCATGGTTCAGTTGAACTTTCTTACTTTTTCCTTCCCCTGATAGCCCTGTGTTGGAAAGCCTATAATATACCTCAATAATGCCTTTAAATTGAACCCATCTACATCTATTTTTTTTCTTCATTGTAATCTGCCTCTTCCTTCATGCACAATACTCCAACAACACCAAAGCTGTGAGGGTCCTCACACCATTCTCATCTAGTCTACAGTAGTCCTGTTAATATTAAACTATCTGTTTCAACACAAAAATGATTCCTATTGCAGCTACTGTATTTACTCTTCCAAGTATTCATGCTGTGACAAATGTTTAGAAGGGACAGCTTTAAAAAGAAAAATATATTTTGAAAATGTTCTGTCATAGAAAATCAGGCTCTCTTGTTTTAATTCACAGTGACTCAGAGAACCATGGTCTCAAGAGTATTTGACTGGGCAAAGAATGTGACAAGAACTCTGGGCAGAAGAAAGATGGAGTAACCAACCAGATGCATAGTATGCAAGATGGGTAGTATGGAGATGAGGTAACAAGCCTAACAGAGGAACATAGATTTCAAAATATTGGGTTAGTTTAAGTTATAAGAACTAGTTAGGAACAAACCAAAGCTAAGGCCTAGATTTTATAATTAATAATAAGTCTGACAATCCAAGATAGTCTGACAAAAAAAGTTTGCTAGTTTGCCACATGCCATAGTTTCAAGAATCCACTGTGGGTCTTAGAACACATCTTTCTAGGTCTAAAATGGGCCCCCAAAATGGCAGCGCCACTAAAAATGTTAAATTACAAACTAGGTTCAACTCAGGCTAGACTCTGATTGGGAAAACAAAAGAATTGCTAGCAGATAAACAAAAGCTAAAAACCAGCATTCCTCAGAAGCTTGTGAAGAGGGATTTTGTCTGTCAGGAAGAGCCTCTACTTCCTTCTTCTACCCTGACAGCTGACTACCTCCAGCAGATGGTGTATCTAGTTCTCTATTAGCACATATTTGTAAGACATAGCAAAGCCCCCACACAAAGCCCCCACACTAGCTCTCCAGCTTTTCTGCCTCTTTTAACACACACCTGTAACACATAACAAAATTCCCAGGCTAGCCTCTGGGCTCTACTGGCTTGCAAGTTGAATCCATGCTAATCTAAACTTCCAGGCTATTCCCATTTATATGCTTCCTCCCACTGTAACATGTGTCTCTTTTAAATCAGCAAGGCTTTACCTGCCTTTTGCTTCTGTTTCTGCCTCCTGCCTTCAGAAAGATAAGCTTGGCAAGTTTGAATAAACCTTGGTTTCTATCCAAAGAGTCTGATGGCTTCATTGAGCCCTTGCTTACATGCCCCTCTTGGATAAACGGTATACATAACATATTTTGCAATGCCTATACCATTTCACAAGAAATGTGTCATTTCAAAAGACGCAAACAATTGTTTATTAATCTCCTTTTTATGACCATTAATGTCATTTCCAATTTCTACAATATAACACATTTTACTGTATTATTTTATCTACATTTTATTATTTATTATGTCCATAATCAGTATTCATGTAAGGGGTGCTTCAAACATGGAATTGACTAGTGAAATTGTTTGTTTTTAATTTTTCCAGATTCTGACAAACATTGCACAAGTGCTACAAAACTATAACAACACTGTGCAAATTTTTCCCCATGTACCATCAACTGTGGTGGTATCTTTCTTGCATATCTGAATCTGGCCTTTTATTATCTAGACCAATTAAGAACTCCTCTTTACAACCAACCCAAGATGCCATTTCTGTCCTCTGACCTTTGGCACCTGTAATCATTGAAATGTGCTACCTCACAGTGTTTAATTAACAAGGGCTTTTTGAGGACTAGCTTCAATGCCCCTTAGGATGGGATGCCTCAGCAAGTGGGGGAACTTAGAAAGATCTGAGAGCAAATGAATTCTCCACATCAGTTTCTTTATAGCTCTTCTATAGTTTTACTTCTCCTATTCTACTTCTAACTTCTCCTAGTTTCTTCTTTTTCTATTCTAAAATCTCTTCTCCATCAGAAGCCTTTAAGTGATAAAGAAAATTACAAGAGTTGTCTCATTGGTCAAGAGCACATTCCTAGGGTAAGTGATAGGAAGCTGACCCATTGCCATGACAACACAAGGGTCCAAGGTTACAGGAGTGAGACCATGACCAGAGGGCAGGGGGTACAGTGAGACAAGCTTTGAGACATAGCTCATTTGTTTACAGACTGGCAAGCAAAGAACTGGCAGGCTTTCCTTAGTAACCTTGGTTAGAGATCTGTAGCTCTGACACTCAGCATAGCTGTAATGTTTTCAAACTTATGATCTCTTTACAGAAAGACTTTAGTCTAGGTTGAATTTGCTTTGAGGTGAAAATGAGCTAGGTGTGTATAGTTATTCTAAGCAAAACAAGGCAGGCTTTTAAGTGTCTACAGTCGTGGGACAAATAGATCCAGCTATGAAGCGTATCCCAGTATATTTTCTATATATAAAAATTATACAGATAAATAAAAAGTTATCTTCCTGACCAGCTGCAGATATATGTGTCCATTAGATGAAATATTTTCATGAGATAAACACATAAGCAGTGGGAAACACCCAAAGATATTCTTAGAAAAGAAATGAAGTTCTTAGAAAAGATATGAAGTGACTCATGAGATAAATTATGAACAGGAACCACTGTTTTCCACAGCAAACAACTCCATGGTCTTGCCAAGTGGGCTCCCTATCAGAGAATCACTCATCTTGTAGGTTGGCCTGTTGAACACTAGTTACCACCTGCTGTATCTCTCATGGCTCCTGACATTTAACGATATTCCCTTAGTTTTGAGTAAGTTACATCTCTGTGGTGTACATTGATCATTAGAATATGCTATTCTCCCACACTGCTCCTCATGACGCTATAGGACCTAATTTCCCCTATGTGAACTCTCCAGTTACCATGACTTTATCTTTTTCTCATTATATGTATAACCATCTTAGCTTACTTTCTATTGCTGTGATAAACACCATGACAAAAAGCAACTTCAGGAGGAAAGTGTATGCTTTACAGTCTATTGTAAAGGGAAATCAGGACAGGGACTTGAGGCAAGAACTAAAGCAGAGACCATTGGAGAGGGTTCCTTACCTGTCTGCACTTCATGGCTTGCTCAACTTGATTCTTAGATGACTCAGGACCACTAGCCAGGAGTAGCACCACTTACAATGATATGGACCCTCCCATATTGACCATCAATCAAAATAATACCCTACGAGCAAGAAAGAAATTTCTCATGTGAGGTTCCTTCTCAGATAACTCTAGATTGTGTCAAGTTGACAAAACACTGTGACAGTGGCAGCCAGGATCTCCCTATCTGTAGTTAGTGTCTGAACTTACATCATAGTACTACTCACTACTCACTACTCACTACTCACTACTCACTACTCACTACTCACTACTCACTACTCACTACTCACTACTCACTACTAAAAAGTGGTCTGGGTTCCTATTTGGTTTTGGTTCTGTCAGTCAGATCTGGCGAGCATTTCATCTTTGTGCTTTTTTGCTTGTTTGTTTGGATTTGTGTGTGCATGTTGCTTAGTAAGTCATTTATGATTCTGGTGCCATGAAAATATTCTCATATATTCTTTTAGCACCTTATTAAGTTCTAGGTGACATTTATAGCTAACTTTTGTGTTTGGAGAAAATACTCTAGCATTCTCACTATAGGGAGGCCATATTCCCAAATGTACTTATGGAATGGCTAATCAATATGATTCAGTTGTATGTTGTCCTCCTCAGATTTATGTATTCCAAGAAACTGAGCTCCCTAAATTCAGAGACAGGTGACTTGATAGCATGACAAATCAAACTGAAAAACTAGGATCAATAAAAGTTATAAAAATTACATATCCAAGACTTAAGAAGTCTGTCCATATCTTTTAGCCTCTGTTTGGTTTCCCTGAAGCATCCCAACACTGAACAAAGGGACTGCTATGTCAGCCAGGCTGCACTCCCTAAGAATCTGATTCAGGATGCAAACATGGCTTGGTGGTTAAGAGCATTCATTGGTCTTCCAGTAGACACAGGTTCAATTCCCAGCACCCACATGGTGGTTCACAATCATCCACAACTCCACTTCCAGTGGATCCTATGTCCTCCAAGGGCACCAGACATGCATGTGGTATACATACATATTTACAAGCCAAACACTCATATACACAAATAAAAGTTAAATAAATCTTTTTACAATTTTACCTGGGGAATATGAGATGGCTCAGCAGGTATAAGTGCTTGCCAAAAAGCCTAGAGACCTGACCTTGATTCTTAGGAACCATTTTGGTGAGAGACCATCCTCTCACCTTGGCATGTATAACACACACACACACACACACACACACACACACACACACACACATTAAAACAAATTATTTTGAAAAGGCTATGCTCATTCAATTTTACTTGTTAATAAAATAAAAATGGTTGGCTTCAGACTTACTGTCACTTGAATCAGAATGCATCCCACAAGATCAATGTGTTTCAGACTTATGTGAGGAAGTAGGTCTGTGAAGTCTAGACCTTGGGAGTTTATCATTCTTAGCTGCTTCTTGTCTCCTGTCTTACCAATGCATAGAGATGTGAGAAATGGCCACTCCATGTTTCCAGGACTCTCCCATGCTTACTTGTATAGATACACACACACACACACACACACACACACACACACACACAAAAAAAAAAAAAACTAACAAATTTCCTCAGCCAACTGGCACCAGAAGCACCATATACCATACCTTTCATGCCTCAAATCCAAATCCATGGCTTTTGCCCACATTCAGAAGGTCTGTGGCTTTGGAAGGCATGTGACTCTGCTCACATAATAAAGGATGACCATATTTATTAAAAGGCCAGCTATGCCACAGCATTTAAGATAAGCTGGACAGAGACCTGATCATGCTCTCAAGTTCCAGGATTACCACAGGATGTCTCTAGGGTGCTGGTTCAGGTTTGCTTCCTGTAAACACTCCCTTTATGCTTCCTGGTAGGTGGCCTGTGGTATAACATTAACTTTCCAAATTGGCAGTTTCCTTCGCTGAATGTGGGACAATCCTTTCTTTGGATTCAGCACATCATGAAAAATGATTGCAAATTTGGGTCAGCATTTACCTCAGATAAGTAAAGTGCAACAGCAATATCCTCAGAATAAAATGTATGTTGACCTTAATACACAAAAAGGATGCCATTACTGGCCCTTGCCCTTTCCAATGAAAGGGGTTATGTTCTACATGTTTCTACCAGAGCTGATGAGAGCCCAATCTGTTCATTCTAACCTACTTCTTCCATCCTACAAAAATGTTCCATGTACCCAGACAAGGTTCAGAGAGGTGCTACAGTTTGAATTTTTTTTTTCATGCTTAATAACCAAAAAGATAATGAATTGCTTTTAAGAAAATGAGTTTGTTTAGTACACTTCAAGGTAGTGGACATAAGATGAACAGAAAATTGTCTGCCAGGGTTTCATTAAGACATTTCAAACACATGGATTCTTATTTCTTCCTCATATTCATCTACACAACTACCTCCTGTTATTCTTCCTACCCTACATCTCTAGTCCCTTCCTTCCCTCTCAATTAGCCCTGCTTTTTTTCTTATTTTACATATTGATCCCAGTTCCTCTCCCTCCCTCCTTCTCTCCCTCCCTCCCATGCCCCCGATAACCCTCCCATCCCATTCCCTCCCCACTCCACAAAGAGGGTAGTGCCTTCCAAGAGGGGTCAACACAATCTGTCAACTCATTTGGTGTAGGGTCTAGGCCCTCCCTCCTGCCTCTAGGTTAAGGGAGTCTCCCTCCATGGGGAATGTGCTCCCAAGTCCTTTTGTGCACCAGGGATACATCCTAGTTCCACTGTCAGAGGTCCCTTAGACTGCCCAGGCCTTCTGAGACCCATGTTCAGGGGGTCTGAGTCAGTCCCTTGCTGGGGGCCCATTGTTAGCCCTACTTTGTATCACACTACATATATGTGTATTAAATCTATATTCCTCATGTGAAAAAGTACCTAGTAGTTTTCTTTCTTCCCTCCTCACCCCCGTATTCCCCACTCTCCCTCCCCTTTAGACCTCTTCCTCTCCAAGGTCTACCTTCACATATACATACATACATACATACATACATACATACATACATACATTCCACATATATATTCCACATATACATATATATTCCACATATATTTATTTCATTTAATTTGAAAAGCACCAGTTCTTTCCTTTTTCCTGACCATAATATAACTTTGTTCTTCTTTATAGTTAATAAAACTCTACAGTTTCTTTATCCATTTATATGTTGCTGGGCTTCTGGACCATTTTATCACAAACCTATTGACCTATAAGCATCCTCGTCTTTCATAAAACTGACCAACCCTAAATTGGAAAAGGAAGACCCCTCAAACACCCTCAAACCTCTCTGCACTCAGCAAGAGACTAGGTTTCAACCCCTCTGCTTTGTGGTGGGATCTCTCTGTGTGCCTGTTATATGTATGTTTCCTCACCTCTAATTATATCCTGTCTTAGCCTGCAGCTTCTGTCTGCTGTATTCAAGAATTTCCCTGCTGCTGCCTTGTCATCCTTGATATTCTTTTTTGCCTTTTCTTTTTGTTATTAATATTGTTGTTGCTTTACTTTTTTATTCTTCTCTCATACAATACATCCTGACCACAGCCTCCACTCCACTCCTCACACCACCACCCCCATGCACACTTCACTTCTCACCAAAATCCACTGCTCCTCCATTTCCTTTCAGAAAACAGCAAGCCTCCCAGTGATATCAACCAAATATGATATAATAAGATGCAATAAGAATAGGCACAAACCCTCATATCAAGACTGGATGAGGCAACCCAGTAGGAGGAAAAGGGTCCCATGAGTAGGAAAAAGAGTCAGAGATTACACTATTCCCACTCTTAGGAGTCCCACAAAAACTACAAGCTATACAACTACAGCATGTGTGATTGCCACTTCAGTCCATGTGAGCCCATATGAGCACTGCTTAGTTGATTCTGTGGGACATGTTCTCCTAGTGCCCTTGATCCCTCTGGCTCCTACAATTATTCTTCCTTCCTCTTCTGTGGTATTCTTTAGATTCACCTAATGTTTGGCTGTGGGCCTCTATATTTGCTCCCATCATCTGCTGGAGAAAGTCTCTGATGATTGTGCTAGGATCTGATATCAGTATAACAGAATATCATTAGGAACCATCTCATTGACAATTTTTGGTTTGTTTGGTTGGTTTTGGTCAATGATGTTCAATTCTACCCTAGGTCTCTAAGCCATCCAACTTCTGGTTCCTGGCCATCCAGGCAGTATTGGGCATGAGTTCACGTTTTTGCCTTGGGCTTCAAGTTAGACCAGTCTTCATTTGTTCATTCCCACTGTCAGAGTCCAGCTCCAGACAAGGGTAGGGCCTGAAGATGGGTGGACACAAGAGCAGCAATGAAAGAAATCAGACACGGGCCATTTCTTGGTTTCATGATAGGAAAGATGGACAGAAAAGAAGAATATCCCCAGCAGAGATGAAGACCCCAACAGGGGATATAAGTAATAGGCAAAGGAGGAATTGAGCTAGGTCATGATGGTCAGGAGAATCTTGTAGGCTGACTGACTAGCAGCCAGAGTGCTTCTTTATTTATACAGAATTTAGTAAGTAGGGATACATTAATGCTGTTCCAAAATATAGATTTTTGGTTTTCTACACATGTTTCACTTCCGTTTGCTCATCTTTTAGTCATCATTAACAAACTATGACAGAACAGAGTTATTATTTCCAATCATTTCCCCTCAAGTTTTGACATCATTGATGATCAGTTATCTTTTCTATTCATTTTTACTCAGTAACCCCATAATCCAATTATTTAAAAATCTAGAGACATATGACAGCCTGTTCTCAGGCTGGTAGCTCTGTGGCTACAAGGACAAAAACAAATATCCAAGCTTGTCTGGGCAGATTGCCATATCCCAAGTACTGTATTATAAACTCTTAGTGGTTACAATGCCCAGGGAATATACTTAGGCCAAGCTGCTACAGTTATTATACAAATTCTGGTATACCACACACTGGGGAAGGATCAGAGAGAGAAAGCATGACATGACATTCAGAGGCTTGGACAGAAATGGCTTCCAGAACATGCTTAAGAAATCCCATCCAGCATCCAGTGGCACTCTTTGTATGGCTCCATACAGTGCAAGAATATATTCAACACCATAAAGAACAATATGGTACTATCATAAACTAGTGGCTCTACAATAGCAAGACCTGAATATCCCAACATAAATAAAGCAGAATAAAAGAACCTAAAACATAACTTTATGAAGATAGTTGAGGCTCTGAAGGGAGACATAAAAAGTTTCCTTAAAGAAATGAAGGAAAAGACAAAAAAAAAGTAGAAATCAACAAATCCCTTAAAGAAAACTAAGAAAAAGCAATCAAACAAGAGAAGGAAATGGTTCAAAAATTAAAATAGAGAAATCACAAACTGAGGGAATTCTGGAATTGGAAAATCTAGGAACTACAGATGCAATCATAAACAACATAATACAAAAGGTGGAAGAGAGAATATCAGGCATTGAAGGTATGATGGAGGAGATAGATTAATTGGTCAAGCAAAATGATAAATCCAACAATTTTTTTTTTTTGGTTTTTCAAGAGAGGGATTCTCTGTGTAGCTTTGTAGACCAGGCTGCACTCAGACTCACAGAGATCTGTGTACCTCTGCCTCCAGAGGATGGGGATTAAAGGCGTGCACCACCACTAACAAGCAATTCAACAAATTCTTAACACAAATTTTCCAGGAAATGTGGGATACCATCAAAAGACCAAACCTGAAAATCACAGGGACAGAAGAAGGAGCAAATGACCAGCTCACAGTCACAGAAAATATATTCAACTAAAATCATAGAAGAAAACATTCTCAACCTAAAGAAGGACATACCTGTGAAAGTACAAGAAGCTTATAGAACATCAAATAGACTGAAACCAAAAAAAAAAAAAAGTTCACTTGCCACATAGCAATCAAAACACTACACATACAGAATAAAGAAAGAATATTAAAAGCTGGGAAGGAAAAAGGCAAGGTAACATATAAAGGCAGACCAACCCAACTTCTCAGTGGAAACAATGAAATCCAAAAAGTCCTGGACAAGCATTATGCAAACATAAGAGACCAGACCATGCACACCAGCCCAGCCTACTATATCCAGCAAAGCTTTTAATCACCATAGATGGAGAAAACAAGATATTCCATAACATAACCAGATTTAAGCAATACCTAACCACAAATCCAGCAAGAAGGAAAACTCCAACCTAGGGAAGTCAACTACAATCACAAAAAACACAAGCAGAAGATAATCCCACACCAGCAAATCCCAAAGAATGGAAATAAGGATACAATACATCCAACAACCAAAACAAAAATAACAGAATCTAGCACTCACTGGCCATTAATTTCCATTAATATCAGTGGACTCCATCCACATATAAAAAGACACAGACTAACAGATTAGATATGAAAACAAGATAATTCCTTCTGCAGCATACAAGAAACACACCTCAGCATTAAAGACAGACATTACTTCACAGTAAAAGGTGGGGTAGCTATTCTAATATCTAACAAAATAGACTTCAATCTAAAATTCATCAAAAATAGATGAAGAAGGACATTTCATATTCGTTACAGGAAAAATCCAGCAAGAAGTCTCAATTCTGAATATCTATGCCCCAAATAAAAAGGCACCCACATTTGTTAAAGAAACATTACTAAAGCTTAAACCACAACTCAAGCCCCACACACTAATAGTGGGAGGCTTCAACACCCTACTTCCACCATGAGACAGATCTGACAGACAGAGGTTAACAGAAAAAAATAAAGGGATTAGCAGATGTTACGACTCAAATGAACTTATTAGACATCAATAGAACATTTCACCAAAACACAAAAGAATATGCCTTCTTCTCAGCACCACATGGAACCCTCTCCAAAACTGACCACATACTTGCTAACAAAGCAAATCTTAACAGATACAAAAAAAAAAAAAGTAAAGTAAAACCCTGTATCTTGTCAGATCACCATGGCTTAAAGTTAGAATCAACAACAACATTAATCGCAGAAAGTCCATAAACTCATGGAAATTGAACAACGTTCAATTGAATCACCACTGAGTCGAAGAAGAAATAAAGAAATTAAAGACTTCCTAAAATTCAATGACACTGACAACACAGCATGTCCAAACTTATGAGACACAAGGAAATAAGTGCTAAGAGGAAAGTTCATAGCACTAAATAAAGAAGCTAGAGAAATACTACACTAGCGAATTAAGAGAACAACTGAAAGCTCTGCAACAAAATAAGCAAACTCACCAAGGAAAAGTAGACAGCTGGAAATAATCAACTTGAAGGCTGAAATCAATAAACTAGAAAGAAAGAAAGAAAATAATACAAAGAATCAATGAAACAAAGAGTTGGTTCTTCAAGAAAATCAACAAAATAGACAAAAACTTTATCCAAACTAAACAAAAGAGGAGAGAAAATATCCAAATTAACAAAGTCACAAATGAGAAGGGGAACATAACAACAGACAGAGGAAATCCAGAGAATCATCAGGTCATACTTCAAAAACCTGTACTCCACAAAATTGAAAAAATTTAAAGAAAATGAACAATTTTCTGGATAAATGCCACATACCAAATTAAATCAAGAATATATAAGGAAATAAAATAGAGCTATAACCCCTATAGAAATAGAAACAGTCATCAAAAGCCTCCCAACCAAAAAAAAAAAAAAAAAAAAAAGCCCCAGGCCAGATGTTTCAGCACAGAATTCTACCAGAACTTCAAAGGAGAGGTAATACCTATAATCCTCAAAGTCTCAAAGTGTTCCACACAATAGAAACAGAAGGAACTTGCAAACTCTTTTTAAGAAACTACAGTTATCCTGATACCCAAACCACAGAAAGACACAACTAAGAAAGAGAATTACAGACCAATTTCCTTCATAAACATTGATGCAAAAGTACTCAATAAAATACTGGCAAATCAAATCCAAGAACACATAAGAAAATCCATCCACCATGACCAAGTAGGCTTCATCCCAGAGATGCAGAGATGGTTGAACATACAAAAATCCACATGTAATCCACCATATAAACAAACTGAAAGAGAAAAACAACATGATCCTCTCACTAGATGCTGAAAAAAACTTTTGACAAAATCCAACACCCCTTCATGATAATGACCCTGGAGAGATCAGAGATACAAAGAACATACCTAAACATAATAAAGGCAATATACAGCAAGCCAACAGCCAACTTACAACTAAATGGAGAGAAACTCAATGTGATTCCAATAAAATCAGGAACAAGACAAGGCTGCGCACTCTCTCCATATCTATTCATTATAGTACTCAAAGTTCTACCTAGAACAATGACAACAAAAGGAGATCAAGGGTATATAAAATGGAAAGGAAGAAATCATACTTTCAATATTTGCTGATGATATAATACTATGCATAAGTGACCCCAAAAATTCTACCAGGGAAATCTTACAACTGATTAACACCTTCAGTAATATGGCAAGATACAAGATTAACTTAAAAAAAAAAAAAACAGTAGCTCTTCTATATACAGATGTTAAATAGGCTGAAAAGAAATCAAAGAAACACCCCTTACAATAGCCACAAATAACATACAATATCTAACCAAACAAGTAAAAGGTCTGTATAACAAGAAATTTGAGTCTGACCCCTTACCTGAGGTGGTCCCAGCAGCCCAGTCAAAACAACAGAGCTAACAACCAGACATACATCTAGCCTTTGAGTAGGCACTTCCCAACATCTACCCCATCTATGACTGACTGGAACTCATGAAAGGATGTCCATGACTCAGGGCAACTGTGGGATATCTGAGAGGAAGAAGTCTTGGTGAGGGTTCAGTATCGATGATTTACCAGAAGCCTTGAACCTGAACAACAACACATTAAACAAAGAACATTTGCAAGTAAAGCTTTGTAGACAAAAGGAAATACATGCATGATACACAGCAGCTCCCAACGCTACCATGACAAATGAAGAGGTGTGAAGAGGCAGGAAAGATGGAGAAGTAAAGTGGGCTTTTGTTTGCTTGTTTGCCTTTTTTCTTTTTTGATTGTTTTTAAATTAATATTAGTATTTGCACTTTTAAATTTGTATTTTATCTTTTATTATTTCTGCTTTAGTTTTCCTTGGTGAATGGAACACTGCAAGTGTGAATGGCAGATATGAAGGGATTGGAAAATGAATGGAATTATGTTGCCTGAAGTAAAATTCACAAAGAATCCATTTAAAAAGTATGTTAATTTGGAAAAAAAAGAAAATAAGAAAAAAAGTAACATACATATAGAAAAAAATGAAATTAGAATTTTAGGACATTATACACCAGAGTATTAAAGACAAATCAAAAATATGGACATATTAAAACTGTGAAGGATTTCTTAAAACAGAAAACAAAGAACACTGGTAATTTCTATCAAACAAAATTTTAAACTCTTATCTGTAATGATTATTATTTATTTTGGCAATTTCAAGACAGGGTTCTAGTTGTGTTTTATTAGCTCAGGCTTAATCTTGGAACTCATGGGAGTCTTCCTGCCCTAGACAACCAAATTCTTGGATTAAGCACAAACCACCATGTATAGTTTTAAAGATCTTTTTTAAAGAAAGGCTGGTGTCTTTGTTAGGGTTCCTATTGCTATGAAAAGACACCATGACCACAGCAACTCTTATAATGGAAAAAGTTTAATTGGGGCTATCTTACAGTTTCAGAGGCTTAGTCCATTATTATCATGGTTGGACATGGTAGTGTACAGGCAGACATGGTGCTGGAGAAGAAGCTGAGGGTACTACATCTGAACCAGCAAGCAGCAGGAAGAAATAATAATGCTAAACTTGGCCTGACTTCAGGATCTGAGACCTCAAAGCCCCCAGTGATACATCTCCTTCAACATCACACCTACTACAACAAAGCCACACCTCCTAGTAATGCCACTGCCTATGACCAAGTATTCAAACAGATGAGTCTATGGGGGCCATTCCTATTCAAATCACCACAGCTAGAGAGATGGCTAACAGTTAAGAGCCCTTGATGCTCTTACAGAAGACCTAGGTCACTCTGGTCCCAGTGCCCACATGATGGTTCACAATGATCTGTATTTCTGTTCCAGGGGACCCAGTGTTCCCTTCTGCCCTCCAAGGGCACCAGATGTTATATTATTAAAGAGAGGGAACAGGTAAAATGAGAGAAGTGAGTCTGACCTTTAGGCAGGACAGATTATTGGCAGAAACATGGCTGGGGGAGCAGTCTCAGCTCTCACCCACATAGATGAATGGGTCATACCTCAAGAGCTGCATGTCCCATACCATATGGGCACATAAGGGAACCTACACCATGTTTGCAAATTAGAGAAATTCCCACCACATAAATAAACTAAAAAGAAAAATACATGATCATCTCACTAGATGCTGAAAAAGCCTTTGACAACATCCAACACCCCTTCATGATAAAGGTCTTAGAGAGATCAGGGATAACAGAAACATACCTAAACATGATAAAAGCAATATACAGCAAGCCAACAGCCAACATCAAACTAAATGGAGAGAAACTCAATGTGATTCCTCTAAAATCAGGAACAAGACAAGGCTGCCCACTCTCTCCATATCTCTTCAATGTTGTTCTAGCTAGAGCAATAAGAAAACAAAAGGAGATCAAGGGGATACAAATTGGAAAGGAAGAAGTCAAACTTTCACTATTTGCAGATGATATAATAGTTTATAAAGTGACCCGAAAAACTCTACCAGGGAAGTCCTACAGCTGATAAAGACCTTCAGCAAATTAGCAGGATACAAGATTAACTCAAAAAAAAAAAATCAGTAGCCCTACTATATATAGACAATAAAGGGGCTGAAAAGAAATCACAGAAACATCACCCTTTACAATAAATACAAACAACATAAAATATCTTGGGGTAATGCTAACCAAACAAGTGAAAGACCTATCTATATAATAAGAACTTTGAGTCTTGAAAGAAAGAAATTAAAACACTGGAAAATGGAAAGATCTCCCACACTCTTGGTTATGTAGCATCAACATAGTAAAAATGGCAATGTTGCCAAAAGCAATCTACAGATTCAATGCATCCCCCATCACTATGCCAGCAAATTTCTTCACAGACCTTGAAAAAATAATACTCAACTGTATATGGAAAAACAAAAGACCCAGGATAGCCAAAACAACCCTGTACAATACAAGAATTTCCAGAGGCATCACCGTCCCTGAATTAAAGCTCTACTATAGAGCTATAGTCTGAAAACAGCTTGATATTGGCACAAAAGTAAGACAAGTAGACCATTGGAATTGAATTGAAAACCCTGATATTAACACACACACCTACAAACACCTGATTTTTGACACAGACACTAAAATTATACAAGGGGAGGGGAAAGCATCCACAAATGGTGCTGGCATAACTGGATGCTGGCATGTAGAAGGCTGGAGATAGATCCATATCTATTACCATGCACAAAACTCAACCCAAATGGATCAAAGACCTCAATATAAATCCAGCCACACTGAACCTCTTAGAAGAGAAAATTGGAGGTACCATTGAACAAATTATTAAAGAAGACTACTTTCTGACATAACACCAGAAGCACAGACACTGAGATTAACCATTAATAAATGGGACCTCCTGAAACTGAAAAGCTTATGTAAAGCAAAGGATACAGTCAACAAGACAAAACAGCAGCCCACAGAATAGGAAAAAATCTTCACCAACCCCACAATTGACAGAGGGCTGATCTCCAAAATGTACAAAGAACTCAAGAATAATAATCGAATAAAAAAATGGGGGTATGGAACTAAATAGAAAATTCTCAATCGAGGAATCTAAAATTGCTGAAAGACACTTAAAAAAGTGCTTAACATCCTTAACCATCAGGGAAATACAAATCAAAACAACTCTGAGATATCATCATACTCCTGCCAGAATGGCTAAAATAAAATAAAAATAAAATAAAATAAACCAAACAAACAAAAACAAAGACAGTTTATGCTGGAAAGAATGTAAAGAAAGGGCAACTCCCCTACTCTGCTGATGGGAGTGCAAACTCATACAGCCACTTTGGAAATCAGTATCGCGGTTCCTCACAAAAATGGGAATCCGTCTACCACAAGGTCCAGCAATTCCATTCTTAGGCATATACTCAAAATATGCACATTCACACAACAAAAACATGATGGGAGATGTCATTCTGTAAGTATGTTTTTCGTATTGGTTAATGAATAAAGCACTGTTGGCCAATAGGAAAGCAAGATAGGCAGGACTAGGAGACAAGGAGGATTCCGGAAGGAGTAAAGAGTCAACATATAGAGACTTGAGAGAACAGAGGTCTGGGCCCTCTCTCCGGTAAGATAAGACCACGTGAAAATACTTACGTTGATAGAAATGGATTAATATTTAAGTCAGAGCTAGCCAATAAGAAATGCTAGTAACAGACCAACAGAATTATATTTAATACAGTGTCTCTCTGTGTTATTTGGGGATGGTGTGGCAGTGGGCCCAGACCGGCAGGGAAAACCTGCTCGTAATTGATAGAAATGGGTTAATATTTAAGCCAGAGCTAGTAAATAAGAAATGCTAGTAACAGGCTAACAGCATTATATCAATACAGTGTCTCTGTGTGTTATTTGGGGCTGGTGCAGCGGTGGGACCAGGCCAGAGGAAAAAGCTGCTCATAACAAGGACATCTATTCAGCTATGTTCATAGCATTATTATTTGTAATAACCAGAACCTGGAAGCAACCTAAATGCCCTTCAACTGAAGAATGGATGGAGAAAATGTGGTACATTTACACAATGAAATACTATTCAGCAGGGGGAAAAAATGGAATCTTGAAATTCACAGGCAAATGAATGGAACTAGAAGAAACCATTCTGAGTGAGGTAACCTAGTCACAAAAAAGACAAACATGATATGTACTCAGTCATATATGGATTTTAGACATAGAGCAAATGATCACCAGCATACAATCCATACCACCAGAAAAGCTAGGAAACAAGGAGGACCCTAAGAGAGACATATATGGTCCCCCTGAGAAGAGGAAAGAGACAAGATCTTCTGAGCAAACTGGGAGAATGGGCGCAGGGGAGAGGGAGTTAGGGGAAAGAGAAAGGGAGAAGAGGTGGGGAGAGGTGGGCATGAGAGAGCAGGAAGATTGAGACATGGGAAGAATAGAGGAGAGCAAGAAAAAAGATATAGAGGAAGCCATTTATAGGTTTAAAGAGAAATCTTGCACTAGGGAAATGTCCAAGATCAACAAGGATGATCCCAACTAACAATCCAAGCAATAGTGGAGAGTCTACCTTAAATGTCCTTCCCTGATAATGAGATTGATGACTACCTTTTATGCCATCCTGGTGCCTTCATCCAGTAGCTGATAGAAGCAGAAGCAGACACCCACAGATAAACACAATGCCAAACTCCTGGAATCCAGTTGCAGAGAGGCAGGAGTGATGAGCAAAGGATAAGACCAGGCTAGAGAAACCCAAAGAAACAGCTGACCTGTACAAGGGGGAGCTCAGGGACCCCAGTCTGATAGCTGGGAAACCAGCATAGGACTGACCCAGACCCCCTTAACGTGGGTGTTAGGAGGATTTGGCACTCTATGGGGCCTCTGATAGTGGATCAGTATTTATCCTTAGTATACCAATGAACTTTGGGAGCCCATTCCACATAGAGGGATACTCTCTTAGCCTGGACACATTGGGGAGGGCCTAGGCCCTGCTCCAAATGATATGACAGACTTTGAAGATCCCCCATGGAATGCCTCACACTCTCTGGGGAGCAGAATGGGAATGGGATGGGGTTCTGGGGGGACAGGGAAGGCAGGTAGGGTGAGAAAACTGAGATTGACATGTGAAACAAGCTTGTTTCAAATTTAAATATCATTTTAGAAAAAAAACTCAAATTTCTTGTCATACAGGTCTTTCACTTGTTTAGTTAGTTACCCCAAGATATTTTATGTTGTTTGTGGCTACAGAAAAGGGTGATGTTTCTCTGATTTCTTTCTCAGCCCATTTATTGTTTGTGAATAGGAGGGCTACTGACTTTTTTTTTTTTTTTTTTTTTGAGTTAATCTTGTGTCCTGCCACTTTGCTGAAGGTGTTCATCAGCTGTAGAAGTTCCCTGATAGAATTTTTCATGTCACTTATATAAACTATCATATCATCTGCAAATAGTGAAAGTTTGGCTTCTTCCTTTCCAATTTGTATCCCCTTGATCTCCTTTTGTTTTCTTATTGCTCTAGCTAGAACTTCAAGTACAATGTTGAAAAGATATGGAGAGAGTGGATAGCCTTGTCTTGTTCCTGATTTTAGAGGAATTGCCTTAAGCTTCTCTCCATTTAGTTTAAAGTTGGCTATTGGTTTGCTGTATATTGCTTGTATTATGTTTAAGTATGTTCCTGTTATCCCTGATCTCTCCAAAACCTTTATCATGAAGGTATGACAGCACAGTACTTCTAAAAGAGGTCATCAAACATGCTTGTGTTATGTACAAAACTTCAAAGCTCCTAGTTAATGCCATAGGCTTGATATAGCCCAGCTAACTGCCAGTGAGTGATCTGTGCCTTTGAGGCTAGGATACTGTTGCTACTTTGAAATGTGAGCTAGTGTCTCAAAGGAAGTGGAAGCACCCCGCAGTAAATTGCCAGATAGTCTTTCTAGGCCTTCTTCTACCTCTCAGTTAAGTGTGGGGTAAGGGGTAGGGAATAAGATCCTAGCAAAATGCAAACAAGACAGGATAGCTGACTTTGTATGAATTCCTCAGAGGCGTTTTAATGGTTTTTCCTTAAGAAAACCACCCATAAACATGTAAAAAAGAGGGCTTGGAACTACTTGCTCAGATATATACTATTTGCACCCCATGGCTTCAAAGCAGATCATACCATGCACCAACCCTGACTCTGGGGAGCAGAATAAAGCCCTCAGTCTTTAAATATCCATTACATCTTTGGGCTACATTTTCATTATTCAAAAGGTCAATGAGGTTAAGTGACCATAAAAAAGAACAGAATTGTCAAAGTTGAAACATGATCATGATGTGTGTTTCTACCACTCTTGTCAGAACAGTTCTATCCAATTAGGCTGAAGTGACAACACTCTAATTGAACAATTCCAAAAGAGATCAGAAACTTGAGGCATTTAAAAAAATATATATTTAAAAAAGTATATCATGTATACTTTATAACAAATTTTGACAACAAAAATATAAAATTTTTCTTCTCAGGAGCCAATGAAGTCAGAAGATTGACATAACATGCAAAAGAAAGGAGAAATCTATGACCCAAGAAATTAATTGAAAGCTTATACTATATTAGAATGTAATTCCATGAGATCCAAGAAGGTGTCATTTACCATTACTCTCTTAAGTTCACTTATGCTTCTAACAAAAGTGTTTCATAACTCAAAGGTATTACACTATTTCCCCAAACTTCATTTGAGGATGATTCCCCTTTAACATGACTAAACTTTGACAAGTAGCCACTTCTTCCTTACCTATCTTTAAAGTCAACAGTAATCAAATATTTGGAGTCATCATTATTAAATAAGAACATTTACTCAAGAAAGTATTTCAAAAGAAAATTGTCACATTCAACTACAAGTACTAATAGCACCCTAATATTACAGTCCTCAAAACAGACGTGGTAGTAGTGCAGAAACTTGAGAGGCTTCAGTTCAAAAGCATAGAATACAAATGCAAATAAAGATCTTCAGTAGACAACACACTTAACATCACATTAACTATTATGTGTGTATGTGTGTCTAGACACAGCTATTTGCCCTCAAACAATTAGAAATGTTTGAGAGTGGGGTTGTGGTGAGACTCGGTAAACAGGGATACTTCCTCTGTAAGCATGAGGGCCTAATCTCCAATACCCATTACCCATGTGAGAGCTACACATGCCTCAAGCTCAGCATTGATGAGCAGAGGCAGGCAGAGCCTGGGAATTTGCTGGCCAGCCAGCCTAGTATAAACTGTCATTTTCCAGCTCACTAAGAGACCCTGACTCAAGGCAAACTTGCAGAGAAAGATAGAGGATCACACCCAGCATCCTCCTCTAGTATCCACATTGTGAATGCAAATCCACATGCATGTAACTCACACAAACAAGAGGATGAGGAAGAAAGAGAAAATTGAGAATAAGGAAGGTAGAGAGAGTGACACATGTCTTTGAGCAATTCTGGGGCTGGAGAGATAGCTTAGTGGTTAAAAACACTTGCTGCTCTTGCAGAGGACCAGAGTTTAGCTTCCTTCACCAGCACCAGCACCCACATGGTAGTTCATAACTGTAACTCTAGTTTCAGACTATCCAGTATCCTCAGGAGGTGCTGCTCATATGTGGTGTAAATATATACATGGGGTGCACATACACACCTGTGGTGCATATGCACACCTGTGGTACAGATGCACACCTGTGGTGGAAATGCACCCATATGATACAGATACACACATGTGGTACAGATACACACCCATGGTGGAGATGCACACCTGTAGTGCAGATACACAAATGTGGTACAGATACACATCTGTGGTAAAGATGCACACCTGTGGTAGAGATACACACAAGTAGTACAGATACATACATGTAGGCAAAAAATTCATACATAGAAAATAAAAACAAATTAGTCATTTTTTAAGTCCAGATAATTGTTTCATAAAATAGTATGTTGCTGTCTAAAGTCTAGAATTTCATAATGATGACATAACTTATAAACAAATAATTACAGACAACCAAACAGCCAGATGAGAAGAAAACCAATAATATTTAGGCATGGTTTATATCAAAGACATTCTATCAATTATTTTATCTGTTGTAGCTGTTCAAAAACTTTGGATATTAATTCCTTAAAAAAGTAGGTGCTCTTTCTAAATATTTTCCAAAGCCCAAGTTGGCATCAGCCACCATATAAATTATGTATCTGCCCATATCTAAGCCCCACTAGATTGTAATGCACAAGCAAACATGATAGATGATATTCAACACCTAAACAGTGCCTGGTACATTGCAGAAGCCTCATAGATATCTGTTGAATTAATGAACTAATATAATTGACCTAATGAATCAACTCTCAGAAATCATACAACTGTTGGTGAGGAGGCCAGTATTAAAACTAGCCATTTATCACCTGGCAGTGGGACTAAGAAGATTTTATCAACTTAATTTACATTTAAATCCATAAGTTAAAGATAAATCCCTAACTTTAACTAAGGACCAATTAAACAAACTTTTATAGGTCTTATCTTATCTACCAATTAGGTTGAGAACAGTTCCTCAGAGGCAAGATGCAAGACCAAAGCTCTACTTGAGATGTCTGGAAGCATCTATAACTAATACTTATTAAAAGTAAAAAGTGACAGGGGAGCTGTTTCACTGAGACTTCTCTATGATGACAAAAAAAAAAAAAAGGAAGAGTGACTAGTGACAAAGGTGTGTTTACAGTATAATCTCCATTTCCTAAGTCATGTCTGTTAGTACATATACTTACTTTATATATGTTTTACATATGTGAGTCAGAGTCAAGCTTTTTTTTTAGAAGAATGTTATTAAAATAATAAGTATTTTTAACCTAAGCTCTGGAAACTATTTTACAATTAGATTACTTGCTTGCAATATCCTAGTTGCACATCTTACTACCCATAACAAAAACCATGCAATTGAAATTATGGGAGTGGACAATCATGACTGGTCCAGCTTGAGATCTATACTCTGAAAAGGAGCACACCCCTGGACACAGCCACAGGGTAAGGACACAAAGGCTGGACAGCCTAGAGACCTAGGATAGAACCAAATATAACTGGCAAAAAAAGAAAGGTCAATGATGATTCCTAATGCTACTTTGCTATACTTTAGATTATTGTCTAAACCATTTGTCATCAGAGAAGCTTCACCCAGCAACAGATGGAAGCAGATGCAGAGACCCTCAGCCAAAAATTAGGCAGACCTTGGGGAATCATGTGGAAGATGGGGAGAGGAAGGATTATGGGAGCCACAGGGGCCAAGGACACCAAAGAAAATCCACAGAATCAACTCATAGGGCCTCATAGAGATTGAACTGCCAGCCAGAGAACTTGCATGGGACTGACCTAGGTCCTCTGTACTTGATACAGTTGTGTAGCTTGGTCTTTTTGTGGGACTCCCTAGTTGAAGGAGCAGGTGCTGTCTCTGACTCTGTTGCGTGCTTTTGGGACCCTTTCCTCCTACTGGGTTGTCTCGCCCAGCCTTAATAGGAGAGGAGGTGCCTAATCTTACTGCATATACATGGGAGGCCTGTACTTTCTAAAGAGATAAGGAGTAGATGGGGAGAGGAAGGTTGCAGGAAGGGGCTTGGAAGAGAGGAGGGAAGGAGGGGAAACTGATGAGCTAAAGAGAATTAGTTAATAACTAATTTAAAATGTAAAAATAAAAACAAAAGCAAAAACAGCTACCAAAAACAAAAGCTACCACAGCACAAAGGCACACAAACACACACCATACAGAAAAAAAAAAAAAAAAAAACTATTAAAATTTCCTCCACAGATGCTCCCTCCTCAGGCTTCTCACCTGAGGAGGTGTGGGTAACAATCACATGTTTGTTACCCAGAGCCAGTGAATCTGATAAAGTTTAGGGACTTATTGAAGCTATTTGAATTGTTTACCTTCCTGGTTAAAGAACTTCTTGCAGAATGGAATGTTTTAATTTTGGGTGAAACTGTTACATAACACCTGTCATTATCATGGATACACTAAGAGATCTAAATGACTCAAGCGACATTACCCTGAAACAACAAAGCAGGCTCTTGGGTTGGACCTGATCACTATACACCACTAGGTTATGGAGTGGAGTATCTGTAAGTTTGACACAGACACCCACCCCCGTTAAATCAGGAGATGCTGCATGGGTAAAATAATGGAATATCCAACCCATAAGTTTCAACTTCATTTTATCCACCCATACTGCAGGGTGGCAGAGGTGGCTTTTCATGACTGAGATTGTTTTCCTTACACCAAAAGTTAGCCGGATGTAATGGCTAATCTTAGTTGTCAACTTGACTAAATTTGGAATCAACTAAAATTCAAGATCCTGGGAATGACTGTGAGGGATTTTTCTTTTTTTAAATCATTTGAAACAGGAAGACTCACCTAAAATCTGAGTCACACCACTAGTGACAACCCACATTAAAAGCCATGAAAAAAATGAGACTGATTTTTGCCTGTTTTCCCTCACTCTCATAGGCAAGTGCATGCACTATGTTTCTGTGGCCATTGTTATGATTAACTTCTTCAGGATTCCAGAGTAGACTGAAAACCAAAAGCTCTCCAGGAATTCTCCAGGACTCAGTGCCACATTGGAATTGGTGAGATAATCTGTTTTCATTGACTGAACAACTGCTGGATTCTCAGCCCTGCCATTGTCCAACAATGGCTGTCTCACAATGGCAGGGCTGAGAATCTGAACACATCCAATCTATTAAACTTTAAACCAATCTAATAAATTTCTATAATTCCTATTCCTTTAGAGAGATCTAACACACTGACCATATAGAAAAGTGAATTATGACCAGAGATCCCAGGGGTCTTCAGCTGTGCTTTAGTCACTGAAGTTGAGTAACCTACACAGTAAATCTTTGAGTAATAGACTACACAATAGGATAGACTGTTCTTATTCTTTGTAGCTATTCTCCTACTCTGGTACACTGCCACCTCTTATCTCTACCTGTTGTGACCCTCACCCAAATCTTTACAATATGGTTAGTGGAGACCTCTTCAGTTGATTGACTGTGGTAAAGAGTTTCTAACAGTGTTCATTATTCCTCTTGTGGGCAGTGCTTCATTGTTATTTGTTTCTTCTAATCTGAATCCTTTTTGTAGACCTAAGTGCCAGGACTATGACTCACATATCTGTACTACCTGACATGGTCAGAGTGTCATTAAAACCTCACTTTATTCCACTGTTCCACTGTTGTAGTTTGAGTAAGAATGGCCCCACAGGCTCATATATTTGATGGTTAGTTATGAGGGTGTGGCATTGCCTGAGAGGGATTAGGACTGGGGCCTTGTTAGACTGGGTATGGCCTTATTGGAGGAAGTGTGTTACTGGGATTGGACTTTAAGGTTTCAAAAGCTCAAGCCAGGCCCAGTGTCTCTCTCTTCCTGCTGCTTGTGGATCTAGGTATAGATTTCTCAACTACCTCTCCAGCACCATGTCTGCCTGTGTATTGCCATATTCCCTGTCATAATGAAAATTGACTAAATCCCTAAAACAGTAAGCAAGCCCCAGTTGAATGTTTTCTTTTATAAGAAATGTCATGGCCATGGTGTCTCTTCACAGCAATAGAACACTGACTAAAAGGTTGGTACTGGGGCATTGCTGTGACAGACCTGTCCATACTGCTTGTTGGCAGAATGCAGACTTTGGGACTTTAGATTGGGAAAGCAGTTGAACACTTTAAGTGGAGGTTAATGAGCCAACCTAGTAGGAGCTTGGAAGACAGTGCTGAGGGTGATTTGAAATGCTTTCTTTTAAAAGTGTAGTCATGGTGTCTCTTTACTGCAATAGAACAGTAAGACACCCACCTACCTCACTTGTCAGGGGACCTGCAAACACAAGACCAGTTATCCTATCTACCAACAGAGGAACTGATGCACCTGTTTCAACCCACAGTATACTACCCAATGAAGAATAGCTGGAGGTCCACAGCTACCCCACACAAGGAGAGACTACATAGAAAAGTGTTAATTTACAAAACGTATTCATCTAAAATGGAATGTCATTACTCTTTTAAATATACGAGTACATAAATCAAAACTTGTCAGCTTTTTTTTTCTGTGCAGAAATCTAGATTGTAAACAAGAATACAAGTTCAATGATAAATGCATGGGAACAGACCTCATCTCAGGCTGGACATACCCTTGATAACATGCAAGGATTTCCTTATGGGAACTGTGTACTGTGGGCTACCTGAAAGGTAAAACCAGCATTCCTCCAAAAGGGTGTTGCTACCCCCAGCTGTAAACTACATAGATGTAACCCTCTTAATTTCACCTTCCTTGGCCAGGAATACTCTAGATGGAAAAAGAGACAAATAATATCATATACACACACAACATATACATATACATGAACAAGGCAATGATTCTGGAACCATATTATATTTTTAAAAGGTTACTGTCCTACTCTGAGTGTCATTCTTGGAGTCTTTCATTCCTTTTATTAGGAAATTGAAAGTGGTCCTTCTATCTCCACCACACCAAGAAACCTGTTTCTGGCCCCATCATAGAGTATATAGCCCAGACGCTAATAGCCCTTTCTTGCTACTTATTTAGGGTCAGGAAACTAATATGAGAGATCAGTGGCCTTGGAAATCTCAAGAACTAGATTCCCCTGTAATAAGACAAAATATTCCAGTCCTGCTATCAACATTTGACATCTTAAAATCTCAATCTCAGGGAAAATATGCCTTGCACAGTGAAGAGGATGATTTAACACTATTTTTGGAAGGTTGGCATGACTGGGCCAAAGATTTTACACACACACACACATACACAAGAGAGAGAGAGAGAGAGAGAGAGAGAGAGAGAGAGAGAGAGACAGAGACAGAGACAGAGAGACAGAGACAGAGAGACAGACAGAGACAGAGAGACAGACAGAGACAGAGACACAGAGAGAGACAGAGAGACGGAGAGAGGTTATGATGTTATGGAAATAAACACCTATGAACCAAAATGTTTTTTGAACCTGGGGGTTGAGAGTTATGAAAATGAAAGTAAAGAATGTGGTAAGAGCATGCCAAGAACAAAGTGAAGGCCATATGGCATGTATGACAACCCTCTAACGTAGAGCACCTCATTAGAATGTATGTGGAAGAGAAAAAAAGAACTGAGCACAAACAAGGCTAAGTCCTGCTCTGTTCTGCCCTGGATGTAAATCTGCTGAGCCAGTGTCAATGGGAATAAATAAATGCTGCTTCCTGACAGAAAGCTTGGTGTCCTATTTCATTGTTTTAAGCATCTGCCAACATTGCTATCCAGTATAATTTAGATAAAAATTTCAGTCAGAGAGGTGACTCAGTAAGTAAAGGCACTTTATATCAAGCCTGATGGAATCCTCAGGATCGACATAGTGGAAGAAGAAAACAAACTCCTAAAACTTTTTCTGACCTCCACATTTGTGCTGTATCATGCATATACCCCCACATATGCATCTGCAGTAAGTAAATGCATTAATGCCTTGCCCAGCCTCATCATCAAAGAAGCTTCCTCCTACAAGGGATAGGAACTAATACAAAGATACACAACTAAACAATGTCCAGAGAGTGAGAGACTTTGGAACCTTGTCTTAAATGGGACATCTCCATCAAACCCCTCCCCTAAGGACTCAAGGGGCTATGCAGAAGATGAGGCCAAAAAAAAAAAAAAAAAAAAAAAAAAAAAATTTGTAAGAGTCAGTGGGGATGAGAGACACCAAGGAAACAGTGCCTTCCAAAAACAACAGAACTGACTGACACACATATGAACTTAGAGACTGTGGCAGTATTTTCCATAGTACAGAACTCAAATTTCTAGCTAGAACAATAAGAAAACAAAGGAGATCAAGTGATATAAATTGGAAATGAAGAAGTTAAACTTTTGCTATTTGCAGTTGATGAAAGTATAGATTAGTATACATAAATAACTCCAAAAATTCTACCAGGGAACTCCTACAGCTGATAAACACCTTCAATAATGTGGCAGGCTACAAGATTAACTCAAAAAAGAAAAAGAAATCAGTAACCCTCCTATATACAAAAATAATAAATGGGCTGATAAAGAAATCAAAGAAACAACACCCTTTACAATAGCAAAAAAAAAAAAAAAAAGGGATAACTCTAGCCAAACAAGTAAAAGACCTGTATGACAAGAACTTTAAGTCTTTAAAGAAACTGAAGACAATATCAGACAATGGAAAGCTCTCCCATGCTCATGAATCAATAGAATTAATATATTTAAATGACCATCCTATCAAAAGCAATCTACAGATTCAATGAAATCCCCTTCAAAATCCCAACACAATTCTCTACAGAACTTCATAAGAAAATACAAAAATCCACATTACTAGCTAAAATAGTCCTACACAAGAATGGCCAGAGGTCTCAGCATCCCCGATTTCAAGTTGTATTACAAAGCTATACTAATAAAAAGAGCATAGCAAAAGCAGACACTCTGATAGATGAAACAGAATTGAAGAGTCCACATACTTATGGACATTTGATTTGTTAAATAAAGAAGCCAGAAATACACACTGAACAAAAAGACATCATATTCAACAAATGGTGCTGGTCAAAGACCTCAATATGAAACCAAATATACTGAACTTGATAAAAAGGAAGAGAAAAATAACCTTAAATTTATTGGCCCAGAGAAAGATTTTATGAGTAGAACACCATTAGTGCAGGCACTAAGAACAACAATTAAGAAACAAGATCTTGCTGGATGGTTGTGGTGCATGCCTTTAATCCCAGCACTTGGAAGGCAGAGGCAGGCAGATCTCCGTGAGTTTGAGGTCAGTGTGGCCTACAAAGCTAATTCCAGGACAGCCAGAGCTGTTGCACAAAGAAACCCTGTCCCGAAGGAAGGAGGGAGGGGAGAGAGGGAAGGGAGGAAGGGAGGCATATACCCAAAGTATGTTTTATCCTACCACAAGGACACTTACTCAACCATGTTAAATTTTGCTCTATTCATAATATCCAAAAATTGGAAACAACCTGGATGTTCTTCAACAGAATGGATTAAAAAAATATGTGGTACATCTACACAATGGAGTATTTACCCAGTCGTGAAGGGAAAAAAAAAAAAAATTCATCCTGAGGTAACCCAGACCCAGAAAGGCACATATGGGGTATATTTCCTTATATGTGGATACTAGCTGTTAAGTCGGTGATAATCAAGCTACAATTCATAAAGCCACAGAGAGTAAGGAACTACAGGTGACAAATCTCATTAAGTAAAGGGAAATGATAGTTGTGATTGGATGGGAAGGGGGTTGGAATAGGAGCATCAAATGGGAAGGAGGGGGAGAGAAGGGGATAAGGAAGAGAATACAAGGAGAGTCAACTAAAATGAAGGGCCATTTGAGGGGGTAGTTCCTAAAGTAAATACATATATAAAGGAGATCTAAATGAAATGGCCAAATAATGGGGGACACAGAGTCCACACTGGCATCTTTCTCACCAACATGCCAGTGATGGGTTGGATCTAATTGAGTTGCTGGACAAAGGAGTCCCAAGGGAATAGCCAAACCATCCAGGTTATTCCCAAGACTTACTCTCTAGGGTATTCTAGTATTCCCAAGGTTACTCTCTAGAAACTGAGGACAAGGCATCATTGCTAAAAACAACACCTACACAACTCCGTGAAGATGGAAAAGTCCAACTGGTACCTATATAACCTTCAATTCTACATTCTATCATCTCTGGTACTTTGCACACTACCAAACAAGAAATGTAAACATCAAGCCAGTCATAAATCCTTTGATCTACAATAGTGTCCTGACTTCAATATACACTAGTGCAATGGTGGCACAAAGCTTGTGGAGGTAACCAAACAACATCTAATTTGACTTACAGCCTCCTCTAGGACATGGAATCCACATCCAACACTGCTTAAATGACCAAGAACCCAAGGGCCTGGGGGAAAAAAACAAATAATACTGTTCTAAAATATATATATATATATATATATATATATATATATATATATATATATATATTGATAATTCCTAATGATATTCTGCTATATTGATAGGTCAGTGTCTTGTTCAAGCCATCATCAGGCATCATCCTGCAGCAAACAGGAACAACACTGAGACCCATAGCCAGACATTACACAGAGTAAGAGACCTAAATGGGATGTCTCCATCAAATCCTGCACCTCAGAGCTCAGGGACCTGAACAGGAGGTAGAAAGAATACAAGCACCAGGAGTGATGGAGATCAACCAGAAAATAGGTCTACACCATGTCCTCTGTGCTTATGGCTTCCAGTTTAGTATTTTTATAGATTCCTGCTTTCTTCATCTGTTACCTTTACTTCTGTCCATTTTTTAACAATAGGTCTAATACTCTATTATATGTGGCATGTAAATGGCATAACAGATACATAGGCCATGATAGGTAGCAGATTTGATGATATAATCCAGGGTTTTCTTCCTTAGAGTCTTTACCAACTTTCCCTCTTCCCCTTTATCCCTTTCATTTCTAACAAATCCTAGGAATAAGCCATCCTAGCATTGTAGTGTATCAAACAATATGTAGCTTCTATAGGCACGAAACATGTTGCCTGGCCAATAAGAACTGTGAACTCAGAAAGGAAAGAGACAGAGAAACTGGGAGGTCGGAGGGGAGTGGCATATTAAAGATGCCCAAAGGTCAAATGAACTTTAGCCTATAGACAGTTAAAATGTTACAGATCAAAGCCAAAGTATTTGGGGCTTTTTAAAGCTGCTTTGAAATTCCAATCTTGAAGTATATTCTTAGCAGTCCAATAGCTTTCACCAATCCAAAAGCTAAGAATGCTATCCAGCGGCATTTAAAATCAATAGTGCAGTTATTCCTCCTGTTGCTGTTGCCTGCCCAGATGTGGACCCCACCAATTTATTTGATACTTTAGTACTTTCTTTGTTATGTAACTAATAAAAATCTCCTATAAGCACTTCCTCAGTGGAAAATGTTAATTGGAGAAACATGAATGTGTGTTCCAAGGCCAGCTCATGGTCACTTATATTTAACCCCATGATAAAATTTTATTCCATTGGAGACCAGAAGTATTTTTACACCAACACTGAATAGAGTATTGATATATGACAATCATTACTTATTTAGCTAATATGACTTGAAAAGAAATAAAACCATATAATTTCTCTGTCAATTAGCAGTTATTAAGATTTTCTTCTTTTAATTACAAGTGGACAGCCCATGAGGCTTCAACCCTACACCAAGAACATATATATATATATATATGTATATATATACATGTATATAGTGTATTGTTTAATATTACTTATCATATATATAATACATAACTTAGTATAAAGATGTTCTATTAAAATTTTCCTTCACATTATAATATGATTTTTTTCAATTACTTTGTAATCTACTATTATCCTACTGTTGAGCCCACCTAAAGCCAGGCATGACAGAACATGTCAATAATCTAGGAACATCCTCTAAATAGGTAATTCAAGATCAGCCTGAGTCTCAAATATAAAATAACTTAAGAAACAAGAAATCTCTTCATTTGACTGTTTCCCTGAACAGTAATTGAAAATCCTTATACAAATTCACTGATTTCACCTTTTTATTCTAAGATTTTTAAAATTTTATTTACATAGTGCATATAATTTAGTCATTAACTTTCCTCAGCAATAGGCCATGTGCTTGTCTACATCTGAGCATCCGAGGCTGAGGGATGGCAAGACTACATTTCATGTATTGGCTCTCCAGGATTTCATTGCTGGAGTCCTGCCACCTGAGGCTGCCTAAAACAGCATCCTTTTTTTATTTTTCCCCCACTTCTATTTATGCAACAGTCTCTTCTTTCCTTTCCTTCTTAGTAGCTTATATTCTCTAAGCATAGTTTTTAGGCCAGACATAACAAAAGGGTCCACTTTTCTTACATTTTTGGCAACCAGCCTTGCTTTTAAATGAATTTTACACAAGTAATTCGAGTAACTATAGTTTACTACTCTGGTGCAGTTCTGTAGTCTTCATCCAAAAACCTTTTACTCTTCCTAGTACCTTTTCATTTCACTATGAAACCTTCACAGCTCTGACATACTTGGAAAATATCAGTCTAAGTCACATGCAGATACTTGGAACCAAGTCACCAATCATTTCTTCATGAGGAAGCCCAAAAAAAAAAAAAGAAGCACACGCCATGGCCAGCTGGGGCTCAACCTCAGCTTTTCCTAAGGCATCACTAGGGCAGTGTTGGCATCAAAAAAGTAGTTATCAATAGAATATAAGACAACAGCCTGCAAGCAGAAATCAACTTTGCTTTTGTGTATAATCTTTGCAGTTTTGTTTTTGTTTTTGTAGGTACTTTGTTACTGAGCAGCAAAAATAAAAAACAATCACCATTACACCTACATTTGGTGACACATTACCCAACTGTCACATGAAATTTCTCAAATTACCCACTTGAGAAAGGACAGTTGCTAGATCTTCTAAGTTAAGAAAGATCTCTTCAGCTTTGATCATTGATTTGAAAAGCTTGCAAGGGAGAACCTAAGTCATTTTTGTTTTTTGTTTTGACTGGGGTGGATCTCTGTGTAGCTTTGGAGTCTCTCCTAGAACTCCCTCTGTAGACTAGGCTGGCCTCAAACTCAGAGATCTGTCTGCCTCTACCTCCCAAGTTGGGATTAAAGGCATGTGCCACTGCCACCCAGCAAGGTCCTGTCTCTTAATTGTTGCTCTTAGTGCCTGCACGAATAGTATTCTATTCAGAAAATTTTTTCCTGCACCAATTAATTCAAGACTATTTCTCCAGCCTTCTAACGTAACTCACTCCATGAGTCTCTCAAAATCCTTAATTTTACAAAATGGTGGTTTTGATTTTTCTGTATCATCAAATAGCTTCGTTAGTTTTCTTCTCAGAAAACATGTATATTTCCAACATTCCCCAAAACTTCCTAAACATCTAACATTTTCAGTGTAAGATTTCCTTGGGGCTCAGAAGGTAAAGGTACTTGCCCCTAAGCCAGTTGACCTAAGTTCATGACCTCACATGGAAGAAGGAGAGAATACCTAAGCTGTTCTCTGACCTCGATAGCTAGCATGTTCGTACAAGCATGGGTGTGCACACCCAAGCACAGAGACACACACAAAAATAATAGTGGGGGTGGGGGGAGAAGTCCATCCACTCTTTGGTAATGTCCCCCCAAAGAATATTAACTTTTAACCTAAAATTCACTTATAGAGGAAAAACTACAAATGATTCCTTAAATACTTTCTAAAATCTTTTCAAACATGCTACAAGACTATATAACATTTTAAACAGACATGAGAATTCATTTTAAAAAGTTGACATAATTTTGATCAAAAACAGTTCGATGCTATCTTTCTATACAATAGAACCTACAAATGCACTTACAAGAATGACCTAAAGCCGTGAATATCAAAGCTATTAAGAATGTTTTCCAACAGTATGCTCTAAATTTTTAAATAATAATTCCACATGCATTTACAATGTATAACATATGTTAGGTAGCAGATAGTATTGAAATCAGCCTATTGGTAAAGTAGCTTGGATTGATAGGCCAAATTAATTCCCTCCTTTATTTACCTACTCAAATGTTGAGCATAATAGTTTTTTTAAAGGATAGTATAAAATTTTTAGTTTTGTTTTCACACTCAGAAAACTAAAATACCTTTGACCCCTCCCAATGTTCGTTACAAAATCCTGGATAATTATACACAGATCCCAAAACAAATGTAATTAACTATTTTAAACTATCAAATAATAAAAAAAATCTATCAATTCTGAAAATCAACCAAGTAGTTAAAGCCATTAAAGTATAACAGTGACCTACTAGGACAAAAATTTTACTTTTGTAACTTTTATTAACATATAATCATCTTCAAGGGTCACACTTGAAAAAAAAATCTCGAAAACAAGTTTCTAAGGCAATTCCCTAGTCTGTTTACCTTACAACATTCCTGCAACCCGAGCCACTTTACAAAGGAAAATTTGCTTTAAAACTAATGGCTTATATTTGAAGGAGGCTCTATTATCTCTAAAATTTCATCAATTAAGATATCTTAGATTACCATAGATATTATAATTGTTAAATGCACAATGGATTCTGCTTTAGAAATCGATTAAATGAATCACAGATTTCTGCTAAGATGCACAATCCCTAACACAAGAAAGGGGTTTTTTTTTTTTCTTTTCGTCTTTCTTTCTTTCTTTCTTTGTGTGTGTGTGTGTGTGTGTGTGTGTGTGTAATAGGCTAGACTCTCCAACAACAGAGACTTGGGTGGAGGAGAGAACTTCCACAGTAGCATATACAATGAGGACATGAGGCCAGCCTACCAAAAGCTCCCAACACTTACTAGCTTCCAAGTAACACAAGACATATTTTCAAGGCAGAAAATATCACACTGGTAATGACTCAATACTATCAGCACAATTCAACTTAACCTTTAACCATTAAAATACTAGGATAATATTTAAGTCTTTTAATAAATTACACATGGAAAATTTTATTATACTGTATGTTGTATTGTTTTGAAATAGTTACAACATCTTTGAGGGGCTGATGAGATGGCTCAATGGCTGAAATGATTGTTGAAGATCAGATCCCCAGAACTCACATCAAATGATAGGTGAGAGGCTTTGAAAAGCAGAGGCAGGGATTGGACAACAAGTCGATTAGCAAGGCTAGCTAATCAGTGAGCTCTGGGTTCACTTAGAAACCCTGTCTCAAATTATAAAGTGAAAGAGTAATTGAAGGAGATTCTTGACACCTACTTGTAACACAATATATAAAAGACCTAGAGTCAGATCTTGGGGTTCAAGCATCAAGCTGAAGATCAAAAAAGCAAAGCAGCTGACAATAGCTCTCACTCTACCTCAGACTGAAGCCTCTCCTCAGTGTGACTGGAGAATCATGATCTTTAATGTCTTCCTCTCCTCAATGTGACTGAAGAATGAACACAGCTCTGAGATCCTGTTCCTGTCTTAAATACCTCCCCCAATGCTGGGATTAAAGGCATAAACTCTGTTACTCTTCAGTCTTGTGTAGGCTTAAAATAACAGAGATCCATCTACTCTTAATCCCGAGTCCTGGGATTAAAGGTGTGTACCACCACTGCCTGATCTCTATAGATTGAGGATGACTTTGCTTTCTGAATCCTCAGACAAGCTTTAATAAGTCATAAATAATATATCACCCTACCAACTTTAAGGCCTCTCATACACACACACACACACAAAATGAACAAAAAATCTTTGATAATTAGGCTAAGTAAAAATTAGTACATTTATGGTAGACATGGTGGTGTGCACCTAAACCAGTACTTGGGAGGCTAAGACAGGAGTACTGCTGCAAGTCCGAGGCCATCACAGGCTACAGTGATACCCTTTTTCAAAATACCAGTAGTGAGTTTAATGAATGCAATGCTGACCCAAAAAAAAAGTTTTAACATTGAAAGAAATTGTTCAAAACATGCCAAGTAAACAAACTATCCTTGCTATAAAAGTAACCAAAATAGTTCAATAATCCACAGTCTGTTATTAACACTTTTCCTTGACTTTATGGGCAAAGTTTGAACATTAAATTTTTTGACAATCAAAATCTTGTCACTGTGATAAAATAATAAAAATGTATTTTCAACTTCAGACAGATTTCTTATAGTGAAATGAGTAGAATGAATAAAATTAACTCTCATTGGTCTTAAAAGACAGGGGAAGGGAACCAATGAGATAGCTCAGCAGTGAAGGCACTTGTTCATAAGCATGGTGATTCGAGTTCAACACCAGGAACACACATAAAAGTGGAGAGCCAACTCCAAAAGGGTATACTCTGACCTGCACGGGTGCACACACACCCAAATAAAATACAAATAAAGTATGTGATAGGGAGGAAATGTCAATATATTCAATGCAAATAACCAAAAGCTTCATATAAAAATAAACATGTTACAAAGATAAAAGAATGAATACTTGAATAATTTGTAGTCTATGACTATAGAAACTGCTAAAATGCAAAGATCCTTTTTGAATATTACCTTTGATGAAATCAAATTAGAAATGTAGTAACTGGGATACATCTTTATGCAAAGAAATTAAACTAAGCATGTAATATGTCAAAGTAAATGCTCTGTAAATTCCAACTCCAAGTATATAAAATAGAATTAAAAAAAAAAAGATGTGCTTCAATAAAAATCTGTAATGTTCTCAGTATTTTTGGTTTTAGTTTTGTTTTGTTTTGTTTTAAATGCAGTCTTATTTAGCAACCCAGACTGGCCTGGAACTTGCAATATTCCTGCCTCTGCCACCACTATGCCAAGCTTAATAATCCCCAATTTTGCCACCTTGATATGGCTACTTTACATATATCAATGTAACAGAAATAGCACAGTCTCTGAGGACACATTCCATATTTTATTTACATTTCAAGACTAACTTTAATCTCAGAATCACATATCCATACACCTATTTCCTTTTTGTTGACTTCACTGAAAACTTCTAAGTATGTTTTATTAAACAAAGACTGTAAACAAATATTTATTATGTCTGTTGCATGTAACAAACAGAAACAGCTTTTAACAGATTCATCAATACCCCAACATCTTTTTATTATAAATACAGGTATCAAAACAATCCTGAAGCAATTTTTGATGCTATAGTAGTCAGCACCCACACCCGCACCGCTTCAAGAGTTAACACAATTGTGACTACTCATTATACCTGCTACTTTAAACAGTTCACTGCAGTCTAAGGATAATGGATAAAGCATGCCATTTCTGTTCTTCCTTCTTGAGACTTTACTTTCCAGAAAGACAAAGGTTTCCACTGCCATCTGACACTCCTTTGCCATGCTTTTGTCTTGAAAACCTGAATTCAATTTTGATTATTTCAGGTTCATGTTTAAATGACAGTGCTTTAAGAAGAGAAAGAAAAATTGTGCTGCACTCCTGTTACCTGAAAACATAGGTGTACATATATTAAATATATTCTTACAACTGTCCGGATCATGTTTACCAGCTGGAATTCTTTTACTTAATGTGTGGGTATTTTCATGGTGATATTTAATCAAGACATTAACATGAGTAGAAGGTTGTTGATTTAAGACAAGTTTGAGATCCACTAAAATCAGTTGTTGTACGTCTGTCCTTCTGGTGGCTGTGGAAGCTTCATATTTTCTTTGGACATCATTAGACGTCTTAGCTCTTGAAGTACAACTTTAATGCTATAGGAATTTTGCCATTTTGCTAACACTGGTATGCTTCGTGCATCCACCTGAGAGGGGAGGAAAAGACAGACAATTAACTACCAAATAAAGTACTGCAGAGCCATAGCTAGACATGGTGGAGCACAATCCCAGCAGAGAAAAGAAGATCACACATAAATTTTTTTGAGGAAAAAAAACCCTTCAATGTGAGTATCATAATACAAATTTATTTATTCAATACAATATGACCACTTTAAGAATAATTAAAATATCTTGCTTGAAAAAAAAGACTACTGGGAAGGAAGTAGGCCAATGGGAAGGGGAATGGAGAACAAGAGAGGTGACTACTGAAACCCATTGAGGGCTACCTAAAACAGTGATAGGGGGAAAAAAGACTGCAAGAGAGAGGATTTTGGGGAAGAAAAAAAAAAAAAAAGCCATGTATATTAAGATGGCTGTAAAGAAATAATAAGATGGCATTCTTGCCACTTGGATGTATTCAACTGACCTTTTCTCTCCCTCCCTTAACATCAACTTTTGACTCTACAATTAAAACCTTTTCTTAGTAAACTCTGCTTTATACCAACTCATCCTGAAGTTCTACTCAGTGAACTTCTGAGTAGAAGTTGAGAATTCTGAAGTTGAGAATTCTGGGGAGATGGCTCAGTCAGCCAACTGCTCACCATGCAAACTTAAGGACTTGGGTTCAATCGCTGCTGGCACCCATGTCAAAAAGCAAGGCAGACCAGTGTGCATCTATACCCGACCAGGGGAGTGGATTGGGAACTGAAAGGCACTAGCCTAGTGAGCCCAATCAGCAAACCTGACTGAATACATTGCCAAATGACAGCCTCTGCTTCTGTGAGGCAGAACTAATCACCTCCCAAATGTTAAAAAAGATGAGACTGCTAGAATCATCTGTGGAGTCTCTGAAAAGACTTCTCAAGGTTGAACAGCCAGAACATTGAGCTTTTTTAAAGATTTTTTAAATTGTGTGTGTGTGTGTGGAGAGAGAGAGAGAGAGAGAGAGAGAGAGAGAGAGAGAGAGAGAGAGAGCACAGTATGTATGTGTGTGTGGGTGCATGTGTGTGCTCTTTTGTCATGTGCCAAATACATGCATGCATATAAATGCCAAGTGTCTTTGTAGTGTAGAAGAGAGCATCAGATCCTCTGGAATTGAAGTGATAGGCAGTTGTTGAGTAGATCCTCTGGAAAAGCAATACATATCTGTGCTGGCTCGTTTTTTATGTCAACTTGACAACAGCTGAGGTCATCAGAGAAGACCAAACAAATAAAATTTTCTTATTAAATAAGGAAATACTTCCATAGGCTTGGCCTAGAGGCAAGCCTGTGGAACGTTTTCTTGATTGATGATTGATATGAGATAGCCCAATTCACTGTGGACAGTACCACCTCCAGGCCTGGTGGTCCTAGGTGAAATAAGAAAGCAGGCTAAAAAGTAAACCAGTTAACAGTACTCCTCCATGACCTCTGTATTAGCTCCTGCCTCCAGCCTCCTGCCCTGACTTCCTTTGATGATGGACTGTGCTCCTGCCTCCTGGTTCATGCCCTGTTTGAGACCCTGCTCCAACTTTCCTCAGTTATAGACTGTGACATAAAACTGTAATAAAACCTTTCCTCTCCAAGCTACTTTTGCTGGGTGTTTTAATAGGGCAACAGAAACCTAACTAAGACAAAGCTCTTGATCACAGAGCCATCAATCTCAGCCCTTTATGGTGTGTCTCTTGAAGAAAGTGAAACTTCCCTGGTGACCTGTATAGCAAAATTCTTAAGTAATGAAGTTTCCTTAACTATTACTTAGCTATTTGGCTTTATTCTTCCAGCTTATATGTAACTTTCAATCCTTTTGTTTCTGGCCAAAGACTATCTTGTGTTTAGTAGGTACTCCCAATAGAGAACTTAGGAACCCTCTTTTTCCAACCTTTAGGTGAGGTGGGACAATCATGACTATTCAGGAAAATATCACTTTAAGGACTGATCCAATATCCTCAAACACTCTCTTGCCTGAGATCTGAGTTGAGGTGAACCAACTCTGGAGTGATTTCCACATGGAAAAAAAAATAATTCAGCAGCACATACTGGATCCAAAACACATCACAAATGGTTTCTGCTCTGGAGCTTTCTATTACTTTTCCTCAAGTACATTATGTCACACTTGCAACATCATGGTCAGGGGACCCTGCTCATCTCTTCCCTAACACATTTGCCACCTTGCTTTCATACTCTCAAACTGTTCTCCTGCTGAGAACCTCTCATTCCCATAACTAGCACAATCTCTTGACTAGCTCCAGAATTACCTAGGAGACAAACCTCTTGGCATGGCTCTGAGAATTTCTAGACTGGGTAAAGAGAGATGGGGAGACCTACTCTAAATATGGGTGGCACCATTCCATAAGCTGAGTTTCTGAGCTGAATAAAATGGAGAATAAAAGGCAAATGCCAGCACTTATCTCTCTGTTTCCTGACTGCAATTGACTAGCTGCCTCATGCTCAGGTTTCCTACCTTACTTGACCTTTCTCAACCATACACCTCAAAATGTAGGCCAAAATAAAGTCTTCCTCCCTTAAGTTATTTGGTTAGTGGTACTCTGGATAGGATGGCCCTCATATGCTCATATAGTGGATATTTAATTAACACCAGTTATTGGAACTGTTTGGGATGGACTGGGAAGTACGGTCTTGTTGGAATAGGTGTGTAACAGGAGATGTCCTTCTGCATATATGTTTCTCTTATTGGCTGATGAATAAAACACTGATTGGTCAGTAGCCTGGCAGGAAGTATAGGCAGGGTTACTAGACAAGGAGAATTCTGGGGAGAGAACATAGAGAGTGAGCCCCCAGAGGGACACCATGTAGCTACAAGAAAGATAGGATGCTGGACATTCTCTGGTAAGATAAGGCCATGTGGAAATACATAGATTAATAGTTATGGGTTAATAATTAAGAGAGAGCTAGCCAGTAAGAAGCCTGAGCCATTGGCCAAACATATTATAATTAATATAAGCCTCTATGTGTTTATTTGGGGCTAAATGGCTGTGGGACCAAGTGGGACAGAACCTGTATCTACAGGTATGGCCTTGTTGGAGGGGAGTGGGCTTTAACATTTCAAAGCCCATGCCAGTGTGTCTCTCTGCCTGCAGATGAGGATGTAAAGCACTTAGTTACTGTTCCAACATTATGCCTGTCTGTTTCCCACCATAACCATGGACTAACCCACTAAAACTGTCAGGTAAGCCTTCAATTAAATGCTTCTTTTTGTAAGAATTACCTTGTAATGATGTCTCAACACAGCAATAGAACAGTAAGACAGGAATTGGGGGGGGGAATAGGTAATATACTATTACCAACCCATGGATAACTAAGGTAATACGGAACAAGGGAGTAAATGTCTACTTGTAGCAAGGAGCCCAGTATGCATGCATCTTAACTGGAAATACAACACAGGCCAGTAATGCACAAGTGTAGAATTCATTTAGAGTATCCTGAGTTTTACTTTTCTTCTTCTCCCCACCCCTTTTCTTTTATATACAGAGAATATACAGAATATAATTTAACCTAATAATAAGTTGGAAATCTTAGAAATTAGACATAAACATGGAATTACAAGTACAATTTCCACGTGCAGGAGTTATTTTCTGTTGATTAGCTCTTCCCCAGGAAATGCTATCACCTTAAATTTATTTAGCAGGCTTCACCTATTGACTTTTCAGCTTTTATTTAAGCTCTTCTTAATGTTTACGTTAATCAATACCCTTAACATATGAACTTTCAATGATATTTCTAGTAAGTTCTACCTTTACCTTTATAAGGCCAAATTTAGAATTAAGGATTGCTTACTATCAGATCTTACTACTACAACTCAGCAGCCTGGGGGTGGGGGGGGGGGTGGCTGGCATGCTAAACCTAAACAAAAGCCACAAAATGTAGGGAATAACCTGGCCTATTTTTATGTATGACTGTGGATATGTACATAGTGTGTTTACATATGTCATATGTATAGGTATTAAAACCCAAATTCTTTTTAGCTCATGTTCTGCTTTTGCATAGGGTATCAAGTAGTTGTTATGTAGCTGAAGATAGCTTAAATTCCACAAACTGCCTCTATCTCCTATACCTATATAGGATTATAGGTATCTGCTACCACACAGCCAGCTTAAATCCTTTTGTCTAAAATATATTTTAGGTATACATATATGTGTGTATGAGAAAGAGCTTTGGAACACTAACAGTGCACACGTAAGGAAGGACAACTTTCAGTAGTAGCTCTTTTTTACTTCTGTTTTTGTTTTTGTTTTTCGAGACAGGGTTTCTCTGTGGCTTTGGAGGCTGTCCTGAAACCAGCTCTTGTAGACCAGGCTGATCTTGAACTTACGGCGATCCGCCTGCCTCTGCCTCCCAAGCGCTGGCATTAAAAGAGTGTGCCACCACTGCCCAGCATCTCTTTTACTTCTGTTGCTGTGCTGGTTATGGATAATCCTAGTCTCCTGCTCCCAACATGCCTTAGAAATGCTGGGATTACAGAGCAACCACTTTTTTTTTTTTAAATGTGGGTTCCAAGGTCATTGGTATTGAGCATCAAGTGCTTTTAGCTACTGAGTCATCTCATTGCCCATACCCCCACTCTCCTATTCAAACAAATTTTAAACAAGTTAATTCAAATATGTCAGCAGGAAAGAAAAGAATGTCTCCAGGACACAAATATTTTGCCTGTGCTTATTTTCATAACTGTTAGATATTTAAATAAAGTGTCCAATGTTTTGTTTAAAATTCAGCTACTTGGGTCTTTATTAAAATTACTTAGTAGAAAAAAATAGCATTTTTCTCGATTTAAAATTTTTAAGTAGGGGCTAGAGAGATGTTCAGCAGATAAGAGTATTGGCTGGTCTAGAAAAAAACAGGGTTCAATTCCTAGTGTAAGAAATATTAAATATTAGTCTTCTCTGTTATATACTGCAAACCTTAAGTTTATAACAAGTAACTCAAATTTTTTTGTATCTCCCCATCTCTATGAAAATAGTTTAATGTCCCCATATAAACACGAGATAAAACCTTTACTCATACAAAGGCATCCTCAGTGACTTAAGCAGCCTACTCCTTCTGTTTCATTTCCTTTGCTCCAATTTCAAAAAGCTCCTGAATAATTTTAATTATTGAGCCATGCTTTGAAGCATTGGGATGAGTATGCAAATTTTCCCTTCATTACAGGTACTTTTCTAAATTTCTATGAAGAACACAAGTTGTTTTTGTTGTTTTTTACTGAAACAAATGGATCAAAAGGCAAGGTTTCCAAAGCTAACTGCCTTTCCTGACTGAGCATTAGTAAATGAAACTGAAAGTAAAAAAAGTTTCCTTGGAGCACATGATATGCTTTAGGGCCACTGCTGTTAAAGGAAGATCCACAAAGGCAATATCAGTCACATCCCATGCTTACAAAAAAATAAAACCAACAGCCCAAATTTAATGACTAGGTGCACTTCTACCCTCAAAATTTGAACTAGTATTCTGCCCATCTTTTTTATTTTATTTTCCTAGTAATATTTTAGTGTTTTATAAATGAATAGACACAACAGATTAGAACCAAATAAGTAAACCAATGAATGCCATGCTGAACAGCACAGCCTTAGGGTACAACAGGCACTCACTCGCTGCCAAGAGTTTGACTGCAGGAAACTACATGGTAGGAAGAAAGTCTGACTCCCATTGGATGTCCTCTTGACTGTGGCTTAGGTGTGCATATGCATACACACACACACACACACACACACACACACACACACACACACACACACACACACAGAAAGAGAGAGAGAGAGAGAGAGAGAGAGAGAGAGAGAGAGAGAGAGAGATGCAAAAAGCTTTAACACTCATTGCAGCAAACTTTTCGGTGAAAACTTAAAATAACCTAATTGCTCAGTAAGAATTTTAAACACTAAAAATGAGAAATCTAATTTTTTATAGTTCAATATGAAGTATCTCAAATTGGCATGTTCATAACAAAGTGAGACATGTGTATATGACATGTAGATTTGCATAATGTGAACATAGTAGCACATACAGAAATAATACCTTCTAAATTGAAGAGAAGGCTTCAGCTTGGGCCAAAGCCAAAAGGACTGTAATGCACAAATGGTATGATTTAGGTTTTAGCCTGAAACTTCTGGCCAGCCATTTTATTAAAAAAAAATTCACATTTGGTTTTAAAATGTTTTTAAATGCAAACAAAATGATAGTGGTTATTATCCTGCCTACTTGCTCTGTAAAGATTGTGGGAAGCAGGAAATACAGCACATCTGGTGGAGGTCCCACTATGAGAGGGGAGACCTGACTCCCAGAAAATTGTTCTCTGACTTCCACATGAGCATACCTTCCCTTTCACATATTTGTGTTAGTTAATTTTTATAAACTTAACAAGCAAGAGACATCTGGGAAGAAGGAACCTCAACTGAGGAATTGCCTCTACCAGACAAGTCTATGGGGCATCTTTTAATTGCTCGTTGATGAAGGAGAGCTACTATTGTGGGCAGTGAACTCTAGGGCAAAGTTGGCCTGGTCTATGTAAGAAAGGTAGCTGAGCAAACCAGAAGAGATGAGGCAGTAAGGAGTAGTCTTGCACAGTTCTGCTCCTTCCCTGGTTTCTCTCAGTGACTGAACTGTTTCCTGGAAGTAAAAAATGAAATTAAATCTTCTCCTCCCCAAGGAGGAGGACTTGTGACAACAATAATACAAAGCTCCAAAGGCAGTTTTAGATCAGCAAGGACTGCTATTTCCTGAAATTGCATCAGTAATCTTAGTTTGAACACATCTTTGCTATTCTTTGTTTCTTTCTTTAGAGCTAAATTGCTTTTTTGAGATTAAAAGGATGAATATTCATGAAGTATGTTTTTCTTTGAGGGACAAGTGTGTTTATTTGATTATTCAAGGCTAAGTATGGTTGACACATTAAAGTGGATAACAAAAAGAGTAAGCTGTACCCTTTGTACCAAGTAGCCAACCTTCTCACAAGCACCCACAAATGGCATAAGGCATAGTTACCCCCTATGTCAAGAATAAAAGATGAAAAACATCTTGCCCATGTATGCTTGCTAGCAAGGTTTCGGTTCCAGTGTACCATTTGTGTAAGAAAAAAATGGCGTTGCCCAGCTACTTTTGCTTTGTTCACATGTACCTTTGTGCCACGCCAAAATTATTCTTTGTTTTTAACACTATTAGCATAAACTTGTGACTTTTAATAATAGAAGAAAAGAGAGGGGGAGGGAGAATGGATGTGTACATACATAAAATACTGGTGGGAAGACAGAACACAGACACAGACGGAATAACAAGAACACACAAAGTCAAGAACGCTGACCGTCTTAATTCCTAGGAGGGATGAAGTTCATCCTACTAAGCTGAAGCTACTTTAATCCCTAATATGTACAACTACATTGAGTGTACTCTCAACATGGTATCTTAAGAGCTGGAGTTCAAAATCCTATGAACCTAACCATCAATCTACTCACATTAGAAAGTCAGCTACCTTACTAATTAATATGGATCAAGACAGCTTACTCTTTTTGTTATCCACTTTAATGTGTCAACCATACTTAGCCTTGAATAATCAAATAGACACACTTATCCCTCAAAGAAAAACATACTTCATGAATATTCATCCTTTTAATCTCAAAAAAGCAATTTAGCTCTAAAGAAACAAAGAATAGCAAAGATGTGTTCAAACTAAGATTACTGATGCAATTAATAAAATTATAAGAAAAAATTTATTTTTTGACACCTGAAGATGTTAAGGATAGGTCAGCCTGCTTATATTCCTAGCACTCAGAAGGCTGAAGAAGAATTAATTCAGGTTCTGGGCTAGCCTGTATGACATTATCTCTTGAAGGCGATAGAGGGGAGGGGAAGAAAATGAAAAACAACCTAAGACAAACTATTTTTTTGGTGACAGAGCCAAATACATAGCCCAGGCTGTCCTCAAACTCCCAAACCCCTGCCTCTACTTCCTGAATGACAAACTTCTTTAGTCTTTCAACTGAACAAAACTGTTCCAAACCCCTGCCTATGTATTATATGCTTTATAAAAATAAAAGTATTACCATAACTTACCATTCCACTGGAATTATTGATTCCATTCATATTAATTTTTGTTACAAATCTAACTGATGGAGGAGCTTCTGGGTATTTAGATCCACATTCTACTTTCAGGCTATATATTCTGTTTTCATAGTTTGTCTGAAAGGATAGGGAAAAGAAGGATGATCATAATGACAAAAACTAAAATATTGCCCAACTCTTAACAAAGAAAAATGAAATATGAATATACTTGTTTTGATGTTTGTGATTGTATACAAAGTTATTTGAACTATATAGTTAGGAAATGGTGCCAATAACAAATCAGAAAGAAACTTAAATTTAGATTTTGATTTTTTTTAGAAAAAAGGTATACTGAAAGGACAAGTATGTAGCTTATATCACATATACATAAAGGTTTTCACCAGCCAAAACAATCTCATTGGTGTCTTTTTATTTCAGTAATACTAGCAATACCTCTTTTTATTCTCACATGGATTTGCTGGGTAAAAAAATTATGATCACTTTTCACAGAAGGACAGGCATTACTTCTAGCAAAGGGAAAATCATTAACACACCTCATCTTAAACTATTACTTAATGAATTCTATGCTTTATTAACTCCATTATCTGAATTAATGTACACTTCATATTTATGCATACTTTCAAACATTGCTTCTAATTAAGTTTAGCTAATACTACATTCTTACAAAACAGGAATTTTAAGGCTATAACTTAGACTTCAAGGCTATTCAGGGTTTATTCTTGGGTAATAATTAGCTTTTCTTTCTCATTATAGCTTTTGTTCACTTACTAGTATAATTCTGAAATGGGAATTTACATAATAAATCAAAGTAACATGTAATATCTACTGATGTCTGTATAAAACTAGGGAGAAAATAAGCCATGTTAACTTAACAGCTACAAAGCTATTCTCAAGTGGAGTTCAGATATGCAATATTAAACTACTGTAATAAAAAATGTATGAAACAATCCAGTGCATGTTGTTAATAAATACTTCAATATTTTGAAAGAGCTCTATAACTCACCCAAACTTGACAGCAAACAGTCATATACCCAGTAATTTGGTGCTATATAAAATTGAGTGAAATCAAACAGTTCTCAAAAGATAATCTTTTTCGTGGTTCTCCAATTTGAATGCACATCAGATTATCTAAAGAAATTTTATTAAAAAGAAAAAACCAAAACAAAATATGCCAGGCATGGTGGTATGATTGTAATCAAACCATTAAAGAGGCTGAGGCAAGAGGATCATTTCAAGTCTGAAACCAGCCTAGGCTACACAGCAAGACTCTGCCCCCCCCAAAAAAAAAAAACAAAAAACAAACCAAAAAAAAAAAAAGAACAGAAGCAAGAAGCAAGTCCTTCTCTTCTCCCCTGAATCAGGTCACAAAACCTGGCATGGCAGGCATACCCTAAAGTCATTAAATCTCATCCTTACAGCCAGAAAACACAGTAATTTTTCATCTCTGAAAAGATGGGAATAGAGAAGACCCTAATAGGCCTTGTTCAGTGGCACCCCCACACTCTGTTTAGTACTACTGGATCAGGCTCTCTGTGCAATCATATTCTAAATGTTACACTCTTAGCCACGCAGTGTAAAATTCTAAAAAGCCTACCTTGTCATGTTAAACTCCAATAAAATAAATGTGCATTAGATGCCTCAGTCATAAACCTTGGAAGGTGAAGAAAAGGTAGCATACAGACACAATTCCAATGCAATGACCCACAGAGGAGAAGGCCCATGGTATCTCTGCCTGTGTCTCGATGAGCTAAGGGACAGAAGCTACACAAATAGCCTTTAAATGCAATTGGGTAAGGGCAGGACATGCTAGTTCTTGTGTGTCAATGACACCAGGAAAAGCAAGGGGCTTAGGAATCCTGATGGGGACCCAAATGGAGAGAAATAAAGTAGGAGCTACAGCAGTTCCTCCCCATTGGGAAACTATGTTAAAGAGCCTGTCTGCAAGACCACTGATAAACTAGACACAGGTCCAACACATTCTTCAGCTACAAAGTCTACTGGGGAGTGGTTGGAGAAAAACCCAACGTAAATAATTTCAAATTTAAATGTTACCAAGTTTTGACTCAAATCTTCAAATTATTCTATGCCACGATGTTATAACTACATGCTTTTTAATGTTTAGCTAGACTAATAATAATAATGTTTACAGACAGTGAAGAAATCAGTTTTCATCACAAATACCAAGTTATAAAGTCTTTTAACCAATCTTTTATTTCCCTTCTTCAATGTCTTATGGAAGAATCAGAGCAGAAGTCAGAAGGAGACTTTCAAGAGTGCACATAAAGTCTATAATCTGTGTACTCTTAACAGACTTGGTATAAAAGGACTGCAAAAGAACACCAGCAAATGTCACAAGATACACTTACTCATCTAGCATTGCTAATTACAGTAAACATTTTTAATAACCAGGAAAAAAATTAAATTCTATCCAAACAGAACAGGTAAAATTCTTTTATCAGAAGGTAAGAGAGAAAACATTGAGCCTAAAGTACTCAGAAGGCTGAACTAGCAGATTAAAGTACAAAGTCTACCTAGCCTACATAGTGAGTTCACAGCCAGCCTGGAGGATTCAGAGATTGTGTCTCAGAACAGAAGTGGAAGAGTCTGGGGATACAGCTCAGCCCAGCATGAGCAATGCCTTGGCTTCAATCCCAGGGTCACAATAAGCAAGCCAACAAATAAATCTCTCAAATTTGTATTTTCCCAGGAAGTCACAACATTAAATAATAACCATTCCAATGCACAGCTTAAGACACTGGATAAAGAATGCCCTGAAAGAAAAAATTTCTCCATCTCGTAAAAAATTACATAAAAACTTCACACAATCCTAAGACCTAAGAACAAATATACAAGAGACCAATATATTTAAATATTTAAGAACCTTAGCCAGGCAGTGGTGATACAAGCCTTTAATGTCTGCATTTGGGAAGCAGAAGCAGGAGAACTCTGTGAGCGAGTTCCAGGACAGCTGTCCCGGAAAAGAAAAAGAAAGAAAGGAAAGGAAAAGGGAGAGGGTGAGGGAGAGGGAAAGGGAAAGGAAAAAAAGAAAAAAAATAAAAAAGGAAAGGAAAGGGAAGGAAAGGATCCCATGTGGTATGCATCCTAACTTCACAAGTTCTACCACTCAACTACATACCTCCAAAAGAGTCTTAGATTTGCTGCTATATTTTGTAAATTGGGGTATTAAGACCTACAATAACCCACCCAGGCCTGTGAAACAGAGAGCACAGCAATATGTAATCACTGAAAACCAATCTAGACATCTTCAGTCACATCAGAGAGCAGGTAACAAGTGACACACTCTACCAAATATCCCCTCCATTCCCACCCCCTTTTCTTCCTCTTTAATATGGAATGCTCTCCATCCCCATCTCCACCTTCAGAAATCCTACCAATCAGTCCTTCATGGCCCATTCCAAAGGTAACTTCCTTCTCTGCTCCCCCTTCCTCAATTTATTCCAGTAGAAGAAACATGGTGAACTTGCTCAGCCATATTAGAATCTAATACTTAGACTGTTTTTTTTTTTTTCTTCTCTACTAAAACACAAACACTTTGGGGACAACAACCATGCCACTCCTCTATCACCCCAATCCTCCTGCTAACCAAGCTTATACATTTCAAACAAGAGGTATTAATAATGAAATGTACATAGTATATATAAAAATGCAGTAATTAGTCCTGTCAAAAGTTATCACAATTGTCTTTTATTACCAATAAAATTAAATGTTAACTCAAAATAAACAATAAATATTAAACAAACATGTATAATTTATAGCACTGACCCTTGGTGGCCCAATAATCATGCCTGTCCACCTTGTAAGTGTCATGTCTTCATCATCTTCAAGGCCCCAGCTAACCGTACCATCACCTACTCCTTTCTGTCCTTCTTCAAGTTCTTCCAACAAGCGAAAATTCCGAGGAACTTTAACTCCTATACAAAAAATGTCAGTGTCAACATAAAAGCTCATAATGATTAAGAGATATACTGTTTTGTTGTTGTTTTGTTGGTTTTTTGGGGTGGGGTGTGTTATAAGAAGCTTTCCCACCAGCCTGGCCCCAGAGCCACATCAGTCCCCAATAACACACAGAGACTCTGCATTAGATATAAAGCTGTTGGCCTGCTATAGCATTTCTTATTGGCTAACTCTGTCTTAAGTATTAACCCATTTCTATCAATCTAAGTGTTTCCACGAGGTCTTTTCTTTCCAGAGAGGTCCAGACCTCTTCTCTCAAGTCCCTACATCTTGACTCTCCTCTACTACATCTCCCAGAATCATCCTTATCTCCTAGTCCCACCTATCTTGCCTTCCTATTTGCCAACAGTGCTTTATTCATTAACCAATAAGAGAATGACATTTACAGGATGACACCTCCCATCAGGGTTGTTTATTTGGTTTTGGTTTTGCTGGGGGTTGTTTTGAAGTTTTTTGTTTTGTTTTGTTGTTTTGTTTCTCTGGGTAGCCTTAGCTGTCCTGGAACTCACTCTGTGGACCAATCTGGCCTTGAACTCAGTGATCCACCTGCTTCTTGCCTGGAATTAAAGGCATGCACCATAACCACCCAGCAAGAGATACATAGTTAAGCCTTTTGTAGATTAGTTTTCATAAATTATGTCACCCAAAGGCAAACTCCCCTCAAAAAGTATTGTGTCTCAGGAAACATCTAGCCTAAATAGTCCCTTAAGATGAAAATTCCAGTAACCAAATAGCTCTTGGTTAGGCAGGACTTTGTGTGTCCACTGCCCCTTCTCAGGGCTAGGATTTGTCTAATTTGATGATAAACAGGTCATGTACATGCTTTCGTAGTCTCTGAGTTCCTATGTGTCATTTTTTTCTCTAATAGAATATCACTGGATGCATCATCCCCACTCCAGGCAGGTACCATGCTCAGAAGCAGCAGATCAACACAAAACAGACTCCATTTTTTTATGTGGGTGGGCTTTTGGTTTCCTCTTATTATTTTTTACCTTATTGCTGTTTGGTTTGATTTTCAAATTTTTTGTTTTTGTCTTTTAAGATACACACAGACACAGACAGGCAGACAGGCAGACAGATAGACAAAGCAATAAGTGGGAGTTAGGAGGATATGAAAGGACTTTGGGGAGGAGAAAGAATATAATCAAAATATACTATATGAAAAAAAATATTTTTTATAATATCACTAAAAAGCAGTGTATAAAACAATACAACAGTACTGAACATGTATACAAATTCCCACTCAATCAATTTTATACTGGCATTTATCAATTATGAGGAAATTTTCATAAAAGGACTAGGTGAGGTTCTTAGCCAAGGACTCTGACATAAAATTAATGAGAAAAACCAGACAGTTCAATTAGAAAATGATATACTTTTGTGAGGATTTCAATCATAGAAAATGCAACAAAAAGTTAAGGTTTTCTAGAATACTGAGGTGGGCCACCCATGGTCCCACTGGTCCTAGTAGTTAGGGCTCCTGTTCCTGATCAAAGAAACCTTAGATCTGCCAGATAATCCCCATCACTCAAATACTACCTAGGGCCTCAAGTACCCCACACAAGCACACTACCACTGAGCTATGCTCCCAGCCCTATAATGCTTTGTAAAACAAAAACTCAGCAACTAAATTGCAGCCATCGTCTATAGACACAATTTATACAAATGCTAATTTAATGGTAAATTTTTAATTCACAGAGAAAAAAGTCTATCAGATAAGACAATCCTGCTAGCCTGGTGGTAGTGGCACATGCCTTTAATCCCAAAGGAGGCAGAGACAGGTGAATCTCTGAATGTGAGGCCAGCCTGGTTTTCAGAGCAGCCAAGGCTACACAGAGAAATCCTGTCTTGAAAAAAGCCTCCCAAAAAAGAAGAGGAGGAGGATAGAAGGAGAAGGAACAGGAGAAAGGAGGAGGAGGAGGAAGATGTGGTGATCTGGGAGGGTCAGAAACTTCTGCCCAAAAGGAAGAGGAGGAGGAGGAGGAGGAGGAGGAGGAGGAGGAGGAGGAGGAGGAGAAAGAAGAAGAATGATTATCTTGCTAAAAATAAAGTCACTAGGACAACAATTAAACTTTAGTTTCCAAAATGAGCATTTCAAAAGCATAGCTAACATTAAAATATACTTGTTTTGTGATTTCCTTTGTTTTGAAACTGAGTTTCACCATGTAGCTCTAGCTAACCTGGAACTATTTTAAATTAGCATGTTTCATTCACAGAGAAGAGAAACACTTTTGAAGAATACAGTATTTTAAGTCTAATAATTCACCCCAAAGAGTGACTCTTAATAGATTCATAACTACCTCTTGATAAATCTAAAATTCCATTAACTACATAAGAGTACAAATAAAGTACTACAATTAAACTGTAAGATATATGCCAGACACTAAAATATGGCCTAGAATTGAACTAGACAAAATGGAAAAAAATTCAAATAAAAGTTGGAACATTTGACACATCTGAACTATAGCTTCCACCACAAGTCAAAGGACCTCCAAATTTAGACGACTTGCTAAGTTCCTGATACCATGGTATAAGCCATGTGTTACTACATAGACAGGAGAATTAATCACACAATTGTTACTCTTTATGAGAAGACCAGAAAGACTCTGACCATGTCTCCCTGAACCACCCTAAAACTAAATTCACAAATCTATTTGCTACATATTAATACCACTAGATAAAGAGGAAATAAGTCTTGGTTATGATAATGGGTCTGGGCATAACTTACCACTTCAGAACGATAAATTAAAAGCAAAATACTTGAGAAATTTATTTTCTCATTGTTATATCAGTGGCATAGAGCCAATACCACTGGAAATGATGACAACACAATAGGTACCCAATACAAAATTTGGTGAACTTACAGAAGATGCTTTTATTCTCTCAATATTTGTGAACTGACATAAACCAAGTGCTGCTGAGACTGAACTTTCAGAGACAAAATGCCTCTCCCTTAGATCTTAAAACCCAATGATAAAATCAGGTAATGGATTTATTCAAATACAAAGCACCAAGTTGTCTGGATATGCTATAGATTTTGCAAGGAAATAGCCAAGCTCAAGGGAGAACAAAGCAGTAGTTTAACACACTCCAGTAAAACAGCTAACAGTGTTTATTGCAGAACTCTGAAGGGGGTGCTTTCCTTAGAATAAAGTAGGGAGTATAGGCAAGTAACAACACACTCTGGCTTCTCCCTTCTAGTTTTAATTTCTCAGTAAAATTAGGAATGGCACATACTTTAAAAGACAGATGTGTGGTCTTCTAACAAAGACCACTAACTGGTTACAAAAATTCTATACAATCCAGGAAGTTGTAGTTAACTTCCATAATCAGAAGACTGAATATATTAAAATAAACAGTTATTCCTTCAAATCACTGTTTATAAGGTAAAACAAGCATTTCCTCTGGGGCAATTACCTCTTGCTGGTACCGTTTAGTAAACACAGCTGGTAACTCAGGTAGATGATAACAGTATATCAACCTGTCATTGTCACTACAGTGAAAGATCTAGGGCACAATTACAGTATCTCCACAGAATTGATGGCTTGCAACATTCCTGATTATTAGCTATAATTTTTTTTTAATGTATTAAGGTGAAATCAGACTCCTGCCATTCTGTCACATGGCAATCATGTACATCCACTCTAACAAGCTCATCAATTAGGAAACAAAGAGCAAGCTAGGCAATAAAGCACTTATCAAAAGTCACTGTCTACACAGGGCTCTAAAGATGACACCCACACCAAAAGAGAGGATGACAAACCCACTGACAAGGAGGTCTCTACCTTAAAAGTGTATTCAGAACAAGTGCAAATGTTCACAGCAGCCTTATTCCCAATAGCCAAAATAAACTTTTTAAAGTAGCCAAATGTCCATCAACAGGTGAATGGACAAATCAAATCTATGGAATACATATACCACATTTCTTCAAACACAAAACAGTATAAAAGTATTGATGTACAATGCAACACAAATGGCCCTTAAACGCATTACAAGAAGTATGTTTTCCATCACTGTAACAAACTATCTCAGCAACTAAGGACACTTGGAGGAGTTACAGTCCTTCCTTGGGTGTCCCCATGGGTCTCAGACAAGTGGGAAGGTAGAACCATCAGGATGGAAGGGCACGGTACAGAAAAGCTGCTTATCTCACAAACTTCAGGAAGCACAAAAACCGAGAGGAAAGAGCCAGGAACAAGGAAGAACGAGAAAGGGGTTCTTTCTTGTTCCCGGCCCTTTGCTCTGTTTTTTGTGCTTCCTGAAGTCTGTGACCTTAATCAGATTCCAACTTTCCACCCCTCCCCAAAATGTGTTAGTGAACACAAAAACAAGACAAAGGGACAAACCTACTAGAACAGAAAATAATGTAGAAGCTGCTAGACACCAGGGGAAGTAGAATTCTTTTTTTTTTTTTAACATTTTTTAAAACTTATTTACTTATTTTTATTACATATACAGTGTTCTGTCTGCATATTTACCTGCAGGCCAGAAGAGGGCACCAGATCTCATGATAGATGATTGTGAGCCACCATGTGGTTACTGGGAATTGAACTCAGGACCTCTGGAAGAGCAGTCAGCGCTCTTAACCTCTGAGCCATCTCTCCAGCCCCTAGAATTAATTCTAAACAACTGCAAATGTTTTGAAGAGACTGCAGCAATGACTGTACACACTGTGAAACCTTCCTGGAAAAAGCACTTTTGACACCAATGAGAGTGAAAGACATTTCGCTGATGGACCAGAGGCAGGAAAGCTTGTGGAAGGCCTCAGTCTCTGGTCTAGTTCACATTTTTATGCTCTAAAACCACTAGGTGGGGTGAGAAAGCAAGACAAATTTTATAGAAGCTTATGAGGCAGTCAGCAAATTGTTAAGGGAAATGACTCATTGTTATGGGTAGCAAGTGAAATCATGACTGGAAGTACAAGCAGTGTTCTAAATAAACCAATAAATCAGTATCTGACTGACCTTTATTTTAAACCTTACCCTACTTCACACACCTCTAACTACACTAAACTCCCTTAGACTGTACTCATGAAATAGACTTAAATAGTACATTTCAGTAACACTATTTTTCTGGTTGTTTGGGGTTTTTTGTTTGTTTAAGGCAGAAAACTGAATTCAATTTTCAGCAACCACACGATCTATCTGGTCAAATCCAAAGAAGAATGATGTTTTTAGTAACTGCTGCATACTGTGTGGCTTGGTCCTGGAAACTGACTAGCAACAGTGAGGGAGATGAAGAAAGGAAAGACACACATACAGAAAAGCTGGGGACTGGTGGAGTTGGAGTATGTACACTCTGATGGAATGGCACCAACTACACACAACTGGGAACCTCAGTTTGTATTATTTTATTTATATTACTAGCACAGAGAGGGCAGATAAGTATTCTCAGGAGGAGGTCTAAGCAGGCCAGAGTGTCAGGCTATAACTGAAGAAGAAGGAAACTAAGTTGCTAGTTTTTATACCAACTGTCAACATTCCTACTCCCACCCCAAGGCATGCTCTGAGACCCGGACCCAGAGGGATGGTTTACCAGTTTGCCGTGGGTCTGATAGGCCATGAGCATATCAATAATACACATTCACTCAGGGCTATACCACTTTTTTAAAAATCCTTTATTTATTTATGTTTTTATTAATAATCTAAAATTTTGTACATGTCGATCCCAGTTTCCTCTCCCTCCTTTCCTCCCTCCCTCCCTTCTTCCCTCTTTCCCTTTTTCCCCTGTAGTGGAATGGGGGTGGGGGGATGGGAGGGGAGGGTGGCCAGGGTGCATGTACCACTCTTTAGACTTTCACTTGAGGCTTTCTTGGCTTCTCCCACAGGTAACTTGAAATCCCTATCACAGCAGGGTCCCAGAGCTATTACTCAATCTTCCCAGTCTTCCCCAAAAAATATATGGTGGCAGTTTGACATCTATGGCAGCTTGAATGGGAATGACCCCATATGCTCATATGCTTGAATGTTTGATCCCAGTTGGTAGAGTTGTTTGGAAAACAAGTAGGAGGTGTGGCCTTGATGGGGCCTGTTACTGAGGGTGGGTTTCAAGTATGCCATCTTTCTGCTTCCAACTTGCAGATTAAAATGTAAGCTATCTGCTGCCATGGCTGGCAAGCCTTTGTTCCACCATCTTGGGCTAACCCTCTGAAACTGTTAAGTCCCATATTAAACATTTTGTGTGGTGAAACTAGGGAGTGAGTTGATGCTTCAATAGATAGGCTTAGTCATATGTTTTTAAAGAATTGGGAAGACTCTGGGATTTGGGATCAGGAAAATGGTTGGCCACTGTAAGCAGGACTTAACAGACCATCCTAGCAGGTGGTTGGGAAGACAATAATGCTGAGAGAAGTGTGTACCAAGGAGGCCCAGCTCCAGAGGTTCTAGAGAACAATAGAAGCAACTGGGCTAGAGATTCTTGATATTTGGCAATGAATGTGGCTGTTTTCTGCCCTTGGCTTAAGACTCTGCCTGACGCTAAACTGAAAAGTATTGGATTAATTTACTTAGTAGAGAATTTTAAAACAGCCAAATGTTAACTCTATCTCATAGTTATTAGTAATCACTTATGCAGGTCCACAAAGGAAAAAACCAAATAGGGAATAAGATATAAAAAAAAAAAAAAAATGTACAGTCTAAAGTGAAAAGAACATTAGGAAATAATAATGTAAACTTCCAACTGGTAAATAGGAAAGGCGTGGGGAATTTTTTGCTCCTAAACAACAAGGGAAAGCTTCTGAAAATGTAGGGGCCAGGTGCCCAAAGCAGGCAAGTCACCTGGCAATGTTATATGTTGTTCTGGCTCTATAGTGATGAGGGATACAAGACTAAAGGGGTTATGAGAATCTTCCTCTGTGGTTAAAGACAGACTGAGGACAGACATGGCAGGAAGACTTCCATGGAGGCCACAAGAGGCCATTGTGTAAAGCTGTGAAAATGAAGCCTAGACTTGTATTAGACACCTCAAGACCTCAAGGGAAGATGCCATAGCCATGGAGTATCTCCCAGGGGAACTGCAGACAGGGAGTTGAACAGGAGAGGAAAGTGTGTTCTAGTCATCAAAGCTGGAAGGGTAGAGCCATCTAAGCACCCTGACACCACACATGGAGCTACAGGATTTGGAGTTTGCCCTGCTAGTTTTAAGTCTTGTTTTATTTCAGTATTTCCTCACTGTGCTCCCTTTCTTCCCCTTTGGAATGGTAATGTAAATTCTGCATCATTGTATGTTGGAAGTATATAATTTGCTTTTTGATTTTATATGGAACTACAATTAAGAAACTGATTTGAGCCTAAGAAGAGACTTTAGACTTTTAAACTATGCTGAGACTATAAAAGACTATGAAGACTTTTGAAGTAGAACTAAATGCATGTTGCTACAGCATATGGGGGCCAGGAAATGGAATATGGTGATTTAAATGAAAATGCCTCCAAAGTACGAATACTTGGTCCCCAGCTGGTTGAACTGTTTGAAATTAGGTATGACTTGTTGGCAGAGATATATCACTTGGAAAGTGCTTTGAGGTTTCAAAGGATTCACACCATACCCACTTTGTTTGCTCTGCCCTATGGCTGTGTCTCTCAGCTACTGCTCTAGCACTATACCGGATAATCTGGTGCTGTAATGATCACAGACTCTCACCCCCTGAAACCATAACTCCAAATAAACTTTCTCCTATAAGTTGCTTTTGTCATGGTAGCAAGCAAACAGTAACTAAGACAATAGTCTTGTCTAAAGGTCTATTTGGGAAAATACATAAGATATTTCTAAAAGATGTAGTTCTGTAGAGGGAGGCTGTAATAATATAAACTCAGCAGAGCATTTGTATTCCTTAGCACTCACAAGTACTTGGGTTCAATCCTCAGCAGCATACCCACACACCAAAAGGGGCCACTTTAGGAGTAATAAATATGATACAAAAAAGGTTTAAGACTTAACTAATCAGATTGGGTCTAGGACCCACTATAATGATGACTTTGTCAATCATTCACAGCATTACTAATAACCTGCTTTACCCACCTTTCCTCAAAATAACTTCAAAAACAAAATAATTTATAGTCATTCTTAAGAGAATTTGTATTTCCCTGAAATACCAAGTTTAAGCTTACAAAAAATATAACAATATTTACACACTACGAACAGTTTTCCTTTTTAATTAGGTTTTATGTGCACAGTATTTTTTTATTAAATGTGTGTACATGTACCACGTGTATGCCTAGTACCTGTGGAGGTCAAAAGAAGACATGGTATTACCTAGAACAGTTACTGATGACTATAAGCTATGATATGGGTGCTAGGAACAGCAAGTTCTCTTAACCACTGAGCCATCTATTCTGTCCATTTTTGTTTTTTTAATTTTTAGATACATCATTTCACTCCATATAAGATGAAGCTTTATCGACGGGTGTTGGTGGTGCATGCCTTTAATCCCAGCACTCAGGAGGCAGAAAGGCAAGCGGATTTCTGTGAGTTCGAGTCCAGCCTGGTCTACAGAGCTAGTTCCAGGACAGGCTCTAAAGCAATACAGAGAAACCCTGTCTCAAAAAGCGCCCCCCCCCAAAAAGAAAAAGTTTTAATGATCTATAATGCCCTTAATCTCTATCATGACAAAGATCTTTACCTTCATGGAAAAACACTAGCTTTCCATTCTTCCCCCCTGCTTCCATGTTTTTAGAGTTAACAAAGGTAGTCTGACCTGAAACTCACTATGTCCTCAAATTTACAATTCTTTTTCTTCACGCCTGGCTCACAGTGCTAGATATGCACAAAATAAACCAAAGCATACATAAAACACAGTATGATACCAAAACAGATTAAAGAATCTTGTGCACAAGACACTAGCCCTGAACTATTTACAAAATGATGTCAAAAAGCTAGCAACCAAGTTTATGTATTACTCATCTCATGTTCAATAACTCAAGTTTGGCTTTATTGTTGGGTTATTAATCTAAATAATTCTGACAAAGTCATTTTATGCTTAGAGTTCTACTGCTCTACAAAATAAACTTGGCTTGGGAGATAGCAGAGACACAAATATACTGCTTATTACAACTATTATTCAACATGTGTAAGGACCTAAAGGTTCAGATGACAAAAAGATTTCTCTTTTGTAGTCTGAAACTGTTACGTTCCAACTTAAACTGAAAATGAAATTTATTCTCACACAAATGAACTAAAACTCTGTAAACAATACACCACCCCCAACCATGGTCTGACAGCCTATTTTCCACATAGTTCAGGTTTACTTTACATTAGGCAATGTAAATCATTATTCTATGCCCAGTGTTCTTGGGCAATGAAATCATTATTCTAGTCAACATGTTTTCTATTTACTTTGAAGGTTTATGCTAGAGTTCCCAAAATAATTACTAAGTGAATGTTTCCAGAGTTAAGTAGCTTGCTATGAGTGGTCCCCATCTGCATAAATTTCCATTAGCACAGTGAAGAACACCAACCCCAACTACTCCAAACTTCCTCTACGGTATGCTATGCTATCATTGGTAAGGGTAGCTGGTCAATAAGCTCTAGAAATCCACCTGTTTTGCCCACACCCAGGCAAGCACTGGGATAGGGATGTACACTTCTGGGACCCTCTAGCTTTATGTGGGTTCTAGAGATCTTAACTAAGGTCCCATGCTTCCTGGCACATACTTTATTCAGCATCTTCCCAGCCCTTTGTTTTGGTTCATAAGACAGGGTCTCATGTATCCTGTGATCTGCTCACACACATGCATACCCAAACGCACATGCACTATGTAGCCAGGGATGACCTCAAGCTCCTGATTCTCCTACCACCTCCTTCCAAGTTACTTCATTCACATCCACACAAATGGAAAAACAGGTTATAAGAAAAGAATGATTTCAGATAGGTCTGGTACTACAGGTTTGTAACCTCAGCTATTTGGAAGGCTTAGACAGGAGGATCACAAGTTCAGGGTAACTCAGGTAACTCAGAAGTAGCCTGTACCAAATTAAAAAGTCAAAAGAGAGTTGGAAATATAGCACTACAGTAGAGTAGCTGCATAACATAAGTAAGAAGCCCTAGAATCAACCAAAATATTCAAAGGATGATGTCATAGTACTGAAAAACTTCCACGCAGGAATCTTTGAGATAGTTCACAACACTGGGGGACAAAGGGTAAAATACTGCTAGATGATCCAACTTACAAGTGTTCATCTATTCACCAAATCTTAGAAATCTGAGAAATCTTCTTGTTCTATACCCTGACATGTAATTACAAAAAGAGAGAGTGGTGTTTAAACTCATTTGGCAAGTGTTTCACAAAAAAAAAAAAAAAAAAGAAAAGAAAAAAAAAGAAAGAAATTGTAATGGCTCTAATATGTTTAAGTTATGCTGAATATTAATTTTACTACTTTCTTCACATTTGTAGTCAACCAGTTTTTAATTTTCAAAGATCTCAGAATAACTTTTTTCACCTAATTGCTTTGAACAAGTTTCATAGCCATTTTTACTTCTCCAAACCACTCTATACAGAAAGAATTGTATGATGAGGCTGTAGTATTTGATCACAGTATCAGGGGGTTATAAAGAACACATGTATATTAAGAATATCAAGAAAAATCTACTAGGCCAGAAGTAAAAGTTTCAGGAAGAAAACACACTAGAGTTCAACTCTTCCATCATTTAGTTCTGAGGCTCAGGTCATTCTCTTCCAGTACTACTTGTGAGCACTGGCATACACACATTAGGAAAACAATGGCATGGTTAAAAAGCACAATAGTCTAGAGCAGTAGGGAAATCACAATACTGCCACATTAGTTTTTTCAGTGCTCTCAACACTGACTACTTCTGAAAAGGATTATTTTTCTGTGGTTGTGTCCTTTCCTTACACAGACCTACACAAAGGTAAAAATTTCATTTTTTCCCTAATCCTCTCATGCACCTTCAAAGAAACTACAGTCCCATCACAACACTAACACAATCAAAAGAATTTTTTTAAATATTTCATGCTACAATGTCATATGGTACCTAAATTGGATACTTGATACCAAAAGAGGACCTTAAGTAAAAACTGGAAATATGAATGATATGGACTTATCCCAAACATGTTGATGTATTGGACCATTAATTTCAACAAATGTGTTACACTAAGCTATCCAAGGGAGAGAACTGAATGTGAAATATGCAACCATCATCATCATCACGATGTTCTGTAAATTTAAAAACTATTACAGGCCAGGCGTTGGTGGTGCATGCTTTTAATCCCAGCACTCAGGAGGCAGAGGCCAGCCTGGTCTACAGAGCTAGTTCCAGGAAAGGCTCCAAAGCAATACAGAGAAACCCTGTCTCAAACAAAACAAAACAAAACAAAACAAAAACAAAAAACAAAGAAAAAAATAACTATTACAGAAGTGTTCAGTTTTTGTTTGCTTTTGAAACAGATGTTACTATCTAACTCCGGCTTGAATTCGTTATGCAGCTGAGGCCCATCTCCACCTCAATGCTGGTATTATAGGTATACACAACCACAGAGCATCCGGAACTTTCTTTCTTCACACAGTAAATTACTTGAAATATTTAAATCAAATGAAATAAATGTAAATCATACATTTATTAATGTATAAACATTAATAAACATCCTTTCCCTTGATTAAAGTTTAAGTGAACTTCTATGAAATCCTCTTGACTCACAGGGAAAGGAAGGAGGAATCTGCAGACCCATTTCCACATGGGAAGGAACTAAGTGTAAAAAGAATTCACATAGGAAGGAATATATGAAAGTCACCATCTAGACTAAAACAGAGTAAAGTTCATCCTTTGAGGAAGACTCCAAATTCAGTTACTCATTATAGAGTACTAGACTATACTATTCTGTTCCTGACCAGTTGTGTATAAGCTTTTACTTCTTCGCTTTCTCAATTTTCTCAACAGAAATTCTCAGTCTAATTTGAATCATTTTCTTCCAAACTTTTTTTCAGTTAGACTTCAAGGCCAGCCTGGCTACATGAGACCCTGACTTAAAAAATTACATAAGCTCAATTTTCTAAAATGTATTTTAATTATACCAAAGGTTTCCCATTTCACTGGACTTAAAACCAGTGAAAGTAATAAACTGGATACTGGTATCTAACATGCAATAAGGACACAAATAACCCATCAAAGCTTAATTATAGTATACATTCACTTTCCAAGAACAAAACAGTTTAACTAAAAGTATATGTAGCTCATAATTACTGGTCTTTTCAAAATAATAAACATTTTTTATAAGAGTAGTGTTAAATATGTTTCAATAAACAAACGCAATCACAAATAGACATTTTTCATATTACAATGCACTATTTTATTGCTGAAATTTTAAAGTATTAAGCACAACTCTTAAAAATCATGGCCCCATTCATTAAAACATAGATTTCAAATAACAAGTAATCAGAGTTATAACATTAAAGTGTCATTTTAAAAATAATCCTTGGTCGTACTTAGCTCTGAAGAGAAGAACACTAACATATTTTCCCCCCAAGGTAAAATTGCTAAAGAGTTTACTGTCTGTGACACTAATACACAATGAAGGTAAGAGTTAATATGAAAGCATCCACTCAACCTCTTCCATTTCTACGACTTAGATTCAATAAAAACTAGAAAATCTCATGAGCCATCATTTTTAAATGCTAAAACTCCACTTTTAACCCGTTTTAACTCAACATTTTTAAGTCAGATTTCTAAATCCCATCAACATTAGATTCCAAGTCTCTGCTAATAGGAAACCGACTATGTAAACAGGGTTCGAACGCTTATTTAGGCACCAATTGTTCCGCAATTAGCTTTTGTCTTGCGCAGTGTCCTGTAGTTTTTCACTGAAAAAATACAGCACGCCTTCCCTCCCTTATTCCAAACAGCAAGTCCTGTCCTCCCACACGTGTCAGGTGGGATCTCAGCCGAGACCCCCAGCGCCATCGGGGATGCCTCCCGGCCGGGCCTCACTGGTGGGCAGTGACAGGCGCCACGGCGGGTCTCCGCGGCACATTTCCCCCCACGGCGCGGCTGCGGCAGCCTCTGCGGTGGCCTGCTGTGCCGAAGCTCCCGCAGGGCCCCGGCAGTGCAGGCTCGGCGTCCCGCGGGTGCCGGCCCCACCCCCGCGCCCCGCGTGGCCCTCCACACTGCGCACCCGCAGCCCCGCGCGGCCTCCCGACAGCCAGCAGCCGGAGCGCGGCGGACCGGGATGGGTACCGACCTGTGGAGACAGCCATCTTCTCCAGCTACCAGACGCAGCCGCCGCACGCAGGACGTCAGCGTCACTTCCGTCAGCGATCCGTTCTGCGTCACAGAGGACCCCTCGCGGTGGGGACGCTGCTGGGTTCCTGTCCCTCCGGCCGAAACTTGCACTTGCTGATCCGAGACACTTGATTCTACAATAAAAGCCAAAGAAAAACCTCAGAAGGCGTTAGGAGGCGAAGAGCTCATTTAAGCCTTTTAAAGATCTGTGATCTCCAACACTAGAGGAAATCCCCCAACGAATCTTTGCCTTAAATATTGAAATAGTGTCCAGACAAATGATGGGGCATTGGTGGCGCACACCTTTAATCTCAGCAGAGGCAGGCGGATCTCTGTGTGTCCGAGGCCAGTCTGATTTACAGAACTAGTTCCAGGACAAGCTCCAAAGCAATACAGAGAAACCCTGTCTCTAAAAACAAAACAAAACAAATGGTAGCAGTTACATCACGCCAAACGTTTTATTAAGAAACAACATAAAATATGGGCTGAAAAAAAAATATTCTGAAGGCCTAGGCTCATGCTACAATGTTACACTTAGGCTGTAGCATGGCCCTGATGACGTCATAACCAGAAGTAATTTAGGGAACATCTTAGGAATTTTAGTTTATATGTTTAGTTCATTAGTAAGGGAAGCCAGGCCAGAGGCTCAAGGTAGGAGTTTGAAGCAGAAAGACGGAGAAACACTGCTTACCAGCTTGCTTCTGAGCTTATGTTCTTCCTTATTTACAAGCTCAGGCCCACTTACCTAAGGATGGTAGTAACTGTACAAGTTAGGTCCTCATACATCAAATAACAATTAAGAAAATGCCCCACAGACATGCCCACAGACCAATATGAATTAGGCAATTCTTAAACTGTGATTACTTCTTCCCATTTGTATTTAATATGACAACCAATATTAGCCAACACAAACTCACTTCTTGACAACTTGACAAGCACATCACTGTTAAACCATAATTTTCCTGTTTGAACCCAAGATGCCATATATTATAATGTACAACTTTAAAAATTCAGTCTTTAAAAATACCATACTCTAAAACTCTCTTCAAAATATCCAAAGGCAGGTACAATAGACACCACACACACACGGGCTACTCACAATGCTATTAGTTACCCTTGACAGTCACCTGACAGTAAGACCCTATTGCTTATCACGTATCACATATTTATGTAATTAATTAACATGGAAAAAATCCAGTTGCTGCTCAACTAGATACTTCATGTCTGTTGTGCCTACTGGGTTTCCTCAACCTACAAGGAAGTGATTCCTGTCTGCAAAAGCAAAAGGCTTTTATTGCTACGAACCAAGCCAGCTGGGTTCTCACTCTATCAGAAGAGTAAGGTAACTGCTTACAATCGTGAAGGGTTTTTAAAAGGGAAAAGAGAAAGGGGGGCTTGGGACCGCTAGTCTCAGTTCACAAGGTTTCCAAGGTTACAGACATTTCACAGAGTACAAAGTTTCTTTATAAGGTCAACAGGCTCAGTGGCCATGTCATCATTATGTCACTCATTACAGGGCTGCGGAGAGGACTCAGTTAAAGCAAGCACTGCACCACACACTCTCTCTCTCTTCTCTCTCTCTCTCTCTCTCTCTCTCTCCCTCTCTCTCCCTCTCTCCTCTCTCTCTCCCCTGCTTTTTTGGTTGGCCACCAGCTACCTCTCTTCTTCTTCTCCTCCTCCTTCGTCTGTCCCCTCTCTCTCCCCCTCTCTCTTCTTCTGTTCCTGATGACTCTATGTCTCTTCCCTTCCCCCTCACTCCCCTTTCTAAATAAACTCCTCACTTAAGCTCTATCTACCTGGCATGTTATTCCCTCCGCCTTGGTCAACCTCACCTGCTACGGAACCTGTTATGCTTTCCCACGTGATCCTACCTTGGGATCCCACTCACTTAGGACCCTCACTCGGCACCCCCCTCCAGCTTTTATTCTTATAACTGTAACAAAAGAACAACAAACAGCATGTGGGCTCTGTACTCTACAGTCAGGGCGTTATGTACTGGCAGAAATTCTTGTTCTCTCTAGTTTCCCCTTCTTGCCATGAGCCCTAATTGTATATCTTTTAGTTATTAATTTTTTTCATCACAATGTCTACTAAGTAGCATTCACAGTGGTGAAGGTACTAGAAAGGCTACAAGAGAACAAAATTATCAATTTTACCCACCCAGTTATGAACCCTGCAACCTACAATAATGATCCGCCTGCAATATGTACCTATGTTGTACCCAAATTCTGAACCACAAAATCACCAAGAGACCCATTCCAATAAAAAAGCAAAGAGTCTTTTATTGTTTAATGAGTTAACTGTCTTTAACTCAGGTCCTTTATCATTTCATCTCCGCAGAAAGTGTGAGAAGGACCAGATGGGGCAGTAAGGGGGTTGGGGCTAAATTTATTGGGCAGAATAAGGGGAGTGTCTAGGGGTACGCAGCCTGGCTTGGAGGACCAGTCTTGTGTTGATTTGTTAGCAGGTTGTTATGGCCTATAGGCCCTCCCAGGGTGGTTGTTATGCTCTGTATATCCTTGTTACACCACTTTTACCTTAAAGCATCATAAAGCATTCCCAAAGCCTGCCAGTTAACTTCTGATTGGTCCCTTGCCATGACCTTCTAGTGACTGGGAGGAGGGGCAAAGTCAGGCACCTACATGTTGCAGATCTGTAGCCTGTCATGACTGCTAAAGCAGGAGGCTGGAAGAAGGTCTGGTCCCTCTACCTACTGAGGCAATACTGACAAAAAATGTTATAGTAGTAACCAACCAACTTTTTATCTTATCAGACAGGGTTTCTCCGTGGCTTTGGAGGCTTTCCTGGAACTAGCTTTCGTAGACTAGGTTAGCTTCAAACTCATAGAGATCTGCCTGCCTCTGCTTCCCAAGTGCTGGGATTAAAGGTGAGTGACGCCGCCACCTGGCTATTGATTTATTTTTTATATTCAATACCAGTTCCCATTCCTCTCCTCCTACCACTCCCCCCAGCTCCTCTCCCTCCTCCCATTTGCTCCAAGGAGAAGGTACTGCCTCCCTTAAGAAGTCTACTAAGACTGGCCCATCATCTAGTTGAGGCAGGATCAAGGCACCTCTCCACCCCCACACCCCTGTGTTTACAGCCAACCTTTTCTTAATTAAAAAAATTATTGTTAGACAAGTGGTGATGAGGCATGCTTTTAATCCCAGCACTCAGGAAGCAGAGACAGGTGATCTCTGATTTCAAGGCTAGCCTGTACTACAGAATGAGTTCCAGAACAGCCAGAGTTACACAGAGAAACCCTGTCTTAAAAAAAAAAACAAAACAAAACATCCTGACTTAAATGATGTGACAGATGTTGACAATTCCTCTTGGGAGGCCTCACCCTCTTTGAGGAGTGAATGCAGGTTGGAATGGGGAGATGGTGGGGGAAGTAGGTGGGTGGGAGGGAGAGGGAACTGGAATTGGTATGTAAAATAAGATTGTTTTTAATTTAAATAAAAGATTAATTAAATAAAAAATAATGCCTAACATTGAAAAACATCAAACAAGTCAGAGAGGGGAAAACCTTTAATCCCAGCACTTGGGAGGCTGAAGCAGGTAGATCTATGAGTTCAAGGCCAGTCTGGTCTACAAACTGAGTTCCTGAATAGCCAAGGCTATACAGAAAAATTCTGCCTCAAAAAACAAACAAAATGAAAGAAACACATAAAAAGTACCCCACATAAATAGGAACTAAAATATTCAAGCAAAAGTCCAATAAGACAAAAATTCCCAAATCAATATGAGAAAAAAAGTCTACAAAAGCACCTTTGGGTTCGATTTGTTTTGGCAAATTAGTTCTAGGCATGGGGTTTACCCTGAAGTGTGGTTAATATACCCATTGAGACTCCATTGGAAAAAACAATTACTTTTTTGTCAGCAGGTATCCATTACAGGTACCTTCTGTTTCTGATTTTACTAGAAATGCTTTGGATTTCTCTCCATTTAAGTTCATGTTGAGTGGACTTACAGTAAACTGCCTGTATTATATTGAGGTATTCCCCTTGTATCCATAGTATCTCCAGGACTATTATCATGAATGAATGTTGGATTTGTCACAAGCCTTTTCTGCATCTAATGAGATGATCTTGTAGTTTTTGTCTTTCACTGTGTTTATGTGGTAGATTATGATTATTGATATTCATATATTGAACCATCCTTGCACCTCAGGAGTTAAGCCAACTTGACCAGGGTAGGTAATCATTTTTATGTGTTCTTAGATTAAGTTTTTAAATCTTTTATTGAGAATCTATATGTCTATGTTTATAAATGACATCAGTTTATATATTCTTCTAGATATTAAGGTAATAATGGCCTTAAAAAAAGAATAAGAAAATGCTCCTTCGGTTTCTATTTTATGGAATGACTTTACAAATTGAAGAGTATTAATGTTAATTTTTCTTTGAAGATTTGGTAGAATCAGGCCCTATATCCAGATGGTTCTATTTATTTATTTATTTATTTATCTATCTATTTTAGTTAGAACACTTTTAATTACTTCTATTTCACTAGAGGTTATGAATCACTTAAATTTCTTATTTAAACTTGGGTTAACTTTGATAGTTGCATATAGAAGTTTATTCATTTCTTTTAGGGTTTTTAGTGTAGAGAGCTGCGAAGTGCAGTGCCTTAAAGATGGTGCTGGCTTCCACCTTCCACCTCCCCAAGGGTGAGTGCTCTCTGGAGTAAACAAGCCCTTATTTGGTTAAGTCTGTTCAGCCTGTCTGCTTCCGAGTTAGAGTAGCCTATCTGCAGGGTCCACGTAGCTCACTGGGGTTGGTTAGTGCAAGGGGATTTAAGCCTGTGCAGGGGTCCCCCAGAGTCCCTCGGTCAGAAGAAGCATGTTTAAGCATCCTGATTAAAACTGCATGAAGAAGATCTTCCCGGAGTCATGTCTACGTTGCTGGTCAAGGGTAGGCGCAGTACGTTTTAGTTTGGTAGAATACTGATTTTTAAAGTATGCCCCTGTGATTCTCTGAATTTCCTCAGTGTCTATTGAAATATTTCCCTTCACATCTCTAATTTCATTAATTTAGATCTTATCTCTTCACCTTCTATTTAATTTGCCTAAAAGTTTGTCAATCTTATTGATTTTTCTCAAAGAACAACTCTTCATTTCAATGACTCTTTGTATGGAATTGCTTGGCTTTTATTTCGTTGATTTCAGCCCTGAGTTTAAATATTGCTTGGGCATTGTTTCTTCTTATTCTATTAGGACTTTCTAGAGTCCCACAAAGTTATTAATATGAGATCTTGCTAATTATTGAATACAGACTCTTAATGCTATGAATATGTGGGCTGGCTAGTTTTATGTCAACGTGACACAAGCTATAGCCTCAAGTGAGAAATATCTCCATAAAATCAGGCTTCAGGCAAGCATGTAGGGATTTTCTTAATTAGTGATGGATGTGGGAGGACCCAGTCCACTTTTGCTGGGGCCCCCTGAGGGCTGATGGTGCCAGGTTCTGTAAGGAAGCAGAATGAGCAATCGACAAAGAACAAGACAGTAAGCATCACTGCTCTAGGCCCAGAGCATCAGCTTCTTCCTACAGGTTTCTGCCCGGGTAGAAGTTTGTTGTTGTGGTGGTTTTGTTTCTCTGTGTAACATCCCTAGCTGTCCTGGAACTATCCCTGTAGACCAGGCTGGCTTCAAACTCACAAAGATTCACCTGCCTCTGCCTCCAGAGTACTGGGATTAAAGGCATGCACCACTACTGCCCAGCCCAATTAGAGTTCTTACCTTGGCTTCTCTCAATAAACTGTGATTCAGAATATGTAAATCAAATTCACCCATTCCTCTTCAAGTTTTATTTTGCTACAGTGTTTCATCACAGCAATAATCACCTACTAGGAAAGCTTGCCTCAGACTTGCCTGTATTGTAATAGGTCTCATTGGTTTAAGTATGTTGTATTTTTAGTTTCACTCAATTTTTAAAAGTTTTTAATTTTTTTTCTTGGTTTTTCTCTTGATTAATTTTTGTTCAGTACTGAGTTGCTCAGTTTCCATGAATTGTATGCTTTGTGTTGTTTTTGTGGTTGTTGATGCCAAGCTTTAATCTATGGTGGTCACATAGATACAGGGTGTTATTTCAGTTTTCTTACATATGTTAAGACTTGCTTTGTGTCTTAATATGTGAACAATTTTGGAAAAAGTTCCAGGAGCTGCTGAGAATAAAGTATATTCTTTAGAATTTGGGTTAAATGTTCTGTAGATATCTGCTAGGTCCCTTTGCTTTATGACTTTTTTTAATTCCAACATTGCTCCTTTTTGACAGGATGAGCAGTCAGTTGGTGATAGTGGAGATGGAAGTCTCCCACTACCACTGTGTAAGAGTCAATATACAATTCAGCTGTAATAATGTTTCTTTTATGTACTTGGGTGCCCTTGCATTTGGTGCATAAATGTTTAGAACTGCAAATTCATCTTTCTGGATTTTTCCTTTGATGAGTATATAGCATCATTCCCTATCTCTTCTGATTAGTTTCTGTTTGAAATCTATTTTTTAAAATATGAAAATGGCTACACCTACCTGCTTCTTGGGTCCATTTTCTTGTAATATCTCTTTCCATTCTTCCATTCTGGGGTAATGTCTATTCTTGATGGTGAGATGTGTTTCTTGGATGCAGCAGAAAAAGGAGTCCTGTCTTCTGATCCATTCTGGTAGTCTCTGTCTTTTTATTGGGGAATTGAGACCATTGATGTTGAGAGTTATCAATGAACAGTGTTATAGGCTCCTGGTTTTGTGTGTGTGAGGATTTTTGGTTGTTTGTTTTTATTTTGTAGTTATTGGTGTGTGTTTTTTTTCCTCTTTTGATTTACTGTTCAGGGATTATTTACTCCTTGTGTTTTCTTGGATGGCGTTAACCTCTTCTGGTGCCTTCTGTAGCGCTGGGTTTATAGATAGATATTGGTTAAATTTGGTTTTAATGTAGAATGTTTTTCTTTCTCCATTCACTGTTTTATTGTTTTTCTTGGTATAGTAGTCTGATCTGGCATTTGTGGTCTCTTAGAGTTTGTAGAACTCTGTTCAGGTCTTCTGGTTTTAAGAGCATACATTGAAAACTCAGGTGTAATTCTAATAAGTCTACTTTAATAAGACAGATGTGGTCTTTTTTTTTCTTGCTCTATTTAATACCTTTCCTTTGTTCTGTTTGTTTAGTGTTTTGATTATTATGTATCATGGGGAATTTCTTTTCTGGTTCAGTCTATTTGGTGTTCTCTATGCTTCTTATTCCTTGATAGGCATCTTCTTCTTTAGGTTGGGAAAATTTTCTTCTAGGATTTTGTTAAATGTATTTTCTGGGCCTTTGATGCCAGTGGCCATGTCAGAGGAGAAGCAGGTGATAATTGAAATTCAAGGTGTCAGCCCACCAGGAGGAAACTCTCTGATATGAGTCAACCCCATTTAAGCAAGGCTATGAGACTACAGACCCTGAATATCTTTTGCTTATGCTGTCCCTTTACATGTTTGCCACTGCAATCTCTATCTGATACCTGGCATGATGTGAGTGAATATGAAGAGACCACACACACACACACACACACACACACACACACACACACACACACACACGCACACTGCCTGTAATGTTGTGTGTTTATCTCATGGAAGCATCTCAATCTACTGGGCATTTGTATACGTGGACTGTCAAGAAGATGACCCCTCCCTAACTGTACTGTCTAATTGGTAAGAATAATGATAGCTTATACAGACTTTTGATGAATAAAAATAAATACAAGGACATGTTTCTCAGCTAAGGCCTACGAATTCCATTTAAGGAGCTGCTTCAGATAACAACTAAGGTTAATGATTAAGGAAAACATTTGAGTCCAGAAGCCATGCTGACTCTAATTCACTTAGTGCTAAAAAGATGTAGTCACAGGTTTCAGTGTGCACCATTAACTGAAACCGAGCTTCAAGTTAACTTCAGGCTATGCCAGATGCCTTGCTAATGGTTTTTAAGATAAACAACCCCAGAAAAATAATCTAAAGTTTACAAGCATATATAGCTGAGGTGTCTTATTCATTAGGCTAGGGTGGTAAATACAAAGTAGCCCAGTTATTGATAGCAGATGGACATTTAATTCCTTGCACCCATTCCTGACCTCAATTTTCTGATATGAGTGTGCACCCTGAAGATTCACATTTCAGCTGGGTTTTTTTTTTTTTTTTTGCTATGAATTAAAGTGTTGGGCCTGGAATTGGGGAAATAACAGGAAATAGAACACTGAAGTCCAGGCAGCAGAGGCAGCTTTTATTCAAAATCACCAAGGGGAAAGAAATTCTGACTAGTCAGGGCTACAGAGAATAATGAGAAAGGGCTACAAGTTTCTTTTTATAGTCAAAGATTACAAACTGGGAAGTAAGTACATTTTGAGATTTGAAGTGTCATGGTACCACAGTGCCCTGGGAGTGGTATCTCAGAAATGTTGACTTGAGCCCAAATTAGAGGATTTACAACATTCTGGGCATCTCTGTGTCCCAAGACTTAGGACTCTTTGGGCACCTCAGTTCAAAATATTCATATAGTCATAGGTTAGTTTAAATTGCCTTTCCCCTGCCTGTGAAATGCAGGACAAGAGGTCAAAGCAGCAATCACTCCTAATACACCCAGAAGTGTAGGTTATAAGTACACAATTTTCTCATGTTTTTGGGTTCTTCATTAGTTTACATTTATGACTCCTTTAAAATTTCTTATAAGATTACCTCTCAAGATAGACAATACAGTGATTGATTCTTTCTTTACAACTGCAATTTGCAGCCTGACAAAATAAGAGTTGACTAAGATAAATATTCCCTGCATGTTCATGATCTATTATTCCATGACACATTACTTAGACATATTGCATGTGAATTGTCAAGATGACTCTGTTTTTAATCTTTTACTGATAATCATTCACTTGAGAAATGAAATGTAACCCCTTTGTGACTCCTGCATTGCCTGAAAGATTATGTTGTGAATATAAGCTGTAAGGAAAAAAACAGAAGGAGTTAAAATGGACTAGAAGTGTTGGACCCTAATTCCAGGGTCCTGATGGGCCGGTGGGAGAGCCCTGCAACACACACACCAAAACCAGGAGATGCAACAAGCAAGAGGTGTTTATTGAACGAGTGCACTCGGGTGACAGCAATCTCAGGGAAAGCTGCACACCCCCCAAAGGGTTCAGGCTCCTTTTTATAGAGACAAACCGCAAATCAGCGTACATGCATGGGGTACAAGGTGATTGATTACAAAGTATAATCTCATGTTTGAGAGATCACCCAGGTATGACCTGTTCTTATTCAAAGGATAAACCATAGAATGACTTGGAAAGTCCCCAGACTGTCCATTGGCCAGGAGTGACCCAAACAGTGCTGTTCATCTGGGACCATTTTTTCCAGGGTTGGGGGCCTATTTCCTTATTGTGGGCCAAGACCTGGGAGAGACTTCAGTTATTTCACAAAAGATTCAGTTACTAGCCCTATTTAACAGAATCAGCCTAGCATAACCATTAGCCCCATCACCACAGTAACTTTCTTGTTCTCATATCTGTTCTTTCCTCCCATGTCAATGTCTACTCTTTATGATTTTTTTATATTCTGCTTGCTAGAACTATTTTCCTAACCCTTTCGCACATCCTTGCTCTACAAACTAAAATTTTTCAGAATGAGTAAATTAGAAGGGAAACATCAAGAGTGAAGATAGCTAGAAAGAAATCATCAAGAATGAGAAAAAAGAGAATGTAAAAGTGTGGAGAATAAAAGAAAGAAAGTGTGTGAGTATCTTCTTCCCTAACCCCCTCAGATAGAAATGCCTAGTTCATGCCAATGCATGGATTCCTTTAGAGCCTTGCACTACCTGGATGCTGGTGCTCCAGGCAGAGATATTTGACCAGGGTTTCTTCTCCTATTATTCATAGATTTTGTTTTCTCATAGTATTCTAAATGTCCTAGATTTTTTGGATATTTTGTGCCTGGACTTTTTTACATATACCGTTTTCTTTGACTGAGATATACATTTTTTAAAAAAAATTATAAATGCTCAGCTGATATCTTTGGCTTATTTATTTTATTAATTTATTTTTTTACATTCCAATCCCAGTTCCCCCTCCCTCCTCATCTCCTGTTCCCCTCACTCCCCTCTCCTTCAATCTGCTCCATGGAGAGGGTAAGGCCCCTCCTAGGAAGTCTACTAAGTCTGTTCCATCATCTAGTTGAGTCAGGACCAAGGTTCCTCTACCCCCCCACACTCCTGTGTCTACACTGAGCAGGGTATCTCTCCATAAAGAATGGGCTCCATTAAATCAGTTTGTGCTTTAGTGTCAGATCTTGGACCCACTGCCAGTGGCCTCATATATTGCCCCAGTCGCACTATTGTCACCTATATTAAGGGAGTCTGGGTCAGTCTTACGAAGGTTCCCCATTTGTCAGACCTCAGTCAATGTCTCTCACTAGCTTGGCTCAACTGATTCTGTGGGTTTCCCCATCATGGTTTTGACTCCTTTGTTTATATTATCCCTCTTCCTTCAATTCAATTGTACTCCAGGAGCTTGACTCATTGATTAGTTGTGCATTTCTGCATCTGCTTCCATCTATTTCTGGAAGAAGGTTCAAGCTTCTCTGGGGTTATGGATTGTAGGCTGGGTATCTTTTCTTTTATGTCTGGTATCCACTTATGAGTGAGTACATACTATATTTTTATTTCTGATTTGGGGTTATGAGGGATGCATTTTTTTTTCTACTTTGTCTTCAATACTTGAGATACTTCTCTTCCATGTCTTCTAATCTATTGGTCAGGCTTATGTATTAGTCAGACATCTCTAGAGAAAAAGAAGTGATAGAATGAATATACACATATGTACTACATAAAGGTGAGTGTGTGTAGGATATTTATTAGAGTAGCTTACAGGCTGTGATCCAGCTAGCCCAAGAATGCCTATCTCCCAACAGGAAGTCCTAGAATTCAATTATTGTCTGATCCATGAGGCTGGATATCTCATCCAGTCTTCAGTGTATGTTGGAATCCTGAAGAAGTAGGCTCTAATACCAGTGAAGAAATAACCTTGTCAGTAAAGACAAAAAGTAAATACTTCCTTCTTCCATTTCTTTCACATAGACTAGCACCAGAAGCTGTGACCCAAATTTAAGATGAGTCTTCCCACTTCAAATAACCTAATCCAGAAAAATTCCTCACAGCTGTTCAAGCAATGCTTTGACTTTAGTAATTCCCTGATGTGGTTAAGTTGGCAAATTAAGAGTAGCCATCACAGTTTACCTCTAAAGTTTTTGTTGGCATCCTAAATTTTTCATTTCCAGTTTTTTTTGTTTTTTTTTTTGGTTTTGTTTTATGAGACAGAATTTCTCTATGTAACACTCCTGGTTGTCCTTGAACTCTCTTTGTAGGCCATGCTGGCCTTGAACTCATTGAGATCCACCTGCCTCCACTTCCCAAATGTTGGGATTAAAGGCATACACTACCAACACCCAACTTTATTTCCAGTTTTATTTCAGGTTTGGGTTTTCTCTAGTTGTTTTAGTTCTACTTTTATGTTTTAAAAGTTTTCATTTACTGTTATTTTTGTGGGTTTTTTTAAATCTTTACAAAGGGATTATTCATATAATACTTTAGGTCCATGTACACATGCATAATTGCTATTTTGAAGTTCTTGTCTTGTCCTTCAACTAAATTGGATTTCTCAGGGTCTACTGTGATAGAGTTACTGAGTTGTGTTGAAAGCATATTATTCATATTTGCATTTTTTCACTATAATCTAGACATCTAGAGTTATTGTCTATGTTTTGTAATAATAATGCTAATATTAAAATGTAAGAGAATTATTTTTTAAATAGATATGGTTGTAACTAAGATAAAAATAATATAAAGGTTATAAATTTTAAAGTCAGTTGAAAATTCTGAGGTAAAATTAATACTTGATTCTTTACAACAATATTTTTCTTAAGTATTGATTTGTTCTTGGTAGTAGTTACCAAAAAGTAATTTAAAATAGCATAAGTAACATTGTTTATTATTTTACTAAATGGATAATCAAAACTTATGATTAGACATGGTTTGCCATTGTTCAGAATTGCTTTTTGAGTATTCATTGCTTTAAGCATAAAAAATTCTTTAGAGAGATATGCCTATTTATAATACTTATACTAAATTAAATGATTGCAAAATACAAATATTTAAAACTATTTATGAAATTTTGTCTATTGGATAAACAGCAAATGATATTGTAAAAAGAATTTTTAACTATTGATAACAGAAATTCAAAATTATTTACAGTTTATCTCAAAGGATAAACAGAACTAAATGATTTCATCAACTAAACAACACAACAAAAAGACACCACAGAGTGCATTCCAATCAAAAGGTTAGAACTGTGTTCAGGGACTTATCACTCAGTCCTGGACTAGGAAATTCTCACATCTATGGGCACATTCAAAAGGACTTCAAAAATATTGGGTGATGCTCATCTTCAATGATACTGACAATTGAGTACCTCAAGAAACTAAAAATTTCTAATATTCAAGCTAGTACATATTCACATTGATTAATTAATATTAGTACTTTAATAGTAATACTCAACTTAGTATATATATTATATATGAATACTTGGTCTACATGTACAAATGCATACCAGAAGAGGGCAGAAGATCCTGTTATAGATGATTGTGAGCCACCATGTGGCTGCTGGGAGCTAAACTCAGGTCCTCTGCAACCAGCACTCTTAACTTCTGAGCCTTCTCTCCAGCCCCTCAACCTAGTATATTTTTAAGTGATGAAATAATCCTAATCTTGGTTTTAGTGGTTACAAATTATAACATTATGTTCTTTCATTGAATCATGCCTTTTTGTTATAACTGTTTGCTTATTACCCTAAGCTCCTACCTTAATCAACCTTGTGTTTAAAAGATTCGAGTGACAGAGGCAGGAGGATCTTTGTGAGTTCAAGGCCAGCCTGGTCTACAGACTGAGTCAGGCCAGGATCCAAAGCTACACAGAGAAACCAGGTCTTGAAAAACAAGACAGAAAAGATCCAAATGCTTTTAGTGTATGTGTGTGTATTCATTATTTACTATATTATTTTTTGATTGTTATTTGTTTGGTTTTTCAAGATAGGGTTTCTCTGTGTAAAAGCTCTGGCTGTCCAGGAACTGCTCTGTAGACCAGGCTGGCCTTGAACTCACAGAGATTCACCTACCTCTGCCTCCCAAGTGCTGGGGTTAAAGGTGTGTGCCACCAGGCTCAGCTATATATAATTTGTATAAAACAAAGCAAAACAAACTAAAAGACAAAAAGTAAAGTTAAGGAAATTCCCCATTTGAAATGAAGGGCAGTCTGACCTGGAAAGCTAACCAGGCCACTATCAGTTCCCTGGAATTTGCTAACCACCCACAACATTCCCTCACAAGGCCCTAAGATAGCAGGATACCAAGAATTCAAACTGCCCCTCCTGGTCAGTGTGTCAGCAGGTGGTAAATAGGGTCCTTAAGAAACAAAGAGATAGCGGCAACTCAGGATTATTTAGACAAGATTAATTAGCACACCCTGAGGCCCTGAGGTCTGCTGACCTGAACAGTGAGACCATCTGGCCTCAAAAAGAGAACCCATGACTCTAGTAACATACGGTAACATACTCAACAGACAGAGGGTCACAGCCCCTCCCTAAGCTTGTGGTTTTTTTCCTTTAAAAATACCTGCGCCCAGAGAATGTTGCTTCTCTCTAGCCTGCATGCTGAGGGGGCCCGTTGGTGCAAACATTTCCTGTTCATTAAAGTCTCTTGCTTGTTGCATCAACTGAACTGGACATCGAGTTCTTGGGGGTACCAACCAAAATGGGGAAACACCTTATTCTGAGGGTCTTACAAAACAAACATAAAAAAATCTCTAGTTTTAAAATTAAACTTTAACTGCATTTACTCTAGCTAGAGATACCCAAAGTTTTGGGTTGACTCTTCTAATCCAATCCAAATTATACAAAAGATACCAATCTCTAATAACAACAATAAATATATATTTTTTCATTTTTGAGACAGGGTTTCTCTGTATTGTTTTGGAGCCTGTCATGGAACTAACTCTGAAGACCAGGCTGGCCTTGAACTCACAGAGATTCACCTACCTCTGCCTCCCAAACACTGGAATTAAAGGCGTGTGCCACCAACGCCCAGCACAACAATAGTCTTGATGTTTTATACTTTCATACTTTAAGTAATGATGTTTCTTGATTTGATTAATATCTAAAGTGTCTTTTAGTACAGTTAGCAGGATTTAAAAATTAATTTAAGAATACTTAGATTTTACTAACAAAAATGGGAGGACAATACACAATGAGTCCTTCCAAAGTTCCATTTCAAATCATTTAAATAAAAGTAAGTTTGTTCGTAGAACATAAATCAACTGTAAATTGAGAGGGAAACATAAAGCCAAACTTGTTACTTGTTAAAATATGTAAATTTTGATCATTTAAATGCATCTTGCTTTCACTTTCATTCCATTAGTACAAAATGTGCTTTTTTTTTCTTTCTTTTTTTTTTTCTTTAAATTTGAAACAAGTTTGTTTTACATGTCAATCCCAGTTGCCTCTCTTTCCTCTCCTCCCCTGTCCTCCCACCCCATCCCCAACTCCCATCCCAAACCTTTCTGCTCCCCAGGGAAGCTGAGGCCTTCCATGGGGAGTCTTCAAAGTCTATCATGTCATTTGGAGCAGGGTCTAGGCCTTCCCCCATATGTCTGAGGGAGTATCCCTCTATGTGGAATGAGCTCCCAAAGTCCATTCATATACTAGGGATAAATACTGATCCACTACCAGAGGTCCCATAAACTGCCGTCCTCCTAACTAACACCCACATTCAGGGGGGGGCTGGGTCCTATACTGGTTTCCCTGCTATCAGACTGGAGTCCATGAGCTCCCTCTTGTTCCGGTCAGCCGCTTCTGTGGGTTTCTCCAGCCTGGTCTTGACCCCTTGGCTCATCACTCCTCCCTATCTGTAACTGGTTTTCAGGAGTTTGGCTCAGTGTTTACCTGTGAGTGTCTGCTTCTGTTTCCATCAGCTACTAGATAAAGGCTCCAGGATGGCATATAAGGTAGTCATCAATCTCATTATCAGGGAAGGGCATTTAAAGTAGCCTCTCCAGTATTGCTTAGATTGTTAGTTGGGGTCATCCTTGTAGATTTTTGGACATTTCCCTAGTGACAGATTTCTCTTTAAACCTATAATGGCATCCTCTATTATGGTATCTCTTTTCTTGCTCTCCTCTGTTTTTTCCCTGACTCAATCTTCCTGCTCCCTCATGTCCTCCTCTCCCCTCCTGTTCTCCCCTTCTCTTTCTCTTAACTCCCATACCCCTCCCCCCATGCTTCCAATTTTGCTCAGGAGATATTGTCCCTTTCTCCTTTTGGGAAGGGGGCAGGGGCATTTATGTCTCTCTTGGGGTCCTCCTCGTTTCCTAGCTTTTATGGAGGTATGGATTGTAGGCTGGTAATCCTTTGCTCTATGTCTAATCCCCATATATGACTGAGTACATACCATGTTTGTCTTTTTGTGACTGGGTTACTTCACTCAGGATGGTTTCTTCTAGTTCCATTCATTTGCTTTCAAATTTCAAGATTCCATTGTTTTTGTTTTTCTCTCCCCCACCCCCTCTGAGTAGTACTGCATTGTGTAAATGTGCCACGTTTTCTCCATCCATTCTTCAGTAGAGGGACATTTTAGGTTGCTTCCAGGTTCTGGCTGTTACAAATAATGCTGCTATGAACATAGTTGAACAGATGTCCTTGTTGTATGAATGTTTGTCTTTTGGGTATATGCCTAAGAGTGCAATTGCTGGATCTTGTGGTAGACTGAATCCCATTTTCCTGAGGAACTGCCGTACTGATTTTGAAAGTGGCTGTATAAGTTTGCACTCCCACCAAGCAGTGGAGGAGTGTTTTCCTTTCTCCACATTCTCTCTAGCATAAACTGTCTTTGGTGTTTTCAATTTTAGCCAGGGATAAGATGGTATTTCAGAGTTGTTTTGATTTGCATTTCCCTGATAGCTAAGGATGTTGAGGACTTTCTTAAGTGTCTTTCAGCTAGTTCAGATTCCTCTATTGAGAACTCTCTATTTAGTTCTGTACTCCACTTTTTTTATTTGACTATTTGGTGTTTTGGTAACTAGCTCCTTGAGTTCTTTGTATATTTTGGAGATCTGTCAGGCATGGGATTGGTGAATATCTTTTCCCACTCTGTGGGCTGCTGTTTGTCTTCCTTTGACTTACAGAAGCTTTTCAGTTTCAGGAGGTTCCATTTATTAATTGTTGGCCTCAGTGTCTGTGGTACTGGTGTTATGTTCAGGAAGCAGTCTCCTGTACCAATTTGTTTAAGGGTACTTCCCTCTTTCTCTTCTAAGAGATTCAGTGTGACTGGATTTATGTTGAGGTCTTTGTGCATGGTGATAGATATGGATCTATCTGCAGTCTTCTACATGCCAGCATTCAGTTATGCCAGCACCATTTGTTGAAGATGCTTTCTTTTTTTCCATTGTATAATTTCAGCTTTGTTGTCAAAAATCAGGTGTGTGGCAAACTATGCTCTTAATTACTTAATTTTAGGTATATTAGTCCTAATATGTCACATGTAAATGTTATGTTAACACAGAAGGGGTACAAAAAATGTAATTCAGATGCAGATCATGCTGGCTATTTGTTTTGATTTGCTCCAAAAGTTTCATAATGAGCTTTACCAGCTATTTCTCTCTCCTGAAGACAGCCCACCCTTCAGCTTCATCTATACTAGATCCTGCAAATGAGCCTTCTAGCTATGATGTGAAGTGTTAGTGACCTCAGCCTCAGGGGCTTGAGGGGCTGAGATTATGACTCTGATAGGGATGTGGACTTGATTGTTGGTGCCTGTGGAAGCTGTGATCAGGAGACCCCACACCAAACCCACTAGTGTTCACCACTTCCAGACTGCAGGGACTGACCTTCAATGGACAATTCCATTCCCAAAGTTCCCCTTTTCTATCCTGTAAAACCCCAAGACTCCACCACCACATGTGCATAGTCTCCCCTTCTCAAGAGATGTCAGCCCTTCAGTTGTTGTGGTTAAAGGAACAATTCTGCTTCTGGAGATGCCTGGATGTTTTTATGTCCATCAATACCAATCTCATACAAAGGATCTTATATTTAGTAAGTAATATATGGTGCCCCCCACACACATACAAAAATGTGATGTTTTGTCAACAAGGGGTTGGGGGGGGGCAGAGAGATGCAGAGAGAAAGATCTTCAAGGCAGAGGGGCACTTGGGTGTCTGAAATATGGCCTTTTCCTGGAGGGCTGAGGGTTTTCAGGGTCTTGAGGGGCCTTCTTTCCATAACTCAGGGATTGCTCAGTTTGAGTGAATACGGAAAAGCTATGGCCTTACAAGTGTGATAAACCTGTCTCAGTCTGCCCTGAACTCATAGCATCTCTCCATCTGCAGGAGCTCAGGTGGGATAAAGGGCCAGCCATGCGCTTGTCTTAGGCTGCCAGGGTTTGTCTCAGGTCAGAAGAGTAAAGAAGCAGCTAAAAGTTTGCCATCTTTTTTTTTCTTTAAAAAAAAAAAATTCTATGCTTCCCCTCTCATTCTGTCTGTCCATCAGGGAGCTAACTCCTGGTCCTGAAAGCCCTCTCTTCTTTGTCTAAACTGATGAATACAAAGTAGGGGGAAGAGAACTTGCCATGGTTGTCAACAGTATTGATGCAAAATCACAGCCCTCATCTTAAAGGAAATAAGACACAGTTTATTCTGTAGCTATTTTGAGTGATCATGGCCCAGGTAACACAGATTTAAGTTTCCTTAAATTCCATATTTCAGTGTGGAAACAGTTTCATAGTTTCACACAACAAAGAAAGTCATAAATTAAGTTTAAATACAATGATAGGTACATCAGAGAGCTGGTTACAACAAAATGGGGGAAGATTTTCTATGGACTCACGATCTTCTTTAATGCCATTTTTTTTTTTTTTTTTTTTTTTTTTTTTAGCTCTTGGGTTCGTAGAAGCTAGTGGTCTGCTAAGTTAATAAATTCTACCAGGTTTTTAATCTGTTAATCACAGGATATTGGTTACAACACAGAGGAGGGTAAAGAATGGCTGTCCCAGGGGTAAGTTAATTAATTAGCTTCTAGGCCTGCAACATTCCAGTGTCTGTCAAGGGCTCTAGCAGGGCTGAGCAAGGCAAACATGGGACTTTCCCTCTCCTCTCCCCTGCCCTTTCTTCTTTCCCCTTTCTTCTCCCCTGTTAACCCCTTGGATTAGATTCCTAAAGGTAGCCACCAAGGTCTATTCCATTATTTGGCCACTTTGCTATGCCTAACTCACTCCTGAGACCTCTCACTGACATCCAATTATCAAAGCATCAAAGTCCAACAATCACACTATTCATTGTTTTGAATTACTTAGTCAGAATTTACCAACTTTGGCTCCATGACTCAGATTGGCCAGTAATGCTCCTTAGCCTTTTCCCACACTTTCCAGTCCTCCTGACTCCCAATCTCCTCATCCAACATCAGCTGATTGTTAATTCCCCCCACCCTCACTTCCCAAACAGGCCCTCCATCAACAAGTGACAGCTGTCAAGTGTTCAGCACTCCAGCTCTGCCCTGTGGGAATGGGGAAACTGCACTCCATCACAACCTTTATTGGTTATGGTGGACTTGCTTGGACAGCTTTTAGGCAAATTCCATTGTTTGGCTTGGCTGGCAGTTTTCCTTTCACTTTTGGTGGCTACTCTGATGGAATCCTGTTTCTGTTTCTAAAAGTCTGAAAATCCTGTCAACAGGTCACAAGTTTCTCCTCAGACCATTGAGTTCCCCTCTTGATGACAGAACTTGAGTGATGAGCTGTCCCTCCCAGAGCTGCTAGAAGCCCAGGGGATGTTCTTGGCTCACCAGCCACTACTGATTTGCCTTTGGGATGTCTTCTCCAAAACCTCAAAAAGCTACAGCTCACTCCAGACCTTAGATCTCATAAGCTTTTCATTTCAGTACTCAAGTTTGGCCTCAATACTCGCTAGACAACCAGTCAAAATGGCCACCTAACTGCTCCCTTGATACTAGCATTATGTGGGATCTTTACAACTTTTGTGTGTAGACAAGAACGTGGAAAGAGGTCTTTTATCTCTTTGCTTCCTCTGCTTTTTTGCTCCAAACCTTTATGTGCCTCTTGTTACCCTTCCCACTTCCTCCTCACCTTACATTTTCCACCTCACCTCCCAATTCTTCTGCTCCTGAAACTGAAAGCTATTACAAGCAGTTTCTCACCAGCCTAGTCCCAGTGCCTCATTAGTCCCAATATAACACACAAAGACTCTATTAGTTATAAAGCTGTTGGCCAAGGGCTAGAGTTTCTTATTGGCTAGCTCTGTCTTAAATGATATTTCATTTCCATCCATCTAAGTGTTTCCACATGGTCTTATCTTACTGGAGAAAGGGTCTGGACCTTACTTCTGTCATGTCCTACATCTTGACTCCTCTCTACTACATTTCCCAGAATCACCCTTGTCTCCTAGTCCTGCCTATCTTGCTTTCCTATTGGCCAACAGGGCTTTATTCATTAACCAATAAGAGAAACATATATACAGAATGGCATCTCCCATCAGAAAGCCAGTTCTTTGATCCTGCAGATGACCCTTCTCTGTGTCCTCATTCTCCTGCATTCTCTTCACTCTCCCATGTTTGTCACTCTCAGCTCTCTTCCATCTGCTTGAACTTCACCTCTGCACCTTCAAATCCTGCCTCTGCTTCTTCCACCTCTGCCTCTCAATATGGCTCTCCCTCAGAATCTGATGCCAGCCCCTTCCCTTCAGTTCTTCCCACACTCTCTCCTGCGATAAACTGCCTTCATCCCCTGCCCCAATACTACCCCTTAGGGAAGTCACAGGAATAGATGATCCTATTCACATCCATGTCCCTTTCCCTTTAATGGGATATGCCCAGGTTGAAAAATATCTTAGTTCCTTTACTTCAGACTCCACCGCCCTCATTAAACAATTCCAATACCTAAGCCAGACCTATGACCTTACTTTCTATGACCTCTACATGACCTGTTCTAATAACCTGCTCCCCGAGGAACACAGACATGTCTGGGGAAAAACACATGAACATTCAGATCAGACACACCAAACAGATCACTTGTGGAGTGGAGCCGCAGTCCCTGACATAGATTTTAACTGGAACTAAAAGACATTGCTGGGCCAGAGATTGTTTCTTTACTTGTCTCCTTTCTGTCCTGATACACTTTAAACTAATTAACTTTCAAAATATCCTAGAATAGTTCAGGACAAATCTGAAAATCCTTCTCAGTTCCTCCAATGCCTTACATAGGCCCTGCTCCAAACAAACCTGGACCCAGAAACCCCAGATAGCCAATAACTAACTCTGGTAGTTTGAATATAATTGGCCCTGTAATCTCATGGGGAGTGGCGCTATTAGGAGGTGTGGCTTTGTTGGAGTGGCCATGGCTTTGTTGGAGGAAGTATGCCACTGGGATGGGGGGTAGTGAGCTTTGATGTTTCTTGTGCTCAGGATACTGCCCAGTGTTTTGGTCTATATCCTGATGCCTGCAAGATGTAGGACTCTCTAGGTATTCCCCCAGCATCATGTCTGTCTGCCTGTACAAGGTCATGCTCCCTGCCATGATGATAATGAACTGAACCTCTGAAACTGTAGTAAAATATCACTTTGTAAATATATTTTTGCTAAAAGTCATTAAATACTGTTAATGGGAATGGACTGTGAACCATTTCTGTGAGCAGGACAGTCTATACTTGCTCAGTGGTTTGAAGGGGGTACAAATGGCATGTGCTAATATTTACATGACACCATTTTAGATGTTATTTATGTATATTTGTGTTGTGGTTCAGCTGGTTCAATAATGACTGGCTATGAATGGAAAACCCAGGAATCCAATAGTTGCTCAGTCCATGAAGCTGATGTCTCAGCTGTTCGCCCTTATAGTTGTTCTTCAGTAATACCACACTTGCAGCAAGGGACCCATGGCACCTTCAGTATATCTTGAAGTAGGCTCTAATGCCAGTGGAGGAATGGACTTGTCAATAAGAACAAGCCAACAAAGAGCAAAAGGTTCCTTTTCCCATGTCCTTTATATTGGCTGCCAGTAGGTGTGGCCCAGTTTTGTTTTTGTTTTCCGAGACAGGGTTTCTCTGTGTAACAGTCCTGGAACTCACTTTGTAGACTAGGCTGGCCTAGGACTCACTGAAATCCACCTGCCTGTCTCCCAAGTGCTGGAATCAAAGGCTTGTGCCACCACTATGGCTGTGTGGTCCAGTTTAAAGCTGGCTCTTCTTACCTCAAAAGATCTGGATTAAAGGTATATCTCCTCACCTCAAAGTTCCAGATTAGAAGTGGGTCTTCTGTACTGGTTAATTTTATGGCAACTTGATACAAGGAGAGGAAGGAATCTCAATTGATTAAAGGTATATACCACCACTGCCCAGCTTGGGCATTTTCTTAGTGACTGATGTGGTCCCAGGATGGACTGGGGACACCTCTGGGCTAGCTTCTATAGGCAGGCACTCGATTGGCAGGGGCAGGTGAGTTTTGAGTTTTGAGGTCAGCCTGGTCTCCAGAGTGAGTTCCAGGATAGTCAGGGCTACACATAAAAACTGTCTTGAAAACAAAACACAGGCTGAGCATGCTGGCATGTCCTTCATGGGAAGCAGATCAGTAAGCAGCACCCCTTCACGGCCACTGCATCAGTTCCTGCATCCAGGTTCCTGTCCTCACTACTTTTGATGATGAACTGCTATATGGAGCTGTGAAATAAACCATTTCCTCCCAAAGTTGTTTTTGGTCATGGTGTTCCATCACAGCAATAGTAACCCTAATTAAGACAGTTTTCCTGGCTGGACATGGTGGCACATGCCTTTAATCTCAGGTAGATCTCTTGTTTTTTGGCCAGCCTGGTCTATAGAGTCAGTTCCAGGATTGTCAAGGCTACACAGGAAAACCCTGTCTCAAAACAGTCTTCCCATTTCAAATTGTTTAAGAAAAAGATCCCTCACAAGTGTTGCCAGTTTTTTGGGTTTTAGTTAACTATATTGTAGTGAAGCTGACAACCAATAGCCATCACAGCATACTTTGTGCTAAAATTCCTAGAAAGGCTGAATTCTGAAAGGGGCATTATGAAAGTTTCAAGCCTGTATCACATGTGCTCCAAGAGGAGCTGGGAAAAAGGAATGTTTTGGAGCATTATAAAACACCTTTAGATAAAACCATTGCTACATGGGTAGTTCATTCAATATATATCTGTTCTCCCCCCCACACCCAACTCCCTGTGTGTTTGTGTGTGTAGATGTTCATAGAGGCCAGAAGTCAGGATCGCCTTAGCTGTAATTACAGCTCCAGGTGCTTGGAACTAAACTTCAGTCCTCTGCAAGAGCAGTAGCTCTTTTGAACGTTAAGTAATTACAGTTTTTAAAGGATGTAATTCACAAATGCAAGTAGTTTTAAAATTAAGCTGTTTCAACATGCTCTGATGTCTCCAAAGTCTAATTTATACAGGGCGTCGTTATAGGAGTTTTGATCTTATCTGCTGTGTTCAAACTTTTAGCTAGAAGATTTTCAATGAGGGATGTCTTTTATTTCACATTTTCAACTGAAAATGCCATGAACTAGTTATGGGAGCCCAAACGCAGTTAGAAGTTAGATGCTGTATTCCTTTAATTGTAAACAGAGCTCCTATTTTAACAAGTAGGGAACCACTGGAAGGTTTAAAAATGACAATGCTAGTTGGCTTACTGATACTGCCAAACTGGAGATAAATGTTTCATTTTTAGATCATGAACACTACACCAGTGAGAACTGACTCTTTAATGTAATCTGGAATCAGTTCAACAGTAGTGTTCATTAAGATACATTAAAAACATCTAACTCACATAATTCAAATGGTTTAGAGAGTTATTGTAGCAATACTTACATAAAGATTTAAAACTACAATTGTTTTGAGAATAATTACCACAAGGATCTAAAGAAATAAATTAAATTCATTTTATCTTAATTGCTTTATCACTTATAAAGCACCATTGACTCAAGAATATAGTATTTAGTAAAGTTCTGTTCTTAACAAGAAATAATGTTTAACAACCAAGTATTACTTTTTCGATCATTTATTTAGGAAAGTTTAACATTATTAAGAAAAAGTAGAAGCCAGTTTGGAATCTAACCCATCATCACAGAACAACAAAGGTTGTATCCTGGCCATCTGTTACCTCCAACCACAAAATTCTCCACACAATGGGGACAATAGCTTGCTTATATAGCAGGCATGGCAGTCTCAACATCAACCCCAGCACTGCAACAAACAAGAGCAAAGTCTCATATTAAAAAAACCTTTTCTAAAACGGATCTTAGATTCTGCGTAACAATAGGTGTCTAAAAATTAAAGTGGCACATCAAGACAGTAATCTCTACTGTGTATGTTGATAATTAAAAAAGGAAAAACAAAAAAGTGAAAACATATTTACTAAAACATACAATGCAGGATAGAAACATTTTTATGTGGTAGAATAGTTGCATCAAAAAACAGCAGCAACTGATGGCTCAGAGCAAGCGGACAGTTTTGCCAGTCACTGTTAAGAAGTCATCATCAGCCAACGCTCGCAGGGCTTCTTCAAACATATCTTTGGTAATTGCCTAGAAACAAAATGTCACATGTTGAGTCCTTCTTGTTAGACATACATATGTTAAACTACTTACTACCCAGTCTTTTTCTTTTTGGTGGTTGTAGACAATTCATTTTGCTAAATTACATTTTATATACATCATATTTATTTTGTGTTCTTGTGTGTGTGGGTTGGTGCATACATAAGTGGAGGTGTGGGTGGCCATAAAGATGGCTGCACTCCATCTTGGGACAAGGACAGAGTTCAAAGCTGTCAGCAAGTCACAAGACCTAAAGGTCAAAGGTGTGGCTACAGAAGGATATTTCAGCCATCTTAGTGTAAATAACAACAGACCTGAATCTGAGGTGTGGCTACTCCTGACTTCAAGGCTAGGGAACAAGAAGTTTAGATCTAAGGTGTGGTTACTGAACCCTTAGAATAAGGGAGGAAGAAAAATCTGTTCCATACACATGATACTGTGTTCCCCTTTTTGGTTATGGTATACAAGTGTGGAAAAATAAACTAGTGGCATTTCAGCATTGGCTGATCTGTCCTCCTGACCTTTATTCTGTCTGTCTTTATTATCTATAGCTAGCCTTTCCCTCATCCACACTCCCCCACTCAGGTAAGGACTTAGGGCTGCTCGGCTGGCTCAGATTGCAGCCCCGCGAAGACTGCTCCCGACATGGAGGTCAAAGGACAACCTTGCCAAAGTCAGTTCTCTCCTTCTGGGTATCAGGTCATCAGGCTTGGTGGCAACCACCTCCTTTACCCACTGAGCCACTTCACCAACCCCACTTGTACATTTATGCTGTAAATCAGGGATGGCAAACAATTCTTCAAGGACCAGGTGCCCACTGTCCTCTCTAAGCTCTGTCTTCACCATGCAATGCAGACAATGGTAAGTGAAGAAGTGTTATAAAAACAAAACAGCAAAACCAAACCAAGCAGATCTTCACTTCAACCCACAAAGTATTTTTCACTAACAATCTATCTTTTTTGTTTTGTTTTTATGAGATAGGGTTTCTCTGTGGCTTTTGAGGCTGTCTTGTAGACCAGGCTGGCCTCAAACACACAGAGATCCGCCTGCCTCTGCCTCCTGAGTGCTGGCATTAAAGGTGTGTACCACCACTGTCCAGCTCTAACAATCTATCTTTAATTAATTGCAAAAGGCCATACAAATATTTCATACCTAAAACAAATATAAACTCTGAACAAGTATACTAAAATTTTTGTTATGTATTTCTTGGTATTGTGTTCATGGAAGAGGAAGTTTTATTCTTACATTACTTACACATATATAAACACTTACTGTGTCAGACTGTCCCCGAATATCCTCAAAAAGTTGTTGGTATTTTAAAGCTGGTGTTTTACCCTTAGATAAAATAAGTTTTCTCAATGCTTCTGCTAATTCTTCTTTTCTTTTACGAGAAGTGGCGCTCATCCCTATTTCAAAAAGAAATCAAATGGAAATATTTCTGCCATAAGGAAGTGAAATGTTAGATTCCCACAAATAGCTAAATGCCAGTGTATTCAAGAACATTAGTTTTTGTTATTTTAATTACTTTACACATCAATAGCTACGTGCCATTGAAAGCTGATAAAAGCTATATAGCAAGGATAATCATACTTAGGAAATCAAATTCTTTTTATTTTGAGACTGGGCCTTACTATGTGCTGCCTCAGTTTGCCCAGTATTTCTGAGCCCAAGTGACCCTTTTGCCTGAGTCTTCTGCATGACTGGAGAGCAAATGTGCATGTCTCATTTTCCCTTGAAATGGATTTTAATAGGTTACAAGGCACCAGAGAACACAGAATACCTTTCAACTTTAGGTTTTTTTTCAAAGCAAGTAACAAACCTGTAGTAAGAATAGAGATATCCACAATGCCAGTGCGAGGGTCAGTTGCAGACTGTTTTAGAGCCTCCCGGTGAAGGCGTTTTGCCTCTTCCACATCAATTGCTTCAACTTTGTCTGAAAATCTTACTTTTGCATGGGCTTCTGCTAATCGAATTAATGACTCTAGCTGTCGAGGGTAAGCAGAAACCATTCCCCGGCTACTACCAATCTTCCTCATGTTCACATAAGCCTAGAGAAGGTAGAAACAACAAAATGAAGCCACTGCTGACAAGAACCACAAGTTTCATGGATGACCCTGAATACTTAGGGTTCTGTTAAATAACTGATGGCCTGTCTGCCTGCAGCATAGTTACTCTAGGGAATTGCAAATTGGATCTAGACTGTGGGGAGTTGGTTGGAGCCTTACACACACAACCAGAAACACAGAAACAGAGAGGAAGACTTTTGGAAACATCTCTATAGACAGACATGAAGAAGAGACATTAAAAGATTGGTAGTATAATTTAAAAGAATGCATGCCTAGACACCCATGGGTATAATCCCTGCACCAAACAGACACACAGAGAGATAGACAGATACACACACACACACACACACACACACACACACACACACACACACACACACACACACAACCATAACCACCAAAGGAACAGTTGCAGAGGAAAGGAATCAGAGAGCCTGTAAGAAAAGGCTTGGCAGCTCAGCAGTGGTGGTACATGCCTTTAATCCCAGCACTTGGGAGGCAGAAGATTTCTGTGATTCCCAGGCCAGCTAGGACTATTTCACAGAAAAACCCTGTCTTGAAAAACTAAGAAAAGAAAACAGAACAGAACAGAAAAGGCTTGACAAACTGCACATGAGACCCACTTTACAAGGTGTGTAAAAGATGACTTAGGATATAATGTTCCAAAGAGAATTAATTCATTTTGCATGTAGTTTCATTTATTTCATGATTCAAATGAATAATCACATATTATCTGTAACCCTCACTGAGCCTTCTGGAACCCAGCTAGGATGTAAACCCGCCAAAGCACCTACTACATCACAACACTTAGCACAAACAAGTTTAGCACATTCCTGCCCATCTTCTAAGTATATGTGAATCTAAATTACCATTGACTTTACTTTTTAAAAACAAAGTTAAGAGAAACAGCTAACTCATTCAGAGTTGTAAACTGTTTCCTTAGACCTGGTTACCTCAATGAGAGCCTGGCTGGCCTCCTCACTCAGCCGGGGCATGATGGTACTATGTGCATATGCTATGTAGTCCTTCAGCACTGCCATGTCCAGGAACTCCTCCTCTACTTGCTCCTCACTTTGGTAGTACAGTGAAACCAGGTGATGAGCAAGACGCCGATCATATGCCTCATCCTGAGGGTCCAGCATGAGGAAAATAAGATCAAACCTGACGAGACAGAGGAAAAACACTTTCTAGTTAAAACACCAACATGCATATCTACACATAGGACTTAAAGATGTTTAAGCCACTTATCAGCTGTACTGTATACATGCCCAAAGGAAAGCTGCCTCGTCACCAACTGACTAATCCTTACTCCTGCCTAGGTAAGAGCAAAGTCAAAGTTAAGACTTTTCTCTAAGAAATGTTACTGTAATTCAGAGGACTAACTATATTTGGGTACCAGTACGAGAATAACTGTTTCATAGGTAGTGTACTTCAGTGATAGAGCACTTGCCTAACATATATATGAGAGATCTTTCATTAAATCCCTAGCACCACCAGAAACAAATTTAGTAAAATAACTAAACATATAAACTCTGCCAAGAACCAGGCATTGGTGATGCATGCCTTTAATCCCAGCACTTGGGAGGCAGCCTGTTCTTCAGAGCTAGTTTTAGATAGGCTCCAAAGCAATACAGAGAAACCCTGTCTCGAAAAACCAAAAACCAAACCAAACCAAAAAAACAAAAACCTTGTCAAGAGCCCTGACCAAGTCTTAATCATTGTTTAATGTTAATGGAGAACATTAGCAGTTACTATTTTCTTTTCAATCCTCCTGCTGACAATTATGAGTAAACAAAAAGCATCATAGAGAAATGTTTTAGTACCTTGACAACAATGTATGCGGTAGTTGGATATTTTCAATGGTTGTTTTTTTAGGATTCCACTGAGACTCAATAGGATTTGCTGCTGCCAGGACAGACGTTCGAGCATTAAGCTGACAGATTATTCCAGCCTATCAGAGGAAGCAGTGAAGTTAGAAGCCTTTCTCGAGATACCCACAAGGAAGAAAACCTTCATCTGGCCTCTGGCTAATCCTCATTTGCTCTGCTGTTTCTGATTTCCAAGAGACTCACTGACTTTAGCACACAGATGGCACTCAGTCCTTTGATTCATTCCTAGGACTGAGCTTGGATATATGCATCCTACAGCTACATTTCTTTTTAATTAAATTTTATTCTATATATTGGTGTTTTGCCTGAATGCATGTGCATTACATGTGTGCTTGGTAACCTTGGAGGTCAGAAAAGGGCACTGGATCCCTTGGAACTTTAATGGTTGTGAGCCACATGTGGGTGCTGGGAATCAAATCCAGGTTTTCTGGTCAAGCACCCACTGCTCTTAACTCTGTGCCAATTCTACAAACCCCTGCAGCCATACATCTTTCAAACCAGAAAGCAGTTTAATACTGGTAGTAACTTCAACACAAACTCGAGCTTATAAGCACTACATACTAGTGAGTAAAAGCTCATATAAGTGGCATCCATCTAGAAGTTTAGCTGAAACATGTTGGGAAGTACTAATCACTTTCTCAAGAGCAGGTATCATCTGAGAGTCTGGTCACAGTGCACACCACCACTCACCTTTGCAATGGACAGAGTCTGTTGTTCCATGACTTCATGCAGTACAGATCTTGTACTTTCATTCATTTTGTCAAACTCATCAATGCAACAGATGCCATTGTCACTCAGGACAAGGGCACCTGTTTGTAGGACTAGCTGCCTAGTCTCAGGGTCTTTCATCACGTAGGCTGTGAGGCCAACTGCACTGGAGCCCTTTCCAGATGTGTACTGGCCTCTGGGGACCAGGTTGTACACATACTGAAGCAGCTGCGACTTGCTGGTACCAGGGTCACCACACAAAAGGATGTTGATCTCAGCACGGAATTTGCCCCTTCCAGTGTGACTGAAATCCTTCCTTGTCCCACCAAAGAGCTGAAGCAAGATTCCCTAAAAAATGTATAACATTCACTTTGTAGAGTAATAGATTTAACTTATGTTTTAGAGGCACTTTTCTATTTTGTAAGCTGAAGGTATGACCAAGATCATCTGAGAGTGCTTTACACACTCTAAATTATTCCTAACCAATTAAAACTTTAAGTAGACATCACTCTAGGACTTGACCAACATTCATCTGTCTGAACCCACATAATCTCTTAGGTTTAGGGACATGAATATGGACAGCAGAGATGAGTATACACAACAAAACAATAACACTCAATTAAGGACCGAGGCAGGGGTCAGTATTTGCTTTGTCACAGAGCAAACAGTTCTTATTTTGAGCAAATAGACTATCAGAATTGTTTAACCCCAGGCTAAAAACTCCATTACCTTCTTTATATCTTCATGTTCGTAAATGCTGGGAGCCAAGGCTGAAGCAAGTCGCTCATAAATATCTGGTTTCCTGGAAAGGTCCTTAAGCAATTTTACACGTTTCTCTGAAAAAAGTTTCTGTTCTGCTTCTTCATCAAGGCCATGCAGGCGTTTTGCATCAGTTTTCCGATAATGAATGACATCAATGTGGGTTTTATAGACAGACTTCACATTGCTTACTCTTGGATTGACTCGAATAGGTACTGCTCGATATATGCCTAAGAACATATACAGGTGACACAACTTTACCTTTCTATTTCTTCCTCCACAGACTCAGTGGTGAGCAAGGCAATGTATAGCACCTGGGGGTCACATCTCACCTGAGCATCATTACCTATTGGTCTCTCAGCTAAGAACTACATTAAGAAAGTCAAGAAATGCTGCGTAGTGGTGGCACATACTTTTAATCCCAACACTCAATTCAGGAGGCAGAGGTAGGTGGGTCTCTGAGTTCCAGACTAGCTTGGTCTACAAAGCTAGATCCAGGATGGCTAGAGCTGCTACACAGAGAAACCCTTTCTTGGAAAAAAAAAGTCAAGAAACATCCAAGCTTGGAAGGAACAGGTTTTTAAGAATAGATCCATAATCATATTTGTACCTATCTGTTCTTAGTGCACTTAGGGAACTATCTGGGCATAACTACTTGGTACACAATCGTTCTAGGCGCAATATGAAAGCAAGCTATTTGTAAAAAGGGCGGTGTCATGGTCATATTTAATATAGTAATGTCATTTGCCTGGATTAAAAGCACAGAATTTACTTAGTAATAAACTGGAACAAAATGTTAAAGCCTATACCAAAAACTTGAAAATGAAAAATCCTAAAAGGTCAAATCTTTTAAAATAATGAATGGCAAGACAGTCTACTGACTCAAAGGTGAAGGAACAATAACAACTTGGGGATCAACTAGGAGAAACAGGATATTTTCTGGTATCTTCTTATGAACCTAATTAAAGGCTGGAGATGTAGCTTGCTTGTTAGCAGAGTGTTTGCTCAGCGTGTGCAAAGCCCCAGGCTTGATCCCTAGCACTGCACACCAATCCAATCCTCACACCTGTGTCCCCAAAAGTGTGTGCGCGTGTGCGCGCGTGCACACACGCACACACACACACACATATACACGGAAATCAGAGAAATTAAGGGGTAAATAATACTTTAGCTACTCTAATGTATTCATTCTCAAAGAAGCAAGGTTTTTCTACACTGGTATATCTGATGCTTCTTCTTGAGGTTTCAAACTAATTCTGTTTCTGGCTGCTTAAAAAAAAAATCCTGTGAGACACAGGAAAGGAACTCAGGCCATCAGATTTGCTTGCCTCTCAATGTAAAGATCACAGTCCTTTAACAAGACAATACAATTCTCATTTTTTTTTTTTTTTTGAGACAGGGTTTCTGTATATTACTTTGGAGCCTGTCCTGGAACTAGCTCTGTAGGCCAGGCTGGCCTCTAACTCACAGAGATTTGCCTGCCTCTGCCTGCTGAGTGCTGAGATTAAAGGTGTATGCCACCAATGCCTGACAGCAATTCTCATTTAAAACATAAAAGAAAACCAGTTTTCAAAGCTAGTGAGGTGCTGAGCAGATAAAGGCACTTGCCACAAGCCTGATGACCTGAATTCAATCTTCAGGCCCCATGTGGAAGAAAACTGGCTCCCACAAGTTGTCCTCTGATATAAGATTAAAAAACAAAACAAAACCAACATTTACAATAACATTTAAAAAATGCAAACCAGATTACATATCACCCACAGTCATATAGACTAGGTGGTATTAATGAAGTCTTCAATGGCCCAATTTTGTTCCTCCAGGTACCAACTGTGATAGAGCACTGCAGATACAATTGAGGAAACCAGCCTATTGAATTAGATACCTTACCAAAGGTATGAAGGCAATTGGGGGTGGGAGGGTAGGGTGGCACAAAACTGGTACTGCATGTCTCTTATATGTTGGGAAAGAAATCTTGACTCACTGAATAGCTGGGACAGTGAGCCCCCAACTCAGGAGCCAGGGAGACTTGCTTTCAATTTCTAATGAAGAACAATGCCATTGACCAAGTGCCCACATTCCTCCAAACTGTAGAAAGTCTGCCACACCCATATGACACCAAAGATAGGGCACTTTGCAAGAGGCAGCATTCAGAATCTACAAGCCCAAATTAATGCAGCAATGAACTCCAACAACCAACAAGTCAGCAACAGCTTTCCCATGGACTGCCCTGCTCTACTCCATGAATAATGTTAGCTGTACATGTAGGAAATAAGTAGGAAAGCATTCATAAATCCCATGTTGGTGCTCTGTCCCTGAGCTACTGGCAGACTGAATCCAATCAATACTAACTATACCCTAAAACTGCTTTCATGGCATCAACATTACCTATCTGAGAAACACACAAAGTTCTGAGAGATTTACATAGCAAGGCCCACTTGCACATGAGTTCTGAAATCTGCACCTGAGAACTTAAAGGTCAAACAGTGGTAACCATAGCACCAACTTCCTTCTTGTTACAAACCTACATTCTTACCTGTGACATTCACTCTGTCCCCTGGCTGAACCTTGTCTACAAGATCATTGTGGGCAAAAAGAACAACAGTGTGAGGTGTCTGCCCAGCAGGCATGTCCTCGGGAGACTCTTGAAGTTTGATCTGGAGGAAGAATAGTAAAAAGAAAACTTCAGAAACAAAAAAAGGTTATCATGGAAAACAAAGGCCAAAAAGAACTACAGCCCCTTTTAATGCCCAGACATAAGCACATCAGCACTGAAACCTCAACGTGTTTCAAATTCTAGTCATTATTAAAACCAACACTATCAAATGAGGGTAGATTGACAAGTTAAATTCAGCTGAGAATTTAGACAGTGGGAGAACTTAGGTAGCTGCGTATTGGGGAACCTCCTTCTGGGTGCAGAGTGGCCACATACCATTTGCTTATCAGAGAACAGGGATCGGTTGTGAATCAGTGCCATGCTATGGGTGGTGTGGCAATGTGCACAAGTGCAGGGCTCAGCAATGCGGCCTCGGTCCATTTCTACTCGGGTGGTATGGGCACACACTTGGCATTGGAAGAAGGCCTCTTGCATCTCAGGAATCAGCTGTGATGTCCTGATGACCATGCCACTGATGGTGATGAGCTGATCAATGTCTGTAAAGGGAAAGAGGTTCAGTTGTCCACCAGCCACTTCCCTCAGCCCACCCAGACATGGGTCTGCCACTATGTCTATGAACACATGCCTGTCATGGTGCAAGTGTGGAGATCAGAAACAATTTATGAAAGTGAGTTCTTTTTCCTACTGTGTACATCCTAGGCATCTAACTCTAATGGTCAGGGTTGGTATCTTTACCCAATGAACCATCTTGTTGGTCCACAACATCTGGCCCTTTCTTCCTCAGGTGTCCTGCTAATCAGGTGAAAAATTTGATGTGTAGGTATATTTGGTACCCCAGTCTCTCATCTCACTTAAAAAGCCACCTGGAAGATCTGAATCTCAGTTAAAAAATTGGGACTGGAAATGTTGGGGATGTACTTGTAATTTTAGCACCAGGAAGAAAAACAGTAGAATCTTTAGGGCTTGTTGGCCAGCCAGCTACTCTAGCCTACCTGCTGAGCTCAGTGGAAAACCCTTTTGTTAACAACAAAATGGCTCAGAAGAAATGATACACACCCCCCACCCCCCGGGGGTGGGTCCTGGAGAAATGGTTCAGAGGTTAAGAGCATTTGCTGCTCTTCCAGAGGTCCTGAATCCAATCCCCAGAAACCACATGGTGGCTCACAACCATTCAAAATGAGATCTGGTACCCTCTTCTGGCTTGTAGATAGAACAATGTATACACATTAAACAAATAAATCTTAAAAAAAAAAAAAAAAAAAAAAAAACCAAAAAACTACATTTCCTCTGGCCTGCACAGCATGAGCTACAACAAATAAACATACAATTCACAGGATCAGCCTAAACTCTAGATGAGGACAACATGGGCAGAGTACATATGACCTTGGGGGTAACTTGCACCCCTCTCTCTGTCATTTACAGAATGAAGCAAGGACATAGTAAAGATGTCACCAATATACACCACATCTATTTTTTGTAGTCAGTGTCTACAGGGAAAAAAAAAGTACTTTGCCTCTCAACAGCCACCATTATCTGTAAAACAAGTTTATTTCACATTCTGTGCTTTTCCTTTTCTTTTTTACAGGGATTACATGATCTATCACTAACTTATATCCCAGGCCTCACTTATATGAGTTCTTCTTAGACCTCTTAGGGTTTTCAACATCTCACCAGAAAGGTGATGTAAGGAGCTGATGTTATAACAGAAAATTATGGTTTTTTAATAAATACTGAAAAAAGCCAGGTGTTGGTGGCTTTTAATCCCTTCACTTAGGAGGCAGGCTAGCCTGGTGTATAAAGTGAGTTCCAGGACAGCCAGGGCCACACAGAGAAATCCTGTATTGAAAAACTAAAAATAAAAACAAATACTGAAAAAAAATCCTGCTCATATTCATTTCTATATTATTCTGTTATGGAAGATACTTTATAATCTTTGTACATTTATCTGCAAAGGTATGTTAATTTTAAAAAATAATCACACTGGGAAGTGGTGGTAAGCGCCTTTAATCCCAGCACTCGGGAGGCAGAGGTAGAGTTAGTTCTAGGACAGCCAGAGCTGTTACAGAGAAACCTTGCTAGGACTCCTCCCACCCCCAAATATATTCCAATCTTCACACATGGAGAAAGCATCATTCTGTCCTGTTTACACCACCACGGACTGTTCAGATTAGGATCCTGATGTCCCATAATTGAGCCAAGGTCAGTCTAACTGAATTCATATGACAAGGACTTTGGTGAATAACATGGCAAAATCTCTTCTAAACATCTTCCTGTTACTTTGAAATAAAACTGAAGCTCTTTAAAAAAAAATAATTTTATACTCCAGTTGCAGTTGTTCCCAGCCCCAATATACTTCTGAGTTTCTGTTTAGGAAAACATGGCACAAGTTTTTGTAAGACTAAGCAGAGACAGGCAGTGGTGGCACTCAGGCAGAGGCAGGCAGATCTCTTTGAGTTCAAGGCCAGACTGGTCTAGAAAGTAGGTTCCAGAACAACCAGGACTACACAGAGAAACCCTGTCAAGAAAACAACAACAACAAAAACAGGAAAAACAAACAAACAAACAAAAAACTAAGCACCCTCCATGTATTAAGGCTGGGCAAGCAACCCAGTATGAGTGAATACCTAAATTCCTTTTTTTGCGTCCTAAACACTATAGAACTAGATCTCAAACACTGTCTTCAAAATCCCTCCTTTAGTCACCCACACACGCTACTGCTCAGTGTTTTCTGCTTTCACCCTCCATTCTGTTATCTAGAAGGAATTCTGCCATATTCACTTTTCAAATCCTAGAATCTAAATTTCTCTTTCACAATTAATTTCACAAGTCCTCTGCATGTCCAGGACTTTGCCCTTTCCCTAAGACACAGACAATTACCTTCTACTCATGTCTTATTTACTGCCCATGCTAGAATTCTTTAAGTTTAGGGTTGGGGATCATGTTCTGTACTTTTTTTTAATATTGTTGTTATTACATGTGTGTATGAATATGGGCACATATGTAAAAATCAGAAAACAGCACTTGGAGTCAATTTTCATTTTCATTTTTTTTTTTTTTTTTTTGGAGACAGTGTTTTCTCTGTATTGCTTTGGAGCCTGTCCTTGGAACCAGCTCTATAGACCAGGCTAGCCTCAAACTCAGAGATCCACCTGCCTCTGCCTCCTGAGTTATGGGATTAAGGTGTGTGTCACCAACGCCCAGCAGCAACTGCTTTTATAGCTGAGTTACCTTGATAGCCTTCAGTAACTAAGAAAGTACATACCTACTCAACTAAAGATTTATTGTATTTGAATAAATTCACTTTACAGTAGAGAACTGCTATTTCTTTTGTATCAGACATTTTAGCTAAGTTAGAAAACTGCACAATAAGTTCACAAAAGTATACAGAATAAACATTTTCAACTTCTAATTTCAACTTCTACTACACAACCCTTGCTCTTTCTTTCTACATATGGAATTTTCTACTACTAAATATATTACCTTCTGGATTCAGGTTTCTCATACTCTTTGTCTTCAATGCATTAAAAGGTCTTACTTGAATCTGATGTTCTAAGATGGAGTCAGGATAACGTTCAAAGAAGATTTCATTGACAGCCATGTCAAAGGTTGGTATAACCTCCTGTAAATACAAATGTAAAATTGTAGGGGCTGGAGATAACTCAGGAGTAGACAGCACTTGTTCTGCCAGGGCTCAAGTTCAAGTCATAGCACCCACATCAGGTAGGTGGCTCATAAGCTCCTGTAATTCCAGCTACAAAGCTACCCTGGACACTACCTTGCCTCAATAGCTTCCAATTATCATCCCTGGAAAGAGATAATTTACTTCATGAAATCTAACACATCACTGGGAAGATTCATTGTTTTTTAAGAAATACTACCAATTAGTTTAAAAAAAAAAATCTTCATCTTAAATACAGTAAAAGATGGTTTTCTTAAGAAATAGTCAACCTTTGGAAGCATCCTTTTTACCTAAACAGTATTCTGCTTACTAGGTACATTCCTTGTATATATTTACTGTAATCATGAAGTTCAAAGTCAATTCTTACCTGTGGGTAGGAGATGAGTTGTTTATACAAATTTTTGCCAAATGCTTTTATGTGCTCACAGTTCACATTTAAAAATGGCTCCCCTATAATATTAATCTGTAAGATACATGAACAAGTCAAATTTTACTGTTATTACTTCAAAATACAAAACTTCCACTTGTAATTCGTATTTGATTACCTCTCCAAGTCGTTGCATGTACAAAGGTTGAGTAATATCTATGCCAACATTTTCATCTTCTTTGGCCAGAGGATCAGTAAAACATTGAAGGAATCTCTTGATGTGGAGAAAAAAAAATAAGCTTAATGTACTTAGGAACATGTATTATTAAAATGCAGAACATGAAACCAGCAAGATGGCTCAGTAATTAAGGATGTTTGCCTAAAAGCCTGATGACCTGATTTCTATCTCCAAACCCACAAAGTGGAAAGAACCAGCTCCTACAAACTGGCCTCTAACCTCCACATAAAAGCTGTGCCTGGCATAGTCCTTCCCCTCAAAAATAAGCCTCAAACTTCCAGCAGTCCTCTGCCAAAATACAAAGATTTTAAATGTTTACCACCTAGCTCGGAGTGGTAGTACCTGCCTCTAATTCTAGCAGAAAGGCAGAGGCAGGAAGATCTCTGAGTTCAAGGACAGACTGGTCTACAGAATGAATTCCAAAACAGTCAGGGCTACAGAGAAACCCTCTCAAAACACCAAAATCTTTAAAAAAACAAAAACAAAAACACCCCAAACAACCTGCTGTTACACATCATGGCTACCTGCATACTGATTACCAACAATGTCTCCCAAAGTCTCAGGAATAGGTTTAATATACATAAGCTTACCAGAAAATTTTCTTTGCATGTTGCCACATTCACATCTGTTCCCCAGATCACAAGTTTTTGGCCTAGAGACTGTTCACTTGCTGCAATGTCTTCTGCTCCTGTCTACAGAGAAAGATGTGACAAAAATGTTAATGGAATTACCTATTTTACACTCCAAAGATGTCACCATCAGAGAGCTGCTCTGTACTCACTCCATCAGACTGCAGATCTACTTGCAGACCCTTGCGTGCTGACCCCAGGTCTGGTCTCTGCCTCACTGGTGTGCCTCTCATCCCACTTCTTGGGGTTCCTTCTACTCGAGAGCTGGGAGTGCCATATGTCAACGGTGAACTAACATCAAAGTCCAAAGGAATAGCTATAAAAATAACACATTGATCTTATTTGCCAGGAAAGAAATCCCTGTAGCACACCAAGCCCCTGACTGAGCATGCTGCCTGACAAACTAGACAGACTTCTATTTCAATCTTCCAAGGCTGAAATGCAGCTCTACTATAAAGTCTGCTTTTTTTGCTCACTAGGTCTTAGCCTGTTGCAATTCTGTCTCATTCCCCAGCTGTTTTCGTGGAGATTATCAGCTTACCCAGAATGCTTAGGCAACATATCAAACCAACAGCAGTATAACCCACATGTGCAGAAACGCACCTGAAGAATGCATCTGAGGAGGGCTGGAAAACAAGGCATTCTGTGCAGCTGGGCTCTGCAGGTCCACTCCTGGTGAGGTGGGCATTGGTGGCAGCTCTCCGGTGGAAGAATCTTCGCCTCTACGTCTCCGATTGGGAGACGACCTGCTCTCCTCACTTCTTACTTCCATCATACAAGACAAAAAAGAGTATCAACGCTCATGCCTCTCGGGTAGTCTTACTGTTAAAACAATAAAAATAAACTAGAATAGAGAGAAAAGGCGTGGGCATTTTTAACCAACTGATTAACCAGGCCAGACAGCCCGGGGTTGAGTGCCCAGTCCAGTCACTTGGATCTGAGTGAACAGAGGCCACTATATGCCCAGGCCTGTCAACCACGCAGCAGGTTCAGAGGCCTCTGGACATTCCGCGGTTCTGCGGGAGGAGACGCAGGCGGAAAGGAGAAGAGGGAACTCACGCGTCTGGGTTGGAGTGACTCGTCCGCGTCGGCTGCTGCGGCGGCTCGGGGTAGACGCCGGGGACGACATGATGCAGTGGTATCTACGCCACAAGGACAAGCAGGCTCTGAGTCGTCCCAACACTCCGATCCAGGTTAGGGTCTGAGCAGAGTAGGGTCTGGAGCTTAGCGGCCAACTAGCAGAGCGTCCTTGGCCCGAGCTCGGAGCCGATTCCCGCCAATCGCTCTGTCGTCACAGCGCCCAGCGGCGCTCGGCCAATCACAGAGGCAAAGGGTCGTAGTCACGCCTCCGGAAGGCGCCACTGCGCGTCCTGGCGTGTGGAGGGCGTGGCTTTAGAAGAGGTGCACGCCAATCACAAGGGCAGGGACGCGTAGCCCCGCCTCCGGAAGGCGCCACTACGAACGGGCAGGGGAGTTCTAGGCGGACGTCTCGGTAGAACAGTAGCGTTCACACCGTGCGTGCCCCCTCGCCTCGGATGGGCTAGTCTGCAGCAGGGCTTCGCTTTGGCGGGAAATCCTCGGCGGGCTGGTCAGTCCCCTGCCCGAGGCGTGTTTACGTCTGAAGCGTCTCAAGCACGTGCAACGCTCTAGTGTACCTCTCTTAGTTAGACTGACATTCCAGTAGGTCTGTGCGTGTGTTCACCCCCTCTTCCCGGAGAATAAAGGAGCGTTCCCGTCGAGACTTGTTACGCATGCGCGAGGCGGGTGCTGGCGTCATGGAGGACGCAGGAGCCGGCGTTCGCGGATGGCTACTGCAGCTGCAGGAATTTCTGTCGGCGGCAGACCGCTGCAGTGCTGCGGGCGCCAGTTACCAGCTGATCCGTGGCCTGGGGCAGGAATGCGTGCTGAGCACCAGCTCCGCAGTGCTGGGTGGGTACGGTACCCTGGTGGCCTGCCTGTCAGAGGTCTCAGCGTTTCTCTTCCTTGGTGTAGCACTGGTTTGTGAAGTCTGGAATCTGGATGTGTACACTGCTCTTTTTTCCTAGCATCTGAAGAAAGATCTCTTAAAACCAGTGTGGAAAATGACCCCCAAAATTGGCAGTCCTTTCTGTCCAAAGTTGAACCCATTAGGACGTTTCCAAAACACTTTTTTGTTGCACCATATTTTCCGAATAATTGCAAAGATTATTGAAATGCATGCTGTTCTTTTGACGTTCTTTTGTTTTTGAGTTAGGGGCTTCCTACGTAGCTCAAGCTAGCCTGGAAATTGAGCACAAGCTGGAGTTACAGATGTGAGGTACCTCAGTTGCCCTGTTTAACTTTTAGCAGTGCCTGCTTGATAACTTCATTTTCTTTGTGGGAATGCCCCTTTTCAGCGTTTTCGTTTCAGTTATTTTCTTTCGAGCTAGCCCAGACTTGCCTCCAGTTGTGATCTTCCTACTGCTGAGATTACAGTCATGGGCAATATGCGGCCCCCCAACAGTATTTATTTTTAGTGGTGTGTGTGTGTGTGTGCGTGTGTGTGTGTGCATGTGCATGTGTACTCCTGATGTGTAGGTGCCTTTAGATGGCAGATAAGATGGCAGCCCTAGAGCTGGAGTTACAGGTGGTTACACCTGACATGCTCATATTGGCAGCTCAGTGATGGAGCATTCACTTGGAACTACCGCAAAAACAAAACACAACAAAATTGATCATGTTGTGGGTAAAAACTGTGTTTCTCTCTTAAACACAGATCTGCAAAACTTTTTATCTCAGTGCATACCAATGTAAGGAAGTGGATGTAGTGTTATGGACCTTTAGTTCTAGGCAGAGGTAGGTAGATCTTTGAGTTCCAGGACAGATGGCGCTGCATAGTGAGACTTTATTTTTGTTTTGTTTTTAAAGTAAATAAAACTTTGAATAAGATGCTGCATAGTAACTGTTGTCAAGGACCTAGTAATAATGGAGAAAACAGAATATAAAAGACTAATATTTAATTGCTTTCTCTTTCCAGGGTTAGAATTCATTTTTGTGGAGTGACCTTATTGTTCTTGAGGCAGTTCCAACTTTTTAATATGCACTATGTTGAAAGAGTATAGGCTGTGAGTTTCTTTTTGCTGCAATAACCATTACATGCATTTTTTGGTTCCTGGTCCTCTTGTACTCGAATCCCATATACCAGGATTACAAAGCCTGGGCTCTGAGATTACAAGGCCTCGGCTCTGTGCTCAGAAGCCTACTGATTTTAAATAACAGAATTCACCTTAAATACTATGATCAGAAGGTGGATGCGTCTTGCCAAGCTATATCTAGGGTACTCAGCCAGACTTCCTTTCCAAAGAGTCTAGGAGACAACTCAGTTCTTCATTTTCTTTGCTGTTGATTTTTGCTTTACATGTGTCTAAAAAGTTTCTGCACCCTGATAAGTCTTTCTGCAGACACAGCAACCCAAATCCAACCAAATTAGACAAAGCCTACATTTAATGGGTAAAACACTTCCAGGTGATCCCCCAGGCCCTGTTTTCTATGGGGCAGTTTAAATACCCTATGGGAGTGATCTGAACATTCCAGACTCTTTGGGTATATGGATGGCAGGGGTTGAGCTGGAGCTCCCACCATGACAATGTCCACTTCCCTTGACTTGTAGACTCCTTCAAAGCAGCAGCAACCAGCACGCTGAGCACATCTCATGAGGTGCCTGGATTTCTCCTGTGGAGAGGTCCTCTCTATTGTGCTCTACTGTGTTCTCTTTGACTTGTTTTTTCCAGACAGGGCGTCTCTGTGTAACAGCCCTGGTTGGAACTCAGTTTGTAAACCAGGCTGGCCTGGAACTTGCTGAGATTTGCCAGCCTCCTAAGTACTGAGATCAAAGGCAAGCACCACTGCCTGCCTCTCTCAGACTTTTTCCTCTTGTTCTCCCTTTGTTTGTATGTAGATAGGGTCTTTGCTCAAGCTGGCCTGACTTCCCTCTTTAAGGCCTCATATGATTGCATTGGATCCACCAGATGGAGTATTATATAACCATTTTAAGGTCACTAATTGGCACCCTCATTCCTTGTAACCTTTATTACCTAGTAAAGTTGCTTTCCAGAAGTTAGAAGTTAGGTAAGAGTATGGGCATCTGGTGGGGACAGGAAAAAGTTTTGTTTTGTCTACTTCATCTTTGTGGATAACATCCATAACTTTCTGTTTTCATTGTTTCCAAATAATAACTTCATGTTGGTTTTTTTTTATTAGTTGCAAGAATACCTTGAAAACCAGGCAATGCTTTCAGGGGTCTTTTATAAAATGCTTCTTGGAACTTCTAATTTTTCTCCCTTCTCCTCTACCCCCCAGCACTGCAGGTTTCCTTGGTATTTTCCAGAGAGTTTGGTTTGCTTGTATTTGTCCGGAAATCACTTAGCATTGATGAAGTGAGTGCCTTACTTTCATTTTGTGTCTTCTTTCTCTTTGTTGGAGTGACATATTCTTACCTGTATTATCTATTTATTTCTTATATTATAGTTCCGTGATTGTAGAGAAGAAGCCCTAAAATTTTTATATGTCTTCTTAGAGAAAATTGACCAGAAGGTCATGCATTATTCTCTTGATATCAAGGTAAGGAAAAAGAAAAATCAAAACTCATATGTCAGCTTCAATTTTAACTTATGGTTTAAAGAACTTAGGCTTTCATTTATTTATGCTTTTTTGTTGGCATTTACTCCTTTCAGCTTGATTGTATTAGCATATATATGTGTATATATATATATATATATATATACACACACACACACACACACACACACACACACATATATATATATATATATATATATATATATATATATGATGTGTCACAGTTTACAAGAGTCTTTGATATGTAGCTTGTTTTATTTACTTTTACCAAAATTCTTTGGAGACTTTTCTTTTCCTGTTTGGTGCTGAGGGTAGAACCCAATGACTTGAACATGTAGGCACGCTGTCTACTATTGAATTTCTTTTCTAGCCCTTTGTCTGAGTTCCTTTGGTTACTTTAAAAAATTTTTTAAGGATGTATTTATTTTGTGTGTATGAACATTTTGCCACATTTTGCTCGTGTGTATGTTTCTATGTGTACCATGAGTGTGCAGGTACCCTCAGAGGCCAAAAGAGGGTGTGGGATCCCTTGGAACTGGAGTTACAGATGGTTGAATTACCATGTGAGTGCTGGGAACCAAGCCTGAGTCCTCTGGGAGAGCAGTAGTGCTCTTACCTGCTGAGCCATCTCTGTCTAGCTCCCTTTGCACACGTTTGTGCTTCTTTGTTCTCTCTTGTTTTCTTTGATATCAGTGTATTGTCTGAGCTAATCTAGAGTAGCTCGGCCTATAGCTTGTTTCTTGATGTATATAACAAGCATGAAATGTATGTAGAAACAAATGATGCATTTTAGTTTTTTGATTTTTTTTTTTTTCAAATTCTTACTGAAGCATCGTGTGTGTGTGTGTGTGTGTGTGTGTGTGTGTGTGTGTGTGTGTGTGTGTGTACATGTTTTACATAACAACCATAGCATATTGAGTTGGAGTTTTCAGTAATTTTTGTTTGTTTTTCAAGGTGGGGTCTCTTAATGGTTAATTTATAAATTTTATTATGTTACACATTGGTATTACCTCTCATAGATACAGTTTTAGCTATTTTTAAGTCTTAGTTCTTAAGTCATATTGGTGACTTTTGTCTCCTTTTGAATGATATATTTCCTTTTGAATCCTAGAATACTTGTACCAGTGTTTATACAAAAGATAGAACTGCTAAGTGTAAAATTTCAGCTCTAGACCTTCTGATTAAGGTAATTTTATATCCTAAGTAATATGTTTTTATGCTAAGTATGTAACATAAAACTGGAAATTTTGAGTTTTGTTTAGGTGGGAGGATAGAGTTGTGATTATGTATGTGACATGTAGCACAAAACAATGGTGTTTTGTTCTCATATTTTCCTGAGTAATAAGAATTTGAAATTTTAAGGGAAATAAAGAGAAAATTAGCTAAGAATTTACTGCTCCCTCATTTGTCACTTTTGTTGCCTTTGGTCAAATCTAATGCTGTTAGGAGTGCTCAAAAGGTACTTCCTTCTGTTTCACATGCGTTTCTCTTGAAACCTTAGTTGTGAGGAGCTCACTTCTGCATTTTCTGGTTTAGAATTACTTTGGACTTAGTCTGTGATCTTAAAAGTGTGCCTCAGATTCTAGCCATGTTATGATTATCCGGGGAAGTAAAGATTAAGTTTAGACTGTCTTTACCTTGTGATCTCCTACTGATCTATCACTCAAGCCCCATAGATTTCAGAGTAGGTGTCATTCCTGAGAGACCAAGATCAAATCTGTTGGAGGCCAGGATTCCGAAGCTTTGTTGAAGTAGACGGTGTCTTTGTTTTTCTCTTTAGAAAATGCTAATTTGTGCTATTTTAGTTACTTAAGATACTGAGAAGTTCCAGACTTATGGATGAATTTAAGATTGGAGAATTATTTAACAAGTTCTATGGAGAACTTGCATCAAAAACAAAGCTACCTGATACAGGTGAGATGTTATTTTCAAATATTTTAACAAAGTAAACGCTAACTCACCATTAATTTACTGCACAAAGGTCGTTTGCTGAAAGAATAACATAATGGAAGCAAATAAAAGGATTCCTTGAAACAGAAAGCACATTGAATATAATTTAGCTTATAGGAGATTTAGATAAAACTTGGGAAAGAATTTCATGAAAAACGTAGCTATATTGTGTTACTATAAAATTACTTAAAAATGTTTTGTGTATGTGCAGGTGCATGTGTGAAGGTAAAAGTACAGTTGGAGGTGTCAGTTCTTTGCTTCCATCATGTGGGTTCAGGGCCTTGAACTCAGGGGTCAGGCTTGGCAGCAAGTGCCTTTCCTCACTGAGCTATCTGGCTGGCCTTCAAGTCATTTTCAGTTGAACATCCGTTTATTTTCTTACTCATGTTTATGTTAATTTTACTTATTTAAATATATTTTTAAGGTTTCATTTATCTGAATTTATTTTTCAGTTTTAGAAAAAGTCTATGAGCTCTTGGGAGTATTAGGCGAAGTTCACCCTAGTGAAATGATACATCATTCAGAAAACCTGTTCCGGGCTTTTCTGGGAGAGCTTAAGACCCAGGTATACTATGCCTTATGACAGTATGCTTCCATAGTCTTGGTTGTTTTTTGTTTTTCATTTTGTAATGTATTCCTAAAAACCTCCTTTTAGATGACATCAACAGTAAGAGAACCTAAATTCCCTGTTCTAGCTGGCTGTCTAAAAGGGCTGTCCTCACTACTGTGCAACTTCACTAAGTCCATGGAAGAAGGTATTGCCAGATTTTGTTTGGTTTTCTTTCTAGTAGTGAGACCTTTTCTCACAAATAAAGACAAATTGTGACTTATGCTGTAACCAAGTTAGTATGATATCCTAAGTGAAATAAGCTAGTCAAAAAACAAAACATTGTATATAGCTGTACTTAGATAAGACAGGTAGAGTAAGAAAGTGTAGCAACAAGAAGTAGGAGTTTCCAAGAGCTGAGAACGATTGGGGTGGAGCTAGTTTTTGGTGGGTACAGCCTCTCTGTTGTGGGGGATGAAAACGTTTTAGGGATAGAGCATGATGTTACACAAAAGAGTGAAAATACTTAATGCTACTACCTTGTATCTTTATACATTAAAAAAGTAATTTATTTAATTTAATTTTTATGTGCATTAGTGTGAAAGTGTCAGATCCCCTGTGACTGGAATTACAGACAATTGTTGAGTTGCCATGTGGGAGTGGGAATTGAACCTGGGTCCTCTGAAGAGCAACCAGTCCTCTTAATCACTGAGCCATCTCTCCAGCCCCATCTTTACATATTTTTAAAATGATGAATATTATGCACATTTTACCTCATTAAAATAGATATGAGGATGTGTATATAGGAAGTTATTCGTCTGAGATGGGAGGGTATGTGTGTGAGAGGAGGCTACAAGACCAAGGTCAGACCTTCCTGTGTTCTCTGGAACAGTCCAGACCCCTATACACTGGGGAGCACCTATTGCTTTTATGACTTCAGGTTGTATTTATAATTACTTCATTTTTCTTGTTCGTAAAACCAATTTACTGTAGTTTTTTTTTTTTGTTTCCTTTTACATTTTTTTTCTCATTGGCTTATAAAGAAATAGATTTTTGTATGAATGTCCATTCATTTTGTTAGTTGATTCTCCCCTCTTTCTCTTACCTTCTCTCTCTTCTTGCACTGTGCACTCTTATTCCCAGTATTCCAGTTACTTATATTTAAATGGCCTTTACTTTAGGTAAATAGTCTCTTTCAATTCCAGTTCAGAAGCTAATATGTCAGCCTGCCTTCCTTCCTTCCCTTTTTTATTTTTTTATTTTTTTTAGTTTTTTGAGACAGGGTTTCTTTTCTTGGCTGTAGACCAGGCTGGCCTGGGACCCAGAGATCCACCTGCTTCTGTCTCCTGAGTGCTGGGATTAAAGGCTTGTGCCACCACTGCTCACTTAATAATTCCTTTCTTGAATATAAAGTCAAATTTTCTTGGTTTTGTATTCTAAAGCTGGCATTTTAAAAATCTTTTAAGACATGATGCTATCTTTTTTCACTATAAGGCCTCTCTGACATCATTTTTCCTCAAGCTCTTTACATCATGATTCCAGGCAGTAGGCAGACAAGAGACATTGGGCTTGACGTGGGCTTTTGAAATTTCAAAGCCCACTCCCAGTGACACACTTCCTCCAACAAGGCCACATCTCCTAATCTTTCCCAAACAGTTCCACTAATATGAAGACCAGACATTCAGACATATGAACCTATAAGGGCCATTCTCATTCAAACTACCACAGCAGGTATTGTGAGTAGAATAAATGCCTGAGAGCACTGGGGAAAGGGAAGTGTATTTGGCCTTGAATAAGTCACTTCTTTTAATCTTCCAGTCTTTAAAGAAGCCACAGTTTACCTCTTTTGTGTATGTGCAAGGTGAGGCTCTGAGAGGTTATGTAACATGGGTGGTGATCTAGATCCTGAGCTCATACATTGCTTATTCCAGATTTTCTTTTGGCTTTCCCCAGAAGCTGTAACAACTTGCAATTCTGTCTTGGTCAAATGATGTTAAGACGTTACTCTGAAATTATAGGAGATTTGTGCAGCTACTGGAAATATCAATCTGTCTTAAGAAAAATCTTTCACTTGCAAGTTTTTGATAAAGAATATAAATAGTGGTACGATGTTTTAACAGCCTTCTTTTGTTATTATTTTCTCAGATCCCCAGACTTCAAGGGAGATCTTTGGTTTTGCATTAAAAGCAATTTGTCCTCAGGTAGTATTAATATTACTCTAAGTCTTTCACAGTTGGGGGCTTGTGGTTTTCAAATAATGATGATTTTTTTTTTTCTGTAATAGATTGAGATGAAGCGATATGCTGTGCCCTTAGGTAAGATTCTTTGTTTAACCAAGTAAATTTAAATTACTTTAGTTAGCATCTTGAGTAAGGTTCTTTTTAAGCTAGAATGAAGACAGATAGATACATAAGAGTCTGTGATGTTTCACATGTAACTAATTACAATGAAGCTGTAAGACTTCATTAGTTTAAGAAGACTAATTTAAGCAATTAACTCTTAACTGGGATCATAGTCATGCTACATTATTTAAACGTATACACACACACGCACACACATATATTATTTATACACACACATGTATGTTGTAGATACATCTATACATACATATATATTTATTAAGGGCTGGCTAGGTGATTCAGTAGTAAAGATACATGACCCCAAAGCTTGATGAACTGAGTTCCATCCCCAGGACCCATGTAGTGGCAGAATAGCTCTGACTCCTGCAAATTGTCCTTTTTACTTATGCAGGTGCACACATACAAAAGTGATAATAAATTTTCTAAAAAGAACACTAGCATAATTAGAGTCTGATCAAAAATATGTTTAAATCTATATACAAAAGAATTTTAAATATTAAAAAATATATATGTTAGACTGTCAGGAGATTCAAATTGTTTAATTATTTTGTTATTGTTGTTGAGACATGGTTTCATGTTGCCCAGGGTGACCTTTAACTTCACTGTATAACTAACTGATGACTCCACTTTCCTAGTTCTGAGATTGCAGACATATGTACCGTACCTTGTTTATGCTGCGGTAGCTACCAAACCCAGGGCCTTGTGCATGCCAAGCACTCTACTAACTTAGCTGCTTGATTTTGCTGTGAACTAATGAATCTAGATCCTGTTTCTGACCTTTGTTTGATGCCTGGTTTTAGGCCTAAGTCAGTGTGGAAATTGGGAGCATTAGAGGGCACTTTGAAATCATCAGATTATTGTAGGGTAACCTACTGTATCTTTTTTATTTGTTTGTGTTTTGAGTCGGGGCCTGTCTACATATGCCTGCTTGTCCTAGAACTCACTCTGTAGACCAGGCTGACCTCAAATTCACAGAGATCTTCCTTTCTCCCTCTGCTTCCTGAGTACTTAAAGGTGTATACCACTGTGCTTGGCTATATACAAAAACTTCTTGAGCATGGTTTTGACTTTTAATACATAGAGGAAGCTTTCTTAATTCTCTTTTATGGCTTTTGTTGACCTATTTTTAAATGGAATGGTTTTTGTATTCACAGCTGGCCTACGATTATTTACCGTACATGCATCTCAATTTACTGCCTGCCTTTTGGACAACTATATTACTTTATTTGAAGTACTGTCAAAGTGGTGCAGCCATACAAATGTGGAATTAAAGAAAGCTGCATATTCAGCCCTGGAATCCTTTCTGAAACAGGTACTTCAGATTCAGCTTTCATTAAAAGCTTCCACAAAAGAACTAAATTCCAATTTTGTGCCTGTATGTTTGAAAAATAATGATAAAGTGATCCATTAGTTTCTATAGTATTTACAGCAGAAAGCTTTGCTATTGGTCTGCCATGCATGTTAGTTAGACTGAATGAATGAGCTTAGATGATCTCAGGCAATCAAAACTCTGTAGGGTACCTTGGCTCGGTGCTGAGGAAACAGGCACATTGACTGTGATGGGAAATACTGGGAGGTGTAAGAAAAGTGTTGCTCGTGGCACTATTAAAAATGGGTAAGTAGGACCACGCATAGTGGCACACACCTTTAATCGAAAGCACCCAGGAGGCAGAAGCAGGTGGATCTCTGAATTTAAGGTCATCATGGTCTACATAGTCAGTTCCCGAATAGTCAGGACTACGTAGACTGTTTAAAAAAAAAAAAAAAGAAAGAAAGAAAAAGGAAAAAGGATAAGTAGTAGTTCACTTCACAAGCTTGTCCTTTAAAATCTGAAATGAAGTGCAAACAGTGTTGGCTTAGGTTACTCCTTGATATGTTGTTCTTTAGGTCTAGCTAAGCTCAAGAAGCTGTTCTGTCCCTTATATTCCAGTCTGTCCCTCCCAACTTCTTTTTTTAAGATCTACCTGTCTGTCTATCTGTCTGTCAGTCTATCTATTTTATTTTATTTGGTGTTTTGACACAGGGTCTCTCTATGCAATGCTGACTGTCCTGGAACTTGTTATACAGATCAGGTTAGCCTTGAACTCAGAAATCTACCTGCCTCTGTCTCCTAAGTGCTGGGATTAAAGATGTACATCACCACAGCTGGCCGTATTTATTTTGTGTCTGAGTCTTTTGCTGCCATGTATGTATGTTTACCACATGTGTGCCTGGTGCCCATTGAGGTCAGAATAATGTATTGGATCAGCTGGAACTGGAGTTACAGGTGATTGTGAACTACCACTGTGAGCCACATGTGGGCGCTAGGAACCAAATCCAGCTCCTCTTTGACAGCAACATGTATTCTTAACCACTTAATCTTTCTAGTATCTTTCTTCTTTTTAAAGCGAAATTTCAGGTTTTTTTTTTTTTTGAGTGTTTCATGCATGAGTACTGTATTGACATCATTTCCGTTTCACTCCCTCTAAAGTTCCCCTATCATGTCATCCCATTCCCTCTCAAGGCCTGTTCATTAATTATTGTTGTTATCTATATATACACACGTGTGTGTTTAAGTAAATGTCTAATACTTCAGAGCCTATTCAGTGTTGTGTGCACATATCTGTGCTTAGTGCTGACTACTTGGGCCTAACAAGTAACTCATCCCTGGGGAAAACTGACTTTGTTTCTCAGAATCCATTAATTTTGTTTATCTAGGGTTAAAGCTTTGTGAAATTTCCCCCTGTACATTTTGGTAGGTCAGCTAGTGTTGTAATTCTTTAGATCTTATTTAGGCAACCATATTGTTGCAGTGTCATGTGTGCAGCTTCCCTGTCATATATTAAAGGCATTCCTCTTGTCAGCCTAAGAGGAGTACTTCATTAAAATTATATGTGTGTCCATACTTATATGTATGTATATATATGCATATATATATATGTATATATATTATGTAATTTTAAATAAACATGAAATAATGTATCCCTATGGCTTTTCCAATATCTGTAGTGTCATTCATCCTTCTCCCTCCATATTGCCCTCTTTCTATCTTCCCAGTTATAATCTCCTCTCTTTCCCCTTTATATCATGTGTGTCCTACTATCTCTTCTCTAAAGCCCCACACCACTTCCCTAGTAAGTGGTAATTCCCAGTTATAGACCCAGATTTAAAGATTCTGAACTAAAATTCACAAGTAAGAGAAAACATGAAATATTTGTCTTTACAGGTTTTTTTTATTAGTGTACTATTTTCTAGCTCTATCCATTGTCCTACAAATTTCATTTTTCTTTACAACTGATCGAATTATATTATGAATATGAGCTACATTGTCATTCTCCATTGATCAGTTGAGGACATTTAGCTTGTTTCCATTGTAAGGAATAAAAAACCTGCCATAGGTGGCAGGTTCAAATCTGATATCCTACAACCGAAAAAAAAATAATAGTTTCACATTTTGGTGACCATTTTCTTTTACTCTCTTTCCCCTTTCCCCCTGATATCTTTACATAAAGAAATATTATTTATAATTTTTGTAGCTTCCAGGTTTTCTCACAGCATTGAATTGAGGCTTATATGATAAATTTTTAATAGTAGCATAGTGTCATTGTGAACCATGATGTTATAAATTGCTCTTTATCTTGTGGGTTAACTATTTTTAATTTCATTGCTGTTATAAATAAAAAATAACTGGATAGAAGTGCATGAAAAGGATAGAATCCAGTACTAAAGTAGTGCAAATTTAAGTGATTAAATATTTTATGATAAGATGAAAATCTTTTCAGTAATTAAGATTATCTAATTCTTTTTTGGTTGTTACTGTTTGTTTTTGCAATAAGCTTTTATTCTTTAGCCTAGGATGACCTGAAAAATCAATGTATAATCTAGGCCTTGATTCTTAACAGTTCTGCCAGGCTGTCTTAATTATTTTCTTCTTGGGAAAGATGTTCATGACATGCTTTGTGGAAGACAAGTTTTTTAAACAGTATGTGTGATAATTCCATATCAGATATAATGGCTTTGGGAATAATTAGGGAGCATAATGATAAGTTAGTAATAGAAGTAGTGGATTTTCCCACTCTGCATTTGGTAATTATCTAGATTGTTCACATACTTGAGCAGAATTTGTGCTAAAGTTAGGAATGCTGAACTCTCATGTTCTTGAACATAGGCTATTGTTTCCTATTTGTGTTACATAGTTTTTATGTCAACTTGACACAAATAGGATCATCTGGGAAAAAGGAATCATAATTGAAAAAAAAATGCCTCTGTAAGTTTGGCCCACAGATAAGTCTGTTTGTTGCCTTGGTTGATAATTGATGTAGGAAAGTCATTGTGGGCAGTGCCACCCTTGGCCGGGTGGTCCTGGGGAAACCAAACAGAGCAAGCCAGGTGAAGGAAACCAAACAGAGCAAGCCAGGTGAAGGAAACCAGTAAGCAGCACTCCTCTGTGGCCTCTGATTGGCTTCCTGCCTCCGGGTTACTGTTCCATTTGAGTTCCTGCCCTGACTTCTCTCAGTGATGAACTTCTGATATGAAAGTAAAAGTTGAAAGAAACTTTTCTCCCTAAATTGTTTTTGGACATGATGTTTATCACAGCAGTAGAAGCTCTGACTAAGACAACAGTGGGCTCTTGTCTTCCTGCACCTAGTTTTTAACATTTCTTGTAGCTGGGTCTTAGAAATACCTGAAATGGGGTCGATGTCTTAGTGGGTAAAGACACTTGCCACAAACACGAAGCCTGATGACTTGAGTTCAATAACTAGGATCCACGTGATGGGACACTCACAGTCTGTCTTCCTACTTACCTACACACACACACACACACACACACACACAATAGTATGTGTGCCCACAAACACATAAATAAATGAATGTAGCTAAGAGAATAATTAATGCCTTTTTCTGATCATCTCCTTTTCCTTGGTCTCTTTTGATCCTTTTTCTTAGAAAAAATGCATCACATACTATGTAGCCTTAATTAAGAAACCGTCTTTTTTTGAGTAATAGCAATCAAATGTAATTATAATATATATACATATATATATATACACATACATATATACATACATACATATATATTTTTTTTTTTGGAGACAGGGCATTTTTGGATCCTATCCTGGCACTCACTCTGTAGACCAGAGTGACCTTGAACTCACAGAGATCCTCCTGCCTGTGCTTCCTAAGTCTAATCATTTAAGTCCTTTGGTTATTAAATGTTTCTAAAGAGCAAATGTCATATAATTACAGATTTCAATTACTGTGGCAGAAGATGCAGAGTTGCACAAGAGTCAGCTGCAGTACTTTATGGAGCAGTTCTACAGAATCATCAGGAATGCAGATTCGAACAACAAGGAGTTGTCCATTGCTATTCGTGGATATGGACTATTTGCGGGAGTATGATTCATTTGTTTGCTATATTTTATGCTTTTGGTTTGTTATTTACAGGAATATAAGACTGCATTTTTTAAAAATTCCGTGTTGTGCTTGTGTTGATATTATTGGTACTTGTCCTATTAACAGTTCAATTTTTAGTGTTTACTGTGTACTGCAATACTTGCATTATCTCAGATCCCCATAGCTCACTGACAAGATGAGTCTATTTTCTGCAAGAAAAAACAAAACCAAGAAAAATCAACTACATTGTTAAAAAAGCTACTCTGGATTGTTAGAAAAAAGATACAAATCTTAACTAGAGTTGATACATGCCTATAATCCCAGTGTAAAAATGGGCAGGAGAATTAAGAGTTTGTGGCCAGCCTGACTATATAGAGCTCTAAGGTAGCATAGGCTATCTAAACATGCTTAGGAGATTGTTAATAACCAAGAAGTACAAACACTGCCAAAGAAACAAACAAAACCCAAATAAATTCAGTTCTGAAGACTAGAAAATAGTTAACAACCTCCAAACAAACAAAACCCCACATAAATTCAGTTCTGAAGACTAGAACATTTAACAACCTACAAACAAACAAAACCCCACATAAATTCAGTTCTGAAGACTAGAAGCATCACATTTCATTTTGTACTCTGCAGTCCTCTGTTGATACAGAAAAACTATACTTGTCTTCACTAAAAGTTTTAGGCAGATACTCTCAGGACAGAAAAACATATTTAAGAAGACTAGCTGGATTCCTGCTTATCATCTAGGCTTCAGGAAGCTAAATGGGAATTGCTATAGATTGGAGGCAGCCTGGGTTACATACTAAATTCAAGACTAGCATAGGCTTTGTCCACCTGGCCCCCCCAACTACCACCCCAAAAAGATGCTATGAGCAACTCCAGTTATTTCTTAGTGGATTTCTGTGATAATTTGCTTGTAAGAAAACTAATGTCCTACCTCTTACAGTTTTATCCATCAGCATCTTCCTTCTTACTCTCTTTTCCCTCATTACCTATCTTGATTCTCTTTTATTCCTCATTTTCATTTGTTTCTGTTTGCAGCTCTAACTAATCCAGAGATAAAATTAGCAGTATGTAAGAAATCTGCTGGAGTGACAAGCTTTACAGGGCCAGTGCATAATGAGACCAGCCTTTTAAACAGCCTAGAACATAGTTAACAACATAGAAGTAACTGTTTAGGATTGCCACACCAAATCCAGTAGATTCTCTGTGACAAGTTCCACATATTGAGGTGATAACTTCAAAAGAAGGAGGTCTCCTGAAACTGGTTGTGGAACTCTTGGCTGGAGAAAAATATTGAGCAGTAGTTCTTATGGCAATCTCTGCTCTTCAATTCTTTTCTCATATTAATGAAATGTTCCTGAAAGCTTATGCTGACATTTTAAACAAAAGATACAAATGAGAAACCTTCCCCTGAGATGTGGTCACTGACCATGACCTCGTCTCCAGGAAAACCAGTGCTTTTCAAATCATTCATGTCATTTACTAGTACAAATAGTATTGATAAAACTTTTCCAACAATAAAACTTCATATGGCTGTACATGTGTAATTGAGAGTAGGTTTAAACTTTTGGTAAAGAAAGTCTTTTGATAAGAAAAAGCCAAAATAGCTCAATATTTCAAAGATTCTCAATAGCTAGGCAACAAATATTAAACAATAACTGACCATAAAAATTTATTAACCTAATCTTAGAAAATAGATGATTAGTTGTGGTTAGCCTTAAATGATTTTCTGATTTATTGTTAGCCTTGAATAAGTTGTGTGTTACTGTGCCTAACAATGATGATGTCATTTGTTCTGTTTGGATTTGCTTTAATGAACACAATCTCTGAGCAGCTAGCTATTCTTTATCCTGGATAAAAAAAAAACCTTACTTGAAAGCTATAAAAGACACTCAGATTCACACTGCCTCTGTGTTTGTTTCTGTTTGTCTCCGCCGAATCCTTACCCACCTTGTCTTTGAAAACCCTTATCCCAGGGACCCCCATACCCGGCTGGGGTGTTCCTTGGCAGCTGGCATCCAAGGTAGACATAGGATGTGAATGTTCATTATTATGAAAAGCATGAGATACAATATTTTATGTACAGTAACATAAGTAACTAGCTTGCTGATATGAAGCAGTTTATAATCTTGTCCTTAACTGACATTTTAAGTGACTCTGTTTTGACACTGATACAATTTCTGTTTTGCCTTTTCTAAAGTCTTGCAAAGTAATAAATGCAAAAGATGTTGACTTCATGTATATCGAGCTCATTCAGCGCTGTAAGCAGATGTTCCTCACCCAGACAGAAGCTACTGAGGATCATGTTTACCAGATGCCAAGTTTCCTGCAGTCTATTGCAAGTGTTCTGCTTTATCTTGACACAGTAAGTGAAATGGTTACACTGAGCATGGTTGTAAGTACTTTAAGTTCATCTCCACAAGTAATCTTTGTTGTTATTAATGAAAAGTACATGGTTTTTTGGTTAAATTATCAGTTGTGCATCTCCTTGATAACAATATAATATAAATGGATGAGTCATACTTTGGTTCATTTAGTGCAGGTGCCCCTGTAATCTCCACAACATTTTGTTTAGTATTTGTGTCAATAGATTTTTTTTGTTGTTATCTAAAGCAGGGTTACTAAAACTGTTGCCACTCATGATTCCTTTTTATAAGGGTGATTTTGATGCAATCCTGTGTGTATTAAATAGTTCTATGAATCAAACACTTTCTGATAATAAAGCATAATTAAATTTATCCTGAAACAGTTATTTGGTTTTTGTTTAATTTTTTTCATTTATTAAAGATGAAAGCAAATTTACATACTAATGTGATGGGTTGCTTGTTTATTTTTACATAATGATTTAAATCCTGGTTGACTATTTGTTGCTATAGAGTGTACAGTATCTTCAGTATTGTTCAGAGTTGATAAATGATTCTACAACCACTAGTGCTAAGAATGCTTCTTGGCATAAATGTGTAGCCCAGATAGCAGAAGTGTGTTTAAGGCTGTTTTAGGACTGGAAATATTGTCCTAATCCCAAGCCACAGCTCATTTAATAATATTTTTTTCTTTAATGGACTTTAAATCAGAAATCCAAGCAGAAGTTTTTTTGTTTTCTTTTTCAAGGATTTTATTTATTTTAATGTTTTAGACATACAAGTGTTTTTCCTGCTTATATGAATATGCACCATGTGTCTGCCTGGTGACCAGGGAGACCAGAAGAATATACCAAATCCCCTGAAACTAAAATGACAGACAGTTATGAGCTACTATGTGGACTCTGGGAGCCAAACCCTCTGTAAGAGCAACAAGTGCTTCCAATTGCTGAGCCATATCCTCAGCTTCAGACAGCAACTTTTAAAGTCAAACATTCTAATAGAATATCATTTAAAGATACAGTAATTTACCACTTACATGCTGAGAAATGATAGAAAAATATCAAAGAAATTTATAATTAGCCATTGTTTTAAAGAGCATTTAATGTTTTGACATCATTTCAAATAAAAAGATATTAGTTCATAACACAGTTTTAAATTTGAAGTAAATTTCAGGCCATGCATATTGGCACTACATAGGGTGGTAAAGTCATATGTTACAACATAGGCAAGCACCCCTAGAAACAACTCAGATTCATTTCTTAATTTTGTTAAAATAATTATTTTGTGTATAGGTGTTTTGATGAATGTGTGTCTGAGCACTGTATGCCTTGTGTACTCAAAGGCCAGAAGGCATTAGATCTCCCAGACTTGGGAGTTACAGGCAGTTGTGAGCTACCATGTGGCTGTTGAGAACGGGTCTCACTCTGGAAGAGCACCTGTGCTCTTCAGCTCTGAGACATCTCTCCAGCCACATACCTCCGATTCTTTAAATGTTTGATTTTTTAAAATTAGCTTTGAATTTGGATATTTGGAAATGCTTTACTATTCTAATATATCTTGTGACATATCAGATGCTGATATATCCCTGTAGTTGATTGAATGATCCCATAATGGATGATAACACACAATTTAAGAAGCTGGAGTCATGTATTCTGTGGATCTGAACTCAGGTCTTCATGCAGTTTATTGACTGAGCCATCATCCCAGCTCTATACATTAGGCATTCTGTAATATAGTTATAGAAAAGAATAATAAAAAAAAAACAATACAAACAACAACAACAACAAAAAAAAATAAAAACAAAAGCTGGAGTCTAGAGCAGAAAAAATTGATGTTGTCTTTTCTATTTCTCTAAAAGATTCCAATTGCCACTTAGGATAGAATTAATTGTACTGTAAATACTATACAGACAGTTTATTAATGATTTTTTTTCTGGCAGCTGCAATAATAAATGTTAAGCTTGATAGCTAAAATTACAAGTCAGTTTTCATTTACCTGGATTACTTCAGTTCTAATAAATTTGAGTATATATATATATATATATACATACATATACATACACAATTTTTATATTTATACATTTTTTTATACCTATATATTGTTCTTATATTTATTCCCCATTCTAATTTTGAATTTGTTTTTCACTTTTGGTAGGTTCCTGAAGTATATACTCCAGTTCTGGAACATCTTATGGTGGTACAGATAGACAGCTTTCCTCAGTATAGTCCCAAAATGCAGTTGGTGTGTTGTAAAGCAATAGTAAAAGTTTTCCTAGCCTTAGCAGAAAAAGGACCAGTTCACTGGAATTGCATTAGTACTGTGGGTAAGCTTTCTATTTATTTTTGTTTTTTGTTTTTTGTTTTTTTTTTTTTTCTTTTCAGTTTTTTGAGACAGGGTATCACGTGTAACAGTTCTGGCTATCCTCCCACTTGCTTTGTAGACCAGGCTGGCCTCAAACTTACCAAGAGCCTTCTGCCTCTGCCTCCCAAGTGCTGGGATTAAAGGCATGAGCCACCACCACCCCACCCTTATTTTCATTTTTACTGTGCTATGAAACATTTAACATGTTATTTGATATATTTAAAAGAATATCTGGTTCTTAATTTTTTTGTGTACTTAGTACTTGTTAGGAAACTTTTCATTTTGCTGAATCAAAATATTTTTCTTTATTAGAATTTGGAGTCAGTGATACCTATTATTTCTTCTTTTTAAACAGAATATTTATTTTGAGAGTTTCAAGCATGTAAACAATCTTGATCATACATACCCCTGTCTTAGTTACTGTTCTGTTGCTGTGAAGAAGCACTGTGGCCAAGGCTGCCTATACAAGAGAGCATTTATTTGAAGGCTTACTCACAGTTTCAGAGAGTTAATCTATGATCAAGATGTTCCTTAAGGCTTGGGGTGGTGATGATACAGATGGCCCATTATGACCATAATTAATAGTCATTAATTATCAGCACTTTGAGTGGTTATTTAGTCTCTGCATTAACAGATTCCAAAAAAATTAAGAGGCAAAATAATGATTGTTGTTTTTATTGAGTAATTATGTTTCTCACTGTTTCCTTCATTATTCTTTCATCTTCTTTATTTTTAGTGCATCAAGGTTTAATTAGAATATGTTCTAAACCAGTGGTCCTTCAAAAGGTAAATTCTGAATTTAAATTTTCAAAAATTAATATTATCACTAGATGTTAGAGACAGTGTTTTAGCATGTAAATATATAAAAACCTTTATTTGTTTTAACCTTCACTACCCCCTTTCTTGAGATAGAGTCTCTGTTATCCTGTGCTGGCTTTAAACTAGATATGTAGACAAGGATCACTTTGAACTACCAGTATTCCTTCCTGTAATTTATGAGCTAGGATTACAGGTGTGTACCAGTGTGCCACATTTGTGTCTGCCAACCAAGTCACATTTCCAGCCCATCCATGTCTTATATTTTGAAAATTTTTGTATAACATGAACCTTTGTTAAATGAATATACTTTTAAGGAATTAAATTATGTTACATACACTTTACAGTGTGGTGTGTGTGTGTGTGTGTGTGTGTGTGTGTGTGTGTCTTTCTTTGTGTGTGTGCATGCTTGGGGATGTCAGGAGGAACACTCAGGATTTAGTTATTTTCTTCCACCATGTGGGTTTCAGGAATCCAGGTCATCAGACTTGATAGCAAATGCCTTTACCTGCTTTACCAGTTCCTGTTACATTTTTACAAAGAAAGAACTGTTTTCTCTCTTATAATGTGGGAAAAATATAAAAGTGTGTAGAAGTTAGAGGAACATGAATGGAATAAAAGATTGGATCACATAAGAAGAGGGATGATTTGTAGTAGATTAAGTAGATGTATTTAAAAAATTATTTATTGGCTACAGTCACTGACGTAACCTTTTCAGTCTTTTATTTCCTTGTCTTACTTTCTTCAGTTTTTTGCAGAGGTTATATTGGTTGCTATTTTAGTTTAGAAAGTTCAGTTAAGTCATTGTATTCTGACAGTAGCTGCCTCTTATGTTCCACCAATCAATTATGGACTGTTGTTTTCCTTCTCAGGATGTTGAGTCCAAGTCTGATAAACAGTGGACCTCAGGGGAAGTCAGAACCGGCAAGTGGAAAGTGCCCACATACAAAGACTATGTGGATCTTTTTCAGCATCTTTTAAACTGTGACCAGATGATGGTAAACTTTTAAATATTTATACTTTAATACCTTTCCTTATTTGGGGAGCTTGCCATACAATAGTATTTCAGTCAGAGGACAGATTTTAAGAGTCAATTATGTCCTTTCACCAATGTTTCCCAGAGATCAAACTCAGTTTGTAAGGCTTGTGAACAAATGCCTTTATTTACTTAGCCATCTCTCTAACCTGTTTTTTTTTTTTTTTTTTTTTTTCTGGAGGGTCTTATGTGGCTCAAGCTTTGTATATAACTAAGAATCACCTTGAACTCCTGATACTCTTCAACTTCAACCAAATTTGTAATTTGAAAACTATAAAAAGTCTCCATTTCTCTACTTAGAAACTCCACTAAAACAATACAAAACCAGCAGACACAAAACCATGTCTCAGAAATACAAAACAAAATATCTCTATAGTTATAGAGGTGTGTTTGTCAGGGTTTCTATGCTGTGATAAAATACTGTTGTGGTCAAAAGCAACTAGCGGAAATATCATGTGACATTTCAATATCATTGTCCATCTCTGAGGGTAGTCAGGACAGGGACCTGAAGGCAGGAAGAGAAGTAGAAGTCATGGAGGCTGCTTACTGCCTTGCTCCTCATGGCCTGCTCACCCTTCTTTTTTATATTATCCAGGTCCAATTACTCAGGGGTGGCACTGCCCACAGTTATTTGAGCCCTCCCACCATATCAATTAACAATCAAGAAAATTCCCTACAGATTGGTCTATAGGCCAGTCTTTTGGAGGCATTTTCTCAATCACTATTCCTTCTTCCCTGATGACCCTAGCTTGTGTCAAGTTGACATAAAAATTAGTAAGAACAGGTATAAGACACATATTTCAGGATTTTACTAACTTTCAAAAGATCTTAAAGCATAATTAAATAGTGTAAGTCCAATCAGTTAAAAATAAAACCAGAAATAAGTAAAATGAGGGCTAGTGATATCACTCAGTAGTAGAGCATTTCTCTAACACGCAGACAAAAGCCTGGGTTTTCAGCATTGCAAAGGCAAATTAATTTTTAAAAATCTTCTCATAGCAGGACAATTGCAGTCCTTCTGCCTCACTTAGTCTGTTCCTCCTGCTTTAGCTATTTCTCTTTCAGCTTTTCCCGTCCTCTCTGTGCTCCCCTACCCACTCTCTCCTGGGAACTAAACCCAGGGCCTTGAGTGTGCTATGCACATTCTTTACTGTTCACTTTGCTGAGTAGATAAATCCATGTTGTTTAATAGTTCTGAGGAGTTGGTGTGCATTATTTACACTACATATTAGAATGATGCCTCTTGCCTAATACATTGCTAGGTGACAATCTTTCATCTCTAGTGGCTAGTATTTTAATATATGCTTCAACAAAACCCTAATAGTTTAGGATAAGATATTTTTCACAATAAGCGATTTTTGTCCCATCAAAAGTCATGAGTTCCTAGTTTTTTTTATTATTGGGTTTAAATAGTATGTCAGGTGGATGGATGTAGTAGTGACATACAGCTTGGATGTAAAATAAATCAGCATTTCAGATGTGGTTGCCCATGGCTCAGAAGGTGGAAGCCAGCCTGGGCTATAGGATATCCTGTCAAAGCAGAAGAGTATATATAAAGGGGCTGGAATGTGAATTGGTAGAACAGCACTTGCTTAGGATTTAGTTCACAGGACCTAAGATGGAGAGAGGGAAGGAGAGATTGAGAGAGAGAGATCAAGCTGTTATATTAATGTGTATTTATACATAGACACACAAACTCACTGAGGTGAATACAATGACAAGGTTGACCTGCATCCTCTCATTCACTTTCATGTATAGAGTATTTGTAACTTAACCAGATAAGTCATACTATTTGATTAAAATGTCATAATAATTTGATTTTGAAGTTTTAAAACTCTAGGTAAATTAGTTACAGTTTATATATCACTGTTTCCATCATAATACCTATGAAAGTATACAACATACTGCATTTAAAATATACTATTTAAAGTTTTTGAACTCTTTAAATTTTTCTTTATTTACAGGATTTTATTTTAGCAGATGAAACATTTCTCTTTGTGAATTCCTCCCTCCAAAGTCTGAATCATTTACTCTATGATGAATTTATAAGATCAGTTTTGAAGATTGTGGGAAAATTGGATCTTACACTGAAGAAACAGACTGTTGAAGAGCATGAGGTTAGAAATTCTTTTCAAAAATAATTTTGCATCGTTTTAATACCCACTCTTTGTATGCTCAGGACAATAGTACATCTTCAAGTGATTATGTGCCATAGGTGCTTTTCTGTTGCATATTACCTAATATATACAATAAGTTATCAACAGATTATTCACAAAGTGGTTTCTGTGCTTAGTATGTTAAAATATATTTTACTCAGGTGTAGTAACACTTGCCTGTTAACATTTGAGAAACAAGGTAACCCATGAGACTCTGCCTTAGCCAACCTATGTGTGACCAGCACTCTTGTCAGGTGGCTCACAACTACATATAACTCAGTTCCTAGGAAATCTAGCACCTTCTTTTGGCCCTCACATGCACCCATACATATGTGATATCTCATACACAGAAGCATGCACATGCGCACATACACACACACACACACACACACACACACACACACACACACAAATAAAAGTAAAAATAAATCTTAATTGAAAAAATAAGACTATTCAACTGGGCTGGACTGGACATGGTGCCTCACTCTTGTAATTCTAGCACTGTGAAAATTGAGTTAGTAAGATTGCCATGAATTCAAAGCTACATCCTGGGCTACGTAGCAAGTTCCATGTCACTATGTATTACAGAGTAAGATCCTGCTTCAAAATACACATAAATATACCCAAACTTTGCCTAAAGATGCTTCAGGAAACCATATATCAGCAAACCCACCTACAATTTAGGACATATCTGTCATTGTTGTTAATAATAGCCACTTCTCTTTTTTTGATGCTGTCATTTGCCACTTCTGTTACAGCTCGTCACTCAGCCATTTGTAGGGTTTTTTTGTTTGTTTGTTTTTCGAGACAGGATTTCTCTGTATTGCTTTGGAGCCTGTCCTGGAACTAGTCTGTAGACCAAGCTGGACTTGAACTCACAAAGATCCACCTGCCTCTGCCTTCTGAGTGCTGTCATTTTTAGGTTCTTACTCTGTAGTTTTTGTTTTGTTTGGGACAGAGTACCACGATATAGCTTAGGCAGAACATTTAACTCAAAATCCTGCACTGGACTCCAAAGTTCCAGGATAATAGGCATGCTCTACCATACTTGGTTTTTGTTTTTCACTACTTGTTTAACCTTAGAATTTGAGTACAAAAATTTTATCTGGTAACAGATTTGATAACACAGACTTAAAAATATGTTTTAAAATGAGCTGGGCGTGATCTTATATGTCTGTAATTCCAGATCTTGGGAGACTAAATAGAAAGATAAGGACTTCAAGGCCAGACTGGATTACATAGCGATTTGAGGTTCATATGGCTACATAGTAAGACCCTGTTTCAAAAATGCATACATGAATAATGTAAAATGTATTTTATGTAAATAAGTATCTTTCATTTGCCTTATAACTGTGCATTATTCTTTTATCTAGCAATTGGAAATGCGTGAGTCATTATTGATAATTTTTTCTTTTTGAAGTTTGTCTCTGTCAAGGTATCATCATCATTTTCAAAAAATAACTGTTAAAATTTCATCCTGTTAATTCTTATTGAACTTTAAGATTATGAGACAGTATAATGATAGACAATACCATTTATAACACTTTTAAACATTTTAACATCTTTAAGGATATGTATGCTGCTTTTTTTCTGGCTTGACATCTAACTCTTCAGAAATCAAAAAGCTAAGACTAAACTGCTAAAAATATTTTAAAGGTCTATAGATTATTTCAACTCTTACATTTATGTAAGTCCCAAACACACACACACAAAGACTTATATTAATTATGAAACTGTTGGCTGGTGGCTAGGGCTTTTTATTAGCTAGCTCTGTCTTAGTTATTTACCCATTTCTATTAATCTATGTATTTCCACTTGGTCTTGGTTTACTGGAGAACGCCTGATGCATCCTCTCTTCCCAGGCTCACATGGTGACTCCTAAGCATCTCCACAGAGAAGAAAGCAGTTTCCTTTTTGTCCCGGCTTATATCCTGATTCTGTCCAGCTACATTACTTCCTGTCTGTACAGACCTCCAGATCTCTATGGTTAGCTAGTGGCAAGTTTCTGCCCAGCTATGTCACTTCCTGTCTGGCCAATCAGTTCATCAGTGTTTTATTCATTAACCTAAAGAGAAACATATATACAAAAGGACAACCCATCAAATAACACTCCCCTTATGTTGGCTATATGTTGGTTTCTAACACTTGGGAGGTAGAAACAGTATGATTGCTATGAGTTCAAGGGTAGCCTAGGCTGCAGAGTAAAACCCTGTCTCAAAAACCTCTTAATATGAAAAAACAATAATGTCCCTACATGTATTTTGTATTTTTCCTGTTCTTTCTTTTGAGTCTTTTGGTTTGCTGCTTCTGTAATTCCCATTGTTCTTAAAATGTAAACTCTTGAGGACTCAGTTATGTCTTTCTCACTTCTGCGTTCTTTCCTTATAAATCAGTTGTATATGACAGTTTCATTGGAAAGTTATTTGTTGAATGTGTTAAGTGGAACCAATATTTTTTGGGATACTTTTTTAGGATGGAAGCACTACTGGTGTTTGGGTGATCCCAACTTCAGATCCAGCTGCTAATTTGCACCCTTCTAAACCAAAAGATTTTTCAGCCTTCATTAACCTGGTGGAGTTTTGCAGGTATTTTGTAGAATTTTAATTATTTAAGACTAAAAACGTCTCAGTTTATTATCTCTAACTGAATGGATCCCTTATATAAATGTAAGAGTTGAAATAATCTAAAATTGTTTCTATAGACCTTTAAAATATTTTTAGCAGTTTAGTCTTAGCTTTTCTGAAGAGTTAGAAGACCTCAGGCTAGAAAAAAGTAGCATACATATCTTTAAAGATGTTAAAATGTTTAAAATAAAAGTGTTATAAATGGAATTGTCTATCATTTTACTGTCTCATAATCTTAAAGTTCAGTAAGAATTAATAGAATGAAAATTTCTTCCTTAAATATCTTTTTTTTTTAATAGGGAGATTCTTCCTAAGAAACAAATAAGACTTTTTGGACCATGGGTGTACTCATTTGCATATGAGTTGATTTTACAGAGTACACGGTTGCCACTCATCAGTGGTTTCTACAAATTACTTTCTATTGCAGTGAGAAATGCCAGGAAAATAAGATATTTTGAGGTAAATGTTTCTTAGGGACCTGAACAATTGTGTGTGTGTGTGTGTGTGTGTGTGTGTGTGTGTGTGTGTGTGTGTGTTTTAAAACCTCTTGTGTTTACAGGGTACTTAGAAAATGTGTGCTTATGGCATATGTAGTTTTAAAATCTAATTTTAATAATTAAAAAGCTGATATGTGAATGTCAATTAGAAGACTTAAAAATGCTGTAGCATTTTCTATTCTGATTTTTTGGTGTGTGGTTTTTATTTATTTATTTTTTCAAGATAGGGTTTCTCTTCATTAATAGCCCTGGCTGTCTTGGACTTCCTTGTAGACCAGGCAGTCCTTGAACTCACAGAGATCTGCCTGCCTCTGCTTCCCAGCTACCTAGCTTCTACTCTGATTTTTAAGCACCTTTATAAGAGTCTTTTAATTAAAAGTAATCCTGTCACCAAAGTATTGCTCTATCGGTGTCAGGTTTTCTTAAGACTTCAGGCTGCAAACATCTGTGTTACAAACCTTTCAATTGACTTGGTGCTTGAAGTGTGGGGATGACTTAGGTTGTACAGCTGAGGTTCCTGTTGGTCACATAGAAGCCTGGGGTGTAGCCATTATGTGTTTTTACTGGAAGATGAAGAAGGGACAGAGTTAGCCATCCCTTTTGGATAGTTCTCGACCTTCTCCCCTGCTCTGTTTCAACTGGCATCTTTGGGAAGGAACTGAGTCTCCCTCTCCTCCAAACTAGACTGTGAGAACATGAAATGGATACATCCTCTGAGCAAAGACTGGGAGCTGGAAGTTCAGGGTGTAGGAGTGCTTTGTTCTTGCTTGGCTTACTAATTTGCTACTTTTTTTGACAGGGAGTTAACCCAAAAAGTCTGAAGCATTCTCCTGAAGATCCAGAAAAGTATTCTTGCTTTGCTTTATTTGCAAAATTTGGCAAAGAGGTAATATTTAAGTAGATTGTCTTAATGTATTTTAGGATATTCTTAAATCAATATATAGTGAAAAAAATACTAATAATCACCACTTACATAGTTACTTACATTTTGTTTTTTCTTTTGAGTTAGTTTACTTGGTTTTTTTTTTTTTGAGACAGGGTCTCTTTGTGCAGTCTTAGCTGGCCTGGAACTTAGTATGTAGACCAGGCTATCCTAGAATTCATAGATGTCTATTTGTCTCTGTCTCTGGAATGCTAGGATCAAAGGTGAGTACCATCAGGACAGCTTTTTAATTTTTTCTTCCTTTTTTAATAGGCTACATTTATGTGTGTTTACGGGTGCTTGTGTGTTTACGGGTGCTTGTGTGTCATGGTGCACATATGGATGTTAAATGATAAATTGCAGGAGTTGGTTCTCTTCTTTCATCCTGTGGATTACAATTCAGGTCATCAGACTGGGTAGCAAGCATCCTTACCTACTGACCCATCTCATTGGCCTTGAAAATTGGTTTCTTAAATTTAAACTGGGAGTGAGATTTTGTTATATGCATTTTTTTTTTTTTTTGGTTTGTTTTTGCTTTTTATGTGTACTGATTATCTGTGTGTGTGACATGTGTGAAGGTCAGAGAGCAACCAGCAAAAGCCAAAGCCCATTTTCTTCCAGCCTGTGTGTCCTGGGCATCAAACTCACATCGTCAGACTTAGTGGCAAGTCTGAGGAATTAGTGAGGAATCCTCCTGGCCCTGCTTACTTTTTTTGACAGGGTCTTGAAATGTAGCCAAGATTGTCCTTCAATTTGTGTTCCTCTCTTCTCAGCTAGTGTTGGGATGCAGTTTGTTCTTGGTAGTAAGGCCTTTTAAAAACTCATACAAGTAATTACTGCTTCAGAAGTATCTTAAGGGGCTGGAGAGATGGCTCAGCGGATAAGAGCACAGGCTGTTCTTCCAGAGGAAGAATGTATTGTCATATATTAATAAATAATTGTTGATAATAATGGGTTTCACTGAGACCTTTTTGTATCTATCTATAATGTACATTGCTCATACATCACCCCTTTCCTTAGCTTTCTATATAAAGGGGAGTAAGTACTTAAATGAACTTCTTTTGAAAATTAGCATTTTGTTTTGTAGTCATGACATGCGGCATGCTTGTTTTTCACATTTTAGAAGAGGGTGACTATTAATTTCCTAATATAAGGTATATTCAGATATACAACTTATGTGTTCTTTCTTGTTAAGGTATCAGTTAAAATGAAGCAATACAAAGATGAACTTTTGGCCTCATGTTTAACCTTTGTTTTGTCTTTGCCATATGACATCATTGAACTTGATGTTAGAACCTATGTTCCTGCATTGCAGGTAGGTGTATTTTGTTGAGTATAACCCTACCTTTATCACCACTTTGTTTACTAGAAACCTTAGAAATACCAAGATTAAAAGCGGGGGCTCATCCAGCAGCCTCTGTGTGAACACTTTCTAGCTGGGACACTTTGAGTATCAGAGACACTCCTCCTTTATAAATTGACCTGAGGAATAGTTCTTGCATGTGCTGAAAGACTGTAGTAAATCCCCAGCCATGGATCACTGCCCCTTGCTTTCTTCTGGTGGTTTGAACTATGCATACTTATAACCTTTAGCAGTTTTAGGGGACTGACAATAGAAGCATATCATTTGGGAACTGTAAAATAGAGCTGGAGAGATGGCTTAGAGGTTGAGAGCATTGACTGCTCTTCCAGAGGTCCTGAGTTCAATTCCTAGCAACCATATGATGGATTATAATCATCTATGATGAGATTTGGGCTCCCTTCTGATATGCAGGCAAAATGCAGGCATAACACTATATACATAATAAATCTTTAAAAAAAAATAAAATAATTGGTTTTGGTTTCTGTAAGTCTTAAGTTCCTGTTTTAATTTTCATTGTTTGTATTGGAATACATATAGATGGCTTTTAAACTGGGCCTGAGCCATATGCCTTTGGCAGAAATAGGTCTTCATGCCTTGGAAGAATGGTCAGTTCACATTGATAAATCTATAATGCAGCCTTACTACAAAGATATTCTTCCCTGCCTTAATGGATACCTGAAAACTTCAATCTTATTGGGTAAGTTTTATAGAAATTGGGGTGAGTATCATAAATAAAATTGTAGTCTGATAATAAAGTTGGACTATTAGTATTTTTTCCATCTTGTAAAGTTTTAACATAGAATATTCAAAATGTGTTTGACTGGTTTTTCTTTTAATTTGTCATTTCTTGGATGATTAATTTACTAATATTCTATAAAATGGAAGGAAACTGGAGCTTTTTATTTTTTTTTTTTGAGATTTTAATTTAATTACAAGATTTCTTTCTTTCCTTTCCTCCCTCCAAATCCTCCAATATGCCCCTCCCCACTCTCCTTCAAATGCATGGCCTGTTTTTTTTTTTTTTTTCCACTGTTACTGTATGCATGTGTATATATGTATTCTTGTATATTCCTAAATGTAACTTGTTGTTCATATAATGTTACTTTTATGTATGTTATCATGGCTGGCCATTTGGCACTGACACCTAATTGGTATACTATTTCCTCAGGAAGATCACCTCTCCAAGCTTTTCTCAGTTGCATGTAATTCTTTTTATAGGGTTGAGGCCATGCGTGCTTTTTTCTCTGTTTAGTTTGGCATGTTCATCAGTGTAATCATTATTCAGCTAATATTAGACCAGTCATGTTGGTGAAGTCTTTATGGGTGTAAATTCAGATATTGCTAGGACACATCTAGGAAACTCCTAGATTCTCTGGCTATTAATATCATTCTGCCCTCTTTTCCACAGTATTCCCTGAGCCCTAGGTGTGGTAGTGCTTTGTAGATATATCTACTGGGACTGGGCCCCAAAATTTTGCATTATGATTGGTTGTGGTTTTCTGTAGTAGTTTGTCTGTTGGAAAGACAAATTTCTTTGATGAAGGTTGAAGACTACGTTTCCTTGTGAGTGTAAGGACAAATATTTATAGATTGATTTTAAGGATTATGCTGGATTAGTAAATTATTGTTTATAGGATTCTCCTCCAGTAACTGATTGATTTCACTGGCACTGATAAATTAGCTAGGTGTATAGTACCAGACATGGTATCCTTCGTGTTGAGAAGGAGGGTCTTAAGTCCAATTAGAAGAGCTGTTGGTTACCTCCAAGGTATGCATACCAAGGGGTTATTGTGCCATGCTGGTTATTGATGTGGTTCATAATCATTATAGCTGGGAAAGACTGTTGATTGCCTTCTTCCTTTAAAAACCTGGATGGTGCCTTCTGGTACCATGAAAGTTAGTCCTCAGGGAGAGGTTGTTAAGGTCAGTTTCAACTCAGGAGTCTCTGGGCCCTGTTTCTGTAGTACATGGTGTGTTTAGCAATAGGGGCTTACCTTCTACCTCTGTGTAGAGGGAAACAACAACAGACTGTGTGTTTTTGTAGTCTTTTGGATAGATTTGACTAACAGTTCAAAAGAGGGCTTCTTAGATCTGGTATTGCAGGTTTTGTTAGGGGGTCTTTGGCTCTCAAAGGGAACATTATCAGTCCAGATGAGAAAAGTTCAGTAAAGAGCACCAGAAATAGAGTATGACCTTCAGATTGTGTGTGAAGTTGCTATAGAATCTTTTACCCCTTCCTTTGCTCCTGAGAAGCATTTCCCCTTAGGAACTCTGGGTAGGGGCTGGAGCAGGTCTCTCTTATCCCTTACATATGTTAATGAGTGATATAGCTGAGTCATACGGTAAATTTATTTTTATTTTTTGAGATTCTCCACACTGATTTCCATACTAACTGCTCCAATTTGGAATTCCAGCAGCAGAGAGTGAGGGTTCCTCCTTTGCTGTTCGTTGTTTTGTTGCAGTAAATTCTGACTGCAGTAAGATAAAATCTTACAGTTGTTTTGATTTGCATTTTCCTAATTGCTGGATATGATAAATACTTTTTGTTGTTACTATTATGTGTATAGTGTTCTGTCTGCATGCATCCCTACATGCCAGAAGAGGGCATCAGATCTCATTATAGATGGTTGTGAGCCACCATGTGGTTGTTGAGAATTCACTTTTCAGTGAGTCATTTAGTTATTTGAGTTTTTTTTGGAATTTTTTATATACTCTAGATACTAATCCTCTGTCATATGTATAGCTGGCAAAGATTCTCTCCATTCTGTGGGCCTCCTCTTCAACTGGCTGTTTCTTTAGCTGTGCAGAAGCTGTTTAGTTTCATGAAGTCCCACTTGTCAGTTGTTGGTCTTAGTTCTTGGGCAAATAGAGTCCTATTCAGAAAGTTGTTTCCTCTACCTGTACTATGTAGGGCACTGCCTCATTCTTCTAGCAGTTTCAGTGTTTCAGATTACATGTTTATGTCTTTGAAACAGTGTAGTTAAATTTTGGAGCAAGGTAATAAATATGGGTCTAATTTTATTCTTCTGCATGTTGAATATATATATTATAATATATATAACATATTTTATATATAATGTAAAATATATATAAAAATATATATTTTAATTTACATATTGATCCCAGTTCCCTCTCTCTCCCTTGCTCTCTCCCTCCCATGCCCCGGACCCCTATCCTATCCCCTCCTCCCCCTACTCCACAGGGAGGGTGATGCCTTCCAGGAGGGATTATCAAAATCTGTCAAGTCATTTGGGGTAGGGATTAGGCACTCCCTGCTGCCTCTAGGCTAAGGAAGTATCCCTCCATGGGGAATGTGCTTTCAAAGTCCATTCATGTTGCCAGAGGTCCCTTAGACTGCCTAGGCCATGTTCAGGGGGTCTGAGTGGGTCCAATGCTGGTTTCCCAGCTCAGTCTGGGAGTCCATTAGCTTCCCCTTGTTCATGTCAGCTGTCTCTGTGGGTTTCTGTAGCCTGGTCTTGACCCCATTTTCTTATCATTCCTCCCTCTCTGTAACTGGATTGAATTCGGTTTTTCAGCATCATATTTTGAAAATGTTTTCTTTTCTCCAGAGTATGTTTTTGGCGTCTTTGTCAAATATCAAGTGGCTGAAGTTATGTGTGTTCATGTTGGAGTCTTCAGTTTTGTTCCATTGATCTGTATGTCTGTTTTTGTGCCAATACCATATTGTTTTTATTACTGTGGCTCTGTGATATATCTTAAGATCTGGAATCCCTTCAGCATTGCCTCCCTTTCCCCCTTTGGGATTATTGTGGCTACCTGAAGGTCTTTTATGCTTTCATTTGAATTTTAGGATAGGTTTTTACATTTCCATGAAGAGTGAGATGGGAATTTCAATGCGAATGCTTTGAATTTGTAAATGGCTACTTTTAGAATGATCATTTTCACAATGTTGATTCTACCAATCCTGAGCATAGAAGTCTTTCTACTTACTGTCTTTCTGTCTCCCTGTTAGTCAGGTGGTGGTGGTGAGGGAGGTTAAGAGCAGCTTCCATTGGCCTCTCCAAGTCCCTTTTATAGAAGAACAAGGGGGTTAGCAGCTATCTGTTGTTAAAAGGATACAATAAAAGAGGAGGCACAAAAACAAGGATACATACCAAAGATAAGAATACATATCAAGTGAATGGGGATTATAGTCAGTTTACATCAGACCTGCAAGGTATAGTCTTGGTTTCAGTTTTCCATTAACATATGAGGTATATTTTCAGGTAGGGATTTTCAATGATCTCTAATGTATAGTACATTTCATCTGCAAATAGGGATAGTTTGACTTATTCTTTCCCTATTTGTAACCCCTAATTTCTTTCTCTGGCTTTAATGCTCTAGCTAGCACTTCACGCACAGTGTTGAAAAGAAATAGGGATAGTGAACGTTTCTGTCTTTTGACTTCAGTGGGATTTTCTTCAAGCTTTTCTTATTTAAGATAATGCTGGCTCTGGGTTTCTCATATATAACTTTTGTGTTGAAGTATGCTCCCTCTAACCTTACATTCCCTCCAAGGCTGTTTTTGCATCTGTTGAGATAATCATGATTTAAGTTCATTTGTATGCTTTCATTTATTGACTGAGTATGTTGAACCATCGTCACATTTCAGGGATAAAGCCAACTTGTTTATCGTATACAACCTTTTCAATGTATGTCATTGATTCATCTAGTAAGTCTGTGTCTTGATTGGGGAACTGAGCCCACTGATATTTAAAGTTATTGAAGTGTTTGTGTTAATTGTGGTCATTGTGTTACAGATTTTCGTGATCTTCTCTTCTTGGTGTAGTTTGTTTTTAATAATTATGGGCTTTGTATTTCTTTCCACAGTCTCTCTGCCATCCTCATTATCTTTAGCCCAGTTACTCTTGTCAGTTTGAAATATTGCTTCCTATATATTCCTTAGGTTTGATTTGTTGAATGTAAATCTTTTTAGGTGTTTGTGTCATGGAAAACTTTTTCCTTCAATTGTGATACATAGTTTTGCTGGATATATGATTTTCAGTTGGCCATCATATTTTTTTCTTTTTATATTATTAATTAAATATATTCATTTATTTTGCATCCCTACCATACTATCTTTTCCTTCTCTTCCCATTCCCTACCCCCAATCCACTCCTCCTCTGTTTCTGTTTCTGTTTCTGTTTAGAAAGGGGGTAGGCCTCCTATGGGTGTCAGCAAAGCAGCCATTAATAATCTTTTAAGACTTGGAATGCATTGCTCTAGACTCTTCTGTCTTTCAAAGTTTCTATTGAGAAATCAGCTTTTATTCTGATGTGCTTTTCTTTATATGTAACATGTGTTTGTTCTCCTGCAGCCTTCAATACTCTTTCCCTTTTCTGTATGCTTAGTGTTTTAATTATGATATGCTGTTGGGATTTTCTTTTCTGGTCTTGTCTATTCTGTGTGCTTGTATTTGTATGGGTATGTCTTTCCTTAGTTTGGGGAAGTTTTCTTCTATGATCCTCCTGAAGATCTGCTCTATGCCATTGATCTGGGATTCTTTTCCATCATCTATACCTATAATTTGAAGGTTTCATTTTTTTCTTGTTGTTCTTGTCCCACCTTTTCTTTGTCCTTCTTTCCTGTGTTCTAAAAAACAAAACAAACAAAAAAACAAAACACACACACACACACACACACACACACACACACACACACACACACACACACAAAACATGTCCATGCTCTTTTATTTGTTCTAGAATTCTAGAATTCTCTTTGAGCTATTCTGTCTTGTGCTTGATCCATTATACTTATGAGACTTTCCTTTGGGTTTCTTGTTAGGCTGTGTGGTGTTTCAATTCCATCTTCATTGCAGCTTGAGTACTCGTGAATGTTTCTATCTCCTGATTGAACTCTATCTTGTCTTGGATTATCTTCATCATTTATACTTGTGTTTTCTTGGACTTCACCCAGGCATTTATTCTCCTTAAGCTTGTTCTGCTTGATTCCTCTGAGCTGTTTCTGTGTCTTCTTTAAAATCTTGAATTCTTTGATGAAGTTTATGATTGTTCTTTTACATTCTGTATCTTGGCATTCATCTAGGTAATTTTCATTGACAAGCATTTCTGTAAGACTATTAGGTTTGGGAGAGAAGAAACTGGCTTAATATCTTTCACATGGTTGGCATTCTTGAAATCAGATCTGAGCATGTGGACTTACTTTGTTAGTTTTGGGCAAAGCATATTGGGGACCAGAGCAGAAGAGAAGATGTGGGGCAGGTTGGAAGTGGCTTGGGTGGAATCAAGTGAAGTGGACAGAGATGATGAGCTTCTTTTTCCAAGCCTGGTGTTTGGGCTTAGATAGGAATGAGTGGGAAGGGTGACTGTGATGTCTGTTAGTCTTGTGCGTTAGAGAATAGGTAAGATGAACCTAGAGCTTTTTTGCAATGAAGGGCACGAAGACCAGACTAGGTTGCTGCATTTGTTTTAAGGCCCATGCTATTTGAAAGTCAAGGGGGATTCACCAGGCTAGACCCTGGAGGACAATATGGGAAATCTGAGTATGCAGTGGGGGAGGCAGAAGTGGCACAAAGGGATCTGTGGGTAAGTGTAGGTAGGTTAGGTGTTGACTGAAGCCTAGAGGTCAGCTGTGTGCTGGCACAGGTTGCTGTGGGACTAAGGCTAGATCTGTCTAGTTCCTGAAAAATGAGTATAGGGTGGTAGGGACTACTCACTAGGCTAGACCCTGGAGGAGAACGCGGGAAACCTGGGTATAAACTAGAGTGGTGGAGGTGGCATAAAGGGACCTATGCGTAGGTGGATGCAGACCTAGAGAAGTGGCTGAGATGCAGGAGGAGGTAGTAGGACAAGGCCAAGACATGGCATAGGGGACTCAATGGAAGACTAGAGGTCATATTTTGGTGGTTCTGTTTTAGAGGATTTAGGAGATACAGCCTGGGGGGGGTGTCTTTGAAAGTTTATAGCTTTGACCTTTCAGTTTTCTCTTTGTCCTGTATGTCTGTGGCTGAGATGTCATCTCTCAGCTGCTTGCCCCTGCCATGCTGCCAAGTTTCCCTGCAATGATGCACTCTTATCACTCTGGACCCACAGCTCAAATAAACTTTATAAGTTGGTTAGTCATGGTGCTTTATCACAGTAACAGGAAAGTAACTCATTTAGTCCCTAGCTGGCCAGCAGCCCTACACCCAAACTCATTGTTTGCACCCATAAAGACTAGCCCTACTGGGTGGTGTTGTGTGTCAACTTGACATAAGCTAGAGTCATCAGAGGAAGGAGCCTCAGCTGAGGAAATGCCTTTTTGAGATTCAGCTGTATGGCATTTATTTTCCCATTTAGTGATCAATGTGGGTGGGCCCAGTCCATGGGGGGGGTGGAGTCACCCTTAGGCTGTTGGCTATGGGTTCTGTAAGGAAGCAGGTTGAGCAAGCTATAGGAAGTAAGCCAGTAAGCAGGACCCCCTTCATGGCCTCTGCAGCAGGTCCTGCCTCCAGGATCCTGACCTGTTTTAGTTCCTGTCCAGACTTCTTCAGTGATGAACAGCAATGTGGAGGTGTAAGCCTGATAAACCCTATCCTCCCCAACTAGCTTTTTGGTCCTGGTGTTTTGTTACAGTAATAGAAACTTTTACTAAGACACTAGCTACCAGGACATAAGAAAATAAACATTAAAAAGTCAAGTTAAGCACTAGAGAAACAGAAGTAGTGATAACATTTCTTTGACAATCAGGATTTATTTCTGAGAGCCAAAGATTGCTGAACTAAGCCATAGCCACAATGCAACTTAAAACTACAGAAAAATAACTTTACAGCTGTAGAATTAACCATCTAGACCATAGAAAATGAACACATCAATACCAAAAAAAAAAAAAACCAATGCAAAAAAGAGTTGGTTTTTTGAGATAGACAAACCTTTATCCAAATTAACCAAAAATAAGAGAGAGAACATGCAAATTAACAAAATCAGAAAGGAAAAGGGGGACATAACAATGGACACTGAGAAAATCCAATTTTCAGGTCATACTTTGAAAACCTGTACTTCACCAAATTTGAAAATTCAAAGGAAACGGACAAATTTCTGGATGACTATCACTTACCAAAATTAAATCAAGAACAGATAAGCAACATAAATAGACCTATAACCCCTAATGAAATAGAGTCAGTCATCAAAAGCCTCCCAACCAAAACCAGCCCAGGGCCAGATGGCTTCAGTGTAGAATTCTACCAGAAATTCAAAGAAGAGCTAATACCAATATTCCTCAAATTGTTCCACACAATAGAAGCAGAAGGTTCATTACCAAAGTCTTTTCATGAGGCCACAATTACCTTGTTACCCAAGCCATACAAAGACACAACTAAGAAAGACAACTAAAGACCAATATCCCTCATGAACATTGATGCAGAAATACTCAATAAAATACTGGCAAATTGAATCCAAGAACACATCAGGAAATTACTCACCATGACCAAGTAGGCTTTATCCCTGTGTTGCCATATAATGTGATCCGCCAACTGAAAAAGAAAAACCACATGATCTTCTCCTTAGATGCTGATAAAGCCTTTGACAAAATTCAACACCCTTTCATGATAAAGATGTTGGAGAGATCAGGGATAACAGGAACGTACCTAAACATAATAACAGCAATATACAGTAAACCAGCAGCCAACATCAAACTGAATGGAGAGAAGCTTAAGGCGATTCCTCTAAAATCAGGAATAAGTTAAGGCTGCCCTCTCTCTCCATATCTCTTTAATATTGTACTTGAAGTTCTAGGTGGTTTAAAAAAAAAAAAAAAAAAAAGACATCAAAAGGAGACCAAGGGGATACAAATTGGAAAGGAAGAAGTCAAACTGTCACTATTTGCAGATGATATGATAGTTTACATAAGCAGCCCAAAAAACTCTATCAGGGAACTACTACAGCTAATAAACACCTTCAGCAATCTAGCAGGATATAAGATAAACTCAAAAGAGAGAAAAAAAAAATAGTAGCCATACTATATACAGATGACAAAAAGGCTGAGAAAGTAATCAGAAAAACATTACCCTTTACAGTCACCACAAACAACAGTATCTTGGGGTAACACCAAACAATAGAAAGACCTCTATAGAAAGAACATTTTGTCTTTAAAAAAAAAAAAAAAAAAATTAAAGAAAATACCAGAAAACGGAAAGATCTCCTATGCTCTTAGATAGGTAGGATAAACATAGTAAAAATGGCAATGTTGCCAAAAGCAATCTATAGTTTCAATGCAATCCCTATCAAAATTCCAATATATTTCTTCACTGACCTTGAAAGGATAATAATCAACTTTATATGGAAAAACAAAAGACCCAGGATAGCCAAAATAACCCTGTACGTTAAAGGAACTTGAGGAGGCATTACCATCCCCGCCTTCAAGCTCTATTATAGAGCCATAGTCCTGAAAACAGGCTGGTATTGGCACAAATATAGACAGATAGAACAATGGAATCAAATAAAAAATCCGGATATTAATCCACACACCTACGAACACCTGATTTTTGACAAAACAGCTAAAAGTATACAATGGGAGGAGGAAAGCATCTTCAACAAATGGTACTGGCACAACTGGATGATAGTGTGTAGAAGACTGCAGATAGACCCATGTCTATTGCCATGTATAAAACTCAAGTCCAAATGGATCAAAGACCTCAACATAAATCCAGCCACACTGAACCTCCTAGAAGAGAAAGTGAGAGGTACCCTTGAACAAATTGGTACAGGAGACTGCTTCCTGAACATAACTTCAGTGGCACAGACACTGAGATCAACAATTAATTAATAAATGGGACCTCCTTAAACTGGAAACGTCTGTAAGGCAAAGAACACAGTTGAGAAGACCAAACGGCAGCCGGCAGACTGGTAAAAGATATTCACCAATACTACATCTGACAGAGGGCTGATCTCTAAAATATACAAAGAACTCAAGAAACTAGTCACCAAAACACCAAATAACCCTATTGAAAAATGGGATACAGAACTGAAGAGAGAATTCTCAACAGAGGAAATCAAAAAGGCTGAAAGACACTTAAGAAAGTGCTCAACATCCTTAGGTATCAGGGAAATGCAAATCAAAACAACTTTGAGATACCATCTTACTCCTACCAGAATGTCTAAAATTAGGAACACCAATAGCAACTTATGCTGGAGAGGATGTGGAGAAAGGGGAACACTCCTCCACTGTTGGGGAGTGCAAACTTGTACATCCATTTTGGAGATCAGTGTGGCGGTTCCTCAGGAATATGGTTATCAGTTTTCCACAGGACCCAGCAATCCCACTCTTAGGCATATATCCAAATGATCCACATCCATACAACAAAGACATGTGCTCAACTATGTTCATAGCAGCATTATTTGTAATAGCAAGAACCTAGAAGCAACCTAGATGCCCCTCAACTGAAGAATGGATAAAGATGATTTGGCACATTTTCACAATGAAATACTATTCTGTGGAAAAAAAAAACAAACAAACAAAAAAAAAAACAATGGAATCTTGAAATTCGCAGGCAAATGGATCAACTTGAAGAAACCATGAATGAGGTAACCCAGTCACAAAAAGAGGAACATGGTGTGTACTCACTTATATATGGATTTTAGACATAGAGCAAATGATCACTAGCCTATAAGTCACACTTCCCGAGAAACTAGGATACAAGGAGGAGTCTAAGAGATTCATATAAGGTCCTTCACAAAAGGGCAAAGGAACAAGATGTCCTGAACATATTGGGAGTTGGGGGGGGCAATGAGTGAAGTGGGAGCTAGGGGAAAGAAAAGGGGAGGAGATGAAAGCATGTGGGACTAGGAATATTGAGACCAGGGGTGAATAGACGAGAGATAGATAGATAGATAGATAGATAGATAGATAGATAGATAGATAGATAGATAGATAGATAGATAGATAGGTAGGTAGGTAGGTAGGTAGGTAGGTAGGTAGGTAGGTAGACAGACAGACAGACAGACAGACAGATAGGGAGGGAGAGAGATGGAAGGATGCCATAAAAGAAGGAGCCGTTATAGGTTTGAAGAGAAAACTGGCTATAGAGAAATGTCCAGAAACCTGTCAAACTGATTACAACTAACAATTTGAGCAACAGTGGAAAGGCTTTCCTGATAATGAGATTGCTGACTAACATCAGCTAAACACTGAGCCAAACTAGAATCCAGATGCAGAGAGGGAGGACAAGACCAGGCTTCAGAAACACATAGAGACAGCTGACTTGAACAAGGAGGAGCTAATGGGCCCATAGACTGATAGCTGGGACCCACTCAGACCCCCTGAACATGGGTCTCAGAAGGCCTGAGCATTCTAAGGGACCTCTGATGATGGAATCAGGATGTATCCCTTGTGCACTAAAGGACTTTGGCAGCACGTCCCCTTGACCTAGAGGCAGGAGGCATGGCCTAGTCCTTACTCCAAATGACTTGACAGATTTACATGACCCCTCCTGGAAGGCATCATCCTACATGTGGAGTCGGGGTGGGGGAGGAGGTATGATGGGATGGGAGGGTGGTCTGGGGATATGGGAGGGTGAAAGAGAGGGAGGGATGGAGAGACGGAGAGGTAACTGGGATTGATGTGTAAAATAAGAAAAATAAATAAATTTTAAAAAGTTTAAATAAAATTTTAAAATTCACATAAATGTGGAAAATATAAAAAAAAGAAAACTGAAAAGTAAGCTGCCAGCGTGTTGCCCCAGCACTCTTTAGCGCTAGATATCCATTTCCTACTTCCAAGCCATTAATATAATTAACATCTACATAGAAGTTCAAATAAGAACATTGGCATGACTGCAATCGCAGTTTCTTTGGATCCTTTAAGGTGTTGTATTTTATAAACATTATATACTGTAACTTTAAGCATCACATGTCTGTTTAGGTTTTTCTAATGTTTACTCATGATTAGATTCAATTTAATGAGGTGGGATTCCTGCCTTGAAACTTAAACCCTATTCCCAAGAATTTTCTCAGTTTTTCTTAGTGAATTTTAATTTGTTTAAAAAAAAAAAAAAGTGTTTGAGATAACTCAGTGGTTAGTAACCTCCCAGCTTTATGACCTGAGTTCAATCCCCTGCACTCACATGGAGAGAACCTAACAAGTTGTCCTCAGACCACCACATACATGCTGTGGTACATGTTCATGATGCCACGAAAGCCACAGCTATTATCTTTTTAGTTGTTGTAGTTGTTTTGGGGAGTGGGGATGTTGGTGTGTGGGACAGGGTTTCTCTGTCCTGGAAATCACTGTATAGACCTCAGACTCACAGAGATCTTCCTGCTTCTGCATCTGGAGAGCTGGGATTTAAGGTGTGCCACCACTGCCCAGCCTTAGCTCTCATCTTAAAGGAAATGAGATAGTTATTCTGGAGCCAGTGTGAGTGACCATGGCTTGGGAACACAGCTTTAAATTTTCCCAAATTCCACGTTCCAAAGTGGAAGAAGTTTTATATTTTTATGAAGTGGAGAAAGTCATAAATCAAGCCAAACTTAAAATACATTGGTGGTTAGATTAGGCAGGCAGGTCCAGAGAGATGGGAGAAGTGGCCCATAGACCCCAGATGCTCTTTGATGGCATTCTTAGCTTGTGCATTATGGAAACAAGTTGCCTACTGAGCCAAACGTTCTAAAAGGTTCTATCTGTTGTCACAAGATGATAGTTTTGAGGTGGGCAAGGAATGGCATTCTGGTGGGCCAGGATAAAGTTATTAGCCTCTAGAACTGTAACATTCCAGCTTCTATACAGGGCTGAGATTCTAATCAGCCAATCTGTGTCTATAGACAAATTCCTTTCAGGAATCTTCATCCACAGTGCCCGCAAGTAAAATACATTTTAGAACAAACACTGTAAATGCATTGTTCCTCATGAAAGCTTCTCCCACAATAGTTTTAGTGTTTATTCATTCCCAGTCCTTCCTGAATTGTTTTCCTGTAATAGTTACAGAATGATGGTTTCTACTTCCATTACTTCTTTTGTCCAATTATTTGACATTCTTCTAGAAGAAATAACTTCCTTTCCCCTCCTGGTAGGAACATAGGATTCTTGTGTTTTCAAGGATTTAATTATGAGGTTTGGATTGTCATAGATCTGGCTATGTCTCTCCTGCCCCTACAAAGTGGTTCAGGCTCTTCTAAGTACAGGTGTACCAAAACCCAGTGGAGCTTCTCTTGACAGGAAGTAATATTTAAAAGAAAGCTAATCTGAATCCTTTTTGTTCTAGAATTTAAGTTTTGAAATTGTGTTTAAAAAAGCCAGGACTTTAATGTTTGCATTTCACAATGTAGTATGAGTGTTTCTTTAAAAAAAAAAATTTTTTTTTTTTGTTTCTGCCCATAGATGAAACCAAGAGCCACTGGGAAGTTTCAGCACTTTCTCGGGCTGCCCAGAAGGGACTTAATAGAAATGTATTGAAGCATCTGAAAAGGACAACACATATTTCACCAGTAAGAAATCCTTTGTCTTTCCTTTACCTTAAGTCACTTTAATACCCTGCTCCCTAGTACTAACTTTAGTCCTAGTTACTGTTCTGTTGCTGAGAAGAGACACTGTGAACCCAGCAGCTCTTACTTATAAAAGAAAGCATTTCATTGGGGCTGGCTTACAGTTTCAGAAGTGAGTCCTTTTTCATCGTGGTAGAGATATTGAAGAAGTAGCTGAGAGTTCCACATCTTTATCAGTAGTAAGACAGAGACACTGGGCCTGGCTTGGACTTTGGAAACCCCAAAGCTCACCCACAGTGATACACTTCCTCCAAGGGCACACGTACTCCAACAAGGCCACATCTTCTAATCCTCAAATAGTGTTATGCCCTGATGACTAATCATTCAAATATATGAGCTCTTGGGGCCATTCTTATTCAAACCAACACACTATTTTTATTTGGTTTATCTTTGTATGGTAGTAGGTAACAGTTTTTTTTTTTTTTTTTAAGCATTTTATTTAGCATTCTTTGTGATGAGACAGGATGCAAACCTGTACAGGCTTGTAGCCTTAAAGAATCTGCCTGGCAGAAGAACTCTTAGGGGATACTTTGAATTGTGTGTTAAAATCCCTACTTCCTTCATGATCACTGTGTCCTAGTTTTCTTTCTGCTGGTGTGATAGAATACAGACCCAGCCAATTTGGGGCATTATAGAAATCAGGCTCTTGAGCAACCAAGCAGCACTCAGACAGTTGGAGGACTCATCTGGAATGCCTCTCTACATACTGTTTACTTTCTCATCCAACACAGGACCACCTCCCCAGGGGTAGCACTGGGGAGTCTGGGTCTTTCCTACATTCAACATTTAGTCAAGAAAATGCCCCCACAGATAGCCCACAGGTAGTGCCATATAGCCAGCTTCTCAGTTGAGGTTCCCTCCTGCCAGGTAATTCAGTCTTAGGTATTTGGCCAACCTGTTCCCTCAATGAACGAAGAAAGCCTGCCACATCAAGGGAAACATCTCTAACACAACTATTACAATGAACTTGATAGCTGTACTTACATATTTTTCTCATGACATTTGTGATAACACCAACAAATGTAATTTTAGTCATCTGTAAATCTGCCTACTCTAGTGAATCAGTATTTTCAGATGAGCAATGCATGGTTGTAAAGAGAATCCATTCAAAGTACAAGATAAATGAGTTTAGCATAATAGCATTTATGTAAGAGTCCATTGATTAGGCTTCACACTCTACATTGTATGATTTGAAGAATAACCATACAAAATGCCACTTTTACTTCTACCTGAACCCTGTGAGCTCTGTGATGCCTATGGATAAAACAAAAACCCTTTGCACTAGTATGAAACAGGTCCTCTCATTGGAGGGTTTTTGTTTTAAAAAAAACTAATGGTAATAAAGTATGTTGTTTTTAACAACATTGGGTACTTTTTTTTTTTTAATGGTACCTTTTTTAAAGTTTGAATTTCTAATGCAATATTTAGAAGTGTGACCCATTTAACAAAAGCTCTTTGGGAATCCTTGGTACTCTTTAAGAGCGTAAGGCTATTCCACAAATATTGGAGCTGCTGGACCTCCATCTGCAAAACTAGAAGAGACACAACTTTTTTTTATGGATTCTCAGTAACATTCATAGTGCTACCAGGTATGATTTCATTAACTATTAGTAGACAGTAACAATAGGTATCTGTAGTTGGATTTTGTTTGTTTGTTTTTTTACTCTTACTCTTTACTCCTTTGGCTCTTCTGCTCTGTTGGGGGCCCTCCACCTTGCACCCAAAGAAATCACACATGGAGTATTATTCTATCTTGTGAGTGCCTGACATTAGCTTGGCTTGTTTCTAGCCAGCTTTTCTAAACTTAAATTATCCTCACTACCTTTTGCCTCTGGGCTTTTTTCTCTTGTTATTTCTGTATATCTTACTTTTACTCTTACTCCATGGCTGGCTGGGTGCTTGCGTGGCTGACCCCTGACAACATCCCCCACTCTCAGATTTCTCCTCCTGTTTATTCTGTCTGCCTGCCAACCCCGCCTATCTTTTCCCCTGCCTTAATATTGGCCATATTAGCACTTTATTAGACCATCAGGTGTTTTAGACAGGCAAACAGAGCTTCACAATGCAGAATAAACAAAAGCAACACATTTTTACATCATGAAACAAATGTTCCACACCATAAATAGAAGTACACACCTGAAAATAATATTTTACAACAGGTATTCTTTCCTCTTCACTTTAGTTTTTAAAGCCATTTATCATATAAATGTACATATACATATTTTTTACATATTTATGTATATATTCTCAGGATGAAGCCCTATCCTTAGAAGAAATAAGAATTAAAGTAGTACAAATTCTGGGATCCTTAGGAGGACAAATAAACAAAAATCTTTTAGCAGGTAAGTTTTTCCTAAAGTAACTAGTAGATTCTACTTGAAGTTGAATATGTGCCTATTTGCTTGTCACCAGCCTTTCCTGGAATGCTTCTGATGATTTCACAATCACTTGGACAATGATAGCCAGTATTTAAAGCATTTCCACATACTGCACCCAAGTCAAAATTATTGCCTCTGTAGTAATGAACATCAGTCTGGGCTGCCACAAAACTAATCAATTTCAAATTACCCTGTGTGGTCATATTCAGAATCTGAAATCATATCCATAGTGCAGCATATACTTTCTATTTTACATACATGTTCTCTTTCTCTTCTCTTTGAGAAAATGAACTGTGAAGCCTTGACTAACTGGCCTGGACCATGCTATACATTCTAATCAGGCTTGAAACTCTCAAAGACCTGCCTGCTTCTACCTCCTGAGTACTGGGATTGAGGTGTATGCAACCATGCTGAGCTTTCAAAAACTTTTTAATCTTTGCATATACTACTTTCTAGCCTTAGTGTAAGATAGCTCCTACCAATAGTAGCCACCTTGGAAGAATGCTAAACTCAAAACTCCCTTTTTTTACTTTTTTGTTTTGTTTTTCAAGATAGGGTTTCTCTGTGTAGCTTTGGAGCCTGTCCTGGAACTCTCACTCTGTAGACCAGGCTGGTTCTTAAAAAAAAAAAAAAGATTTACTTTGCATGTTTTGCCTGAATGGAGGATGTATATATGTATCACATTCATGCCTCGTCCATGGGGGTTAGAAGAGGGCATCTCATTCTGTGGAACTGGAGTTACAGGTGGTGTGAAGCATCATGTGGGTACTGAGAACGGAACACAGGTGCTCTACAAAAGCAACATATGCTCTCAACCACTGAACCCTCTCTCCAGTGCTAAACTTAACGTTTTAATATGTGAATATTTTTAGAGTGTTTTTATACTAGAAAAACTCAGCTTATTTTACTTTTGAATTTAATGTTAACTGGAGACTTTTAGCTATTTAGGAAAGTAGAACTTATACTTGGAAAGTATTTTCAAGAGGAAATTTTAGTGATGCATGTGTGTGTGGAGGCATGAGGCTGGTGTCAGAGGTCTTCCTTGATCACTCTCCACCTTATTCCTTGAGGTGGGATCTCAGGTGAATGAAGGGCTACCTTGTACATCTAGTCTAAGTAGCCCGCTTGCTCCAGGTATCTGTCTCAATACTGGGATTATAGGTAGGCTGCCATGTTCACCCAATATTTACATGTAGGCTTAAAACCTGAACTCTGGTTCTCACACTTGAATGGAAAACATTTTATCCTCTGAACCATCTCCCTGTTCTCTTTAAAAGAGATTTTGTTTTGTTTTGTGAAAAAGTCTTAGGTAGTCTTGGCTGGCCCTCCTAGTGCTAGAATTGAAGATGTATGCCACCACACCTGGCAAAGAGGAGACTTTTTTTTCATTGTACTTGTCTTTTGTCCTATGTTTTAAGTAGCCCTGACTGAATTTGGATACTCATATTGAATATCAGTTTTAGTTAAGTTAAATTTAGAAATAAGAACCATAAGTGGTTTTAATATTCTTTCATATCCGAAGCAGGAAAAAGGAAAGACAAAAGGCTTTAAAAGTACCCTGATTTAGTTAATGAGGCATAAGAGGAAAGATCTTGAATGAAAAGCACTCTTCTAACATTTTTTTCATCAGCTGCATCAGGAGAAAGGATGAAGAAGTATGTCGCATGGGACAGGGAGAAGAGACTCAGCTTTGCAGTACCTTTCAGGGAGATGAAGCCTGTCATCTATCTGGATGTCTTCTTGCCTCGGGTCACTGAATTGGCTCTTTCTGCTAGTGACCGACAAACTAAAGTATTTTTTTCCCCCTATCATTCATTCTTTATAGTGTACAGCTTTAAAAAGTTAGTTTGTGTTATTTAGGAAACAGATACTATATTTTAGCTATTCTATTACCACTACTTTGGAAAATTTTCAGAAGTAGATGTCATTGATAAATAAAAATTAAGTATAAATTACTATAATAATAATCTGGCAAACCATTTATATACCAGAAGTTCTCTGTAACAAAAAATGCAATGTAAAGTATGTTTAAAGATGAAATTTGGTTTGATTATTCCCACAGCCTGGGAGATTGGAAACAGTTATCTCAAATGTTACCACTAATGGAAACTTTTAATGTGCTTCCCAAGTGTACTTACTAAAGTATTATTTACAAATGAAGCCAGGGTGTATAGTTCTAAATTGTGTGAAATGTATTTCTTATGAATGTATCAGATTCTGAAGTTTTTAAATTTCAATTCTTAACTGTTGGATGAGGATTAAAGTGAACAGAAGCAATCATTTTACATAAAAACTACTATTTCCATTTTTTAAAAACTGAATATGTAGTATTTTACCAACAATAAAAGTTTTTCCTCTTAATTGGCTAAAATAAAGAAAAAAACTTCAAAATATTCCCTTGGAAATATGGTAATATAGCTTTGTAAAACTTGGTCCCTCTTAGGTGGCAGCTTGTGAACTGTTACACAGCATGGTTATGTTCATGTTGGGAAGAGCCACTCAGATGCCTGAAGGTCAGGACTGCCCTCCCATGTACCAGCTCTATAAGCACACCTTTCCTGTGCTGCTTCAACTTGCATGTGATGTGGATCAAGTAAGTGAATGGTTAAGACCTAAACAGTTGCAAAACTACAAAAAGAATATGATCTCAAGCTGGACATGGTAGCGATGCCTGTAATCCCAGAGTTTGAAAGAGATAGCAGGATTGCAGCAAGGGTGGGGACACGGACATATACACAGAATGGTCTCATTAGAAGTCACTGCTGCCTGCCTGCTATTCTATATAGTCAAAGTTATTGGTCCAGTGACCTGGGAATTGGAATACTTTTAAAAATTACTTTTTAGTTGTTATTTATTTATTTATTTATTTATTTATTTATTTATTTATTTATTTATTTTGAGCAGAGGATATGGGGGGGGAATATCTGGACAGAGCTTCTTTGTGTATCCCTGGCTGTTCTAGAACTCACTCTGTAGACCAGGCTGGTCTTGAACTCAGATCTGCCTGCCTCTGCCTCTTTCCTCTGCCTCCTAAAATGTGCTGGGATTAAAGGAATGAGCTACTACCTCTTGGCTACACTTTAAATTTTTTAAAAATTTAATTTACATTATTTTTTTTATTGAAAAAAATCTGATTTTTTTTTGTCTGATTTTTTTTTCAGACAGTATATTCTTTACAGTTTCCCCTCCCCCAGTTCCTTCCAGATCCTTCCCATCCACCCAAATCTACTCCCTTTTTAATCTCTCATTAGAAAATAACATCTAAAAAATAGTAGTGAAATAAAAACAAGTGAACCAGAATAGTACAAAACAAACTGTAGCTGGAGACTTTCTGCATCCTGCCGCTTATAAAGTAATCACTCAGAGGCTTAAAATTAAGTATAGGTATTTGGCTTATGGTTCAGGCTTTCTACTAGCTAGCTCTTACATATAAATTAACACATTTCTATTTATTTGTTTATTGGCACATGTCCTATGGCTTACTAGTGGTGATCTGGCATATTACTCCTTGGGCAGCAGCTGGTGTCTCTCCAGACTCTGCCTACTTTTTCCCTGTATCTCTGCTTGGATTTCCCACCAAGCTATATTCAGCCCTGCCATAGGCCAAAGCAGCTTTATTCTTCAACCAATAATAGCAAAACATTTGCAATGTACAGAAGGACATCCCATATCAACAAACAGAAAACAAAGAGCCAAAGTCAAGGCACAGTAAACACAGATGCAGAAACATACTCAAAGAAATCCTAGAGAAAACAAATTAGTAAGCATAATATATAAGCTGTTTTGTGTTGGGCATCTATTGCTGGAGCTTGAGGCCTATTTTTCCTTTGCAATCAGTTATGCATTAGAGATAGCTTATGAGATAAGGATGGGGCCTCATGTTTGCCTCCCATCTCTCTGGTAAGGACTTATCTGACTTAAGACCCTGTGCATGTTGCCACAGTCTCCTTAAGTTCATATGTGTATAAGAGAATAAATACCATATTTGTCCTTTTTAGTCTGGGTTACTTCACTTGGGATGCTTTTTTTTTCTAGCTTCATCCATTTACTTGTGAATTTCATGATTTCTTCTTTTTTTAAAAAGAATACAAATGTACCACATTTTATTCTATTTCTTTTTTTTCTTTCTCTTTTAATTAATTAATATATATATGTATATATATGTATATATATTAATATATATACATATATATATATTCATTTGTTCTATTTTTTGGTTTTTCAAGGCAGGGTATTTCTATGTAGCCCTGACTGTCCTAGAACACACTTTGGAGTCCAGGCTATCCTCAAACTATGAGCTTCTCCTTCCTCTGCCTCCCAAATGCTGGAATTAAAGGTGTTTGCCACTACTGCCTGGCGTTGTACACATTTTCTTTATCCATTCATTTGTTGATGAACGTCTAGGTTGTTTCCAATTTCTGACTATAATTTTGGCTCTCAAACTAGAGTGGCAGGTAACATGGGTTTGCAAGTATTTCTATAGTAAGATGTAGAGACCTTTGGGAATATGTCCAAGAATGGTATAGCTCGATATTGTGGCAGATCTAGTCCCAGCTTCCCGAAGAACTGCCACACTGATTTTTTATAGTGACAGTACAAATTTGTACTCCCCCAGCAATGGATAAGTGTTCTTCTTATTCTATGTCCTTGCCAGCATGAGCTGTCATTTATTTTGCTATTCTTAGCCATTCTGATAGGTTTAAGATGAAATCTCACTTAGTTTGTATTTGCATTTCTCTGATGGCTTGGGATGTTGAAAATTTCTTTAAGTGTTTCTCAGCCATTTGTGTTTTTTTTTTATCTTTGAGAACTTCATTTAGATATGTACCCCATTGAAATTTAGTTATTTGTTTTCTTGACATCCAATTTTTTAGTTCTTCAACATTTTAAATGTTAGTCCTCTGTTAGATGTGTAGTTGGTAAAAATCTTTTCCCATTCTATAGGCTGCCACTCTATCCAAATTCTGTTTTTGTTTTTTTTTTTTTTTAACCATGCAAAAGCTTTTCAGTTTTAAGAGGTCCCATTTATTAATTGTTCTTAGTGCCTGTACTATTGGTGTTCTATTTAGAAAGCCTTTATTATGCTCAGGTATGGCCCTTGTATTCCTAGTCTCTAGAGGCTTTTATCATGAAGGGATGTTGGATCTTGCCAAATGCCTTTTTTGTGTCTAATGAGATGATCATAGTTTTTGTCTTTCAATGTGTTTGTTTATATGATGGATTGCATTTATTGATTTGTATATGTTGAGCCACCTTTGCATTTCTGGGATAAAGACTATATGATTACATTTGATGGTCTTTTAGATATGTTCTTGAATTTGGTTTGCAAGTATTTTATTAAGAATTTTTGTTTCTAAAGGAAATTGGTCTGTAATTCTATTTCTTAGTTATGTCTTTATGTGGTTGGTTATCAGGGTAACTGTGGCCTATTACAATGAAGTGATCCTTCTGTATCTATCTTATGAGATAATTTCAGGAATATTGGTATTAACTCTTCTTTAAAAGTCTGGTGGAGTCTTTTGCTAAAGCCATCTGGCTCTGGGAATTTTGTTTGTTTGTTTGTTTGGGAGACTTAATCACTTTTTTTATTTCACTAGGCATTACAGGTCCATTTCAATTGCTTTTCTTAATTTAACTTTGCTAAATGGTATCTATTGAGAATATTATCCATTTCTTTATATTTAGATTTTTCCAGTTTGGTGAAGTACAGTGTCTGTCTTATTTCTAATTTTATTAATTTGGATATTTTCTCTCTGCCCTTTTATTAATTTGGATAAGTGTTTGTCGGGGTTATAATTTTTCACAAATAACCAACTCTTTGTTTCATTGATGCTTTCTTTGTACGTTCATTTGTTTCTATTTTATTGATTTCAGCCCTGAACTTGATTATTTCTCACTGTCTACTCCTTTTGGATGTGCTTGCTTCTTCTTCTTCTAGAGCTTTTAAGTGTGCTGTTAAGTGCTTAGTATGAGAGCTCTCCAATTTTTCTATGTAGCCACTTAGTGCTATGAACTTGCCTTCTAGAACATGTTCTCACCTCTAATGGTTAATTTTCCTGAAGGTGAACTGCAGGTGTAAGGACTTGATTTTTCCCTTCAGAAACTCTGAGTTTGAGACTAATCAAACCCTTGAGTAATCCTCATGCTCATTTAGTAAAGATTGGGGCCTCAGTCCATGTGTATGCCTTCATTGTATCCCATTGGTTTAGGAATGTTGTATATTCATTTTCATCCAATTCTAGGAAGACTTCAATTTCTTTCTTAGTGTTTGTCTTGATCAATTTTTTATTCAGCATCAGTAGAGGGTTGGTCTGTTTCTATGAGATTATAAGCTTTCTCTTGTTTCTGTTGTTGATATCCATCTGTAATCCATAGTGGTAAGGTAGGGTGCAGAGTGCTGTATCTGTTCATACTTGATTTGTGTCTCTATATGTAGTCAGTTTGGGCGAAAGTTCCGTGAGGTGCTGAGAAGATAAATTCTTTTGTTTGTGTGAAATGTTTGGTAAATTTCTCATATCCATTTGGTTTAGAACATTAGTTATCTCAACCCTTCCCAGTTTAATTTTTGTCTGGATGACCTGTCAACTGGCGAGAGTGGGGTATTGAAGTCTCCCACTATCACTGTTTAAGGTAAGGGTAGGGCTTCTTTTATGAACTTGGGTGTCTGTGTGTTTCGTGCATAGATATTAAAAACTACAATGTCCTCTTGGTGTATTTTTCCTTTGATAGATATGTAGTGTCCTTTACTATCTCTTTCTGATTAGTTTTGGTTCAAAGTCTATTTTATCAGTTGTTAAAATGGCTACACTAGCTTTCTTCTTAGACCCATTTGCTAGATTTTTTTTCTATTTCTGTTTTCCTATCCATTCTATTTGTCTGTGTCTTTTTAGTAGGGAATTGAGACTGTTGATATTGAGAGATAACAATAAGCAATTACTGTGTTATTTTGTTTGTTTCGTGGTAGTGATGGTGTGTGTGTGTGTGTGTGTGTGTGTGAGAGAGAGAGAGAGAGAGAGAGAGAGAGAGAGAGAGAGAGAGAGAGAGAGAGATTGAGAAATTCTCCTCTTGATTTTGCTGGCCTGTGATTATTTATTCCCTGTAATTTCTTGAGTGTAATTAACCTCTCTTATTTTGAGTTTTCCTTCTGCCACCTTTTGTGGGGTTGGATTTGTAAATAGATAGTTCTTAAATTTGGATTTTTGTTTGTATTTTGTTTATTTTTTTTTTTAAATGTCTTATTTTCTCCATGTGTGGTGATTGAAAGTTTTGATTGGTATAATATCCTGTGTTGTCTCTTAGAGTTTGCAGCACATCTGTCTAGGCCTTTCTTTGGAGGCTTTTAGAGTCTCCATTGAGAAGTTAAGTATAGTTTTAGAGGTCTGCCTTTATATGTTCACATTCCTATACTTTTATCAGTTTGGGTTTTCTTTATTGATTCTATTTCCACTGTTAGCTTTTGAATGGTTTTATTAATTTCCTTCAACTGTTTGTTTGTGCTTTCTTAGATTTCTTTAAGAGATTTATTCATTACTTTTCAATGAGTAAATTTATTCATAAAGGTTGTTTTAAGGTCTTTTTCTTATTCTTCAGCTTTGTTGCAATAGTCATGGCCTGCTGTGGTAGGGTTGCTGGGTTCAAGTGGGGATATATTGCTCTGCCCGTTATTGATACATAACTGGCATTTAGGCATCTGTGATTAGGAAGATTATAATTCTAGATGCTGAGATCTTATCTTTGTTGGGTGGGTGTTTTTGTTTTTTGTTCTGTTGCTCTTTCTGAATCTTATGAGAGTGTCATGGCTTTGTGTTGCTTAGTAAGTGTGTCTACTGGAGGCTCCCAATAAAAGGTATGTCTGGGGATTGGGAATTAATACTGAGGAATGGGCTTGAGGGTGGGGTGGGGGATGGGTGCACTGAGTGGTCCACAGGAGGAAAGAAGACAGGGCATTTGGCAGTGATCTGGGAATGGGAGTAAAGAGTGACTGAAGGCAACATAGAAAGTCTGCTACAGAGACTGGGAGATTGGATTTGGAAGAACAGAGGGGAGAGGTGAGGATATGCAGTTAGCCTACCTGCTTTCCTGGCCAGAGTATGGATTGCGTTTCCTGATCCATTCAGCTTGTGTCATTTGATTGGAGAATTGAGGACATTGATATATAAAGGTATTATTGAAAGGTTTGTATTGATTATAGTAATTGTGTTGTGTTTTTGTTGTTGTTGATGATGTGTTTAGTCATTACAGTTTTACTTCTTTCCTTTCTGCAAGCCCTTAACTGTTCCTATTCAATCCAAAGTACTACTTCTTGTATTTTGTTTGGCTTGATCTGTGGGGTATAGTGTTTTAAGAGTATATCGTGGAACTATTTTTTCCTCTCCCTTCAGTTGTGGCAGTAGTTTAGCTTCAGTGGCAGTCAGGGTCATGTAGGAATTGGAGTACCCTTCTCCACACTGTTCCATTGAGAAATCAGCTGTTGATTTCATGGTTTTTCCTTTTGCAGCTTAAAAAAAACTCTTTTGTTCTAAATACTTAACTGTGGTATGCCATGAGGTGTTTCTTTTGTAGTCTTGTCTTATTTGGTGTTTTTGTGCTCTTCCTCTGTATCTATTTGGTGACTTTGTACTTGTGTTTTTATAAGTGTATCATTCCTTGGTTTGGGGATGTTTTTCTCTATTTTTTCTCCTACCCTCCTTTTAAAGATCTGAGCTACGCCATTGACCTGGGATTCTTCTTCATTTATGCCCAAAATGAAAAGGTTTGGTCTTTTCATGGTATCTCACATTGTGTGTGTGTGTGTGTGTGTGTGTGTGTGTGTGTGTGTGTGTGTGTGTGTGTGTGTGTGTGTGTTTGTGTTTCTTTTCAGTTTTTGTTCAATCTTTGCTTGATATATTAAGGGCATAAGAGAGAAAGACTGTGTGGTGCATGTTGTGGGTATGAGCAGTAAAAATGTTCTTTATCAATAACAGTTTGTTTTCATTTTGTTTTGTATTTAATCCATTGTACAGTATTTAATTCAAGAGTAAAGGGAATTTTTAATTTATCTGATTTTCTCTTACATTCAAATTCGTCAGCTAAACGGTGGAGAGTCCATAGTTTAGGTCTAGCTTCTCTGTTTTCTCTTAGAGACCTGATTTTCTATCTTCTGCTTGATCCATTCTATTTGTAAGTTCTTCTTTTGAATTTTTTAGTTGGATTATTAGGTTTTTCATCTGCATTTCATTAGAGTTCTTCAGTGTTTTTCAAATCCTGGATTGCATCCTCATCATTTCAATCAGCCTTAAGTTTCTAAAGTTTTGTGGGTTTTTATTATTTACTTATTTATTTAGCTGTTTGTTTATTTAGCTGTTTGTTTCATGTAACTAGATGAACAATGAGCTTTACTGTGCATATTTTCCTTTCTTGAACTCTTAAATCCTGTTTATCATGGAACTGAACTAGAAAAGGAAACTAATTAAATAATGATAGCTTTGTTTCATCTTGCCTTATTGAAACTGCCATTTAAATGCTTAATTTTCAATGTACATTCACGCTCATATAAAGGATGTAAACTACATTAGAAAATTGTCTCTTCAGGTTACAAGGCAGCTCTATGAACCACTTGTTTTGCAGTTGATTCATTGGTTTACTAACAATAAGAAGTTTGAAAGTCAAGATACTATTGCTTTACTAGAAGCCATACTGGTAAGTAGTATTTGGTTGTTAACGTTTTATTCCAATTTAGTGTACATTTAGATCTTTAAAAAAATTTCTTATTAACATTCGAAAGTATAGCTTTTCTGTAGACTGTTATCTTTTTTGGACACAATACCATACTCATTTGCATAAGTGATATTCTTAATATCTGAGTTTTAGTTAACATGTATTTTTGTTCTGCTTTCTGAGTGGGTATAAGTTTAAAAATTTATATATATCAAGGGCATAAGAGAGAAAAGACTGTGGTGTATGTTGTGGGTATGAGTAGTAAAAATGTTCTTTATCAATAACAGTTTGTTTTCATTTTGTTTTGCTTTTAATCCATTGTACAGTATTTAATTAAAGAGATAAGGGAATTTTTAATTTATCTGATTTTCTCTTACATTCAAATTCATCAGCTAAAGGGTGTAGAGTCCATAGTTTACCTTTTATATCATACTCTTCCTGAGATAGAAGAGGTAATCATTAGGGTCTGGTCACTGGTGCAGTGAGATAAGCTGTAATGGTTTTGGATGCATATTTCATTTTGAACTTGTAGGAATAACTAATTTCTTTAAGTATTATTTTATGTGTGTTTTCCAGTTATTTCATCCATTTTTGCAAGATGAAGTTATAAGTTATACTTAGAATCACCTGACACACATTTGTAATTGTAACACATAGGAGGTAGAGACAGGAGGATTTGAGTTTAACATCAGCCAGTAACATACTAGTTCTATACAAACCTAGGCTACGCAGGACCCTGCTTTAAAAAATTAAAATAGTTAGCTGGGTGGTGGTGGCACACACTTTTAATCTCAGCTATTGGGAGGCAGAGGCAGGTGGATCTCCAAGTTCAAGGCCAGCCTAGTCTACAAAGTGAATTCCAGGACAGCCAGGAAACCCTGTCTTGAAAAAGAAAAACAAGAAAAAGTTCAATTAAATTTTAAAAATTAAATAGATACAGTAGCAAAAACTCCAGTGAAATATCCAGTGAGCTTGTCCAAACATCCTTTAATTCTTTGTTCTTGCATACTGATTCTATTTTGCATCTGTGTAACATTTCCTATTAAGTTGGAGCCAGCAGAAAACATGGAAGTTGAAAAGAACATCAGGGAAGAAGAAATAAGGTGTATTAATGAGGACTCCTGTTTCACCATTTTTCTGTGTAGAACACACAGTACAATCAGGGCAATTAGACAGTATAATTACCAACTTTATTCTAGATTCACCTTAATCATATACCTAGTTATGGGCAGTGAAGAGTCACTGGATGATTTGTGTTTTTTTTGTTTTTGTTTTGTTTTTCTTCAAAGTTATGGTCTATAGTTCAGCTATTAGCCCAGGCTGGTCTGGAATTTACTGTATGTCCCAGATTAGCCTCAAACTCACAGGTTTTTTTTTTTTTTTTGCCTTAACCTCTTGAATGTTGGCTTATATACTCACATAGAACCACCATTCATCATTCTATGAGTACAAAAATAATTACAATGAAACTGTCTTTATCTTGATTAAGGATGGTCTTGTAGACCCCATTGACAGTACTTTAAGAGATTTTTGTGGATGCTGTATCCGAGAATTCCTCAAATGGTCCATTAAGCAGACAACACCTCAGCAGCAAGAGAAGAGTCCAGTAAACAGCAAGTCACTTTTCAAGCGACTCTATAGCCTTGCACTTCATCCTAATGCTTTCAAGAGGCTAGGCGCAGCACTTGCTTTTAATCACATCTACAAGGAATTCAGGTAAGTAAACTTTATGTCAAGGAAAGATGTGTAAGACAGCTCTTGAAACCTGTAATGTGATTTTGAAAAGTGCCCTGATGTTTAAGTCTATGGTTGGTTGGTTGGTTGGGTTATTTTGGTTTTTCAAGACAGAGTTTCTTAGCCTTGGTGTATGTTCACGAGTCTTAGAAACTATAGAGAAATACTTGCAAATATTGTTTGAGAATGTAATGCAATATCCTTTGAATCATATAGAATGTTTGTGTGGTAAATTAATAAATACTTCTTAGGGATAGACCATAAAGAATGAATGAGAATCAGCAGAATACTTTCAGATTAAAAGGTGGTGGTTGAGTACCAAGAGCTCTACCATCTCATAAGCCATCCATATGAAGTCATGAAGAAGTTTTGGTACTCTTAAACTTTGTTCAGAGTAATAGGGTAGTGAGCCAGGTTTTGTCTGCTAAGGTAGAAAAATGGAGAGCACTTCTAATTATTCTCAGGAGTTATGGGAGTACAGAGTGAACTTGAATTTCTTTCTAAGAGTTTTTGACTGAAGACTAAGGCATAGAGGCCATTCCAAGAAAGACATTCAGTACAGCAAGATGAGTGGTATTCATTTATTTATTAATGTATTCCTTCTTTGGGCAGCACAGTGGGAGCTATAGAAATGACTCAATGATTAAGAACACATATTCTTCTTGTCACAAGAGGACCATGGAAAAAAGAAAGCATATCATATGTCAGGAACTGTTCTAAATACTGCAAATACAAAACTCTTCATGAGGGCTAGAGTTGAGAAAAATACTCGAATAGATAAACGTAAAAGTTTATGACAGAAATATATCATATTAAATAGTGATTGCTATAATAATAGGTTACAATGTATCTTACGATAGGCTTCTGACTTTGATGGTCAGAATAGCTTTTACTAGAAAATGGTTACTGGGATAGAGAGGAGATCAATAATAGAAGGTGGATATTTAGATGGGAATCCACCATGTATTTTTACATGAGAATTAAGAAGTACTTGAAGCTTGTTATTTATTTAGTTTTTTTAAATGTGGTGACTTACATTATGTATGTATGTATGTATGTATGTATGTATAAAATATAAATAAGTGATATTAGTAACCAAATTGCTACATACTTCCTCCTACTTGAGAAATAGTTTACTCAGTCCAGAGCATCAGAAGCTTACTAACCGTGGAGTTTATGAAGAGAAGAGCAATCTATGACCATGTGGGAAGAGATTCACACTCTTGATTCCTTTCATGGAGAATAGAGGACAGCTTTATTTTGCCTACTGGTCTATTCAAAGGGCTGAGCAAAGCTCCTGGGAGGGTCAGGATTTATTTAGAGATCTTAAGGACTCAGAAGTCCCCACAAAGGGCACCTAAAGACATTCCCTTCTGGCTTTCTGATTACCTTGCAGTTTTCCAGAGAGACATGTGAACACCAAGGGCAGGGTTAACTGAGTCATAGGTTACCCTTGAATTTAAGTTTGCCATTGATGAAAGCTTTATAGGCTGTGCATATAGCAATAACTGTAGTCTAGAAACTTGCCCTACAAAAATAGTTACCCTCTTCAAATTTTATGTTACTTCTTTCTATACTTCATAGTTTTATTTAAAAATATAAACCTAGGGAAAAAAACAAAGATGACTGTAGCCTTAATCACCCACCATGGAACTCAGAACAACGTAAAAAAAAAGGGCAGGTCTTATGGGAAGATGCTTTTACAAAATGGACATAGGAATTTGTAAAGAAAGATGGTAGTACAGAGTATGTTAGCCTACAGGCTGCAAGCACAAAAGTCATGCCTGATGAGCCACAGGCCTGCTGGCACCAATGACAATATGGAGATGTGTGGCAGCCTGGAGCTTCCACAGAATCAGGTCATTACGGAATAGGGCCAATTCCTAGCATGGAGCTGCCAAGTGGCTGCAGCCCTTGCTGCTTGCCCTGCTGGGAGATAGAAAATGAGGGGCAGTGGCATTGCCCAGAGGCTACAAGCACAAAGGTCATGCCTGGCAGCCTTGGGGCAGCCTAAACAACGATGGGGAGGGGTGTGACAGTCTGGAGCTTATACTGAACCTGCTCCCAGACACCCTGCTTAGCCAAAAGACCACATTGACTCTGGTCAACATGATGGATCTGCCACAGTTCAGTATTTATGGTGCTCCAGAAACCTTGAACCAGACCAAAAACACATTGCAATGAATATTTGCAGGTAAAGATGTTTGGGTGAAAAAATACACTCTGTGATACAGTGCAGTTTCCAGTGACACTAAGATGAACAAATATTCAATGGAGAGGTAGGAAAGATGGAGGAATAGAGCAGTGAGTGTATAGTAGAAAGAGGAGGAACTAGAGATGTGATAGCAGTGACAGATATGAGAGAAGGCTCTGGTGGATAGGGGAATATGTTGCTGCTGAGTAGGGCTATGGGGTGGTGCACAGCAGCCTGGAGCTTATGCAGACTCAGCCCCTGAACATGCTGCCCAGCCACATAATCGTCCTGGCTCTGAGCAACTACAGGATGACTGAGTTGAAGAATGGTTCATTTTCTGGATTGGACCTCTTCAAAAGACCTCTATGGTTTGTACTGCCCTCAGAGGCAATGCTGGTATCTGTGGTCCATCCTGCTGCCCCAGGCCAAGTTGAAGCTTGAGGTTCATGTAGATGTCCATAATCTGGGCTGCCACATGTTTATGTTCTTGGTCTGTTCTGCTGTAGGGCAGGAGGCAGGTATTGATGTCTGTGGCCCATGCCATGGCCCAAATGCCATGCAGATGTCCATGGTCTGTCCAGTCACTTGATGCCATATTGAGGCCATGTTGAGGTCTGTCGTGTGGATATCTGTAGTCTATGCTCTCATAGGGGCCATGTTGATGTCTGTGGCCATGTGGATGTCCATGCCCTATGCAGTTCACTTAAATTATATATATATGTCGTGGACCATTCTGCCACTGGGGCCATGTTGATCTCCGCAGCATCCGCTGCCACAAAGGGCTATAATGGTGTTTGTGGCTCATGCTGCAGTAGGTCCCGTTGATGTGTGTGGTCTGCACTGCCACTGGAGACCATACTGAAGTCCTTGGTACATGCTGATGCTGGAGGTCATGCTAATGTTCTAAGACATAACAATGTTTTATCAACATATAATATACTACACCATGCATATTCTTTACCACAATTAAATTAATGCTATAGGATATACCTGCGTTATCTTACATACACCATTTTAGTTATAACCCTGCTTTTCCATATGACTATCCCCTTCCACATTTGGTTTATAGTTCTACCATCCTCCGAGAAACCAGCAACCCGCCCACCTCTGCCCCTCTTCTCGCTCCGGGCCCATTTTTACTTGGGGGTGACTAATGTGAAACTTTACCAGGCATCTGGTTCTTACTTCAGGGCAAATGAATGTTTTATCGTCCATACGTTCCCCTTAAATAAGACATCTTGATGGTACGGGTCTAATCAGCCCATGCCCAACATAACTATGGTCTCGTGCCTTTGGTATTTTTTATTTTTCGGTATGCTGTGACTCACCATAGCCGTCAAGGCATGTAGGTCAGCTTATTCGTGTAGCTGGACTTATTATTCAAGTGTCATTTATCCTCATAAGCAATCACTTAAGACATATTGTTAATGTTTTCTTGGACATACACTCTAAATCATATATAATTTTATCCTCCAAAACCCCCCTTCCCCCCAATTAACATTTTTAACCCTGCCAAACCCAAAAACAGAGATCCAAATGTCAATTTTATCCCGCATTCTAGTAATTCTCCAAATATGACTTAAATTCCAGTATTTGTAAAATTTTTAATAAAATATGCTCACATTTACATAATACCTATTCAAGCCTAAATTCACAGGTGATATTAAACTATGTTTTAACGTTAATGTAGCTTAAATATTAAAGCAAAGCACTGAAAATGCTTAGATGGATTTTAATCCCATAAACAAAAAGGTTTGGTCCTGGCCTTATAATTAATTAGAGGTAAAATTACACATGCAAACATCCATTCACCAGTGTCAAATCCCTAGGTTTTATAACTTAAACCCTAAGGAGAGGGTACCAAGCACATACACTATAGCTAAAGACATCTTGCCTAGCCACACCCCCATGGGATACAGCAGTGATAAAAATTAAGCAATAAACGAAAGTTTGACTAAGTTATACCTCTCTTAGGGTTGGTAAATTTCGTGCCAGCCACCGCGGTCATACAATTAACCCAAACTAATTATTCTCGGCGTAAAACGTGTTTTAACATAATAACAATAGAATTAAAACCTGATCAATATGTGAAAATTCATCATCAGGCCTAAACTCAATAACGAAAGTAATTCTAATAAATTAATACACGATAGCTAAGACCCAAACTGGGATTAGATACCCCACTATGCTTAGCTCTAAACCTAAATACTTAAACAACAAAATTATTTGCCTGAGAACTACTAGCCACAGCTTAAAACTCAAAGGACTTGGCGGTACTTTATATCCATCTAGAGGAGCCTGTTCTATAATCGATACACCCCGTTATACCTCACCACCCCTTGCTAATTCAGCCTATATACCGCCATCTTCAGCAAACCTTAAAAAAAGAACAAAAGTAAGCAAGATCATACCCATAAAAACGTTAGGTCAAGGTGTAGCCTATGAGGTGGGAAGCAATGGGCTGCATTTTCTTATAAAGAACATCACGCTATCCTTTATGAAATTTAAAGAACGAAGGAGGATTTAGTAGTAAATTAAGAGTAGAGAGCTTAATTGAATAGAGCAATGAAGTACGTACACACCGCCCGTCACCCTCCTCAAATTGAACAAAATAAACCCATACATAATTATAATCAAAGCTCATGAGAGGAGACAAGTCGTAACAAGGTAAGTATACTGGAAAGTGTGCTTGGATTAATCACAGCGTAGCTTAAACCTAATAAAGCATCTGGTCTACACCCAGAAGATTCCAAACCCAATGGATGCTATGAACTAACTCTAGCCCTATAAAGCATTAACATAACTATTTAATTAATTAAAACAAAACATTTAAACCAAGGAGTATTGGTGAAAGAAACTACTAACAAGGAGCTATAGAGATAGTACCGCAAGGGAAAGATGAAAGAAATGTTAAAAGTACAAAAAAGCAAAGATTAAACCTTGTACCTTTTGCATAATGAACTAACTAGAAAACCCCTAACTAAAAGAATTTAAGCTAGGAACCCCGAAACCAAACAAGCTACCTAAGAGCAATTTTAAGAATGAACCCGTCTATGTAGCAAAATAGTGGGAAGACTTCTAGGTAGAGGTGAAAAGCCTAACGAGCTTGGTGATAGCTGGTTACCCAAAACAGAACTTCAGTTCTACTTTAAGCTTACCTCAAGAAAAACTAATCCAAATGTAATCTTAAATTATAACCTAAAGAGGGACAGCTCTCTAGGAAAAGGATAAAACCTTAAATAGTGAATAAGACATGCAAAATATAAAACCATAGTTGGCTTAAAAGCAGCCATCAATAAAGAAAGCGTACAAGCTCAACACCCAACAGCATTAAATTTCACAGATTATAACAACTTCCTATATTAAAAATTGGGTTAATCTATTCTTATATAGATGAAATAATGTTAGCATGAGTAACAAGAATTTATTCTCCACGCACAAGCCTATAACAACCCGGATAACCATTGTTAGTTAACACACACAAGTAAATCAATCCCCTATAAAAATTACTTCATATACAATGTTAACCCAACACAGGAGTGCATAAAGGAAAGATTAAAAGAAGTAAAAGGAACTAGGCAAACAAGAATCCCGCCTGTTTACCAAAAACATCACCTCTAGCATTACAAGTATTATAGGCAATGCCTGCCCAGTGACATAGTTAAATGGCCGCGGTATCCTGACCATGCAAAGGTAGCATAATCACTTGTCCCTTAATTAGGGACTAGAATGAACGGCTTAATGAGGATTCAACTGTCTCTTACTTCTAATCAGTGAAATTGACCTTCCCGTGAAGAGGCAGGAATACAACAATAAGACGAGAAGACCCTATGGAGCTTTAATCTCATAGCTTACTTTAATAACATACACACACCTACTGGTTACAAAACACAAAACATTTAAGCTTTAGATTTCGGTTGGGGTGACCTCGGAGAACAAAAGATCCTCCGAATGATTATAGCTAAGACATACAAGTCAAAGCACTTACTATCTAATTGACCCAAATGTCCTTGGTTTGCACTGTTGACAGAAACCATGTGGAAATCCATAATCTGTGCTCCCAATGATTGTAAAGATCAAGGAAGCTTCTGTAAGGGTATTGATGACTACAGACTCACAGCTGAGAAAGGGAGATATAGAAGGCTCTGTGTCAACCACCACTCCAACTCTCTACCCTACCCATCCCCAAAAGGAAAAAGTAACAGTCTATTGGGAAGCCATCTAAGAGAACTCCTAAAAATTGTTACAGTGATACTGAAGTGTAGCTTTCCACAATTGATAGTTTCTGGTAAGGGTGAGGAAGGACTCAGTTTTCTTTAAGGGGCTGGCCACTGGGAGTTTAACCATGCTCTGTTGAACATATGGGCAACACAAGGTGGACTTGGTTTTTGGGGGGTGGGGGCTGATCTTAGAGGATTGGGAACTAATTGTTATTGGTGTGCATTATGTGAAATTTCCAAATAATAAAAACACTATGCTGAAGAAATAATGAAATACAAATTTGAACTACATAGTCTTGGCATTTTTGAATGTGACTAGAGAAAGAAGCTAGCTGCTCTTGGGCTCTGCTTCACAGAAAAATATGACAGAAAATTCTGAGAAAGGTGATTTTTTAAGTGATTTTGTCAATGTATGATCCAGATAGCGTACTACCACCAGATATTATTATTAGCTTTTTAAAGATTATCTATCTGTCTGTTTGTCTGTCTATCTGTCTGTCTGTCTGTCTATCTATCATGTAACCAATTTTCTGCCTGCATGTATGCCTGCAGGCCAGAAGATGACACTAGATCTCATTATAGATGGTTGTGAGCCACTATGTGGTTGCTGGGAATTGAACTGGGGACCTCTGGATGATCAGCTAGTGTGCTCTTTACCACTAAGCCATCCCTCTAGCCCTAAACAGTTTTTTTTATTTGAGGTAAAAATGGGTTGTAAAGCAGAGAAGACAACTTATGACACACACAGCCTAGTTGGCTCCAGAACTGGTAATAAACATGCAATGCGATGATTGTTCAAAATGTTTTCCAAAAGTGACTTCTTTGCAGATGAGGGGTATAGTGGCTCGACCTTAGAAAGTTTACAGTCACCAACTGAGAGCAGTGACTGAAGCTGATCCTCTTATAACTGAGTGCAAGAGAAGCTGCCAAAGAACTCAGTGTGGCCATTCAGTAGTAGCCATTTGGCATTTGAAGCAGATTGGAAAGCTTTTTCAGCTGAATGAAATTTAAAAAAAGAAAGAAAAGAAAAATGCCATTTCCTCTTGTTCTTCACAACAATGAATTTGGATTGTGACATACAGAAAAAGTAGATTATGTATAGTATCCAATGGTGATACCCTCAGTGAGAAACAGAGTGCTCCCAGAGTCGAACTTGTACCTAAAAAGGTTGTGGTCACTGTTGGGTAGTCTGGTACCACCTTGATCCATTACAGCAGTGGTTCTCAACCTTCCTAATGCTGAGACCCTTTGATACAGACCCTCATGTTGTGACCCCAACATAAAATTATCTCATTGCTACTTTCTAACTGTAATATGGCTACTGCTCTGAATTGTAATGTAAATATCTGATGTTCCACGCCTAAGCCCTTGTGACCTACAGGTTGAGAACCACTGCAATACAGTTCTACTGAATCCTAACAACTACTTTATCTCAGAAGTATGTTCAACAAATGAGTAAGATGCCCTGAAAACGGCAACATCTGCAGCTTGCACTAATCAGCAGGAAGAGACCTGCTCTTCTCCCCAGTATCCTTCACATATTGTATGGTCATGGTTTCTAAAGTTGAGCAATTCATGTACAGATTTTTGCCTCATTCACTGCACTTCTCAACCACTGACTGCACTTCAAACATCTTAACAACTGTTGCAAGGAAGATGCTTCTACATCCAGTAGTATATACAAAATTCTTTCCAAGAGTTCACTGAATCCAAAGCATGGATTTTTGTCATAATAGGAATGAAAAATATGTTGTTTATGGTTCATAGTTTGAATAATAAAGATGTGTCTGATCCTAGTTAGAATGAGTTAAAATTCATGGTCCTATGTTGTAGTTTGCTTATTCAGATCTTGGTTCTGTTTCTTTCATAAAAAGACAGGCTAAACTGTTAACATTTATGGTGATAGTTTACTGTGGACAAAATATTTATAATTAAAGTCTTGCTTACATCTGATTTTTTTAAATTCTTAATTTCCAAGAAAATGAACTTTTCTAACAAGTGGACCACTCTTTCTTTAGTTAATACCTGTGCTATGTAGGCACTGAGTTCTAGATCAGCCTGGACTATTGGCTGAGACTCTGGCTCAAAAACCTTTGTTTGTAATTCTCATTATTGTTCTTGGTCCTCTTCCCCATGTAGTGTTTTCTTAAGGAAGATATAATGGTCTTTGTTTTTCAGGGAAGAAGAATCCTTGGTAGAACAGTTTGTGTTTGAAGCCTTAGTGACATACATGGAAAGTCTTGCATTGGCACATGCAGATGAGAAGTCTTTAGGTATGTGTCATCCTAGTGTTCTATCTACATATTGTTTCCCAGTGCCTTGGGGTCTTTTCCAGGGCTCACATGATCCTTTCATGAAGTGGCAGTTTTCTTTTTTCACATTCTTCTTAGATTGTGAAGGGAAGATATCTCACACACAATGTTCCAAATTCAGTATGTAAAAAAATCTGTGTCTTCATCCTCCAGCATTCCGCCTATGTACTCAGCTGCCAGTCTTAGTTGGCAAATCCTGCTAGGAGGTGTGCTAGTCACTAGCTACACTGGCACAAAAACACAAATGCACATTCACAGTTCAGAAGAGAGCTGAGCACTAAGGACCACTGAGATATGGCCATTGTCTCTAGGCTCATGGTAATTGAGGAAGTAGGTCTCATTGTATAATTGGTAAAGCTACTTTGGCTATGATTAAGAGATGCTAGAAATGACATAGAATCTTAACTTTGTCTGGCAGTAGTTAGGAATCTCGCAGAATTTTTGAGCTATTTAGAAGTTTTTGTTGGTGCCATTAGTTGGAATAGTCAGGCCCCTGAGGTGGTTTTCACTGAAGGATTAGATTATACAGCTGTGTGTGGCAACACTTCTCTTTTATTTATTCACATCTTGGTTTTTGCTTAATTCCTATAATGACAGTTTAGGCACTGATATTCTTTTTGTTTGTTTGCTTGGTTTTTTTTTTTTTTTTTTTTGGTGTTTTAGGAGGGTTTCTCTGTGTGTAGTCCTGGCTGTCCTGGAACTCACTTTGTAGACCAAGTTGGCCTCTAACTCCCTGAGATCCATCTGCCTCTGCTTCCTGAGTGTTGGGATTAAAGGCAGGTGCTACCATGCCCAGCCACATACTGATAATCTTTTATGCTGATTTTCTATGTTGGAAAAATATGTAAAATTTAATTCTTGATTGATTCCCCAATGAAGATAAATTTTCTTAACTCTTTTTTTTTTTTTTCTCCCAATTTATTTATTTTGTGGAAAGTTATGTGGGAGGAATGAGTGCTATGGCACAGGTCTGGAGGTCAGAGAACAAATTGAACAATCCTGTTTTTGTCTTTGCCCTGTAGGTCTTTAGCATTAAATCCAGATAGCCAAGCCTGGTGGCATCTGCTCTTACCCACCTAACCATCTCATTCTTAACAAATTTGTTTCTTATTATCATTTGTGTGTTTGTGTTTGTGTGTGTGTGTGTGTGTGTGTGTGTGTGTGTGTGTGTGTGTGTTGACTACATACATGCCTGTGCTCCCATCTGGGTTCCTGTGTCCATGGTTGCTGGAAAAGGGTGTTGGACCCTCTGGAACTGGAGTTATGGACAGTTATGAGTTCTATATGGGTCCTCTAGAAGAGCTTTTAACTGCTCTTAATTGCTGAGCCATCTCTCCAGCCCCCACTTTACACTTATTTTTAAGTTGATGTTGTGGATCAGCGTCTGAATTTTAACACCCAGTACCCAAAATGTGTGTATCCGTGTGTGTGTGTGTGTGTGTGTGTGTGTGTGTGTGTGTGTGTGTACACATGCGCACATGCAATCACACACACACACACACACACAAAGATAGAGTGAGAGAAGAAAATAGCATCAAAAGAACATTTCTTAGTGGTAGAAGTAACCATTCTATACCTCTGTGGAATATCCTTAATCCTGCCCTTTTCTATAGTGGCTATATATTAAGCTGCAATGGCTCTGAGTTGAAGTGCCTGGATTGACTTATGGCACCTGGAAGTTTCTTCCGGTATGGTCTGTCATGCAAGGCTTTGCTTTGGTTGTTGTGGCTATTTCGGATGTATAGCTTCTATTTAGATGTGATACTTCATTTTGCTTGTGTGTATATAGTATGTATGCATGTGCCAGAGCTTCTTGCAATCATGAGTCTGGATTTTATTTTAGGATTTGAAATGTAAGTTATTTATTTAATTTAAAAACAATCTTATTTTACATACCAATCCCAGTTCCCTCCTCATCATCCCATTCCATATGTCATTTATTTTAGTTTTATATTCTGAGATGAAGAAATAATCTGAAGTTACCTTATAGTCACAAAATTAGATCAGATTTATAGTACTACTTTAACAATGCTAATCTGCTATATGTTTTCTGTGGATTCTTTTGTACTGGATACAAATACAGGTACAATTCAGCAGTGCTGTGATGCTATTGATCACCTAAGTCGCATCATTGAAAAGAAGCATGTTTCTTTAAACAAATCAAAAAAACGACGGATGCCACAGTAGGTGATACTGTTTCCATTTCCTCTTATTAACCCAATACAAAGTTAATTCCATCCTATAAAGGTTGTCAGATGGATGTGTAGAAAATAAAGAATTTTCTTTGTAAAAAAGAAGTGTGTGCAAGTATAGTATCAATAGTCAACTTTCCAACAAAATTTAATAGCTTTACATTTGAAAGAACCTGGTTTAAAGAAGACACTGGTTAAGATTTGAATAGGTGTTGAAGTTGACTAAATTTTGAACCTGTGATAGGCATTGTATTTATATGTAATAAGTTTGAACCCAAATTTCATTAGTAATTATTTAACTAGGATATTAATGAACTATTATACAATAAATTTGGAAGTATAAGAACTGTGTGTCACATTCAATGAAAGATGACTCCTTGTAGAACACTGCAATGTTAGTTCAGAGCTGTCTCATCTGCAAAGTGAACAGAGCAGAAGTGAGCATTCAGTCAGGAATCAGGTTAAGTTTCTAACTCCTATTTAGGCTAGAGATCATTTAGTGACTATTTAAACAGCCTGACCACTTGAAACTTGTTAGCAGGGTTTCCAGGAAGTCTTTAGGGAGGGGGTTTATTTAATAAGTTACAGTCTCCTGGAAGATAAAATGAATATTTAGGTTTAAGATGTACTTTCAAGATTGAGCATTTTGTTCAGCTCATCTAAGTGTATAAGGGAGTTGCCGAGGTAAAGTAAATCTGTTTGATTTCAGAGTACATCCTTTTCACTATTATTCAGAATTTCAGGAGGCACAGGAGTTGAATAATGCTCCAAGTAGAGATTAATTTATTTCCTTCCTCATTTGTTTATTTGCTTATTTATTTATTTATTTATTTATTTGAGAAGGAAAGTTTATTAGAAAGGGGATTGAGGGGGAAGGGAAGAGAAAAGAGGTAAATAGACATAGAGACACTTGGAGCAGAAGAGAAGATAGAGAAGCGATTGTTTAAAAGGGGGAGCTTGCACATGCATATTGAGTCCTTACACAGCCCCGTAACATGTCTGTTTGCTCGTTTTCATTATGATGAAGTACACACATACAGTTTATCACTTTAAGCATCTTTGCTTGTATAGTCTAGTAGTGTTTATGTACAGTCACACTGTTGTACAACCAGTTCCCAAAGCTCTTTCATCCTGTAAAACTGACACTTTTTCACTAGACAACTACAGTTCTCTTTAGGAAGAAAAAAGAAAAAAAGGAAGGAAGGGAGGGAGGGAAGATGATGAGGATGGAGAGACTTGGAATAATCAAATTGAGATGAGAAAGTTATTCAAAGCCAGGCTGAGTATTGACCAGTGATTACCCCAGGGGCCCAGTGATGCCCCATTGTCAGGATGGTGGTACAGTGCATTGGTCCTCTACTCTATTCAGTATATGGAGAATCATGGTGTCTGTACTGACAGCCACCACTCTGGACCTGTGTATAGTGGATATTTATATTTTAACCATTTTAAAATTGATACTTTCAGGCATGGTTGCTACATCAGTAATCTTGACTGCTTAAAAATTAAGGCACGGGGAGCATAGTTTGAGGTTAGCCTGGGTTATTTTTCATGTTCCTCCTTCCCAACTACCTTTATCTCAAAAAAGCCATCAAGAAAGATAGTGTAGTCCCAACACTTGGGAGGTAGAGGTTCGAGAATTAAGAGTTCAAGCCCAGCCTCAACTAAATGAGACTGTCAAGAAACAACAAAGCAAACTACTACAGTTGAGTCTTTCAGATTCTTCTAATTTATAGCATGACTTTAGACAATTGGTTCTTGGTCATTCACATGTGTTAAAATTAATTAGAAGTCTAATTCAATTCTGGTTGTTGTACAGACTTCATCTTGGCTAGGATAGGCTCAGGGAACTTAGATTTATAAGTAGTTCACAAAGATGAGCTTCTAAGAAGCATTGTTTTACACCCTGCAACTTTAGGGTTTTGTTGTTAAAAGAACACATTAGAATGGAAACATGAAAATACATGATTCTGTTTCTTAAGCATTTTTAAAACTTTTTTCCCATAGTAAAAGAAAAGAGGGCCTGAGCACTTGCCTGCAGAATTAGGTCTTGAGTTTTCTCCCTGAAACTGCACAAACATATTGTGTGTGTGTGTGTGTGTGTGTGTGTTGAAATGAAATTGAAGCTAGGTGTGGTGGCAAACATGTATAAATAGTTCCAGCACCAGGGAAGCAGAGGCAGACAGATCTCTGTGAGTTAACCTGTGGTACCTTGGTTACATTCTAATGGTAATACATTAAAAAATGAATATGCCTGTTACCTCTGTCATTGTAGAATTGAGTTTCAGGTGTTTAAATTCTTGGCTAGGTATATGTTTAATGTTGGATATTATGTTAATGACAGCATGTTCTTTCTGTGTAGGGGATTTCCATCGATGACATCATTGTTGGATCTAGTCAAGTGGCTTTTAGCTCACAGTGGAAGGCCCCAGACAGAATGTCGACACAAGTCCATAGAACTCTTTTATAAATTTGTTCCTTTACTTCCAGGTATGTTTTTCTTTCTTTTTTTTTTAATTAAAAAATGATTAAGTAGAGAAGTGATTAGTACCTGTACCAAAGTGCATATGTGGAAGCCCAAGGCCAACTTTGAAGATTCTTTTTACTCCTGCCATCTTTAGCTAAACTCCATAGATCAGACTCAGATTGCCAGATTTGTGTAGCATGTATACTTACCTGCTGTGTCATCTTGATAGCCCAGGGTCTTTATTCTTAACATTCTATCAAAATTATTGGCTTTCTTTGCCAGTTTGGAGATGCAGACTAATGAAAACATTATAATTCTATATAACTGAATAAAACAAATGATATTTCCTCCTCACTCCTCTTCTCCTTCCCCTCTCCCTCCTCCTCAACAACCCCTCCCCCCCCCACACTTTACTTTATAACTTAGAATTTTCCTGCATCCTCTTTGAGAGTGCTGGGATGACAAGCTTGCATCATACCTAGTATGTTTGTAATAAATTTAAAAGTAAGTATGAGCTGGAGAGATTGGCTCAGTGTTAAAAGCACTGACTGCATTTCCAGAATACCCAGGTTCAATTACCATCACCCACATGTCAACTGACAACCACCTATAACTCCATTTCTTGGGATATGACACCCTTTCCTGGCTTCCTTGGACACTGCATTCATGTGGTTCACATATGTATATATAAGCAAAACATCCATACAAAAAAAATCACTGGGTGGTACTGGTGCACATCCTTTAATCCCAGCATTTGGGAGGCAGAAGCAGGTGGATTTCAGTGAGTTCGAGGCCACCCAGGTTTACAAAGGGAGTTCTAGGACAGCCAGGGCTGTTACTCAGAGAAATCCTGTGTCAAAAAATAAAAAATAAATAAAATTGTAAAAGTAAATATGTTTAATATTCATTCTAGGTTTGTATGACATGATAACTTAGGAAATGTATTTTATAAAGATTAGTGATAGGATAGGAAGTTAACTTTGGTATTTATGAAATGATACAAAAGTAAATTTGGGATTCCCACTATCATTTTTATTTCACCATAGTTCTGTTTTTTTTTTTTTTTTCTGTCTCATTTAAATATTAAGGAAGAGTTGATTTGCCATTGCAGCTAACAAAACTTGGTAAACATTCCAAATATTGTATGCTTGAGACATACTCATGGATAAAGTACATGCTTAATATATTTAAGGTTCTGAGTTTATTTTCCAATACCCCCTCCTCCTTACAGATTTCAAATATTCAGAGTAACGCAGTTGTATTTCAGAATGAGTAATAAAAAGTTGCCAGCATTGTAAAAAGTAGAGTGTTTTAGTTGTAAAAATGTGTTTTAGTTACTTTTCTATTGCTGCGTTAAAAATTATGACCATAAGTATCTTGGGGAAGAAAGAGTTTACGTCATGAGAAGAAGTCAGAGCAAGAACCTAGAGGCAAGAACTAAAGCAGAGACTGTGGTTAAATACTGCTTACTGATTGATTCTCCATGGATTGTTTAGCCTGCTTTCTTATATAATAGAGGACTATCTATCTGTCCAGGGATAGGACTGCCTTCAGTGGGCTGGGCCCTCTCATATTAATCATTAAGCAAGAAAATGTGCCCACAGGCCAATCTAATGGAGGAATTCTTTTCAATTGACATTTGCTCTTGTCAGAGGACCCTTGCTTATGTCAAGTTGAGAAAAACTTAAACAGCACAGACAGGGTCTCTCATTTGTTTACTAATTGGGCCTAGACTGGCAAAGCCAACAGATTTGGGTAACCATCATTGTCTGTCCTCCCATCACTGTGATATAGATATACACTACCATGCCTAGTTTTTATGTGGGTGTTGTGGGTCCAATTTCAGGTCCTCATTTTTTTTTTCTTGCACAACTAACCTTATGTAACCCATTGAACCATCTTCCTACCTCCACACTGCTGTTACTTTAGATTTATTTAATCTGTTAAGTCATTGTCACAACCTTCTATGAAGAGGAGGTTCCTGGAAGAGAAGAGAAGGTAGCCATGGTTTTCACAAATGTCTAAAGAAGTTTAGGTGGTGCTGCTTGGCCAACCACACCCCCAACCCTGGAGTGCTACCTCCACTCAGACTCCTACACTGTTTGTGGTTTCTATGATGTCATCTTCACGGATCCCAGACATTTCTTTTCCTGGTCTCAGCAGTCTATGTCAACCTTCTATATTTTTAACTAAATCTTGCTCTCAAAATTGTTGTTGCCTGTAATCCTAGCAGAGACAAGTGGACCTCAGACTAACCAGGGCTAACCAGTGAAACTCCTGTCTCAAAAGAATCTATAAAGGCAGGCTATCAAGTAGTAGGCAAAGCTAGTCCTTTTCCTAACATAAAAAAAACAAAACACTAATATATTTGTTTTATGTCATCTGTGGCCTTTAGAATGTATCACACTCTTATGGCTCCCCACCACTACCCCCCCCTTTTTTTTTTAGCAGCCGTAGTGGTGGGAATTTCTAGGTAATTATGTTGAGGCTTCAAGGCCTCAGGTCAATGGAATATCACAGCAAATGTAGGCTTGTTTATGTCATGTGTATCAGGCTTTTGAGAGACATGCTTGTCCATTTTCTTCTCATCATTAAAACTATTTACAGAGTTTGATGCCATAGAAGACAGATCATGGCACATTGAGAAGAGCCTAAGAGATAACTTCCTCCTCTTCCTTCTTCTTTCGTTCTCCCACCCCCTTCTTTTTCATATACACACACACTCACACTCACACACTCACACACACACACACACACACACACACACACATACACACAGTTTTTTTATTTCTTTTTTTTTTTTTTGAGACACAGTCTGTGTTGCCAACACTGACCTCTTCCATATTGGGTAGCTGAATATGGCCTTGAACACTTCATCCTTTTTCCTCTCATTCTTTAAAACTGTAGGGATTGCAGGGATGTAGCCAAGAAAACCTAAGGATACTTTTTTTTTTTCATCTGTCCTAGTTAGGATTACTGTTGTGATGAAACACTATGGCCAAAAGCAATTTGGGGAAGAAGGGGTTTATTTGGCTTATACTTCCATTTTATTATTTATCACTTAAGGAAGTTAGGACAGGAACTCAAACAGGGCAAGAACCTGGAGGCAGGATCTGATGCAGAGGCCATGGAGGGGTGCTACTTATTGACCTGTTCCCCTTAGGTAGCTCAGCCTGCTTTCTTACACAGCCTAGGACCACCAGCCCTGGGATGGCATCTCCCTCCTTGGGTTGGCCCCTTTACTATCAATCACTAATTAAGAATATGCTCTACAGCTGTATCATATAGAAACATTTTCTCAGTTGAGGTTCCCTCTTTTCAGATAACTCTACCTAGTGGCAAGTTGACATAAGACTAGCTAGCACAGTGCCTGATGAGGTTCCCATGTCTTACTCTGTCTGAAGATCTGTCTCTTGACACTTGCTATACAATTTAAATATTGTATTGTTTTTCTTCTCATGATTATAATGTCTTTGGTTTTTAGTGAAAATAATGGGTTGTTCCTCCTGTTTTTTTGTTTGTTTGTTTGTTTCTTTTTTAAAGAAAAGGTACTTTTACTGCATCATCAGTATATATTCTCGTTTGGTTTATTATCTAAGTTAATCAATGACAGAATCATATAACCCTTTTTGAGCCACTGATTTCTTAATATAGAAAATGAAATTTTGCCCTTTTCTTTTTTGATTTAGAAAAACTGCAATATCAAAAGAAAACAACTTTTACAGCAAGTCATTTGACTAAGTTGTTACCAGTTGTTTTTTTCCTGCCAGCCTGGTCCCATAGCCACACCAGCCCCAAATAACACACAGAGATGCTGTATTAGATATAAAGCTGTGGGCTGGAGGGATAACTCAGCTGTTAAAGGCTAGGCTTACAACCATAAATATAAATATAAAGCTGTTAGCCTGTTACTAGTATTTCTAATTGGCTAGCACTGTCTTAAATAGTAACCCATTTCTATCAATCTAAGTATTTCCACGTGATCTTATCTTACCTGAGAGAGGATCGGGACTTCGGTTCTCTTGGTCCTACATTTTGAATCCCTTCCTATCTCCTCCCGAATTCTCCTTGTCTCCTAGTCCTGCCTATCTTGCTTTCCTATTGGCCAACAGTGCTTTATTCATTACCCAATACAAGAAACATATTTACAGAATGACATCTCCCATCATCTCCTCTTTTCTGTCTAAGTAAAAAGAAGGGTTTTAACTTCAACATAGTAAAATATATAACAAAACAGTTATCAAATAAGAACCACAGTTAACAATGTCCAGGCTCTTTTTGTGCTTTTCATCTTTATGTGGTTTTATTACTCTATTTCTTTTATTTCTATTATTTATTTGTTGAGACAGGGGTTTTCTATGTAACTTTTGTCTGTCCTGGAATTAACTCTGTATACCAGGTTTGCTTTGAAATCACAGATTTGTTTGCTTTTGCCTCCCGAGTGCTGGGATAAAGGCATGTGCCATCAGTGTCCCAGCTACTCTCTCCAGTTGCTCATACACACTATTGAATTGTTAGCAGCACTTCTTAAAAGCCATGAGCTTTTTTGCTGATATGCTGAGTCAGGAAACCTTCCTTAAAGTAGTCATGCAAATCTCTATTTGTCGCTAGCAAAACAGAGTCCAACCAAGAAAAATGGTGTGATTAAGAAGCCTTGATTGTCTCTGTTCTTTTGTTTCTAAAGTCCCTTTTTAAGATTTTGTCAAGTTTGTTTATTTAGTTATTTATTTATTTTTCTTATTTCACATATTAATCCCAGTTCCTTCTCTCTTCCTCCTTCCCTCCCTCCCTCTCTTCCTCTCTCCCACTCTCCTATATTCACCAACCACCCTCCCATCCCATCCACCACCACCCCCCTCCACAGGTAGGGTGATGCCTTCCAGGAGGGGACATCAAAATCTGTCAAGTCATTTGGAGTAGGGACTAGGCCATCCTTCCTGCCTCTAGGTTAAGGGAGTATCACTCCATGGGGAACGTGCTCCCAAAATCCTTTTGTGCACCAGGGATACATCCTGGTTCCACTGTCAGAGGTCCCTTAGACTGCCCAGGACATCTAACTGAGACCCCTATTCAGGTCATCTTGAGTTGGCCCAATGATGGATTCCCAGCTATTAGCCTAGGGACCCATTAGCTCCTCCTTATTCAGGCCAGCTGTCTCTGTGGGTTTCTGTAGCCTGGTCTTGTCCTCCCTCTCTGCATCTGGATTCGGGTCCGGCTCAGTGTTTAGCTGTGGGTGTCTGCCTCTGCTTCCATCAGCTACTAGATGAGGGCTGTATAATGATGGATAAGTTAGTCATCAATCTCATTATTAGGGAAGGGCATTTATGGTAGCCTTTTCACTGTTGCTCAAATTCTTACTTGGAGTCAGTCATGTAGGACTCTGGACATTTCTCTAGAGTCAGTTTTCTCTTCAAACCTATAGTGGCTCCCTCTTTTATGGTATCTCTCTGTTTTTTTTTTTTTTTCTCTCCTCTGTTTCTTTCCTGACTCAATCTTCTTAGTCCCACATGCTTTCCTCTCCTCCCCTACCCTTTCTCCTAGCTCCCTCTCCACTCACTGCCTCCCTCCCCACTCCCAATTTGCTCAGGAGATCTTGTACCTTTCCCCTTCTGTGAGGGACCTTCTATGAATCTCCTAGATTCCTCCTTGTATCCTAGTTTCTCTGGTGGTGTGAATTATAGGCTGGTGATCCTTTGTATGTCTAAAATCCATATATGAATGAGTACATACCACGTACCTCTTTTTTTGACTTGGTTACCTCATTCAGGATGGTTTCTTCAAGTTCCATCCATTTGCCTGCCAATTTCAAGATTGCATTGTTTTCTTTTTTCTTGCAGAGTAGTATTCCATTGTGTAAATGTGCCACATCTTCTTTATCCTTCAGTTGAGGGGTATCTAGGTTGCTTCCAGGTTCTTGCTATTACAAATAATGCTGCTACGAACATAGTTGAATAGCTATCTTTGTTGCATGGATGTGGATCATTTGGATATATGCCTAAGAGTGGGATTGCCAGGTCCTGTGGTAGACTGATAACCATTTACCTAAGGAACCACCATACTGATCTCCAAAATGGCTGTACAAGTTTGCACTCCCACCAACAGTGGAGGAGTGTTCCCCTTTCTCCACATCCTCTCCAGCATAAGTTGTTATTGGTGTTCCTTATTTTAGACATTCTGGTAGGAGTAAGATGGTATCTCAAAGTTGTTTTGATTTGCATTTCCCTGATACCTAAGGATGTTGAACACTTTCTTAAGTGTCTTTCAGCCTTTTTGATTTCCTCTATTGAGAATTCTCTCTTCAGTTCCGTACCCCGTTTTAGGGCTATTTGATGTTTTGGCGACTAGTTTCTTGAATCCTTTGTATATTTTGGAAATCAGCCCTCTGTCACATGTAAGATTTGTGAAGATCTTTTCCCAGTCTGTTGGCTGCCGTTTGGTCTTCTCAACTGTGTCCTTTGCCTTACAGACACTTCTCAGTTTGAGGAGGTCCCATTTATTAATTGTTGATCTCAGTGTCTGTGCCACTGGAGTTATGTTCAGGAAGCTGTCTCCTGTACCAATTTGTTCAAGGGTACCTCCCACTTTCTCTTCTAGCAGGTTCAGTGTGGCTGGATTTATGTTGAGGTCTTTGATCCATTTGGACTTGAGTTTTGTACATGGTGATAGACGGATCTATCTGCAGTCTTCTACACACTATCATCCAGTTGTGCCAGTACCATTTGTTGAAGATTCTTTCCTCCTCCCATTGTATACTTTTAGCTGTTTTGTCAAAAATCAGGTGTTCGTAAGTGTGTGGGTTAATATCAGGATTTTTGATTCCATTGGTCTGTCTATGTTCGTGCCAATATCAGGCTGTTTTCAGGACTAAAGCTCTATAGTAGAGCTTGAAGGCAGGGATTGTGGTGCCTCCTGAAGTTCCTTTATTGTACAGGGTTATTTTGGCTATCCTGAGTCTTTTGTTTTTCCATATAAAGTTGAATGTTATCCTTTCAAGGTCAGTGAAGAATTGTGCTGGGATTTTGATGTGTATTGCATTGAATCTGCAGATTGCTTTTGACAAGATTGCCATTTTTACTATGTTTATCCTACCTATCCAAGATCATGGGACATCTTTCCATTTTCTGGTATCTTCTTTAATTTTTTTTCTTTAAAGTCACAAAGTTCTTGTTATATAGGTCTTTCACTTGTTTGATAAGCTTTATTCCAAGATACTTTATGTTGTTTGTGGCTATTGTAAAGGGTGATGTTTCTCTGATTTCTTTCTCAGCCCCTTTGTCGTCTGAATATAGTATGGCTACTGATTCTTTTTTTTTTTTTTTTTTTTTTTTTTGAGTTTATCTTGTATCTTGCTAGTTTGCTGAAGGTGTTTATCAGCTGTAGGAGTTCCCTGATAGAGTTTTTTGGGTCAGTTATGTAAACTAGCATATCATTTACAAATAGTGTCAGTTTGACTTCTTTCTTTCCAAAATCTATCCCCTTGATCTCCTTTTGTTTTCTTATTGTTTTAGCTAGAACTAAAAGTACAATACTGAAGAGGTATGGACAGAGTTGGCAGCCTTGTCTTGTTCCTGATTTTAGAGGAATCGCCTTATGTTTCTCTCCACTCAGTTTGATGTTGGCTGTTGGTTTACTGTATATTTCTTTAATCATGTTTAGGTATGTTCCTTTTACCCCTGATCTCTCCAAGACCTTTATCATGAAAGGATGTTGAATTTTGTCAAAGGCTTTTTCAGCATCTATTGAGACAATCATGAGGTTTTTCTTTTTCAGTTTGTTTATATGGTGGATCACATTGATAGATTTTCATATGTTGAACCATCCCTGTGACCCAGGGATGAAGCCTTTTTGGTCATGGTGGTTATGGTGGCTTTTGTCAAGTTTTAAGTGAAAGTTCTTAGTAGCCAAGTTGAATATGCCATTTTGTCATGAGTAGATTTCCCGCCAGCCTGGTCTCACAGCTGCACCAGCCCCAAATAACACACACAGCTGCTATATTAGATATAAAGCTCTTGGCCTGTTACTAGCATTTCTCATTGGCTAGCTCTGTCTTGTATATTAACCCATGTTTATTAATCTAAGTGTCTCCATGTGGTTTTGGCTTATTGGAGACAGGGTTGGGACTTCTGCTCTTTGGTCCTACATGTTGAATCTCCTCTTAGCTCTCCCTGCATCCTCCTTGTCTCTTAGTCCTGTCTATTTTGCTTTCCTATTGGCCAACAGTGTTTTATTCATTAACCAATAACATATTTACAGAATGACATCTCCCATTACTTCGTTAATAAACAGTACTTAGCATGCAGCTAAGGTGAGAGTGAGGCCAGGAGCTCACTTGTACCCATAAGTTCAAAGCTAGTTTGGGTAACATAAATAATCATAGGTATGCTGTTATTCTTGTTTTGGGATGAGAAGACTGAAATGTAGAGGCCAGGTCCTCAGAGATGTGAGCAGCACAACCAGCATCAAGTCCCAGAAATCACAGCACTGTCTTATAAGTTGAAAAGAAAAGGGCAGGGCTAGAGTATCAATCTTTTCCTGTTTCAGATGGTGTTTTTATAATGTTAGGAAACTAAAGAGAACAGGTTTGGTGGAAATAACTTCTTAGAAGTAAGAGCAGTAGAACAAATTAATATAGTGAATATCATTTTGAAAGTTTAACTAGGTTGAAAGATTAAAGGGGTTTAGTTTTGATTGTTGATATGTTTGCTTTATGTGTATACTAATGTACATGTTTTAAATTTGTCTCTTAGGCAACAAATCCCATTCTTTATGGATGAAAGATCTTATAAAAACAGAAGACATTTCTTTTCTTATAAACACATTTGAAGGAGGGGATAGCAGCTGTGATCAGCCAGCGGGCATTCTTGCCCAACCAACTCTCTTCCATTTGCAAGGGCCAATCAGCCTTCGAGCAGTCCTGCAGTGGCTGGACATGCTCCTTGCAGCACTGGAATGCTATAACACATTCATTGAGGAGAAGACTGTGGAAGTAGAAGAGGTCCTGGGTAGGTAAAATTTACTTTAAACATTATGTGTTTCTACTTGGTTTATGCCAGGTTGACTATTCACTGCATGTCAGAATAACACTAACAAGCACTTGGATACAGAGGCCGTGAGTTCTAGGCCAGCCTTACCTACAGAGACAACCACTGTGATATGGTGAGACCTGTGTAGAAAATAAATTAAAATAAAATAATACTAACAAAATTGAAGCCAGGTGGCAGTGGTGGTGCACTTTTTAATCCCAGCACTCTGTAGGTAGAGGCAAGGGGAATCTCTGTGAGTTTGAAACCAGCCTGGTCTACAAAGCAAGTTCCAGGACAGCCAGGACTGTTGCATAGAGAAACCCTATCCCCAAAGTGATAACATGCATACATACATACATACGTAAATACTAACACAGTTGGTAACAGACACTAGCTACTTAGTAGTGCAGGGTAAAGGGGTTTAACCTGGATTTTCTGCCACTGAGATACATTACAGGATTGGTTTTGTTGTTGTTGTTGTTTTTGTTTTGTTTTGTTTTCCTGTTTCTCTGTGTTAACAGTTCTGGATGTCCTAGAACTTGCTTTGTAGACCAGGCTTCCTTACCAAAGTTAGAGCAAGATCAGATAAACAATTGAAGCAGACCTATAATTTATAGTGAAATAGAAGCAGCAAATAAGTCTCCCAACCAAAAACAGCTTAGGGCCAAATAGAGTCAGTCATTGCAGAATTCTAAGAAGACTTTCAAAAGGAATTAATGCCAATACTCCTCAAATTATTTGACGGGATAGGAACAGAAGGAGTATTGTCCAGTTCTTTCCATGAGGCCATAATTACCCTGATACCTATACCATGTAAAGACTCAACAAAGAATTACAGATCAATTTCCTTAATGAACATAGATGTAAATCTAAATCCAAAACCAAGAACATATCAAAAAGATCATCTATCATGATCAAGTATACTTCATCCCAGAGATGCAAAGATTGTTGAATATAATGTAAATTGATAAATATAATCTATCATATAAACAGATTGACATTTGGCATGGCCATGCCTCTCAAAAGTCTCCTACTGCAAAAGGTCAGGATTTCTTTATCTTCCTATCTGTGCAACTGCTGAGATTTACAGCTTACCTTCTGTGCTGTCTCTCAAACTCTAAACTGTCCTGCAGCTTAAAAGAAAGGGGTGGAGGTGGGGGGCACCTGGAAAGATGGTTCACTGTTAAGAGCACTGACTGCGCTTTCCAAGAATGTGGTTTCAGTTCCTAGCACCCACATAGCAGCTCACAAGTGTCTGTAACTCCAGTTCCAGGACATATACATGCAGGTAAAACTCCAGTGCACATAAAATAAAAATTTTTTTTTTTTTTTTTAAGAAAGTGAGGAAAAGAGACTTAGTCATCAGCTTTATTCTCTCTTTGAGCATTATGTATCAGTATTTAACACTCTTCCCTTTTCTGGGGCTCTGAAGGTTGTTTTGTCTTGGGGTAATTATCTATGAGAAGAGTGGAACAATATGGTGAGTAGAAGTATCACAGTAATGTGCAGTGGGGAAGGAGATGGCTTGATTTTGTTCAGACATGAATTTTATAAGGCAATGTGGAGTTGAGCTAGAGAATGTTTCTATAAGATAGCAAATGCCCTGCTATAAAAAGACACCCACTGTCATTTGTTTTTGTATTGCCCATTGGAGGAGTTTTCCAATTTCTTCACTATTAAAAATACTGCCAAATGTTGTGGCACACACCTATATTCCCACCTCTTCAGGAGAGGCAGGGGAGGAGAATCATAACTTTCAATACAGCTTGTGCTATATAAGCATGTTCCTATCTCAAAGACCAAAATTGGTTAGATGAACATTATTTACTGTTTGCCATTATTTTATCTAATTAAAATGTCAGTGCTAGATAAAACTGTAGGAAATTAAAATACTTGTTAGAGGTTAACATGCATATTTATATAAGTCTTTTTTTTATATGAGTTGCCATATTGCTTTTTAAAATGATAGTTCTCATAAGTCATATTTGACAGTCAAGGCTTGTGTTAGTCAAACTTTGTGTTGTAGCAATATCCTCACATAAACACAGGACAGCGTTGTTTTGGCTTATTGTTTTAGAGGACTTAGTCCATGGAGGCCTGACTGATAATATGTCATGGTGACAGGAAGATATGGCAGATCCCTTCATCTCATGATTGACAAAAACTGGGAGAATGTCCCTGAACACAAAGACATCCCACCAGGGACCTGTATCTTCCAACTTTTCTTGCCTTTTAAAAGCTACAGAAATCCTTAAATAGCTACCCCATCTGGGCAAAGTGTTCAAACCGTAACAAGAGGGCTAGGATATAGTACAGTGGTAGAGTGCATTCCTAGCATGCTATGTTCATTTCTACTAAAGCAATAAATAAATACGTAAATAAACAAATGACAAGATCCTACTGTAGACATCCTTACTGTCTATGTGTGAAATTGAATTCTATTTGGATTATAATTTAAGTTCCAAATTTGAACTAAGAGGTTAAGATGAAATAGTTACTGTTTTATTCATCTTTTCGTGAACTTTAAAAAAAAATTGTTGAATTTCTTGTTGAGTGTATATTATCTGTATTCAACAAAGAACTTTACATTCAATTTTACTAGAGTTAGGAAGACATGCACACTAATATTTTCCCGTTAATATTTCTAGGTACTGAAACACAGTCTTCACTTTTGAAGTCAGTGACTTTTTTTTTGGAAAGCATAGCAACACATGATGCTGGAGCAGTGGAGCAACGCTTTGGCATGGGGGCGACAACTGGCCCTCCTAGTCTACAAGAGGAAGAACAATACAACTATAGCAAGTGCACAGTATTAGTCCGGATTATGGAATTTACCACAACCCTGCTCAATGCCTCTCCTGAAGTTTGCAAGGTGGGGGTCATACTTCCTGCTCTGTTGATTTTAGATTAGTACTTTATAATGAGACATGTTTTTAAGCTTCCCTTAGATCAGTGGTTCTCAATCTGTGGATCATGTTCCCTTTGGCAAACCTCTATCTCCAAAGTATTTACATTATGATTCATATCAGTATCAAAATTAAAGTTATGAAGTAGCAACAAACATAATTATAAGCTTGGGGATCACTACAACATAAGGGACTGTATTAAAGGGTCACAGTATTAGAAAGGTTGAGAACCACTGCTTTAGATCATAGCCACAAGTGAGAAATATGTCAAGACTATGTTGAGATACCATCTTAGCCCAATTCAAATAGTTATCATTAAGAAATCAAAGAGTAACTAATACTGGTGAAGATGGGAGGAAAAGGAAATCAAATACTGCTTGAGGGGGGTGGCTGAGGGTGTAGTTCAGTGGGGAAGTGCTTGCTTCCCATTTGTACCCTGTGGGTTCCATTTGTAGCACTGTAATTTCACTAAAAATAGGAACGTAAATTATCTCAGCCACTGAGGAAATCACTATGGATAATCCTCAAAAACTAAAAGTGGAATAACCATAAAGGCCCCAGGCATACCATTCTTGTTATGTACGTAAAGGAATCCAAATCAACATAGAGATGCCTATACCCACCCACCCCCCACCCCATATTTTTTGAGATAAGAGAAAACTGTAATCATGACTGTCTGGGACTTACTATGTAAGCCAGAGTACACTGCAAATTCACAAAAATTCACCTGCCTCTGCCTCCTGTGTGCCATGTTTCTTGTAGCATTGTTCACAACAGAAAGTTAGGTGCCATTCATAAAGACACACACACACACACACACACACACACACACACACACACACACACACACCATGGAGTATTGTTCTTTAGCCTTAAAGAATAATGAAATGTCATTTACTGGAGATTGAATGTAACTAGAGATCATATTATGTGAAGTCAGCCAGACCCATATAAGTATCACATTTCCTGTCAGGTGTGGACCAGGGAAAATGTAAAACTACAAGGGTGAGGTGCTTTTAAAGAGGTAGGGGAGAAGAGAGAGGGGATGAAAGAGTGATGGGGGTATTCAATGTCATCAAAATGTGTTCCATGCACATATGATATTGTCACAAGGAAACCCATTACATTCTATAATTAATACTAATTAAAACAATTAATAATTACGCTATAATTTTTTTAGAAGTGGCTTTGGCTCCTCTGAGACATTCCATTATTTTCCTTAACTGATGAGTAAAATGTGCATGTATGTATGGTTTACACCATGATGTTTTGATCCATGTGTATATGTGGTTAAGTTCCCTCATGCACTCACATTTTATCCCAAGTATAGTGTAATAAGTTTTAAAATATGCTTTGTTGTTAACTATAGTTACCACAGTGTATAACCTGTTTTTGAAAATAAATGCTGAATGTTCCTAATCTGAAAGGCAGAAATCTGAACTGTTCTAAAACTTGAATGATAAATGTCTCAGGTTTTGGAGGATTTTTCTTTTTAGCTTTTCAGAGTAGTGATGTCATCCAGATATTCTAAAACTAAAATAATTTGATAAAATCTGAAATCCTTTTGGTTTCAAGCATTTTAATACTCTTCAATTCTTTTGAGGAAGTCTGCCAAACTGTTGGTATTGTGAATATTGGCAGCCTATGGACCTTGTTTTCACTGTGATGGAAAGAGAGATGGTGGCTAAGAAGCACTTTTATTCAATCTATCTTTTCTATCCTTGTAGTTCCTTGAGGACTTGTGTGACACAAATCTTATGAAAGTCTTAATGAAAATGCTTTGTGAGCCCACGAGCTTAGGTTTCAACATTGGCGATGTCCAGATTATAAACCATCTTCCCAGCATTTGTGTGAACCTGCTGAAAGCACTAAAGAAGTCTCCATACAGAGACATTCTGGAGACTCACCTGAAGGAGAAAGTGACAGTGCAGAGGTGGGTGCTCAGGCCATGCTCACAGTTACTGGGATGTAGGTGTTCACACTGGATCATCCAGTGTTCCTGACATCCATGTGTACAGCTGCAATGTCTCAAGACATTGCATGTGTGCATTTGCTTTTTTTTTGTGTGTGTGTGTATGTGTGTGTGTGTGTGTGTGTGTGTGTGTGTGTGTGTGTGTGTGTGTGTTTAAGGTACATGTGCACACATACATGATCTCATGTTTTTTGGAAATAATGAGCTTCACTAATTCCTTCCCTGCTTGTAGGATGGGAGAGTGTAGTAGATGTGTTCCAATTTCTTTCCATGGCTAATGTGTCCTGTGAGCCTTCTTCTGGTGTTACTTTTGTGTTTTCCAGGGCCATGTTAATGAGTGCTGGGGTTAAAGGTATGCACCACAACCACCCAGCTTTCCTTAGTGTGTTCTTACCGGCTTTTCTGTTTTTCTCACGGCCAGTGTTGAAGCGCTCTGTGCCATTAGCTTGTATAGCTCTGATGCTTGCCGAGAAAGGGCCAAGTTGCTGTCCTTCTTATCTGCCTGTAAACAGCTTCACAAAGCTGGTTTCTCTCATGTTATGTCAACATCTCAGGTAACCATAATTATTTTTTATGTGCCTTTAGCTTTGTTATAATAATTTCATTATGCTAGTACAAAATGATATTTTATATTAGTTTGTTTAAAATATTTTATATACAGAATGTACTGAAATGGAAATAACAGAACACTTAACATAAAGGTGTTGGCTAGAATGTGAATATAAAAGTAAAGATACAGTGAAAGAGGAATAAAGGACAGTTGAAATTTTAGTAAATTAAACTATTTTAAGAACCAATTGCTATACTCATGTAGTCCTAAGCACCAGTGTTAGCTAACACATATTTTTTAACTGAAAAAGTGACATTGTATGTTTGTCTTAAACACCTTCTCTAACCAGGCAATTCATGTCAACTTTTCCTTTAGTCTACAGCATTGAATGACTCCGTTGGCATGAGACTGCTGTCTTTGGTTTATAAAGGCATTGTACCTGCAGAGGAAAGGCAGTGCCTGCAGTCATTGGACCCCAGCTGTATGAGCCTGGCCAATGGACTCTTAGAGTTAGCCTTTGCCTACGAAGGACTGGTATGGAAATCAGCTGCATCCCACATTTTGAATGACTTATATAACTTGTGGTATAATTTTGAAAGTATGAAATTTAGTTAGTAAAGTCTTAGATGGACATTATTGTAATTGACTTATTGACTTTGAGGAGGTGGTGGGGTGGTTCAAGACAGGGTTTCTTTGTGTAGCTCAGGCTGTCCTGGAACATGCTCTAAAGACCAGACTAGCCTCAAATTAACGGAGATCTGTCAACCTCTGCTCCCCAAATGTTGGGAACAAAGACATGCACCACCACCCTCCAGGACTTTCTAAGACTATCTTCTTTAAATTTTTTTTAAAGTTAAAAAACATGACATTCTTAAATGGAAGTATCCTGTCCAAATTTGTTTCCAAAAGGACTTAAGGTAAAGAACATTTTGTCACTAAAGTTGACCTATATTGACATGCTTCTTTTTCTATCTTTATTGGTTCTCGGAACAGATGCCTAAAAAGATTCTGGAGGATATTCCCTGAGGCACCCGAGGTACCATGACCAAAGTCCTCGTGACTCTTTGAACTGAGCAGAACTGTCCTCAGATACACTGTTGTAGCTGAGATCTGCAACCAGCCCTATGTGTTTATTCCATTGCATCTTCCTTTACTACTTCTCCCATTGCAGGAACCTCTTTGTTTTATTGATGCTCTCACTTATACTTACGTTGTCCCAACAACTTATTAATTAATATTAGGCTATTCTCTGAAAAGCAACAAGGTTTTTCTGGAAATTTGGAAGCAGTGTTAGTTTATGAGATTTTACTCACAAAGTAAAAGCTAGAAAATAGAAGTTAAATTAAATATGTGTTATTTAAACTTGAGTCCTGATTTCACATATCAGACTCTCTTTAGAATGCTCTTTGTAGACTTATTGCCCAGTGCCTCAGGGTCTTTCCAGAGTTGGATTCTCTGTTATGTTTTTCTCTCTTCCTTAGTGTAAGCACCTCGTGAGTTTGCTATTGAATTCAGCACTGTTGTCTACGAAGTATTTGGGCAGTTCACAGAGAAATATCAGCTTCTCCCATGGGGAATATTTCTATAGCTTGTTCCCAGAAATAATCAACAGTCAACTATTAAAAAATCTTGATATTGCTATATCAGAGCTCATGAAGTCATCAGCAGATAATCCCAAAATGGTAAGGAATGTTTCCTTTATATATTTTCTTGTCTAATGCCCACAAAAGGAATTTTATGTTTCTGATGGTTTTTCTTAAAATCAGATTTCTTGCTGGAAGGATGAAAGACCTGCTAATGTATGAAAATAAAAATCCATAGAAACAAAACCTACTCTTTACCAAGCTAGTATATGTTAATAGATATTAAGACATTGGTAATTTTTTCTCCATTCCCTTAAGCCTCTTGAATCTCTCGGTCTAACACTGTAAGATGTAGTAGGATACAATGCTGTAGGATACTGACTTTTGCTACATGTCATATTGGAGCTTCCATATGTGACATGTCTAGCAGTGTTTGTTCCAATACTACCTGTAGGCTGGTCCTCCACACTGCTAACCTGTCTTTAGAGCACTAACAGTTTTAGTGTCTTGCCCTAGTTTCCTGCATGTTCTTGCCACAACACTCTTTGTCTCATCATAGAAACCCTTTAGAAAGTGATATTTAATATATTTGCTTTTTGTTTGCTTAACTTAGGGGTTTAGTGGCTTTTTGGTTTTGTTTATTTTGTTTTTCATTAGTTGCTTTCATTTTGAGATAGGCTCTTGCTATGTATTAGCTGCCTTGGAGCTCACTTTGCAGACCATATTGGCTTCAAACTTACCAGATTCTCCTGCTTCTGACTGTGCCTCTAAGGTATATGCTAACAAACCTGGCATATCTTACATGATTGTGAAATGTTACCTGCATTGTGCTCTATAGGTAGTCAGAAACTGTGCTGGTAGTATTTCCAGAGAGTTTTAATTTCTACTAGCCTGACTGTTTACATGCCCCGTCCTTGTCCATTGTTAAGAAAAGTTGCATTTCCTGCCTCTATTTCTTCCCCACAACTCTCTGACATGACAGAATGGAATTAAGAAAGAATGAACCAAATCACTCTTAATGGGTACAGAGAAAGAAGAGCAGAATGGCAGAAACTGCAAAGCAGGACAGGTGTGCCAGTTCAAGCTTTTCAGAGGGGTTGAGGAGGGCAGCAGAGACGGGGAAAGTAGGAGAGAGACACAATCAACAATGAAATAAGAATTTCTATTGACTGAGAAGATTGGAGATTTTTCTGGAAGTAAGCATACGTGCCTGAAATTCAAAAGACAGGATATATGGAGAAAATAAAAATTGAGGAACTCACAGAGAGTAGGTAAAAATACAAACAAAAGCAAAATAAAAGTGATTCTCTGCACAGGGCAGGCAGATTTCTGTGAGTTCAAGGCCAGCAACTTCAAAGACAGGCAAGAAGTAATACCCCATCACAAAGAAACAAAAGTGGGGGCAGTGGGAGGGAGGGAAGGCGGGAGGAACAGGGAGAGAGATGATCATGATGAAGTATCCTGGAACTGACTGGACAGGACTGCAGCTTCAGAGGAAAGTGATGGTGCACTGGAATTCTTACCTGTGAAAGGGTTGTGGAGTGGCTTGTCCTTGGTTTGAGAATGATTTCTCAGGTAGCATGTTTTTCAAAGGCTCACCATGAGAAAATATACTGAAAGTTCTCAAGGAGGTAAACTAGTTATGTGTAAGATCGAGAAATTAAATGACATTGTTTTCTCAACAGAATTGTGGATACTGCAAGATCAAAAGATTGGAGTTGTAAGTGCAGCCAGATTCTCAATTATGTGAAGCAAGATAATCCACAGGTTTAGTTAAGCCAGGTTCTAAAGGGATGTATTTCCTGAGTCCTCTTGTCAGGAAACTGCCAGGCAGGTAGTAAGAAGGCAGTAAGATAAGAAAGAGGAAGGTGTTGCATTCAGTCCTGTGCAGAGGGTAATATTCAGTGTTTAGGCCCAGCTTTCCCTAACACAGCCAGTGCTGTGTCTCTTAAAACAGATAACGTACTGATTGGCAAAGATGGAGTGGCATGATTCATTTGATTTGGGAGAGTCTGATGACATGGATAGGCATACTGAAAACAGCTAAGAGATCTGCCAAACTTTTAGCTGTAGAGAGAACAGACTGTATAATAAGGAAAATGTGCTGATTACTACATGGAGCATCTGTAAAAAATGCCCATGTTGTCAGAATGATGGGAATATTGAATGATAATCTAACCAAATTAATTATGTTGTTCTCTTGCAAAGGTGGTAGTTGTGTCCAAATGGAATTCCATGGAGAATGCCCCCATCCCCACCCCACAGCAGAGTGGGCACAAGGGTATCAGCAGAGTCTGATTTCTGTGGGAAAACTTACGTTACAGTGTTGTTAGATTGTTATATTGCTTAACATCTATTACAGAAATAGCATTTTCATTTTCCTGGAATAACTGGACATGAAAGTATATTTTTTCCTCTCCGTATTAAGAATTTTTCTTCAATCTATAATTTTTTTTCAGGTGAGTACTATTTTAAATGGTATGTTAGATCAGAGCTTCAGGGATCGAGCTGTTCAGAAACATCACGGATTGAAGCTTGCAGCTGCAATTCTGCAAAACTGGAGGAAGTGTGATTCATGGTGGGCTACAGATTCTGCTCCAGAAAGGAAAATGACGGTGCTGTCCTTACTGGCAAAAATGTTGCAGGTATTTTGAAATGAATTTAAAATACATTCATCTTTAGTTATGTTATTCTTTCTGAGACATAGTCTCACTATATAGTCCTAGTCTGTTGCAAATTTTTACTTCCTTAGTGCTGAGATTACAGGTGTATACCAGCATGGATGATTTGATCATTATTTTGAACTCTATTACTTCTACTGAAACACATATTATGTTTTATACCATTATATAATATGCATTTTTGTGTTTTTTCTTATTGCTGTCTTCACAGGCTTTATCTTAGCAGGAAATAATAAAATGTTTTATAGCAAGATTGTTGAAATGTTATTGAGGTTGAAGTACAAATAATATGAGTTCTGAAATTTAAAAATTTGAAAAATATGTCAATTTTTTGAAGCATAATACCAAAATTTGTTGTGTTTTCTCTCTATTTAGATTGATTCGACTTTATCTTTTGACACAAATCACAGCTCATTTCCTGAAATCTTCACAACATATGCTAGTCTACTTGCTGATACAAAGTTGGGTCTACACTTAAAGGTAGATAATCAGTAGCATTTGTGTTTATAGCTATCAGATTTAAATTGGTGTTTTTTGTTTTGATGCAGTAATTTCAAAGTATTTTTCAGTTTTTTTTTTTTTCTATTGAAATGTTTAGTGATGGGGAAGCAAGAAAAGTAATTTTATTGTTACTAAGTTTAAAGTCCTGTAATGTTGTCTTATGCATGACCCACTTTTTAAAATTAGATTATTCTTTGGTGTATTCTGTATGACTTATGAAATTTCTCCATCAAATGTGAAAATTGTGGAATTTGCCAGTTATTCAAGGGACGATCAATACCTAGTTCTTCATAAGTTCAGTATTAAGTTCTGATGGGATTATGCAAACAAACTCTTGTAAACTATCCTGTAGGTTATTCAAGTCATTCTTTCTTCATAGAATTTGAATGTAAATGTTATTGAAAATGGTTTTTAAAATCTATTTGCAAGTTTCATACAATGTATTTTTGACCATATCTATTCACCACTCCCTACCTCCTAGTGTAGGCACTCAGTCTCCCAACCTCATGTCCTTCTTCATGTCAGCCTGCTTGCTGACTTCTAGAACTGAAGCTGAGGTACATGGCTGTATTCAAGATGTTTTAGATGTCATCCAGAATTTATTCTGAAATCATATGTTGAGTCACTGCAGTGCATTATTTGAAGTCTTTAGAAAGTAGTGTTTTATTTTTTCTGCAGGATGATCTGTTAGCCACAATTAGTGTGATTTACATTTGTTTGCATTGCTTAACAGGGCCAAGCTATCATTCTTCTTCCATTCTTCACCAGCCTGACTGAAGACAGTCTAGAAACCCTAAAGCATATTCTGGAAAAGCTCATCGTTTCTAATTTCCCCATGAAGTCAGATGAATTTCCCCCCGATTCACTAAAGTACAATAATTATGTGGACTGCATGAAAAAGGTTAGTGTTTAATAGTGTCAACTGTCAAACCAAAAGAACAATCCATTGAGGGAATTCCCAGTAGAAATTTAAGGTGGGAACCTGGAAGCAAGAACCATGGAGAAACACTGCTTACTGGCTCACTCTCTGGCTTGGTTATTCATGCTCAGCTACTTGCTTCTACAGCCCAGATCTACCTGCCTATTGCCACCACCAGCAGAATGGGCCCTCCCATATCTGTTAACAGTCAGGGCAGTCCTCCACAGACATAGCTGCAGGCCAGTTTTATTAAGGCAATTCCTCTCAAATGACTCTAGGCAGTGACTGTTCTAATGTAAACTCCCACCTACAGTTTGCAAGTATTCCCTTTTCTCCAGAGCCTCACCTTCATTTGTGAACAGCTCTTAACTGGGCTGTGGGGATGCTATATAGTTTTTGTTTGCCTTATCTCTGATGATTGTTGATATTATGTAGTTTTTCATATACTCATTGACCATGTGTATGTCTTAGGAAATATCTGTTTAGATCTGTTGCCCTTTGTTTTTGTTTTGGTTTGGTTTTGGTTTTTGTTGTTACTGTTTGTTTTTAGAAGACACAGTTTTCTCTGTGTAGCGTTGGAGACTATCCTGGGACTCACTCTATATAGACAGCCTGGCCTCAAATTCACAGAGATCCATCTGCCTTTGACTCACAAGTGGTGGCATTAAAGGCATGCACCACCACTGCACAGCGATTTGTTGCCTGTTTTTAAATAGTGTGTTCATTTGTTTTCTGTTGAGTTTGTGGACTTTCAGATGTATTCTAGATATGTTGATAATTTCCTTTATGGTTTGATTCAGTATTACTTGTCTATTTTTGCTTTAGTTTCCTGTTGTTTTGTGGTATTTACTAAAACTACACCAAAAAGTTGACCATTTGAGTGTCCAGAGGCATTTTTATTTATAGTTTTAGTTTTTCATTTATGACTTAAACATATTTTAATTCACATTTTTAACTGGTGAGAGGTAGAAATTTGGTTTCATTCTTCAATTTGTAAATATCCAGCTTCCCCAGACCCATTTATTGAAAGAATATCTTTTCTGCAGTGTGAGTTTTTAGCACCATTGTTGAAAATCAGTTGGCTGTGAATTTAGAAGTTTGCTTCTAGAATCTTATGTTCTGTTCCATTTGTTGTATTTTATACTAGTACCATTTCCATTTTGTTTTAGTTACTACAACTCTGTAGTATGTTTTGAAGTCAGGTAATATGTTTCCTGCTTTGTTGTTGTTATAGTTCAATATGGCTTTGGCTATTCAGGATTTCTTGTCATCCTCTGTAATATTTTGAATTTCTTATTCTAGGTTTTTTGTTTGTTTGTTTGTTTTTCAAGACAGTCTCATGTAGCCTATGCTGGTCTGGAAAGTACTGTGTAATCAAGGATGACTTTAAACTTTTGATCCTTTTGTTTCTCCTTCCTGAGTGCTAGAAATAAAGGTATATGTACTACCATGGTTGGTTTTATGCAGTGCTGGAAATTAAACTCTGGACTTTGTGTGCTAGGGAAGCACTCTACTAATGAACGACATCTCCAGCCCTAGTCTTTCTAGTTCTGTGAAGAACATCATAGGCATTTTAATAGAGACTGTGTTGGATATTTAGATCACTTCAGATAGTATGGATCTTTCAACAGTTATTTTCTTTCAGTCTGTAAACATTTTTTCATCAGGATTTTATAGTTTTTATTATAGAGCTCATCTACCTCATTGTTTAAATTTATCCCTAGGTATTTTATTTTTTGTAGCTATACAGATTGGGACTGATTTATTTATTTATACTGAAGATGATTTACTATTGGCTTATAGTGGTGTTGCATATTTTTTGTGGATTTTTGTGTTACAATTTAAATATGAATTTCTCCCACAGGCTTACATCATCTGTAGCTAGTGACACTGAAGTGTGTAGCTGGGAGGCAGGCTTTTCAGGGAATAGTCTGACCCCAGTTTCAAACCACTCTTTGTTTCCTGGCTGCAACCAGCCTCCCTCAAGTATCCATTGTGATGGTCATTACCTGCTCCTACTGCTCTTCCTTAACTACCATATGAACTGTGTCTCATCAGCTGTGGGCTATAGTTAATGCTTCTCTTAAGTTGCTACATTTAGGTATTTTATCACAGTAATTAGAGGAATAACACAGAGCAAGTTTTCAACTTTTTCTCTTTCTATGGAATATTAGCTGCTGGTGTATTATTAACCGTCTTTAATATGTGTTAAGGTATATTCCTTATATATCTCATTTATTGGAAGTTCTTAATAAGAAGATATTAAATTTTGTGACATGCCTTTTCTAATTCATTATGATAACCATATGATTTTCTTCTTTTGCTCCTTTTATAGTGCCTTAAATTTATTGCTTTGAATAAATTGAACCATCCTTGTATTGCTTGCATAAATCCTACATGATTATAATGAGCCATCTTTTTAACTTTCAGTTTGTTTTATTTGCTAGTGTTTTATTGAAGATTTTTTTGTGGTTGTTTACCACTCTAGAGGTGGTGAGGCCTGGGAGGATGGAGCCTAAAAAAAGAGGCAGATTAAAGTCTAATGTAATAGCCAACTTTATTCAGAGCATCAGAAAATTTATACCCTGAGGGTAAAGAAAGGTCACCTGATTAGTGTTCATGAGTGCAAGCTGTATATAGTCACAGAGACAAGCTGCATACTGCAAAAACATGTTTTCCTTAGAGACATATAAACAAATAACAATAGTCAGTTGTAATAAATACTCTAAAGTAAACTCTCTCCTACCCACGACACCCGGGAGGAGCACAAAAGCACATTCCCAGAACAACTCCGTGTTTTTGAAGGAACTGAGGTCACAAGACTCTTGTGTTGTTTTCTTGAAGTTTTCCCATAGCACTCAGAATTTCCTTGCTCAATTCTATTCTTAGACCATGTTTTATATTTCTTGTGTTAGTGGAAGATTAAAAATCAGAGATTGTTCTAACACAGTATAACATGTGAAACTCATGCATAGTCCAGTCTTGTGTAATCCATTTTCAGTCCATTTTTTAAAACTGTGAGATACATGCATAAAATTGATTGTCTGTTTTTAACATTTTACCATGTTTACTTGTTTAGGGGGAAAGGAGGTTTGCATGCCATGATTCAAGTGTGCAAGTCAAAGAACAACTTGCCAGAGTCAGTTTTCTCCCTCTGCTCTATGGGTTGTCAGGAATGGTGGCAAACACTTTTCCTTGCTGAGCCATCTTGCCAGTCTCTTTGTAAAGCTTAATGATGTGTAAACTATGACTCAATATTAGCTATGAATTAAAATATTACTTAGTTCCATTTTTTTTAAAGTAGCGATTATTTGAGGCATATTTTGCTCTGCCCAGCAGGGTCAGTCCGCGGGGACCCTGAGGGAGGTGTGGAAAGTGAAGAGACAAGAGACGCGAGAGATGAAGACAAGACAGTATTCTGATCAAGTCTCTTTTAATGAATATAATAACAGGGTTTAAGTAGTGGAGAAATGAGGGGATGGGCCAAAGGGAGGATGTGAGGGAGGCAGAATGTCCTTCCAAGCAGGATGCAGGTGTCCTGCTATAAGATAGCTTGCTATATGATAAGACTGCAGCTGGGACTCTTTCAGGGTCAGGCTCTATCATATTTAACGAGAGAACAGTCATAGGGGAATGGAAAATTGCCAGAGAGTAGTAGGAAGGATGGCTGTTAAGATGCTAACTTTGTTCTGGGGTTCCCTACAATATTTAATGGTTATCACAGAGTGTTTGATGTTTGAGGACATCTGGATAGTAAATGAATTTAGGAAAGTCAGTGGACCATGGATGTTTGACAATCATCTGGGCAGAGCAAAAGTAGGAGTATGAGAAGAGAGATGAGATTTGTGGAGAACAGGTGATTTACAAGGGAATAGGAACTGGATGGTGAGGATGAATATTGATAATGGAAGGGTCAGTCTGATGTGGCCATCTGAAAGGAAGGAGGTGCCATCCATATAAAAGTATAGGTAGAAACAGCTAGAGAACTCTCTTGTATATAAGAGGGATATGGGAAAGAGTCTTTGAGAGCTTTTGAACAGGAGTGTAGAGGATTTGAGGAATGTTGAGATAAAGGGATACGTGTGGATGGCTGAGGGGAGGACAGGTAAGAATTGAGAGTGCTGAGTTTTTGATAAGAAGTTTGGAGAGAAAAATCTGAATCAGGAAGGGACAAGGGATGTTGGAGTCCTTTGTAAGTAAGGAGTTGAGGGGGATTAATGGGAATAGATTATGATTGTGAGGGGGTCTGGGGGCAAGTGTCCTGTGGCCAGAGAACAGATGTGGAGTGCTGGAGTTTGGAATGTAGGCAGAAGGGTCTTTGAGTTTAATAGAGAGGGGTTTATGATGTACAGCAAGGGAAGGATTGGTGGCATCCCATACACTGAGATGTACTACACTAGGAGGTGGAGAGCAAGAGAGGTTTTGTGATTTTGGAGAGTAACAGTGTACGAATGAAAACTTAGAAACGCAGGAGTGTCATAGAATCTGTTGTTGGGGATAGGAGTGTCGTAACTTGTATTATTTCTTTTTCTTGACCTATATAACTTACTTGTCTGTCATAGTCTTTAGAAACTTTAAATCTTTATTAGTGTGAAGCCCGTCAACAAAGCAAACTGTATTCATGAAATGGACTGACCAGGTACTTGGGTGTTTGCTGTTGTTACAGCTACAGTTCATCAATGTCCTCAGAGATCTAAGAAGAGTAAATTTGAATAGGAAGTATAATTTAAATGCTTTTTGTATCAACTAAAATAACAGAGACTTATTTAATGTTTATTGTAGAAACAGTAGTCTATCTTCAGTTGTCAGAAAGAGTAACATTTAATCTTCAGTTGTCTCACAGAGCAGCAGGCCTTCGGCTGGTCAGACTCAAGTCTGAATTTTTCCTGTAAAGGAAGAGCTTGGGAAAATTGACCTTACTTTGATGAAACAGGGTACAGCAGTGACTCCAAAAGTGTCTACAGTTTGTGCAGGTCCTGGAGGTAGGTGAGGCCCAGGGCAACTTTTGCCAGTGGTTAGTGTTACCATAGTCCATATGGAAGAATCAGTGCAGTGTTCCATCTGTCTTTGCTTGTTAGGAGTGGTCGTTTTATTTTATTATTTTGCATTTATATTAATTTGTTTTTTACATTCCAATCCCAGTTCTTTCTCCCTCCTCTCCTCCTGCTCCTACCTCCCATCTGCTTCTCAGAGAGGGTAAGACATCCCCTAGGAAGTCTATGAGGTCTGTCCCATCATCTCGTTGAGGCTGGATCAAGGCACGTTTCCACCCCCAAACATCCCTGTGTATAGGCTGAGCAAGGTATCTCTCCATATAGAACGGGCTCCACTAAGTCAGTTTGTGCATTAGAGTTAGATCTTGGACTCACTGCCAGTAGCCTCATATATTGTCCCAGCTGGGCCATTGTCACGTATATTAAGGGAGTCTTGTCTGGTCTTCTGCAGGTTCCCTGTTTGCAAGATCTGAATCAGTGATTTCCCACTAGTTCAGGTCAGCTGATTCTGTGTGTTTCTCATCATGATCTTGACTCCTTTGTTCATATTATGGCTCCTCTGTTACTTCAATTATTCTCCAGGAGCTTGATCGAATGGTTAGTTGTAGATTTCTACATCTGATTATATCTGTTTCTGGAAGAGGGATTTAGTTTCTCTGGAATTACAGACTGTAGGCTGGGTATTTTTTGCTTTATGTCTGGTATCCACTTATTAGTGATTACATACTATATTTGTCTTTCATGTTCTGGTTTATCTCACTCAGGATGTTTTTTTTCCTAGTTCTGTCCATTTGCCTATGAATTTTAGGGTGTTATTGTTTCTTACCACTGAGTAGTACTCCATTGTGTAAATGTACCACATTTTCGTTATCCATTCTTCAGTTGAAGGACATCTAGGTTGTTTCCAAGATCTGGTTATTATGAATAATGTTGCTATGAACATAATTTAGCAAATGTCCTTGCGGTGTGAATGTGCCTCCTTTGGGTATATGCCCAACAGTGGTGTTGCAGGGTCTTGAGGTAGGTTGATCCCTAATTTTCTGAGAAATCACCATACTGATTTCCACAGCAGCTGTACAAGTTTGCACTCACCAGCAATGGATGAGTGTTTCCCTCTCTCCACATTTTCTCCAGCATAAGCTATCATTGGTGTTTTTGATCTTAGCCGTTCTGATTGGTGTACGATGGAATCTCAGAATGGTTTTGATTTACATTTCCCTGATGACTGGGGATATTGAACATTTCCTTAAGTGTCTTTTTGCCATTTTGAAGACTAAAGTTTCTGTCTCACCAAGTCTCACCACCCTTTAACCCCTAATAAGCACATATAGACATATTAATTATTATACTGTTGGCTGATTGCTAGGGCTTCTTACTTGCTAGCTCTCTCTTAATTATTAACCTATAACTACTTATATATATTTTTCTACACGGCCTTATATTACCACAGAATGACTGGCGCGTCCTATCTTCCCAGTCTGTACATGCTGTCTCTTTTGTGGCTTTTCTCTGCTTCCTTTTTCCCAGAATTCTCCTCATCTCATAGGCTCTCCTATATTGCCTACCTGGCTAGCAACTAATCAGTGTTCTATTCATCAACCCATAAGAGAAACATATAAACAGAAGGACATTCCCCATCATCTTTTTACTGTCTAAATAAAATGAAAGGTTTTAACTTTACTGTAGCATAATTATATATAATAAGATAGTTATCAAGTAAGAACTATAGTTAACAATACTTAGCCCATTAACATTTGGCAAAATTTAAAGAACATATTCTCTAATCTATCCTGTCTTTGTGGGTCTAAAGTTTTATATGTCCTAACTGATGAAACCATAGCCATAACTATCTATCTTCAAGTCCATCAAAGACTACAGAAGGATACTATATAAACTCTAGAATTAAAGAAGACATTTTGCTGCCTGGACAGTCACCCAAAGCTTTCCTCTGTAACTTTGGAGCATCTATCTTCAGCCCATATGCCGTAGTGTTTCTGGCAGACTTCTTAGTGAAGTAGGAAATTTTAAACTGTCCGCTTGTATTGGCAGTTTGTCCGTTATTTTTCTGTGTCCTGCAGAATGTCTGGCAGAATCTTCCATGAAGCAGGAACCCTGGAGTACTGTCCCATTTTGTTTTGCAAGTTCCTGTGGATCCTCCATGTCCAGTTTAGACAGCATACAGTCAAACAATCCAGGCAAGAGCAGTTTCTTGCCCAAATGGCTAGTCTTTTATATCAAAAACAATCTCCAAAACGAATTTCTTCGCTGCCCATCTTCCTCTCTGATGTAAATGTTGTTGCCAAGAGCAATTGTGTCTCACTGTCATGAAAAACCCTAATGAATGCCATATTCTGTAGGTCTTTTAAAGGTTTGAAGAATATCTATCCATTTGAACTATATCTCTATATGTCTAGAATACTTAACATAAGATTTTACTATTATAGGTGACTATGTACAATCTGTATTTAATTATCCATTACATTTTTAAATGATCTGCATAAACACAATACCTAAACAAAAGGAGAAATACACATAAAACAAAATTGACCTTAAATTTGGGTCAATAAACCAAAATGCTTATCAATGTATTCATTTCTATCTCTCCATTTGAAATTGTTCTGTTGAGATTCTATTTGGGTGATTTTGTAGTTTCATGTGTAGTTTCTTGAGTTCTTTGTATATTTTGAGATCAGTCCACTGTCAGATGTGGGGTTGGTGAAGATCTTTTCCCATTCTGTAGGGAGCTGTTTTGTCTTGTTGATCAATGTTCTTTCCTTTATAGAAGCTTCTCAGTTTCAGGAGGTCCCATTTATTAATTGTTGCTCTCAGTGTCTGTGCTTCTGGTGTTTTATTTAGGAAGTGGTCCCCTGTGCCTGTAAGTTCAAGTGTCTTTCCCACTTTCTCTTCTATGAGGTTCAGTATGGATGGATTTCTGTTGAGGTTTTTGATCCATTTGGACTTGAGTTTTGTGCATGGTGGTAGATAGGGATACTACATTTGAAGATTATATGTAAAATTATATTTTCCCAATTAAAAGATTTTACATGTATTTATTTGTGTGTCTGCATGTCAGTGTATGTGGGGGGAGGTGTGAGAAAGTGTGTGTATGTGTGTTGCTTATGTGTGTCTGTGTGTCGAGCATGTGGAAAATCAGACAATTTTCTGGAGGTTTGTCTCTCTGTTTCAACATGGGAGTCTTAGAGATTGAAAGCAGGGTGCCAACAAGCACTTTTACCTACTCATTTCTTTTTTTTTTTAAATTAGAGTTGCTAGACTGTACATGGTGGCACATGCCTATAATCCTAGAACTTGAGAGGTGCTGGCATAAGGATTAGATAATCTGAGCTACATACTGTGTTGGCGGTCAGCCTGTGCTACGTTAGACTCCATCTCAAAAATAAATAAAAAAAAGGACCAGAAAGATGGCTCTGTAGTTAAGAGGACTTGTTGCTCTTGAAGAGGACCTGCTTTTAGATCCCAGTACCCACAGCAGTCCATTCCTCCAGTTCCATGGGATCCAATGCCCACCCCCTTCTGACCTTGGTGGGCAACAGGCATTTATGTGATGTACAACTTGCAAAAGTCTGAGCTAAAATTTGTAATGATGCTGATAATGCATTTCTTTTGTCGTCCTATTTTATTTTTAGTTTCTAGATGCATTGGAATTATCTCAGAGTCCTATGTTACTTCAGTTGATGACAGATATTCTTTGTCGGGAACAGCAACATATTATGGAAGAATTATTTCAGACTACTTTCAAAAGGATTGCTAAGCGGTGAGTTATTTTAGTCTGAGATTCACCAGATCTGCAGTAGGCGTGTTACCTTCTTTGTTTAAAAACAAAAAACATATGAGGGACAGCGATTCTGCTAGCTCACTGCAACATTTAAAAATTTTTCTTCATAACAGGCTTTTCATATATGTGTGTGTGTGTATGTATGTATGTATGTATGTATGTATGTATGTATGTATGTATGTATGTAAGTATATTACCAAAGAAAGAAATAGTCTCCTGGTAGAAGCACATCATTTTCCCAGCTGTATTCCACCATATTGTCTTTCTTCTTGTTGCTTAGTACTGTGCTTTTTTTCCCCCCAGCATTACTGCTGCCAGAGCCTGTTTTTTTTTTTTTTTTATATTTACTTACATATTGATCCCGGTTTTCTCTTCTTTTCTCCCTCTTTCTCTCTCTCCCCCCTCACATGTATCCCAACCACCCTTCCCTCCTATACCCCCCCCCCACATGTAGGGTGATGCCATCCAGGAGGGATCATCTAAATCTGTCAAGTCATTTGAAGTAGGGACTAGGACTTCTCTCCTGTCTCTAGGTTAAGGGAGTATCCCTCCATGGTAGATGTGCCTGCAAGGTCCTTATGTGCACCAGGAATACATCCTGGTCCCACTGTCTGAGGTCCCTTAGACTGCTTAGGCCTTCTAGCTGAGACCCATGTTCAGGGGGTCTGAGTCAGTCCCATGCTGGATTCCCAGCTATCAGTCTGGGGGCCCATTAGCTCCTCCTTGTTCAGGACAGCTGTCTCCATGTGTTTCTGCAGTGTGGTCTTGTCCTCCCTCTCTGCATCTGGATTCTAGTTTGGCTCAGTGTTTAGTTGTGGGTGTTTGCTTCTGTTTCCCACAGGTACTAGATGAGGGCTCCATGATAAGTTAGTTATCAATCTCATTATCAGGGAAGGGCATTTATGGTAGCCTTTCCACTGTTGCTCAAATCGTTAGTTGGAGTCAGTCTTGTAGGTCTCTGGACCCTGAATATCTGTATGTTTTACATTTAGATTCTAGGAGATGCCTTCAATTTTATCTTCAGAAACAGAGAAGTTCTCAACTAAAATTTTCTTTTAAATGTATATATGCTATTTCGTTACCTCTGGTAAACTATTTTTGCAGTTTCTTTAGTTAGTGACTCTGTTCCTTTTGGGTCTCCCGTCCTCACGTGCCCCCTCCCCCCAATTAGTTTTCATCTATGAAGAAGGCAGAGTAGGAGCTCTGGTTATAGAAGTCAGGGCTTCTGCAGGCTGGCAAGCACTCTACTGGTGTACTAACTATAACCCTAGTAGCAGTTTCCTTTTTAAGATGGATCATTTTCTGTTTTACTACCAGTCTTGGCAGCCTTAACTTCCTAGGCTGAAGGGATCTTCTTGCATCAGCACCATGTAGAACATTAGGCCAGTCGAAAATCAGTTGTCTCTTCAATCTTATAATGGCTCCCTCTTTTTCTCTCTCTCTCTCTCTCTCTCTCTCTCTCTCTCTCTCTCTCTCTCTCTCTCTCTCTCTCTCTCTCTCCCTCCCTCCCTCCCTCCCTCCTTCCCTCCCTCCCTCCCTCCCTCCTTCCCTCCCTCCCTCCCTCCCTCCTTCCCTCCCTCCCCCCCTCTCTCCCTCCCTCCCTCTCTCTCTCTCTGCCCCTCCCTCCCTCCCTCCTTTCCTCCCTGCATTCCTCTCTCTTTTCTGTCTTCTATTACTTCCCTGACTCAATCTTCCTAGTCCCACATGCTTTCCTCTCTTCCCCTTCTCTTTCTTTTTGTTTTGGGTTTTGGGTTTTTTTCAGACAGGGTTTCTCTATGTAACAGTCTTGGCAATTCTGGAATTCACTCTATAGAATAGGCTGGCCTCAATTTCACTGAGATCCACCTGCCTCTGCCTCCCAGGTGCTGGGATTAAAGGCGTGTGCCACCATCACCTGGCTTCTTATTACTGTGTTTGTTTTAAATAAAGTCAGTGTGCATGCATATTTGCACCCATATGCTGTGGAGGTCATACAACCACTCTAAGAACCAGTCCTTGCCTTCTATCATGTGGCCCTGGTGATCAAACTTGGGTTCCAGTCTTTTGTAAGTGTTGTATCTGCTGATCCATCTCATAATCCTGCTGCTGTATTTAAATTCAGACCACTGACCTTTTCATTTCACCTTTAAGTCCTGCTACATTTTTGAAGTCATCATTTTGATGGCTAGCATTATCAGCTCAAAAGAATTCTGAGGATCCCACACTCACATTTTAGTTAAACTTTTTATCTAGGAAGCAGTCTCCAATGTTAAAGGAACCTTGACAGTTTCACACAGTGCCTTTATTCTGGAATTACCTGATCCATACTTCTTGTTTTTACTTTTACTGCTCATTCAACTCTTGTGTTTCCTGTATATGGAAAGTGAAGCCTAAAGAAAAGCTCGGTTAGGCCTAGAGAGATGGCTCAGTGGTTCAGGGCACTGGCTGCTCTTCTAGAGGACCCAGGTTCAATTCCCAGAACACATGTGGTAGCTCATAGATGTTCCTAACTCCACTTCCAGGGGATCTGACACCCTCACACAGAAATGCATAGAGGCAAAACACTAATATACATGATTTTTTTTTTTTTTTTTTTTTTTTTTTACCAAAAAGAAAAGCTCAGATTCAGGTTCAAATTTTGGCAGGACTGCTTCATGAGATTTAGGAACACCTGGAGTATGCTGATTGCTAATTGTAATTCAGTTTTTCGTAGGTTCACTGCCATGTTCCTAGTCCATTTGTGATGTCCTGAGTCATTTATTTCATTAGGGGTTTCAAGCAGTCATTTGTTTGTTTCTTAACACTTGTAAATTTAGGTAGAATTACACAGTGATAAAGAATGTGCCTTCATGACTAGGACAGTTTCAATAACTAAAATACAAATTAGTATTAAATGCCCTTTCCCAAAGGACTTGAGAGATAAAGGTAGGAGAATCAGAAGTTCAAGGTCATCCTATACTACCTTAGCTACATGAGATTTTTGCCCTTTAAAAAATGTATTTTGGGCCAGGAGTGGTGGTGCTCACCTTTAATCTCAGCACTTGGGAGGCAGAGGGAGGTGTATCTCCAAGTTCCAGGCCAGCTTGGTCTACAAAGTGTGTTTCAGGTCAGCCAGGGCTACACAGAGAAACCCTGTCTCTAATAACCAAATAAATAAATAAATTTATTCTGAGGCAATACAGTATAAAAAAAAAATGAGGCATACGTGCCTGGTTTTTGTAAGAAATAGTATTATTAATTCTTTATATTTTGATTATATTCACCTTTAACATCTCCTCCTGGGTTCACCACATGCAAACCTCCCCTAATCTAACAGTGTGCCACCCCTTTTTTTTTTTTATTAACCCATCTATTCAAATTTACTTATTTTGGTTATGAGGGCCATCCACTGAAATGTGGTCTCCCCATTAGGAGTCACACCCTTAACTGTCTCTTCCATAGAAGTCATCAATCAGTTGTACATAGCTCCTCAGTTAGAGGTGGGAACTCATGAGCTCTTTCTATCCAGCACTAGAATGGCTCATTCAGATCTTGTGTAGGAAACCACAGCTGCTATGAGTTCATTAGTATAGCAATCAGAAAACAGTTTCGATCCAGTCCTTCCCCACCTCTGGCTCTGACATCTTACTGCCTCCCCCTCCAAGATGGTCTCTGAGCCTTGGGGATGGGAGATGTCTCATTTATGACTGAGATCCTCCTCAGGTACTTACTGTCTGTATTTTGAGTACTTGTGAATTTCTGTATTAACTAATTATTTCTGTATTAACCATCCACTGCACAAAGAAGCTCTAATGAGATCAGAGAGCTTCATGTTGATTGCTAATTTTGTTTTGTTTGTTTGTTTTTGTTTTTCAAGACAGGGAATTGCTAATTTTTAAAGTACGTATTTTAATGTTATTGCTAAGTATAACAATACATTTTTAGTATTTATATACATTGAGTTTATAAATATCCTTTTAAATTAAGAGTTACATTTTAGAGCTGATAAGATTGGCTCATCAGGTAAGGGACGTGCCAAGTTTAACCTGAATTCAGCTTTAGGCCTCATATTATAGAAAGGGAGAACTGATTCCCATTATTTGTCCCAGGACCATGTTACATTTTACATACGATTTTTTCACCCATTGTCTTAGTTACTGTTCTTTTGTGGTGCAAAGACACCATGACCAACACAACTTATAGAAGAAAGCCTTTAATTGAAGGCTTGCTTACAGTTTCAGAGTCAGGTCATGATCAATCATGGTAGGAATTGTGGTGGCAGGCAGGCAGACATGAGCAATGAGTGATAGTTTACAACCTGATCTGCATTCAAGAGACAGAGAGGCTCACTATACTATGCCTTGTGTCGCTTTTGAAATCTCAAAGTCAACCCCCTAAAATCTCCTCCAACAAGGCCATACCTCCTAACCTTTTTTTTATTATTATCAAATTTATAGTGATTGTCTGGGAGTTTGCATCATGTACCCCAATTCTGCTCACCTCCTTGTCCCCCTTATATCCTCTCGTAATTCCCACATTTCCCACTCAATCCACCAACTGTGAGCCAAATGTTCAAATATATGAGCATATGGGAGCAATTTTTATTTAAGCCACCACACACATTTTATAGAATTATTATTGTTGTTGTTGTTGTTTTTTAAGACAGAGTTTCTCTGAGTAGCACTGTCTGTCCTGGAACTCACTCTGTAGACTAGGCTGGCCTGGAACTCGAAGGTCTACCTGCCTCTGCCTCCTGTGTGCTGGGATTAAAGTCATGTGCTACCACCCCCTGGCTCTGCAACACATATTTAAAAATACTATTCAGTGATGATTTTTAGGGACTTGACTTAGTAGGATCATTAGAGAACCCACCCTAAGCCTCAGCTCAGGCAACCACAAATTTGCTTTCCGTATAATTTTTTAATTTGTCTTTTCTAAACATTTTTTGGTAGCTGAACCTCCTCCCCATTCCCCTGTTTAGTTTTATTTGTCAGGGTCTTGCAGTGTGGCAGCTCTGGCTGGGAGCTTACTGTCAGTCAGGCTAGTCTCAAACTGCTAGAGACCCAGCTTCTGCTGCCTCACTAATGCTGAGAATAAAAATTATCACTTCTGAATTTCTGAATCAGCATAACATTTTTTAAACTCCATCTTTGTTGTAGCATGAAATACTAGTTTGTTCATTTTTATTGACACTTTTTAATGAAATCATGTAACGTTGTTATAGTAGCAGAGTACAAATCATTTTGAGCACATGTGAAATATTCCTTAAGATAGAACAAGCAGGTCTCTCTCTTTTTAAATTTTAAATGATATTTTCTGTTTGTTTATTTATTTGTGTGTGTGAGAGAGGGGGTGTTGGTATATGTGTCACAGTGCATGGGGGGCATGGGGGTGGGGGGAGGGAGTAGTCGAAGACAGCTCTCAGGAGTCTCGTTCTACCATACAGGTCCCAGGGACTGAGCTCAGCTCCTCAGGCTCAGAAACAAGGATCTACCCACTGAACCATTTGCCAAGCACACACACAAATAAGTTTTAGTAAATTTAAAGCATCAAAACATATAAAGTATATTCTTTGACCATAATGACATTAAATCAGAAATTGACAACAAAAGGAAATTTGGGACATCTGAAAACATTTCTCAATAGCTAATTAATTACATATTTCTAACAATCCTTGCGACAATGGTAAGAGAGATCAGATAGTGTTTCCATTTGAGTCAAGTAAAAATACTGCACACCCGGGTGTGTGAGATGATGGTGAAAACACTACACACGCGGGTGTGTGAGGTGATAGTGCAAATACTGCACACCCGGGTGTGTGAGATGAGGCTGAAGAAGATTTAAGGGGGAGTTTGTATGTTCTAATGACTTGAGAAAACAAAGATTTTTTAATTTAAAACTTTGTCACATGAATCAATAAACATTTTCCCATAAACAAATCCCAGACCCAGAAAGCTTCAGTATTGAATTTTATACAATATATCAAATACTTCATACTGTATTCAAAACTAAAACTATGGCTCTTAAGATTATTCTCTAGACCACACAAAACACTGATCTGTGGAGCCGGTCCTCTCCCTACCATGAGTGTTTCGAGGATCAGATCAGGTTGTCAGACCCAACAGCAACATCCTACTCATTGAGCCATCATAAATGGCCTGACAGAACAATTGGATAAAATCTAATGCTGATTTGTGACAAAGTCATCTGTGTAAAGCCAGCAGTAGGCAGATGGCATGACTCCCTCCTGAGGCTGGGAAGGAGACAAGAATTTGGTGTCTACTCTGCTCAAATTCAGCATAAGCCTGGAGGTGCTAGACATTATAGGGAAGCAAGAAAATGAGTTAAAGGGCAAATGAGTTCTTTACTGTTAACTTTTTTCTCTTATTTTTCCTCTTAATTATATTTAAACTTCTTTCCCTTACTCTTCTTACTGTTTTCCCTTTTTAATCTCTCTTGTATTCTAGTATTATAGAATTTAAAACAATTATTTTTTTCTTTTCTTTCCTTAAAATGTCTCTTACTGCTTTTCTTTTTTGTTGCTTCTGTTTTGTTTTATTTTGTTTTTGATTTTCAAGACAAGGTTTCTTTGTGTAACAGCCCTGACTTTACTGGAACCAGGCTGGCCTGGAACTCACAGAGATCTACCTGCTTCTGCCTCCCAAGTGCTGGGATAAAAGGTGTGTACCACCAGGCCCAGCTGTTTGTTTGTTTGTTTGTTAATTGTTTTATTTTTATTGATTTTTGTTTTTGAGATTATAGTTATATTTCTCCCTTCCCTGGTTTTCCTCCACACCCTACTGTGTTCCCTTATTGCTCACTTTCAAATTCATGGTCTCGTTTTTTTTTTTCCATTAATATTATTGCATGCATATATACACATCTACTTCTTAATATAGCCTGTACAGTCTGTATGCTGCTACTTGCATGAGTATGTTATCAGAGCTGGCCATTTTATATTGAATAACCAATTGGTTTGCTCTTGCCTGGGGAAGACTGTTTCTCCCACTCTCAGCATTCCTCAGCTGCCTGAAGTTCTTTGTGTAGGGTTCAGGCCTTGTGGGCTTTTCCCCATCTACTCTGGCATGTTCATTGGTATCATCCTTGTTCAGTTCATGTTTGGATGGTCAAGGTGAGATTCTGTGGGTGTAGGATCTGACATGACAAGGAGGCATGACAAGGATCTGACATGACAAAGAGTTCTTGCTTTTCATTATAATATTTTCAATAATACAATCATAATTTAGTTGCTTTATTCTATAATATATAAAATATACTTTCAAAAATAGTACCAATTGTTTTAGTTACTTTTCTGTTGCTGTAATAAAACAGTCTGATTTAAAGATACATACAGAAGAAAAGAGTTTATTTTATATGTATGGTAATTAGCATTAATTAGGTATACTTCTTTTATTTTAAACTAGAATTGACTTTCTTTTAGACTTAGCTTTTTTTTCACTTTAGTTTTATTTATTATTGGTGTTTATGTGTGGAAGTGGGATGCTTGTGTCACAATGCATGTGTGACAGTCAAAAGATAATTTTTTGAGTCTGTTATCTCTCTCCACCATGGACTGTGCGGATCCTTTGCTTTTTGTATTTAATAATCACTGAGCATACAAAATACTTGCTCAAGACATGACACTTCATCTGTTTTTCTTAGGAGTCCATACGACACACAATTAAACCTTCTGCAAAGCGTTTATACAATGTTCCGGAAGGATGACCAACCTTCAAATGTCACTCGCCAAGCATTTGTAGATCGTTCTCTCCTCACCTTATTGTGGCACTGTGACTTGGACACACTGAAAGAGTTCTTTAGCAGAATTGTGGTGGATGCCATTGATCTGTTGAAGTCCAGATTTATAAAGGTATGCCATCCATAGTAGTAAAGAGATAGGGTGGCACTGTGGACTCAGGCAGATGGGCTCTCGTTCTGTGGCCACATGAATCCATGCTACTTTCCTGTAACAACTGACTGGCCCCACAATGACTTAGAATAACAAAGGTATACTCATCTGTCTGGATGCCCAAGTCTGTGTTCAGTTACACCAGGCCAATGTCATGTGTGCTGGCCATGCTCTTCTCAGCTGCTTTCATAGAAAAGGCTTTCCTTGTCTTTTCATGCCTCCCATGGTTTGACATCCCCTGGTGTGTGCCGATGTTGTTTCTATCTCTGCCTCCCTCATCATGCTGCCCTTTCTTATCTGTCTAATCTTGATCTGTTTCACTTGCTTGTAACTTGATTTCCCACCTAGTAAATCCCATCTAGCCACCCCTCCTCAATGTCTTCAACTTAATAATGACTGTCTAGTCCATTTTGATCATATGAAAAGTTAGGTTCCATGGATTGGGCATTATCTGGACAGTTTTAATAAAATAATGGTGGGGTATCATCAGCCCCTCTGAGAGTCCTGTTGGTAAATACAGATAACCAAATGGCTCCTTATAAATAAAAACATTAAAATATGTAAAAGTTTATATTTTGTGTTTTGTATTTTCACCTGCTGCTCCTATGGCTTAAATAAGACTTGACAAACATCATATATTCTGGGCTCACATATGTGGACATTTTATGTTACTTCCTGTTTTGTTCAATATGACATTGAGCAATGTTGTTTCCACATTGGAAACCCTGGACAAACAAACTACTCTCTTATTGAAGTAACTTACCTCTTTGTTAAGATTGTTTTCTGTCTGAATGGCTTAAGACTCAAATTTGATGTTTTGAAAATGATGTTTTTATGTTTGATGTTTTTATGTTTTATATTTGATAAGACCAAAGATGTTACATCTTTTCAGGTAAATGAATTTACCTTTGACACTCAAATAACCAAGAAGATGTGCTATTACAAGATACTTGCCGTGATGTATTCTCGTCTTTCAAAAGATGATGTTCACTCCAGAGAATCTAAAATTAATCAAGCTTTCCATGGCTCCTGTATTACAGAAGGAAATGAACTTACAAAGATACTTCTTAAGTAAGCTTATTTTATTTGTGGTTATGTTTGATTTATTCATATATAAGGTAATTACACATTTTTGGTTTTAGTTTTTAGTTAGTCTTTCATTTTGTTTTGTTTTTTTGGGCTGTGTATTTATGTGTAACTGTGGAGGTCAAGAGATGGCATCAAATTCCCTAGAAGTGTAGTTACAGATGGTTGTTAGTGCTGTGTATTCTGGGAACTGGACTTCTTACCTCTGCAAGAACAAAAAGGGTTCTTAACTGCTGAGCTATCTCTCCAGCCCCTGGGGCACATATATTTTAAATGCATCCATATAATGTGAATTAAATGTTTCTTATATACAAAGTGCTTATGTGGATTAATTGTGTTGTTGGGTGACAGTTGCTTCTATTTTGTTAAATGTGTCTTTGTGAGACTGTGTGCTATGTATACATGGGCACCTTCCAAGGCCTGAAGGACTCAGATTGCCCAACATTGGAGGTACAAGCAGTTGTGAGCTCAGCTCATCTGGAAGTGCTCTTGTCAGCCACATGTAGCAAGAATAATAAATACCGATAGATAACGATTCAAGCTGACAATCAAAGAAGCTAAGCAGCCAGCCACTAGAGAGTTCTCACCTCTACCATTGCTCAGACTGAGGGGCAATATACTGAACCTCAGCTTGCATCTCCAGGCTGCACTGCTCTCCACCAAGCCTCAGATTCCTAGACTACTATGCTGTCTTCAGCACGGCTGGAGACCAATTGCCACATGAGACCCTTTGTTTCTTCCTTATATACCTTTCTAGTGCTGGAGTTAAAGGCGTGAGCTCTGTTTCTCTTTTAGACTGATGTTCTCTTGTGTAGCGTGGGTGGCCTTGAGTTCAGAGAGATCCATTTGCCTTTATCTCCCGAGTCCTGGGATTAAAGGTGTGTGCCACCACTTCCCAGTTTCTATGGCTATCTAGTGTGGCTGGCTTTGCATTCTGTTCCTTCAGACAAGCTTTATGAAATAATAAATACTATATCACTACAGCCACTAATGAATAAACTCTTGGCTGGAGCTCTGTGATAGTGTTTGCCTTTCAAGAGCTCAGATTTAAACTCTTTATTAATTTTTCACATTTTTCCTACTACCCCTCTGAGTAGATTAGTATAATAAAAATTTCAGTAGCACAAATTATAGTAAGAAATGATATTTTTTCTATCATTTGAAATTTAAAAGTTCTCTGTAAATCTTATAAACTAATGAGAAATATTTTCTCTAAAAGTAGGCTTCTAATGAAGCCCTCCCAGATTAAACAGACTTTACTGTGTCTCATTTTGCATCTCCTTGGTAAAATAAGTCCGTACCTTATTCTCTCAGTGGATGATGTCACCATATATCTATTTGTATAAGCAGAAAAGCTAGGAGTTGCATTCATTTTTCTATTTGAGTATCCCTAACCTTCATTAATACCCAGTTGTTAACCAAATATTGTCAGTTTGACTCTTTTAGTGTTCCTGAAAGTAATGCACTTATATCTTTTCCCTTTTGTGTGGTCTTGTTCTAACATCTGGGCTGCTTTTTAAGCTATTGCAGTTGTCTCATTATTTCTGTGGTAGGCTTGTCTTTCTTTGCTTTCCTCATGACTATAGAATTATAATAAACTGGAATGTAAGTCTAATCTATTGTCTTCAGCAGCAGGGCTGGCCCAGAGTGTAAATTGCAGAGTCTGTGGGCCATGTAGTCTGTGGTAGCTCTCTTACCATATTATGAACAAGCCATAAATTATATCTTGATACATAGGCCTGGTTGTTTAAAAAAAAAAAAAAAAACTGCTGAGCTATCTCTCCAGGCACTGTTTTTGAAAAACAGTGGCTATCTGAGTGGCTTATTGAACCTCCCTGCGGGATGAAATACATACCTTGTATCATGGAAGGTAAACTGCTGAGAACACCTTCCTCCTTTCCCTGCCTTCCCAAAAATTTGTTGCATCTGAATCCTCCTGATATGCTACACAGTTTTTCTAAGTGTCACTTCTCTCAGCTCATAATGTCTACGTACATTTATCCTTTACCTAACTTATATTTCAAAGTTTACCTTAAGTCATTCACAGTGGCCTACATGTAGGGCCCTGATTATTCTTGGGACTCTTGCATAGATGGGGAGCTCTTGGGCACAGGAATTAAAGGCACCCTCAGCAACACTGCGAGACCCTTTCTGTTAACAACTTCTCTACCTCCAACACATTAAACATAAACAACAACAACAACAAATTCTTAGCTCAGGTATTTTTCCCTTAAGTCTTTTGTTAGTGCCTCAGCGTGGGCTGTTGGTTCATATCCTTGCTTCCCTATTTTGAGTGTGCTTGTTGTTTACTTAACACTGTGCTATCAGATGGGTGCACATGGCCCATGCTATAAGATGGTAACGTGCTTGTTTGTATATTCTTAATGCCTAGTACTGTGCTGGGGGAAGCATGACACTTGAGATTGGCTGAAATGAATTAAGTCCTATTTTCTGACAATAGTATTAATGTCCTCATTAAGTAAATTGATGTCTAACCTGAATCTCATCTACAGGTCATGCCATGATGCCTTTACAGAGAACATGGCAGGGGAAAGCCAGTTGCTGGAGAAGAGAAGACTTTATCATTGTGCTGCATACAACTGTGCCATTTCTGTGATATGCTGTGTCTTCAATGAATTGAAATTTTACCAAGGTTTTCTGTTTAGCGAAAAACCAGAAAAGGTGAGTGTTGCCAGGGATGTTCCCTCTTGCTGACTAACATTGTAGGATTTCACCAGTTAAAATTTTATCAATTAAATTTATATCATATTTTCCACCCTCCTATACTGTTAAGTATAAGGGCACTGACTCTGAAGTCCGTCTCTGATTTGGGGTTGTATAATTGGGAATGGAAGTGAGTATCTTTGAGATGGGTCCTCATGTATCCCAGGCTTGCCTCAAATTCACTGTGTAGCTTAATCCGACCTTAGACTTCTTATTCTCCTGCTTCCACCTCCCAAGAGATTACAGGTATCTACCACCTCGCCCTGTGATGCTGAGGATTGAGCCCAGAGTCTTGTAGATGGTAGGCAGGTACTACCAACTGATCCACACCCCCAGTCTTCTGTGACTCATTGAGTAGAATTATTCCTTTAGTATTCTTAGTCATAAAGTCAGATATTTTCATATGGGTTTTTCTTTTTATAGAACTTGTTTATTTTTGAAAATTTGATAGACCTGAAGCGTTGTTATAAATTTCCTATAGAAGTTGAGGTAAGTAAAATTTTCAATTTTGTTTCCCAGTTTAAAATATTACCAAATGTTTGTTTAAAAAAAAATTAAACATGTTAAGTATTTATTTGCTATCAATTCCAAAATCATGTAGTTTTGCATTCTTATAAAACTGACAACTATAAAGTCTAGCAGTTGGCATTTTGAAGTGTTCTCTCACATGGCTGTAATGGCATTCATCAGAATTTAACAGCTCCTGCTCTTGATTGTGAAAGAAAGACAATGTCAATAAAACGAACTTGATTTCTGAGTAATTTTCTCCCATCCCCTCCCCCCAAAATTAACATTTATCCTGATGAATCTGGCCCTGATTGGGTAGCCTTGACCGTGGGAAATTAGAGGTAGAGCTGGAAGATGTGCTGCAGCACGTGGGATACCTTTGTTCTTAGGCTCTGCTTGCAGCTTCTGCTGTAGGTGAGAAGATGATGGCTGCTGATGGAAGGTGGGCAAAGCACTAAGCTGTCCATTGGGCTGTCCATTTCCCTCACAGTCTTTGACCTTACCATCTCAGCGTGTCTCATCCATGCTCCTGAATGTGCTCTTTTGGAATAAGAATAGGATGTTTTCCCCAGGAATACACTGAAAGAATGAAAACAAAAATAACAAATTGCCCAGGCTTATCAGCTTATCTAAGCATGGTCACTTGCTGTGTTAAACTGCAAAGTAATGTAAGGTGTCCAGTTGAGGAACCTGAGGCTCCCAGGTCAAGTGAAAACTGTCAATAGTACATACAGACCTTATAAAAGCAACAAGCAGACAATCATACCCAAGCTAAGAGTTAAGGTTGGGAAAATCTATGGGAAAGGCTATACTTGAGACCACATGCAAGTTTCTTTTTAAGAATGGTTTTGAATGCTTTTAAATTCCACAAAAAAAATGTCTTTTTTTTTTTTTTTTTTTTTTTAGTTAGTAATAGGAGGGGGTCTAGAATATTACTAAAACAAAAGAGATGTGACCACGATTCTAAAACATTTTAAATGTTATATTTGTTTTATCTAATAGGTTCCTATGGAAAGAAAGAAAAAGTACATTGAAATTAGGAAAGAGGCCAGGGATGCAGCAAATGGTGCTTCAGGTAGGACACTTTCAGAATGATTTAGAATGCTTCAAGTAGTTGATTCTTGTTTGGGGGGTGGGGAGTGGTCAGCAAGATGACTCAATAAATAAAAAAATTCTTGCTTCATAAACCTTGTGACCTAAGTTTAAATCCTGGAACCTATGTCAAAAAGTTGACTGCAGCGGTGCACATCTGCAATCCTTCAGGAAGATGGTGCAATCACTGTGATGCTTACAGGCCAGCTGGTATGCAGTGCAGCAGCACAAACAAGAGACGAGTTTTTCAAAGTGCAAGGAAAAAACCCTCTCAAAAAAGAATTCTCTGACCTTCAGTCACACACCACACACCATCCCATACACATGCAAACATACTGCATGCAAACATATAATGAATAATAATAATAATAATAATAATAATAATAATAATAATAATAATAATAATGGTATGTGGTGTTTTTTTGTTTGTGAGACATGGTCTTGGTGTAAAATCCAGGCTGCCCTGTAACTTACCTGTGTAGACCAGGCTGGCCTCAAACTCACAGAGATCCACCCGCCTCTATCTCCATAATCCTGGGTTAAAGGCTTGTGGCATGATGCCCAGCAAGCATTTTTTTTTTTTAATAAAAATACTTTAAGTACTCTAAACCATTGAAGTTTAGTTTGATTATTTTTTCCATGTGGCAGCTGATATGTTCTGTTGTTTGAATGTGAGTTGCATTCTTATTAAATATATTCAGACATCTGTGTTACATGTAAGCCCTGTCCTGATCCACTCTCTTCTAAACTTCGCAGCACCTTGCACTTCCCTCAGAACATAGATGCCAAGGCCTCTGGCCTGCTGCCTAGTACACCTGCAGTTCTCTCTGATTCCCATTCCACTCCAGCATCATAAAAGTTCTGTCTGTGCCTGCTGGCCCTAGACTTGCTTTGATCCTCTAATAATCTCAGCTAGAGGTAATAACATGCTTTGGAGTATTTTTTTTTTTCATTCAGCTTGTCAAAGACGCTGTCCCTGGCCTCTCCGATTAAAATTAGTCTTCTACCCTTTCACATGCTTCTTGTTCTGATGTGTGTCTGTATGCTACTTATTTTTTTGTAACATAATATTTTTCATTTGAAGATAAAATTTGAACCTGTTTTCTAAACCCAAAATATTTTGGATTAGCTATCTTTCAGTGGTATTTCTAAGTTTTATCTGTGTTATATTTGATGAGCAAAATATAAATTAAAATGTTAGTATTTTAATAAAAAATTGGGTTCAGTTTAACTAGATTTGTTTGTCTATGACACTAGAGAGTAACTTAACTGCTCAATAGTGTCAAAAGTAAGGGAGCTTTTCCCTAGGTTCCTTTTGCTAATCTGTACAATGGACTGAAAGTCACAGGGTTGATGAAAACCTTAGCTGAAGTATCCTTTAATTTCAATATTGTTTGAGTTGTGAGAAACATTTCTTATTGGTTATATTTGAGTACAAATATATTTCCTTTCTGTTTATTTTTTAGGCAGTCCTCATTATATATCTTCATTGTCATACTTGACAGACAGTAGCCTAAGTGAAGAAATGAGTCAGTTTGATTTCTCAACTGGAGTTCAGAGCTATTCGTATAGCTCTCAAGATCCTAAACCTACCACTGGCCATTTTCAGAAACGGGTGATCACATTTCACATATTAAGTGTTGTTAAAGTTTATAATGAAAGTTACTGCTGTACCTTGCAATTACTAGGGAATCAGGTTTTCCATCAGTCTCAGTGGCCCTGGAATAGTAATGTTGATTTGGAGATCATTCAGGCTCTAAGTCAGGTCTTTCACTGTTAACTCAGCAATCAGATTTCATCAGTTAGAGATCAAGACTTCACAGGAGTGACCATAGCGATAGAGCTGAGGTGGCAGCAGAGATGGCAAAACTGAGGTAGGTGTGCCTTTGCAGATGACAGTTGAGAGCATATGTGCTTAGAATGTAAGGAAAACTTGGTTCTGTTTACTTTTTAGTTATATATTAAAACGTACTGAGCACATTTTTATATTATTACCAAATTATTATTTTTAGCTAAGTTTTATTGTCTTAAGCTGTTGCCCTTGAATGAGCTTCCTATATCCACTGACATTTAACAGGACATCTGTATTTCTGGGTTCTTCTTCATAGGAATATCAAGAGCCCATGAAGCCCATGACCCAAGGTGACATCCTGGAGTTAGAAATGGATGAACTCAACCAACACGAATGCATGGCTACCATGACAGCCCTGATTAAGCACATGCAGAGAAATCTGATTACACCCAGTATAGGAGAGGTATTTTTCTCCTTACCTCATATGTTTTCTCATTGTTATCCATTGGTGTCACTTTAGGGATTAACTTTCCACATTGACTAAACCAGAGTGCACATTAAAGACATATATTCATTGTTCTTCTCATCTTTCTCATTTCCTTATAATAGCAAAATATGATGTTCTTTGACTCCACTTTTCAGATTGTTTGTGTTTTACTTCAGGACTCAAAACCAAAAGATCTTCCTCCTTGGATGAAATTTCTTCATGACAAACTAGGAAATCCATCAGTATCTTTAAATATTCGTCTCTTCTTAGCCAAGCTTGTTATTAATACAGAAGAGGTATGAAATTTTTTTCTTAACAGTTTTGTACAGTTATGAGCATCTATTTGGAATTGCCACAACAAAGCAAGCTTTAAAGAAATAGAACGTGGAATTATTGTTCTTGCAATAAATCAGCCAACAACATTTATATACTTCTTCAGAATCCTTTTGTCAAACATATTAACTAGCATGGGGAGTTAGAAGTGAACTTTCTATACAGCATGTTTGGCAGCTTCCTGAGGCTGTTATCTTCTTTGTTTATTATAGCAGGTAATGGGTGAAAATATTTTTGTTAACTTATGAAAAATAGCTATCTTTAGGTAATAGGTAAATGTACTAGTTTTTCTGCATATTGCCAGAAAGGTGTACGCCCCACCAGTCATTGTCCCAGGATACAGTCACACTTCTGAAGAAATGACTCTGCAGGACAGACATCCAAAATCTGGGTGTTTTCAGGGCTGGCTCATCTGATCCTGTAATGGCCTTAGGCACTCTCTTTGTGGAGTTGGTGTTCTTATATTCATACTACCTCCTTAGTGTTTTTTGTCTTCAAATTTCCTTTTTATAAGGACTCAGTGTGGTGGGTTGCAGCCTCCTTTAATGCCTCATTTTGATTTAATTATTTGTATAAAGAAACACTGTGTCTGCACATAAGGTTGTTTTCTGCAGTTTCTTTGGAGGACAACAGTTTTGGGAGGGGGAGCATACAGTACAGTCCATAATATTAGGGACCACAAATGTCTTCTAGCTCATGCTCTTTCAAGTGCTGGTTTAATAGCTGCCACAGGCAATCTGGGCACTATTGGCTGATTGCTTGGCACTGACAGGAAAGCCTGTTAAACTGCCAAACTACATTTACATGGGAAAAAGTGAGGGTCTAGGGAGGTGTCTTGAACATGCTCCTGGAGCCTGTCTTATGTCTGTCTGTAGACTGAAACACTTAGGGTACTAGTCTCCAAAAGGAGTTAACCCAGACAGTTTTTGTCTTACAGAGCAAACATACTCACATTGATTTTTGATTTTTAACATTTCAGACTTTAGGTGTTTGTTATACTGTAATACCATGGTAAAGAATTTTATGCATATAGTTTATAGTAAAAATGAAAATATACATAGAGTATGCTAGATATTATTGTTGTTATGGGCATTACCTTGAAAAGGAGAAGATGGGAAGATTAGAAGATAGTTTCGATTATAGCCTTTTACATCAAAGTTGCATACTGCCATTTCTGAAATAATTCAGTGGGATTTAGGATCTGGTACTCTGACTTAGATTCCAGAGATCTTTTTATTTAGGTCCAGTCTATTTGGTCTTCTATAAGCTTGTTGTACTTTCCTAGGCATATCTGTCTTTAGGTTGGGAACGTTTTCTTCTATGACTTTGTTTTCTACACCTATGAGCTGGACTTCTTCTATCCCTATTATTTTTAGGTTTGGTCTTTCTTTCCATGGTGTCCCAGAGTTGCTGGATATTTTGTGTTAAGAATTTGTTGGATTTAACATTTCCTTTGTTCAATGAATCTTTTTCCTGTTGTATCTTCAAATATTGGGATTCTTTCTTTCTTCCATCTTTTGTATTGTTGCATCTGTAGATCCTGATCATTTACCCAGATATTCCATTTTCAGCATTCCCTCAGTTTGCATTTCTTTGTTGCCTCTTTTCAATTATCACGTCTTGAATACTTTGAAGTGTTTCCTTTACCTATATGTGTTTTGTTGGCTTTCCTTGCTTTCTTTAAAGGATTTGAGAATTTCTTCCATTTTTTGTCTTTTTCCTCCATTTCTTCATTTTTTTTGTTTGTTTGTATTTTCTCCCAGTTTTTTAAAGGGACTTTCTCATTTCCTCATTAAGGGCCTCTATCATCTTCATAAAGTTGTTCTAAAGGCCATTTTCTTCTGCTTCATCTGTGTTGGGATGGCTGGTGATGCCATATTGCTCTTTGTGTTGTTGAATGTATTCTTACACTGTCACCTACCTATATCCTCTTCAATGGGTGCAGTTGGGGCCTGTACTTTATAGGGTATCCCTCTTCCTCCAATTGGTGTAGGTGGGGCCTGTGGCTTTAGGAGGTCATTCTTCCTACAGTTGCAGGTGGGCTTATGCCTATGCAGGACAGTTCTGGGGCTCTTCCAGGTATAGGCATAGCCAAGGCTCCAGTGGTCACACATGTCATGAGGGATGGTTTGTGGTGTGGGAAGGCTGGTCCCAGGTCTCTGGGGTTTCAGTGGGAGGGGATAGGGTGCAGAACATGCGCTGGGTGATTAGGGCCTAGCGAGTAGGGTCCTCCAGCCAGGGACCCAGGCACTCATCTCCCCAAGTGGGTGTGATTCCAGAGATCTTAAAACCGTGTTTGTAACAAAGTGACTTAGAACACAGGAAGAAATTAAAATATTTAAGTACTTGTTTCTTCTGGTTGTTATATCCTTATTTGTTACATTTTTATGCATGTGCATAAAATAATTTTCTATAGCTACATATTACACAAGACAGAGTTGTTGAGCTTTAAGTAGTAAGATCCATTATAAATCTATTTCCATTGAGTATTTAGGAGTCCTTGATATAATTCAGAATGAATTGGATGTTACTATGTTTGTTAAATGGAAGTAACAACTGTTTTAGATTTATATCAAGTTATAAAATGTCAGCTAGTGGAGAATGTATTTGAGTGTTTTATTTTGGTCTTCTGGACAATTATCTATACTTGGCATATATTTTTTCTGTAGGTCTTCCGTCCTTATGCAAAGCACTGGCTCAGCCCTTTGCTACAACTGGCTGTTTCCCAGGACAACGGAGAAGGAATTCACTACATGGTGGTGGAAATAGTAGCCACTGTTCTCTCTTGGACAGGCTTGGCTACACCTACAGTAAGGAAAACTGCTTCTCTTATGTAGTAATATATCACAGAGGGGGTGTCGGTTACATTAATATACTCTTGACATAATGTTGTTGTATTAGCTACACTTGCACTGCTATAATGAATCTACAGTCCATCGTATCACAGCTTACTTTTACATCTTTTATTGACTGTGGTAATCCCTTCGGGCTTGCCTTTCTTAATAAACTGTTAGGTGTTCCTTTTGCTTATTGCTTTTATTTGCTAGGAGATTGCAACTTAGGTGACAGATTTGTTAAGATTGTCTCCATATTTGAGAACACCTTCTGTGCTCCAGGTCCCTGGATTTGGGGGCACTAATGTGATAGTTTATTCACTCTCACAGTGTTAACTGTTATCCATGAAATTGTTGAGAGTGACTAACAAGGAATTGCCATTGCACTACACTTACAACAGATGGTGTGAATCCTAGTAGGTGGGTATGGTAGAGCTTTCCCTATTCATTTGGAAATATGAACACAGATAGTATACAAAAGTGTACATAAGTTTATCACGTGCTTCTTTAATATAGACTTGCATAGCTTTTTCATGTCTTTGTGTCTGGATGTTCCTGCATTGTTTATTTCACAGTAAACCAAATCTAAGTTTCTTGGTATTGATGTGATAATGCAGTTAGTAGCCTGTTCAATAGCATGAAAGAATTTGAGTATTTAATTAACTTAAGAGCCGTCAGGAAGACCATCATGAGAATGTGGAATTGCCAGTCATTGGCATAGCAACAGAATTGAAAAGGGAAGTGGTGAGATGAGCAGAAGCACTGGGATAGAAGACTCAGCAGGTATCAGGAGACAGTGTTAAGGGACCCAGGACAAAGGTCTCTTGCAGCTTCATTGATTCAGAGGTATAAAAAGGGCTGAGAGCCAAAGTGCAGTGGGTACTGGTAGAAACAAGTCTTACTGATTTCCTCCCACCTTATATCTTATATCAGGACTCAACAGGACCTGGGCAGGACCACTGTCAGGGTCTCAGACAGAGACTGAGAATGGATCTCTGGACAAATAATTTGAAGAACATGGCCAACTAGGGCTTGAGCCCTACTTGTAGCTCCTCCCCTCAGGCCACACTGTATTGATGGTGCACACATCTGAGCAACCACATTTTCTCCCATCATCTGCGCCAAGGAAGGGTGTTGTCTGTAGTCAGCATTGAAAAAGCACATAGGATATAACCAGAAACTAGATTCCTCAAAAAAAAAAAAAAAAATGTGAGGTTTCTTTTAGAAATGGGAATTTGGATTACTTCCAAGGTCTAGAATGATGGTGCATGCTTACAGTTCACTACTTCAGAGATAGTGGTAGGAGAAGATTCAGTAGTTCCAGGGTAGTTTTAGCTATATAGTAAGTTTGAAGCTAGTCTGTGCTACATGGAAGACTATTTCAAAACAACAACAAAATGGGGGGTAGGCTGAGATTTTCTTCCAGAATGGAATGTTATTTATCTTACAAAAATTAATACATTTTCAGGGGGTCCCTAAAGATGAAGTGTTGGCAAATCGATTGCTTCATTTTCTAATGAAACATGTCTTCCATCCCAAAAGAGCTGTGTTTAGACACAACCTTGAAATTATTAAAACCCTTGTCGAATGCTGGAAGGAGTGTCTTTCTATCCCTTACAGGTACGTATTTGCTAGTTTCTACAGTATTGCTAAAAAAAAGATCAAAGCGTAGTAAGTTTTAAATGGTCACTACAATGAAGTATAATTAACGAATTAACAGGAATATAATTTTATAAAGGATTACCAAAAACAAAAATAACTTTAGTAATAATTTGAACTACTGTCCATTTACAAGGTAAATTTTGCTTTTGATAAAACCACAGCTCCAGAGTTTGATACCAGAAGCTTTGCTAGGTGCCCAGTGGCTCCCCACCCTGGTGTGCAGCCCGCCCATCACTTTGGCTCTACACTGGGCAACTGGAGTATAGTGCCCTGCACTACCCTAACCCAGGGGTACCTCGTAGGCTTGAAGAGAGCTAAAATGGTAAAGTTACTATAAACTGACAGGATTGAGGCAAATTATTAGACTGGCTATGAACTGACAAGTGGGGAAGTAGGGAAGGGCCATGTTCCTTTTACTACTTAGCTGAACGTGTGCTTTAGAAAATTCTTTATCTTACTGTTTCTTACTCATTATATATCTGTCCGTGTTTTCTTTCTTGTGCTGTGTTACAGGTTAATATTTGAACATTTTTCCCGTAAGGACCCTAATTCTAAAGACAATTCTGTAGGAATTCAGTTATTGGGCATTGTAATAGCTAATGACTTGCCTCCCTATGACCCAAAGTGTGACATAGCGAGTACCAAGTAAGTACCATACTTTCTACTTGATTCTTTCATATTCAGATGTAGTATTGATACAGTTAAGGACCAGGCACAAATACTTGTACCTAAAATTATAAGGTTGGATTTATATGCCATTTGGAAGAAGAAATGTATCTGGAATGAAGGAGAAATGAGGCTTTAAAAAAATTAATTGGGGCTAGCAAGATCGCTCAAAGATACGGTGCTTGTGCCAATCCTGATAATTTGAGCTAGATCCCTGAGATGTACATTATGGAAGGAAGAACCAAGTCCCCCCAGTTATTCCCTGACCTCCACACACATGCTATGGCATAAGCACACTAAAGATGTATAATAGAAAATTTTAATTAGTGTCATTTTCTGTATATATCTGTAAATAGAAGTTGTTTAATATTTTCTTTGTGTATGTTTGTATGTGAGTACACCTGCCCATGGATGTACATGCCTAGGCCAGAGGAAGACATCAGTTGTCTTTTTTAGTTACTTTCTGCCTTATTACCTTGAGACTTGGCCTTTCACTTAACCCACAGCCTGCCATTTTATCTGTTGGATGGCCAGCCAGCTCGTGGGATATGCTTATGATCATGCCCAGCTTGTGTGGGTGCTCAGGTCTTTGTGTTAGTACAACAAATTTTATTACCCAGTGATCTTCCTCTCCTGCTCTCTTCTTTTTGAAACTGGCATTTTAAATACTCTGGGCTCTATCAGAGGATTTGATACTGGTAGCTCTCCCCCTGGGCTCCAGCGTCAATTTATTCTGTGCTTATGGAAATCACATATTCACGATATAGTAGGTATGAAGTGTGATGGAAAGAAGTTATAGTAAGATAATTAGAACATGACAAAAGGAACTGAATTTTTTTTTTTAAGTTGGGATCTCACTGTATAGCTCTGGATATCCTGGAATTTGTTTCACAGACCAGACCGGCCTCAAACTCAGAGTTCCTCCTGCCTCTGCCTCCCAAATTCTGGGATTAAAGGTGTGCACCACCATGCCTAGCTTCTTGCCCTGCTCTTAAGGATATTTGAAGTTGGTTCTATAGGCTCAGCCCAGCACTCTTGGGTCCTCATCTCTATTGGGAAAGAGGGCAATTTCAATTCTGATTGATTCATATTGGCCTTTAGACCAGTTGCACCTGCTGTTCTTGCTATAGCTGGTGTGAATTCAGAGCTAAGGCATCCAGTAGTAGCTCAGCATAGATCTAAAACCTCTGTTTTCACATGTGAGCTTTTTGAGCCTTGTTTTTGTCACCAGGAGTTACCACAAAGAGTCTGTACAGGCCAAGAGTTAATGTGTCACTCCCTGCAACGAGCATCACCATCTCTTTTTCAACATTGTGCTGCTGTGACAGGGAATCCTAGTCTTAAATACTTCCTCCTTTTCTTTCCTGCAGTTTTCTCTGGTATCCAGCAGAGGGCTACGTTCTTTTTGCAGTCAGTGCTGTCTGGGATTGGTTATGACGCCAGAGCCCATAAATCCATATTCATGCACATTTAAATCTATATTCAAACAATTTGCATCAAATTTCTATTTATATTTTCTCAATTTGCCTATTAATTTGGCAGGAGGAGATATGCTACTTTTTTGTGTGTCAGACACTACAGTGTTTGTTTTATGCTTGTTTTCTGTTTATTGTAGCTATTTTGAAGCTTTAGTAAATACCATGTCCTTTGTGAAGTATAAAGAGGTATATGCAGCTGCAGCAGAAGTTCTAGGACTTATTCTTCAACATATAACTGAGAGGAAACACGTGAGTGTTACACAGTGTGCTTGTGAGTGTCACCACCCGTATCCACCTGTGTTACCATAACACTGCTATGGTGGGCTGCTGTGTAGGGCTGAGGCATAGGTGACAGAAAGGACACTTGTCTGATATGCATGAACCCCTGCCTGCCCCAATAGCACAAAAGCAAGCAGACAGTGGTGAGTTCCCACTGCTGCATTCAAGGTGGCTACCTAGGCAGCCACTACCTCCAGGTTGGCCTCTTGGCTCACTTCTCACTGCCTGGCTGTTTCTTTTTTCTTTTTTTCATTTATTTATTTTTTTCTTATTTTACATATCGATCCCAGTTCCCTCTCTCTTTTTCTCTCCCTTCCTCCCTCCCCCCCCACTCTTCCATCACATTTCCTCTCCCGCACACACACTCCACATGTAGGTTGGTGCCTTCCAGGACGTGTCAAAAATCTATGTCAAGTCATTTGGAGTAGGGACTAGGCCCTCCCTCCTGCCTCTAAGTTAAGGGAGTATCCCTCCATGGGGAGTGTGCTCCCAAAGTCCTTTGGTGCACCAGGGATACATCCTGGTTCCACTGTCAGAGGTCCCTTAGACTGCCCAGACCTTCTAACTGAGATCCATGTTCAGGGGGTCTGAGTCAGTCCCATGCTGGATTCTCAGCTATCAGTCTGGGGGCCCATTAGCTCCTCTTTATTCAGGTCAGCTGTCTCTGTGGGTCCTGTAGCCTGGTCTTGACCCCTTTTCTTATCACTTCTCTCTCTCAGCAACTGGATTCTAGGAGTTTGACTCAGTGTTTAGCTGTAGGTGTCTGCTTCTGTTTTCATCAGCTACTAGGTGAGGGCTCTATGATGGCGGATAAGTTAGTCACCAATCTCATCATCAGGGAAGGACATTTAAGGTATCCTTTCCACTGTTCCTCAAATTGTTAGTTGTGGTCAGTATTGTAGGTCTCTGAACATTTTTCTAGAGTCTGTTTTCTCTTGAAACCTATAATGGCTCCCTCTTTTATGTGTTCTCTCTCTCTCTCTCTCTCTCTCTCTCTCTCTCTCTCTCTCTCTCTCTCTCTCTCTCTCTCTCTCTCTCTCTCACCCTGATCAATCTATCTAGTCACACGTGCTTTCCTCTCCTTCCCTTTTCTTTTTTCCAGTTCTTTCTCCATTCACTGTCCCCCATTTCCCATGTGCTCTGGGGGACTTGTTCCTTCCCCCTTTTGTGAGGAACTATATAAGAATCTCTTAGAATACACCTTGTATCTCACTTTGTCTGGTGGTATGTATTATAGGCTGGCGATCCTTTGCTCTATGTCTAAAATCCATATATGATATAGTACATACCCTGTTCCTCTTTTTGTGACTGGGTTACCTCATTCAGGATGGTTTCTTCAAGTTCCATCCACTTGCCTGTGAATTTCAAGATTCCGTTATTTTTTTCTGCAGAGTAGTATTTCACGTGTAGATGTGCCACATCTTCTTTATCCATTCTTACATTGAGGGGCATCTAGGTTGCTTCCCGGTTCTGGCTATTACAAATAATGCTGTTATGAACATAGTTGAACAGATGTCCTTGTTATATGAATGTGCATCTTTTGGGTATATGCCTTAGAGTGGAATTACTGGATCTTGAGGTAGACTGATTCCAAGGATGGAGCAACCAGCATACTGATTTCCAAAATTGTTGTATGAGTTTGCACTCCCTCCAGCAGTGGAGGAGTGTACCCTTTTTCCACATCCTCTCCAGCATAAGCTGTCATTGGAGTTTTTTATTTTAGCCATTATTTTGATAGGCATAAGATGGTATCACAGAATTATTTTGATTTGCATTTCCCTGATGGGTAAGGATGTTGAGCACTTTCTTAAGTGTCTTTCAGACATTTTGGATTCCTCTATTGAGAATTCTCTCTTAGTTCTGTACCTCAGTTTTTAATGGGATGGGTGTTTTGGTAACTGCTTTTTGGGTTCTTTGTATATTTGGAAATATGACCTCTGTCAGACGTGAGGTTTGTGAATATTTTTTCCCATTTGGCGGGCTGCCATTTTGTCTTGTTCACTGTGATCTTTGCCTTATAGAAGCTTTGTAATTTCAGGAGGTCCCATTTATTTATTGAGAGTGGATATTGAAATTTACTAGTATAATTGTGTGAGGTCTTATATGTGATTTGAGTTTTAATAATGTTTCTTTTATGAATATGGGCTCCTGTGTATTTGGGGCATAGATGTTCACAACTGAGACTTCATCATGATGGATTTCTCCTGTGATGAATAAGAAATGACCTTCTTTTTTTTTTTGATTGAATTTAGTTTAAAGTCTAATTTTTTAGATACTGGGATTGCTACACTCACTTGTTTCTTGGGTCCATTTGATTAGAAAATCTTTTCCAACCTCTTAACTCTTAGGTAATGTCTGTCTTTGAACTTGAGGTGTGTCTTGTATGCAGCAGACGGATGGATTCTGTCTTTGTATCCATTCTGTTAGCCTGTGTCTTTTTATAGGTGAGTGAAGACCACTAATATTGAGGGATATTAATGACCATGGATTGTTAACTCTTGCTTTTTTGGATTTGTTGTTGGTGGTGGTAGTATTATTTGTGGATTTCCCATTTTTCTTTTGGCTGTTGGACAAGTGAAATTATCTATTGCATATGTTTTTGAGGTTGTAGTTGACTTCCTTGTGTTGGAGTTTTCCTTTCAGAGCTTTCTGTAGGGCTTGATTAGTGGTTATGTTTTTTTGTTTTGTTTTAAATCTGGTTTTGTCATGAAATATCCTTTTTTCTCCATCTATAGTGATTGAAAGCTTTGCTGGGTATAGTAGTCTATGCTGACATCCCTGCTTTCTTAGTGTTGGTAGAATATTTATCCAGGACCTTCTGGCCTTCAGAGTGTCCTTGGGGAAGTCGGTCTTTTTTCATTTGCTGCTCTTAATATTCTTACCTTATTCTGTATGTTTGGTTTTTTGATAATTATGAGGCAAGGGGACTTTTTTTTTTGTTGTTGTCCACTATATTTCATGTTCTGTAAGCTTCTTGTAGTTTCATTGGCATGTGTTTCTTTAGGTTCTGAAAGTATTCTTCTGTGATTCTGTTGGATATATTTTCTGCACCTTTGAGTTCAGTTTCTTCACCTTCTATACTTATTATTCTTAGGTTTAGCCTTTTCATGGTGTCCCTATTTCCTGGATATTTTGTTTCAGCGATTTGTTGGACTTAAGATAAATTCTTCGGTCGATGAATTTATTTCTCCTAGTGTATCTTCAGTGTCTGAGATTCTTTCTTTCATCTCTTGTATTTGGTTGGTTATGCTTGCATCTGTAGTTCCTGCAAGTTTTCCCCGCTTTTCTCTTTTCAGCATTGCCTCAGATTGTTTTGTAGTTTGTTTGTTTGGGTTTTTTTGTTTGTTTGTTGGTTTTGTTTTTGTCTCTATTTCAGCTTTCAATCCTTGTACTGTTTGAATTGTTCCTTGCAATTTTTGGTTTGTCTTTGAATGTTAGGTTTGAATGTGTGATGTTCTTATCTTTACCACATATCAGCAAGTCACAGTGGAGTCCTAGCTTTATTTTCTCAATACTCAGATTTTTTCTTAGTACATACTTTTTCTTGCATTATTTTATAACTGAAATTTAGTATAGATTTAATATACGAATCTGAAAAATAAAATGGGACCTAAGTAGAGTGGCTACTGTTTTTTCCACCAAGCCACTCTCAGCACCTCCATGCTGGTGCTTACCCTGAGTATGCTTGTCCTGTCTTCTGTTTGCCTGATCTGTTCTTTCTTTACTTGCTAAACTGGCCATATCATCCTGTCACCAGATTAAATACTTTTAATGAAAAGATACATTTTAGGTCATGCAGCACTCCACCCTGATGTTACGAGTAGGTTTTTCCCTGCCGGTTCGTTCCACCACCACACCAGCCCCTAATAACACGCAGAGACTCTGTATTTGATATACAGCTGTTGGCCAGTTAATAGTTTCTTACCGGCTAGCTCTGTCTTAATGATTGACCCATTTCTACTTATTGAAGTATTTCCATGTGGTCATCTTATCAGCCAGCCAGCCGGCGTGCTGTTCTCTTTAGGCTCTCCATGCTGACTCTTCCTTACTCCTTCCTCTTTTCCTCCTACTCTCCTAGCCCCGCCTATCTTCCTTTCCTATTGGCCAACAGTGCTTTATTCATTAACCAGTATGAGAAACATATTTACAGAATAACATCTCCCCTCAGCCTTATCTGTAATCTCAGTCCTATTAGATACACTGTATGTATTATCTGCATATTTAAAATGTTCCACATGAGTTTTAAAATCATGGAAATTTATGATTAAGTTTTTTTAATTTTTAAGTAGTCTCAATTAGCAGTAAGTTTGTGTTGAAAAATTATCCATTTAGCCTTCGTGCCTTTAAAAAGTAGTAATGATCTTCCATATTTGTGAGGAGACACAACTGAAATGAGTATTTTCATGACTTCAATAAGGCTTCCTTGAGTACATCATCCATACTGAGTACTTACTTTTGAAGACTTACAATTTGGTTCTAGGCCCTGGAAACACAGCAGGAAACAGGTAGGCCACATCTCTGCTCTGAGAGAGCTAGGATTTGGGGGAAGAAACGAACAGTGTACAAATGAATATTTAAAAGTAGTAATGAATGATAAAAAAGAGAGTGTGACCCATGTAGGATCCATGATGGGATCTGTTGAGCTTAGTTGCTAGCATTCAATATGAGTATTTGACCTAGGTACCTAACATAAAATGTATGTTGAATGTATTTGATAAACATTAAACTAAAACTTCTCCAGAAGACTTACTTTTAATGTTTCTATGTCAGAAGGAAACATGGTGCCCAAGGTGTGGCCTTGCTCACTCACTGTTACAGTCAAGGTCTATGAACCCTATGACTGTCCAGTGGCTAATACAAACCAGTGACCATTCCTAGCACCCAGTTTCATCACTTGAGTGTGAACCAATGTAAAGGTCATAATGTTGAGCATCTTTCTTGAGGTAACTTAAAAAATTAAAATAAATTTAGGATTCAGCACTTAACATAATATTCTACTTTATATTGAAAAAGAAACTTAATTTTTCAGGTGATAGCAGAGTCAGTATGTGAACTGGTGGTAAAACAACTAAAGCAACATCAAAATACCATGGAAGACAAATTTATTGTGTGCTTAAACAAATTAGTAAAGGGATTCCCTCCTCTTGCTGACAGGTAAGGGACAACAGCAGGAGGTGTGACATATGGGTAGGTGGTGAGGGAGAGTGTCGGGACATCTTCTCATGAACCTTCTCGCTTACCAGTTTCTTGAATGCTGTGTTCTTTCTGTTGCCAAAATTTCATGGAGTGATGAAGACACTTTGCCTGGAAGTTGTGCTTTGTCGTGTGGAGACAACTGCAGGCCTGTACTTACAGTTAAAGAGTAAGGACTTTCTCCAAGTCATGAGACATAGGTAAGTTGACATCTGGCCTCACTGCCTAGAATACAGCCAGGTCAGAAAATGTTCACTTGCCCATGTGTCTTCTTTAACTAGGGGTCACTTGTGGGTATACAAGAGAAGCATATTTATGAGATTTCAACCTAAGAGGTAAAAGTGATAAAAGTATAGAAGTAAAACAGCTCTGTTTCTGGAGTCTTAGGCAGCCACAACCAGTCCCAACGTTTTGTATTTCTCCCACAAATGAAGAACACTACTGTATTATAGTGCCTCAGGCTCTCTTTGGATTTGTGCAGAGCTTTCAATTCTATATTTTGAAAGGCAAGAGCCACCTTATGTTAAAATTGTTCATGTCTTTTCGAAGTTGCAATGGAGCAGAAGGTAATTTTAAGATAAAGCAGTTTTATTTCTCTGTCCTGTTTACATTCATGACCTGTATGTATATACTTTCACAGTGAGAAAATACTCGTAAGTGTGTAATGTACTGATAACAATGATTTAATGTCCTTGTTTTCTGCTCTGTTTCAGTACATATTCAAAGCTGACTTCTTTAAGGAACGTGAGACCCTCAGATAAGGAAAGATACTCTCTCATTTAGTATTCAGGGTGCACTTAGATTACTGTCTACCATAACTAGGTAGCACCTGAAATTGCTTTTTAACTAAATCCTTCATATTTTTAGCTTATTTTGTCTGCCACCATCTGTTTCTTTAAATGAACTTGTCACCTGTTCTCTTTTTACATGATCATGATTATAGTCGAGTTTTCCCCTTTGGTTCTTTGCTCTTTGGGGAGCCCGCCGCCCAGCTCCCAAATAAATTAAATACACAGAGGCTTATTCTTTTTTATGCATGCCTAGACTTAGCTTGGATTATTTCTATCTACCTTTTCTTAATTTAAATTATTCTATGTACCTTTTGCCTTTGGGCTTTCATCTTTTTCTACTCCATTTTCCTTCCTTCCTATCTTCCTTCCTTGCTTCCTTCCTTCCTTTCTCTGTTGCTGGTTGTGTAGCTGAGTGGTTGACCCCTGATGTCCTACCCCTCTCCTCCTTTTTCTTGTTCCTTGAGCTTCTCTTCCCAGATTTTTCCTCCTATTCTTTCTCTCTGCCTGCCAACCCCCCCATCCTTTCTCCTGCCTTGCTATTGGCTGTTAAGCTCTCTATTAAACTAATCATGTGTTTTAGACAAAGTAACACATCTTCATAGAGTTAAACAAATGCAACATACAAGAATGCAGCACATCTTTGCATCATTAAAACAAATACTCTGCAGCATAAGGAAAATATAACCATCTTTAACTAACATTTTATAACACGTGGTAATCACAATCATGATTGCTAAAACTAAGAAATTAATGTTACTATTAAATAAACTAGACTGCCTTTCTTTTTTCAGTTCTTAAAAATTCTGTACACTTAAGCCATGGATTTTGTGTGTGTGTGTGTTGTTTTTAATGATTGCTTCAAGCTTTCCATTCATTATTAATCACTTCATGATTTAAAATTTTTATGTTTTAGTCTTCCTTGGTACCTGGAACTTACCCAGTTCCTTTCTGGTTGACTGTTTTGGTAGGAGTGTACAATTGTAAATGGTAGTCTTTTATGATTCCTTTTTAGAAATAATTTTTTATTTATGCTTTTGATAAGAATCATTCCCAGTTCTCCACTGTCCCCTTCCCACTGCCATTAGAAACTTTTTCCCTAACACTTCTCCCTACTCAGACTTTCTTCCCTCTCCCCCAATAGTCCATTGAGTTTCACTTGTATGTTCATGGACATAGGGTTATTTACTGGGTCATGGGTACACCACTAATGGCTACACCACTGAAGAAAAATGATTTGCCTCCTCCAGTAACTATTAACTACCAATGGCTTCTCAGCTGGGGGTGGACCGTCATTAGCTCCCATCATATGCCAGTCCTAGAATCTTAATAGGCTCAGTTTTGCCCAGGTACCTTCAGTAAGTGCATGTGTGCAGTGGCCAGCTCATCATATATTGAATATAGCATTTCACATATTCTTCCCTACTCTTAGGATCTTAACATTCATTAACTCTTGATCAGTGATGCTCCCTGAGACTTGGGGACTAAGTGAGTTAAATAACTATTCTGTTTAGAATAGATTAATCATTAGTTACTTCTCAGTACCTTAACCATTTGTGAGTCTGTATTAACCATTATCCACTTACAAAAAACTTGGCTGGCCAAGGTTGAGAGCGTCACTAATCTATGGGTGAGAACATAAATATTTAGGTGTATATTATTTAGCAAAACAACAGTAGTAAGTTTTCCCTCTTTGGGCCTATGACCTCTGTAACTATGAGCTTTTGATGAGGTTTATAGTATAGGCTTGGATTCCTTTTTATGGAGCAGGCCTCAAACTAATTAGAAGGCAGTTGGTAACCCCCATAGCATTCATTACCACCATTGTACTGGTGGGCACATCTTGCCTTACATGAGGGGTCTAATACTATGTAGAACCAGTGATGATTTATCTTCTTCGGTGGCCTGGATAACATAGCACCTTCCAGAACTATGAAAGTTATTCAACAGAAAGGAAGTTTTCAAGTTAGTTCTAGTTTGATTTCTCTATGTCCTGCAATAAAAGTGTATCATGCTTCAGTAATAAGATCTTACCATCTAGTTCAAGTGGGCAACTAAGTGTACTAGCAACAACCCGCATTGTTTTAAGATTCTCTGGAGCTTCCGTGACCATCAGTGCATAGGGAGGGAGGTGGCTTATGCCTGGCACTCGCATTTTCATTTAATAACCCATAGCTTGTGTCAGCAATATTGTTCACTCTTGAAGGCTACCTCTGTTTAAACTCTTTAAAAAAAAAAAAAAAAAAAACAAGAAAGAAAGGAAGGAAAGAAAGAATGAAAGAAAGGAAGAAAGAAAGAAAGAAAGAAAGAAAGAAAGAAAGAAAGAAAGAAAGAAACCTACTTTTTAATTGGCTTTCAAAGTAAAGGCTTTCCATAAGGCTTTCTGTATCTTTTTTGTTATGGGTTACCATCCCCAAACTCTCCCTTCTGCCCCATCTTTTCATCCTAATCCTTCTTAAACCTTTCCACCTCTTACAGTTTCCCTACTTCCTTCTTTCCCATATTTTTATTCCATGTTCCATCTACTTTTTGTATTACAAGTGTTTTTTCTGTCTACTCCCCACTTAAGGCCTCTTCCTTTCTCCCATCTAATGGGTTATTTCTAGCTTCCTGACCTCTATAGACACTAAAAATTTAATACATAAGTCTACAGTTTTGAAGCTAGAATCCATTTCTAGAGAACATGCAGCAGTTGTCTCTCTGGGTCTGGATTACCTTAGCATTTTCCTGAAACTTTCATGATTTCATTTTTCTTTATAACTGAAAAAAATTGTATTGTGTATGTGTATATATGTGTCACATTTTCATTATTCTTTCACTAGTAGACTTTACGTGCACTGCTCTGAATTATAACAAGTTTGAAACTTTAGGACAAGAAGAAAATATTAGTTATTGTATGATAAACATTATTACATTTATGTTACTAATACTTTTTTATTATAGAGATGATGAAAGGCAAAAGGTGTGTTTGGATATAGTTTATAAGATGATGGCAGAATTGAAACCAGTAGAACTTCGAGAACTTCTGAATCCTGTTGTGGAATTTGTTTCCCATCCTTCACCAACGTGTAGAGAACAAATGTTTAATATTCTTATGTGGATTCATGACAATTACAGGTTAGCTTTCATTCTGTTTTATATCACCTTTTTTTTTAAAAAAAAAAAAAAAATCTGTGTTTGGTGTGCATGCATGTGCATTACAAACATGCCTCTGCACACACACAGATCAGAGGATCTCAGGTTTTGGTCCTTTCCTTCCACTTGTTTCAGGCATGGTCTCTTTGTTTTGTACATGTCATTGTGTACAGCAGGCTAAAAAGACTCTGGGATTACAGTATGTACTACTTTACCCAGCTTTGCATGGTTGCTGGGGATTTGAACTCATTCCATATGCTTTCACATATGGTAGGTTTACCTACCAAATCATCTCCCCAGACCTTTTTTAAAGGGCTTGTGTCCCCTTTGTGGTTTGGAACATTAAAAAGCATTTTTAGCAATATGATTAATGACTGAAGCAAGTTTATTTCAATATACTGAATTATCCTTTTTGCTGCTATTTCATGAATATATAGGAAATAGAGAGTGAGATTATCAGTTGAGTTAGAAATATATAAGTCAGGGATGGAGAGATAAGAACTCTTGCTGCTTTTCCAGAGTTTGGTTCCCATTACCCATAACAGGTAGCTCCCACAACTGCCTGTAACTGTAGCTCTAGGATACCCAATGCCATCTTCTAGTCTCTACAAGTATTGCATGCATGTGCACACAAAGTAAATCTTTTTTCTTTTTCTTCCTTCCTTCCTTTCTTTCTTTTTTTTTTTTTTTTTTTTTAAGTATATTAATGCTCTGCCTCCTAAGAGCTGGAATTAAAGGCATGTGCTACCACCACCTAGTAAAACCTTTTAAAAGAAACTTCTTCCAAGTAGTGTCATCTCTCAGGTACCAGCAGAGGTGACAGGACTCAGAGCATAGAAAGGTCTGTCCTGATCTCACACCCTTAGTAAGCTCTGCTGAATTGCCTTGGGCATGGGTCTCATGGAAAAACTTAACCTTTGCTTTAATCCAGACTGTGTGATTGGAGTAGTAGAATACTGATGTTTTGTTCTTTTTCCAATCAGAGATCCAGAAAGTCAAATGGATCAAGACTCCCAGGAAATATTTAAACTGGCAAAAGATGTGCTGATTCAAGGCCTGGTTGATGAGAACCCTGGACTCCAGTATGTGCTCCTTCTTGAATAAATTAGACGAGGATTATTCCTTTCTAGACTAGCTTAAAGTGCATACTGTGATACCATCATTCTCTCTGCTTCCTGCATTTTTCTAATCACTAGCAAAATGTGTTTTAAACCACATTGTGAAGAATAAGATTTTAAAATCCTGACAGGTTATTTCAAAATAAAACTTGTGAAAAGATGGTTAGGACAAAGTGCCTGTGCAGTGAGTTAGTTAAAGATTTTTAAGTTGAAGCAAACAGTAATGACAACTGTTCTATTTTCCATTTAACACATATAGTTAAAGTCATAGTATATGTCAAGGTTAGCTGAAGTGTTGGACACCCTAGCATTAGGAAGAAACCATATGTGGAGATTGTTCTCTAAAATGCCCTAACTCAGATACATGAATGTCTTATCAAATGCCAGACAGGTAAGAAAGGACAGTTTTAATATGCTTTGACATACTACTTATTTTTCACTTGCTTCAATTTTGAATGCATTGAACTTTTAACAATTTAAATTTCATCAGTATTTGTCTGTTGAACAGTTCAGAGTGTTTTGTTTTTAGGGTGGTTTTTTTTTGGGGGGAGGGGCAATCCTGAAGAATGTGTATTAGGCTAGCAGTGTAATAACTGACCCATATTCCCAGCCCTAATTTGATTTTAACTTAAGTTTTGAAGACATTATCAGCAATTTTTGCAGAGAGTTGTTTTAGCAGAGCAGTAAAGAATTCTATGAAACTTGCTTTTGGTCCTGGGCATCTATACCAGAGACTTGTGTGCTAGGCAAATGCTCTACCAGCAAGTGAACCACACTGTTAATATTTGTTAAAATTATTTTGTGTTTCAAAATTGTTAGTACTATATACTCATTGTTGTAAACTATCCAGGGGATAGACAGTCTTCCACCTTGTAAAATTTTCTGTAGTTTGGGGATATTTGTCCTTCAGAACATCTGATTATTCATACTCATATTGTAATGTAGTCTCCTTTTCGTCTGAGTGTTATGTGAACGAGTAGCTGTGAAGTCCCCACACGACACTGTGTCCAATACTTCCTTCCATTTGTTGGTATTTCAGCATGATTTTCTCTTCACTTTTCAGATTAATTATTCGGAATTTCTGGAGCCATGAAACCAGATTACCATCCAATACATTGGACCGACTGTTGGCTTTAAATTCTTTATATTCTCCTAAAATAGAAGTTCACTTTTTAAGCCTAGCAACAAATTTTCTGCTTGAAATGACCAGGATGAGCCCAGATTATCTAAACCCAATCTTTGAGCACCCTCTGTCAGAATGTGAATTTCAGGTGAAGTGCTTATCCCTCAAAACATGTTTTTTCATGAATATCTTCTAATGTTGTTAAATTGTCATTCTTAATGTTCTTGAAATGTGGACATACAGCATGTGCTTTCTTTCCTCTTGATCTTTTACACTCTTTAGCCTCTCAGACTTTATTTAGAGTTCTCACCTTCCTGTTCTTTCCCCCACATTCCTGGGAGAGATAGAGTTCAAGCATTCCCTGAGCCAAATACTAACCAAGCATAACCTTGCTTAGCTATGGCCATAGATGAAGTTTGCAGCTTCTTGTTGGAGCCACAACAGTGGCACAGGTGCTTCTTAATGGACAGGGCCTTGTGTATTACCTACTACAAATTTAATGCCCCTCATCTGAAATTATTGGGATCACAAGTGGTTTGATATTGTACTATTTTTGGATTTTGAAATATTTGCATGTCTCATGTGTCTACTTATTTATTTATTTTTAGAATTTCATAGTATTTACATCATTTAACCTCATCCCTCTCCTCCCTCCTCACATGTCCCATCACTGCTTCCCGACCCCACTCTTTCTCTTTAACTGTTATTATTGTACACACAAACACATACATACACACACACACACACACACACACACACACACACACACACACACACACACACACAAATATGTGAATATAACTTACTGAATTCATTTAATATTGTTCCTACATATATGTTTTAGGTGTTGGATAACCAGTTTAACCAGTTAGGGGGCTCATCTTTGGAGAAGACTTGATTCTTTTTTCTTCACTAATTGTAGCTCTTAGCCTAGAAGTTGGGTCTTAATAGATTTCCCCCATTCACATCGGCATGCCTCACTGATGCTAGGCAAGCATGGAAAATATTTCAGTGCTGCTGCAAAAGAAATATGTTTTCTTTAAACTCTTCTTTCTATAGGAATATACCATAGATCCTGACTGGCGTTTTCGAAGTACTGTGCTCACTCCAATGTTTGTTGAGACCCAGGCATCTCCTCTGAGTATTCTCCATACCCAAACCCAGGAAGGGTCCCTCTCAGATCGAAGGCAGAAGTCTGGGCAAGTGCAGATCACCCAACAGCAGTATGATTTCACCCCTACACAAACCATAGGTAACAAATGACTAGACACTCTGATTTTGACAACAACTTCTGTTGCAAGAACAGAAACATTTTATGAGAGAAATAAATTATAAATGTCATAAGGAAGATGTGTCAGTCGAAGGAAAAAAGGAGAGATGTTTTCAGAGAAGTCAGCTCTGCAGAGAGAAAGGAGCAGTTGTTGGGGCAGATGGAGGTGATAGAGATAGAACGCAGTAAGAGGGAAGGACTCTGGATTGGGAAGATGTGAATGGACTTAATGCTATTGAATCATACATTTTAAAGTGGTTGAAGTGGTAAATGTTACTATATGGGTTTTCTAATTTTTTGAGGGTGGGGGAAAGAATATTTTAGAATAGAAGAATAATCTGATGATAGCTAGACATGCTTGTTTTGGTTTGGTTTGACATAAAACTATTTAACGTATCATATGTAAGGCATCTTATCTCAAGAGCAGAGTAGCATTCAGCCAAGTTCATTTACTGATGTCAGTAGTTTATTGGACTGCTCTCTTCCAAGCAGATTAATTCCTTGCTTTGATATGCATAGTATAAATTAAGAGTAAAATATCTTAATCCTGTCTTTAAAAATTATTTTATGTATTTGAGTGTTTTGCCTACATATATTTATGTAGTGCTTGTACATGCCTGGTGCCAGCAGAGGCTAGAGAAATGTTTGATCTCTGGAAACTGGAGTTAAAATCAATTGTGAACTGCCGTGTAGGAATTGAGAACTGAACCCAGGTCCTCTGCAGGGCCACCAAGGGCTCTTAATCACTGAACCGCCTCTCACCCCCTTAATTGTTTTGTATAAACAATTAGCATTTGTTTCACATTCTGCTGATTTTGAAAGTAGAACTAATTTGAATGATCACAGTGGAAATTCTTTGACAAGCACTGTAAACATAAAATGTTACTGTGATAATTACCACTGTGGAAGGGTCCTGAGGCTCAGGGGTCTGTGGTGTGCTTTGGGTCATGCACAAGTCCCCTTGACCTCAGACTATTATCACAGGTAATTGTAGAGGGCTAGCATTGCAGGTGTGCCCAGTAGGTTTTGTACACTGAGCAGGCTGCACTGCCTGTAGCAGGACCCTCACTGCTCTGGTTCTATGTGTTATAGTTGAAAGGAGCTCGTTCGATTGGATGACTGGGAGCAGCATTGACCCATTGGCAGATCACACACTCTTCCCTTCAGAATCCTCATCTTCCTCCTTGCTGTTTGCCCACAAGAGGAGTGAAAAGTCACAGAGAATGTCCTGGAAGTCAGTAGGACCTGACTTTGGGATAAAAAAGCTGGGCCTTCCTGGTGATGAGGTGGATAACCAAGCAAAAAGTGGTAAGTAAAATGCTGACACATGTTTAATATGTATCGCCCCTCCTGCAGAAGCTTATAGAGAGAGAGCATTATTTCTGACTGTCCACATTCCCTTGAAATCTGCAATGAAAATCATTGAAATTCAACCTATTAATCACTGTTTGGACACTTAACATGTTGAAAACATTATTTTCAGATGTCCTTCAAGAAATACTGTGTGTGTGACAGGTCCATTAGTTTAGTGACTTCCTGAAACATTCCGGGTAGGTAAGGCAGTAAATGGGGTAGAATTGGTAAGTCCAGTCTCAGGGATGAGAGTTTAAGTCCAGACACAGTGTGGAGCAAGCATTTGGAAAGACTGAAGGGTATTTGAGAAGAGCCTGGAAGCCTAGGATGTAGGAAGAGAATGACAGAAACGATGAAGATAGATATTTGTGTTGAATAGAAGAGACTCAAAATTAGTTCAGCAAGGTTTGTGGAGGGTAAAATCCATGCTGAGGATCCTGTGTGGGCCAGCTGGATCCATGTCCTGGGAAACATGGATAAGTTGTGAAGGATCCTGTAAAGGAGAAAAGCAAGGTACACTTTAGGAAGCTACCACCTGATGAATGGAGTATAATTAGTCATGGGTACCATATGGTGTGAGGAGAATGGCAAAGCTAGAAGTACTATCACTTAGGCCCTAGCAGCTTGAAGGTGAGTAGGTGGGGTGTCCTCATACCCAATGGGAACCTAACATGCAGAATGCCTGATAAGTCTCCAGACTTAACACTGAAAGAGCTGGGGAGAAGGTAGCTCATTACAAGACTGAGCATGGAGGAGAGCCCAGAAGAAAAAGTCCCAAAATTGCCAGTACCCTGCACAGATGAGCATGCATTCAGATCATAGAACTAAAGTTAGAAGCAAGCATAGGGAAAAAGCATTCATAGTGTTAAATGAAAACACCAGACTTTACTCCCAATTACCATTTTTATACATCAGTCTCAAATCTGTGGTGTTGTAATTTTTCAAAAGTGGCTTGAGAGAGAAAGAGGTCTTATGACAGAGTTCAAGCAGAAGGGTATTTTGTTAAGGGAAAAGGATCATAAAAGGGTAAGGGGGAGGGGAGAGACTGGCCTCTGGGGACAGGAGCAGTGGGAAAGAGGAAAGAGAGGCAGAGGGGTAGGGGCAGATAGACAGGGAGAGAAAGAAAGAGGGATGGGAGGTGTGCAGGGCCCTTTTAAAGGGGAACATAATGAATAGTCACAGGTGGTGCTCTTAGTGGCATCAGCTAACAGTGTATCTTGTCAGAACTCCAAAGGCAGCCCAGTACAGATGCCTAAGTACTAACATGTGACTCATATATTATTCTCTAAATTTCTCTTTTAGAAGAAGATGCTATTCCTTTTGCTATTAACCTGTAGTTTTAGGGTATGCCAGGAAACTTTCTCTGCTTTCCTTCTTCCGAACGTGACCATTTCTCAGCTGTCTTCCTCCTTATGATGCAGAGCCATTGATCTTGCTGTGAAATTGGACTGTCACTTAAAAGGAAGCCCTTCTTAGTTGTCATGTGCTCATCCAAGACCCTCAGGTGCATGTCACTTTCCCTACTGTGATCTCTGACAAACTGCTAAAGAAGGTCAACACTGGGGTACTGCATGTAAGGTTCTAGGCCAGGTGGCTTCTTTATTGAATGGAACTTATGCTAAGACTTAAGGACAATTCCTGAGGCTAATAGCAGTTGTCCATGATTTACTGATCTACAGTGTTTTCCTGACTACATTTCTAGACAAAAAAATAAAAAAGTATGTGCGGTGTAGATAGAATTTGGGTACTATGCAAAAATTAAGAAAAGAGGTAAAACTTAATTGGAAACATTTTCTTTCTGAATTATATATAGAGATTTAGAAAAAGTTAAGTTATAGATCTAAGGTAAAACAAATGTTAATGTATAAAATGTATTTAATTCTGCCCTTACAGCTTTATAGTTTCAAAATATTTCCCATTCTATGAGAACAATTCTTAAAGTATGATGAATTAACAGTTTATCATTATTGAAAAGAAATATCATTTTAAAAATAGAAGTTGTCCTTGGTTTAGTGTTACATTATAAATACTAATTCTCTTTTAAGACTTTTTTTCAATTTTAGGCTAGAATCTAGCACCTTGAGTACATGGTGTATCTCTGCTGTATCCCCAGCCCTGACCTTTACACTTTCATTTATTTTATTTGTGGTACTATTGAATAAAACCTGGAGCCTCACACATGTTAGGCAACTGCTCTGAGCTACACCCTCCACTGTTGTTTAACTTTGTATTTATGTTTCTTTAGTTATTGATATCAGTTACTAAAAAGTCAGACACTTCTCAAAAGCTAAGTAGAAAAAAAATTTCCAGTTTTTCTTTCTAAATTCAAATCCCAGAGGAGTCATCCATAACCCTGTTAGCTGAATTTAATGTTCAACAACTGTGAGCAATGGTTTTATTTTCTTAAGATTTTTTTTTTAAATGTATGTGTGTAACTGTGTGAGACAATGCCGTATGTGCACAGCTGCCTTTGAGGCTGGAAGTAGGTGTTGGATCTCTTGAAGCTAGAGTTACAGGTAGTTATGAGTTATCATGGGTGTTGGGAACTGTAGTCAAGTCTTCTGAAAGAGCAGCAAGCACTCCTAAGCTGTCTCTCTAGCCCCAGGCTGTGATTTTATACTGCTACTTTTTCCCTACATCATTGTTCATTGTCTTCTGGTTTCACATGACTGACATTTGAAGTTGTCCTTATCTTCTTTATGGCACTTTCATACCTCCTGCTGGTCTGCGGTCTCTCCTCTATGTGATTATGTCTCAGCATCTGTCTTCTCAGTGTTCAGTGTTTCCTCTTATGTTGACGAAGATCTACCTGTGATTGGGTCATTTTGTATATTATAATTTTTCTCCTCATTTTTTTCCTAGACATTAACAATTATTTTTTATTATATGCTTAGATCTTTGCATGTTTATCACCAGATTTTCATTAATTATACATCGGCACTTTACTGTGTCTTGACATAAATATTTTGTCTTCTTTAAAAAAAAAAGATTATTATTACATTTGTATATGTGCATTCATGTGCTTGTGCCTATACTCTGTGCCATGGCTCGAGGTCAAAGGCCAACTTCAGTAGTCTATTCTCTATCATCTGTGTCTGGGAACATCAAACTCAGGTCATCAGAGTTATTCCACCTTGAGGTTCCTAAAAAAAGTCAACGCATGTTTCTGAGTCCTCTCAGCATTATTTGCTGGGCTGGCCTGCTCCACCTCACACTTCACACCAGACCTGCTGCTATGTCCTTGCTTTCCCCCCATTCTGGTCACAGCAGAGACAGGTACAACTCATGTTCTTTAGAGTTCAGAATTGCTAAGCTGCCCTGTCTGCTGTTCCTTACTGGATTTCGTCCTTAATAAATCACCAAATTACAATTTAAAAGTGGAGATAAACACACACTTTAATTTTGGGGGATCCTTGGAAAGAATGGAAGTTAGCTGCCTGCGTTGTTTAATTGGCCAAACCTGCCTTATCTTCTTCAGGCACTCACAACCGGACAGAAATTATGAGGTTACGGAGACGATTTTTAAAGGACCAAGAAAAACTCAGTTTACTCTATGCCAAAAAAAGCCTCGTGGAACAAAAACTAGAGAAGGTTTGTATCTTCTCCATGAATTCAATACCTATTTTGTATCAGAGATAATATGCTAAGGAAATAAGTTCTGTCAGATATTGGTCTACAAAATTCCAGGTGCACCATTGCATAAGCCCCTTCTGACATTCATTACTGGGCATAAGAATATTCATGACATTTTATAAGAAATGGCATCTTCCTGAATCCTTGGCTGCCTGGATCCCAGGACTAATAGGACGAACTGACTCCTCTCTGCTCACTACAGTTCAGCTTTATGTTCCCTGTGCAGATTTCTGTACGGATAAAAATATGAGCGGTGATCATTCTTGTTAAAGTTCTAGTTAATTTTATTCTTTAGGGAAAGATGCACAATTACCTTGATTCAGGACCTGTGGCTATAGTGGGAGTGAGAGGCCATGGAACCTGGAAAATATTGCATAGCTGCTTATGGAGGGCTGGTAGTGCTGTGAGACAGCCCAAAAGCTTCCATTGGAGACACAAATAGAGCATAAATATTTCGATGGGGTCTCATTATATAGACCAGAATGGCCTGGAACTCACAAAAGGTACATCTGGCTTTGCCTCATGAGTCCATGTGCCATCACGCCCAGCAAATGCATGAATTAATTTTAAATATGCAGAAATAATGAACAAACTTCCAATGACTAAATTTCTAACAGTTAAGATAGATTGTGACTAAAGACTCCTGCTGTTACTATAATTCATTGTAATTCCCTAGCCACTTGGCTTTTAAATATAAGTAGGAAGTGGTTGGATGGTTTCTCTGCATTTTTAATGGAGAGGAAACACATAGTTTTTGTTGTTGTTTTCATTTTCCCCTTGTCTCTATAATACAACTATAGTTTGCTTGCTTGTTTGAAGACTACAGTTGAAAAGCGGATGTATTCAGCAACTTCTCTGACTCCATTGATTCCTTGGAAAAATAGATTTGATGAAGCCTGATACCTTTCTAGCCCTACCTGAAGGAAATAGTAGTATCTAGTCATTAGAAGCAAGAAAAATCAGTATTACTGGATAAAGGATGCAAGAAACTAGCCAGGGTGACAGTTAAGGCCTCTATACTCAAATAAACAAGAAGTTACAGTCAGATTTTGCAGGATATTGAAACATAAATCAGCCTATGTCTGTGAAACAGACACTGAGTTATGAAGATGCTAGCCAATAATTAGACATTAGGAGTCCATGTGTTTGTATTTGCATTCATTGAATAAATGTGTCTGAGGCATGCTACTCAGTGCCAGAAATCATAGTAAGTGGTAGTCATGAAGAGATGATTGATTGATTTCTTGGAGCCAGGTCCAGTACATGGCACACAAAAAGGTAAATCGAGATTATAAAGTACTCTATCAGAACTGGACTATGAACACATGTATGGGAATTCTCTCTGGAGAGAACACTGAGGTTGGAACTGCTGATGAGGGAAAAGCTGGAAGCACATGAAGTAGCATGCAGTGTCTGAGGATTATGAGTAAAACTATTACTTCTCCTTTGTACTAAGGATGTATTCTGGCAGTTTCATTTTGCATACATGCTTGATCACTTTACATACATGTTTGGTAGAGTTTTTATCTGTTTATTTGGTTGTTTGATTGGTTGGGGTTTTTTGGTTGCTTGGTTGCTTGGTTGCTTGGTTTGTTGGTTGGTTGGTTTTCAAGCCCAGACTGGCCTCAGACCCGGTATTTAGACAAGAATGGCTTTGAATTCCCTACCATTTTACGTCACTTGGCATACTTGGTTTTCTTACATGAAATATCAGTTTTCATTCTTTGCTTCCGGTGATTGTAGGATATCAAGAGTGAGTTAAAAACGAAGCAGGATGCCCAGGTTGTCCTCTACAGAAGTTATCGTCACGGCGACCTTCCTGACATCCAGATCCAGCACAGCAGTCTGATCACTCCCTTGCAGGCTGTAGCCCAGGTCTGCCCAGATGCCATGTTTTATGTTCACATTAGAAGCTTTTTGTGGCTCCAGGGGTCTACAATTTCTAGGGAAAATGGTCATAAGGAGGGGATGGTTTTCCCTACGTGGTAGACTAAAGACTCCTAATTCCCATTTTCTAGTATTATAGGGGGTTTTTGTTTTGGGGTATGTGTGACAAGAGGAGACTAATAGAATTAACTAGAAGTGGACACTAACACTGGGTGCAGTGTTAGGCACCTGAGCTCTCAACCACAAGGCCTTCTTCCTCTTTAAAGTCAGATTGATATTTATGTTTCTTATCCAGTGTCAAATGAAATACAGGGAAAAAATCAGCATAAATTTTGAAATGATAAATAAGCCATTTAGATGATTGTCTTATATGCTTTTTATTTGAACTAAATAATTCCAAGTTGACAAGAATTTATTTTTTAAACCATGTTGTATATGTACCCTTTATCAAGCTTCCTCCACTGAAGAGAGATTGTGTGACATAGCAAAAGACTGAGACCTCAACCTAGAAGCAGCTGTGTTAAGAAATTAGAGACTTCATCCATTGTCCTTATCCCATGTGTTCACACAGGGAACTTTGTTGCTGCATATTCTTGTAACATTTTGCAAGATTTTTGTTCCACGAAGTACCTTACATTCACATTATGTCACATTCTTACACCAGATCCTCCCAATAGTCTTGCGCCATTGTGGTGGTGATTAGATAAAGACCAGAGGTTAGCAATGCTTGGGCTATATGGCAAAAGCTATAGGTGTCTCTCAGTGTGGGGCAAAGAGACAAGACTCTATTTTTTCCAAACAATTGACAGCTTACTCTGGTTAGTTCTGAACAACTTGAAGCATTGTGGATGTGTACTTACCTTAGTCCACACCAAGCCAAAAGTAATTGACTAAATTTCAGGTATCCCTCTCCTTGTAAACTGAATTTAGACATGTAGTGGATGTATTTTTAACAGTTGGTATTTAGTAAAGCTCTAAAATAGTACTTCAGGTCTGATTTGTGTTTATTTTTTATTTTTAACAGAAAGACCCAATAATTGCAAAACAACTCTTCAGCAGCTTGTTTTCTGGGATTTTGAAAGAAATGAATAAATTTAAGACAACATCAGAAAAAAACATCATCACTCAAAATTTGCTTCAAGACTTCAACCGTTTCCTTAATACCACTTTCTTATTCTTTCCACCCTTTGTCTCTTGCATCCAGGTAAAAGTTTGTACACACTTCTTTTTAGTCATATGCTCCTCTACTCTGACACTACATGCCTAATGCCATTACTTTGTTTCCTAAGTTGAAAGTTGAAAAACAAGGTGCTTAGCAGGAAATGTATTGTTTAGATTTTCTCTTCTAAGTGGGCACATATAATTTGTCTTTTCTTCTTTTTGCTCCCCAAACCTACCCTTGCATTTGACAATTATCTAAAATGAAACTTGCATTTTATAATTAGCCAGTCTCTTTAGTGGTGTGGTGTGGTGTGGTGTGGTATAGCATGGTGTGTGTGTGTGTGTGTGTGTGTGTGTGTGTGTGTGTGTGTGTGTGTGTGTGTGAATGTTTTCCTCCATGTATGTCTTTACACAACATGTGCCTGCTCCCTGCAGAGGCTAAGAAGAAAGTATCAGATCCCCTAGAACTGGAGTTACAAACAGTTGTGAGCCAGCCTGTGAATGCTTGGAATTGAACCTGAGTCCTCTGGAAGAGTAGCCAGTGCTTTTAACCAATGAGCTGTCTTTCCAGGCCCACCTACTTTATTTTTTGAAACAGTGTTTCTTACTAGGCCTAGAATTTACTAATTAAGCTACATTGGCTGGCAAGCAAACTCCCATGATCCTCTTCTCTGCCCTCAAGTGCTGGAATTCTAGGTGTACTTAGCGCTTTAGTCCTAGTCATCTCAACTCAAATCTTGATGTTTGCATGGCACAGAATTTAACAACTGAGCCTTTTCCTAATTCCCTAAACCCTGTATTTGTTTAGTTGTTTCTTGTTAGTATTTTAGCAAAGTTTTTCCTGCCTTGAAGTGTTGATTGAGCCAATGTCTCCCAAGTCTTTGTTCTAAGTGATGGCGCCACAGTCTTGAAGAAACAAAATCCATGCCACTCCAAACTTTCATTCTTCACAAGTGTCACTGACAAACATAAAACACAAACTAAACTGGTAATGTACTATAATCTTGAGTGATATGGAACTATTAAAATCATCTTGATTGGGTCAGTTATGCTGTCCTTAGAGATATATAGTAATGGGTCAGAGAATTCTTCTCAAAGGGGACTCAGTTGCAGCAGAGAACTCAGAATAAATACACTTAAAGTACACGTATCAGATTATTATTTTTAACAAATGTCTCTGAGCAAGCAACAAACCTGATCATTTGAGTTTGATCCCTAAGACCCACATGATGGAAGAGAAATCACCTCCACATGCATGCACATGTTATTCCCATTCACTCGTATGTATGTATGTATGTATGTATGTATGTATGTATGTATGTATTTATTTATTCACACGGACACGCACACATGCACACACAATAGATATACATGAATATAATTTTTTTTTATCTTTAAAGCAGTTTTAGGAGAGAGAGAGAAGAGAACCTGAATTCAGTTCTCAGCATCCAAATCAGGTGACTCAGAACTGCTTGTAAATACAGCTCTAGGGGATCTAATACCTACTTCAGGCTTCCGTGGGTACCCAAAGATATATGACATGCACTCACACAGAGTACACATACAGTAAAGGAAAAATATTTTTAAATTTTAGCATTTTCCCATTTTTATTAGCTTTGATACGTTTTTAATTCAAATGGAATATCTGTTCCCCCTTCCATCCCTCTTTTTCTTTGATTATTATTGTATGTGTTTGTTTGCATAAATTTATCAGTACAATAAGGGACTCATCCCTGGGAGAGTCTACCTCTTCCTCCCCAACAGCCATTCATTACCTGTAGTTCTTTGTCTAGGGGTGGACCTCATGAAATTTCTCCCCTTCCATGTTAGTATGTCTCTGTGATGGCCTTCATTTTCTGTAGAGAGAAGCTTCCTTGATGAGGGGTGGTACCTATACTTATCTGTGGCTATAAGGAATATGCTGGTCTAGTGAAATGGCACTAGTAGATTTTTCTTTTCTAATATGTATGACCTTACTAGCATAGAAAGTTGTTTAGGTTTCTAGTACCAGGCATGGTTTCCCTCCTATTGAGTGATCCTTAACTCTGATTAAATAGCTGTAGGTTACCACCAGCATATGGATATATTTTCTGTGTCCTAAGCATAAGAGTTTAATGACTGAAGTATAACTTTATTTGGATTTTGTTTCTTGTGCTAATATCCCTTTCTAAGGATGACAGACATACTTATTTGATTGCTTTGGAACAGTTCTGTCTTCATGTTGGCAACCACATGGACAGTGAATGATGGTATATGTGTTACAACCTCAAGGGGAGCTTGGCACCAAATTCTTAGGGTATTATTTAAGTCCAGACGTGTGTGTAGAGAGGTTGCTGTACACACCAGTCTATTTGGAGTGCTTTTACAGTGAATATTCTTATAGTGAGGGTATTTCTCATAACTTTATAATAATTCATAAAATCATCTTTGCAAATGTCATTAAATAAGTTAGCCTCTTGATAGAAAAGGTGTTTTCAAAGACAAATAGGCTGGTCAATATACCCACTTTTTAATAAATAATATAAAATCTTTTTAGCTGGTTTTCTTAACAACTGAAGCTAAGTGCATAAATATTCTTATAAATTATAGTTTTTTTTAGAATGCTTGGATTGGAAATGTGAGAATAAAATGTTATTTTATATCCTTTGCAGGAATTGAGTGTTGATAAGAATTTTGCTCGTAGAATTACATAGAAACACTTTCGTGATTTCATTGTCTACCACTACTGCTTAGGCCAAAGTCATTTTTCTTACGTTCAATAAAATAAAACAATCACTTGTGATGATGTCATCTAAATCCTATAGGCTAAACAGCTCTATGTATTTTTATAGGAAATCAGTTGCCAATACCCAGACTTGCTGAGTCTTGACCCAGCTGCTGTTCGAGTGGGCTGCTTGGCCAGTCTACAGCAGCCAGGAGGTATCCGTCTTCTAGAAGAGGCACTACTCCACCTAGTGCCAGAAGAGCCACCCATGAAACGAGTCCGGGGCAAGACTTGCTTGCCTCCTGATGTTCTCCGGTGGATGGAACTTGCTAAGTAAGCCTAGGATGGACCATTCTTGGGAGAACAGTAAATCAACAAAAGTAGCTCAATAAAAACTGGGCTTTATTTTTATGAAAAAGGAGCTGGTGAGGAGGCTGAAGAGATGGCTAAATGGTTAGAACTTACTCTCAACAAGGACTTCAGCTCAGGTTCCTTCCTAGTACCAGTGTTGTACCAGTTAATAACCACCATGGTAGCTGACACTATTCTGGCCAACAGACACATGGACAATCATTTTTTTCATGTTGTATTGAACTAGTAAAATAATTCAGCCTGAGTTTTAGTCCATGTGTTGAGAATGGCTGCCATGAAAAGAAATACTATGTTTAAGGAAGAAACATTGATCAAACATGTTATTTTAATCTGTTACATAGTTGTCTAGATTCATTACTATTTACCATACATACCTTCCTGTCAGGTATCTGTAATTTATAGTTCCTAATGGTTCCTGGTGTTTTTTTTCAGCTTTTCTAAGATGAATAATGAATGACTCATTGTTTTCAACAGTACTCAAAAATGCAAAAACCATTTAATCCAGTATTTTATTTGGAAATAGAAATTCTGCTTTATAGTATATCGTTTTGCATGATGTCTGACTCTTTTTCCTTGATTTCAGCATATGAAAGTCTAGCCTAATCTTGAGAACGATGTTGTCAGAATTCAGAGGGCCTTCAAGATGGCTCAAAGGGTAGAGGCACTTGCCAAACAACCTTGATGACTGCAGTTTAATCCCCAGATCCCACTTTTCACAGAATATTTCCTGAGAGTTGTGCTCTAAATTCCATATGCATGCCTTCCGCCACCACACACACACACACACACACACACACACACATTAAATAAATAAGAATTTTAAATCAGTTGGCCAACTTTTAGTGAAAAGTTAGTAAAAATAAAAACACCTTACTTACCTTTCACCATTATCATCAGTCAATGTCTTAATGTGCACTATGACTTTGTAAAGCACTGTGCTAGACACAGAAGTAGTTTAGAGAGACATTAATCACAGATGTTAAAAACTAAGGGTCTCAGGTTTGTAGCTCAGTGGTGCAGCACTTGGTTGACAAAAAAAAAAAATGTGAGTCCTTAGGTTCAAATCCCTGATATTGCAATAAACGAAGAGTCCAAAGAAAATATATATAAACTTTTAAACATAATTAACTGGAACATCAAGAAGGACAGTGCTGAGAAGGGAAAAATACAGGGCTAGGACAATCCAATGAATACCTCCTGATAGAAGCCTATTGCTTCAGATATGTGATTAAACAATAGGTGATATCTTGTATCAGTGTTTTTGTGGAAAAAGAACATACATGCATTCATACACATGCGGGAGTGCGGGGCATCATGAAGCACAAATGTAAAAGCACCTGGGAGACTGAGGCAGGATGATCTCTCTGAGATTCAAGGCTATTCAAGGCTATACAATATCTTGAAGGCAGAGGAAGAACTGACTACGGCGTTAGCTTACAGAACATTTACCTGGTATGCTTGAGTTTCTGGCTTCCATTTCATTCATACATAGATATGTAGGGTAGGGTGTAAATAGTGACTTCTTTCTGTGCTTGTAGAAAATATCTCTTTCTATCCTAAACCATGAACCTCTTTGTTCAACACCTATGTGTCCACCTCTGCCTCTGACCTTTGACTTCTAGGATCTGGGCAGTAACAACCATGTCTATTTTGTTTTATCTAAATTTGGATTTAGTGGGCCCATGATTCATAGGGGTTCTGCACAACTTGCTGCTCATGTCTTCCTCTCTTCCCTTAGTTCTTAGGGGAGAAAAAAAAACCTAAGGCTTTATCAAAGCTGGGCAAGTACTTTCCCACTAAATTAAAGCCTGAGCAATTCCACCTCTTCCTTCCCGTACCCCCACCCCACACTGTAATGGAGACAAGGTCTTGATAAGTTGTTCAGGCTGAACTTGAGCTCACTATACATAGTGAGCCCTAAGCTAGGCGTAGACTTGTAATCCTCCTGCCTCAACCCCTCAGCAGCAAAGGTTACAGGCATACACCAACTTTCTCAACCAAGGTTTGATTGCTAAGGGAGATTCAGAAAGCAAGAGAACAAGTGAGGAAGTAGTCTCAGGTGGCTACTCTGCCAATGACTATCAGTGGGGAAAAAAGGTTGGGGTTTGAAAAGAAACTTCCAGGAGGAAGGGAATGAACTTTATAAGCACTAACTTGAGAATGTCCTAGTGATAGAATCTTGTTTAACAAAGTTAAGCTATTGTTTTAACAAAGTTTGCTATGTAGCCCAGGATTACCTAGAACTCATGATCTCCCTGCGTCACTTCTGATATTAGGATTGTAGACATGCAACACTATGCTGGGCAAGCCATATTCTTGTTAAGATGAAAAGATGAAAAAGTGTTCTAACAAATATTAAGGCTACAAAGAAAATTTTTGTGCCTAAAATATAATTCCTAGAGCATAGACTAAAACATCAATAGGGTGAGAGTCATTCCTTCCTTCTGGCCTTTCCTTAGGGCTAGACAGTAACTTCAAATGGACCACCTATAGAAGCTTATTTAACATTATGAACTTTTCATATTTTCAGGCTTACTCTTTAGACAGTGTAGACTGGCCTCAAATTAGTGACTCACTTAACTCTCAGCTTTTTAGATTTTTTTCCCAATGCACATTAAAATAACTTGTGCTTTTGAGTTAATTAAAGAAGAAAAACTTAAAGGGAGCGTCAAAGCTGTTTAATTTTGTATTTCCAGCAAAATAAAAGTAATGCTTGCATTTGGGAATGGTGGTGCACCCTTTAATCCCAGCACTCTGGGAAGGCAGAGGTACGCAGATCTCTGTAAGTTCAAGGCCAGCATGGTCTACATAGTGAGCTCCAAAATAGCCAGAGCTGTTAAGCAGAGAAACCCTGCTTAGGGAAGGAAAAAGTATTTGTATGTCAACTTTGGTAAATCTTTGATATCTTCAACATTAATGAAAATTTTGTGAATATTTTTTAAAATGTGATATTGGTTTGCTTGTTATTTATTTCTTTTTTCTTTCTTTTTTGTTTTAAGACTGTACCGGTCAATTGGGGAGTATGATATCCTCCGTGGCATATTTAACAGTGAGTTAGGAACAAAGCAGGACACTCGAAATGCACTATTAGCAGAAGCCAAAAGTGATTATTCTCAAGCTGCTAAGCTGTATAATGAGGTAAATCTCTGGCAAACCTATCAGTTACTTAAACACCTTGCCTCTGTACATTTAAAATGAACTGTTTAGCTTTAGTATTAAAGATTAATAGCTAAATGTGGTTTTATAATAACCATTTGTGACATAATTGTTGCTTGCTTTTTTTAAGGCACCATTGAAAAGACAAAGCATTTTATAAACTACCAAATACAGAACTTCTGTGACTGCTATTATGTTTACAATTTCTATTCGAGTATTGTTTTCTTTCACTAGGAAAAAATACGATAAAGTAAATAGACTGATTTTGACTATAATTTGGCATTTTATGTTTTACTTCATTTCAAGTTGGCAAAGATAATAGGTGTCAAACTTTAGGATCTGCTGCTTATAAAACTGTTGAGTGAGTGATCTTAGCTTTGAAACATACAACAGTCTGCAGATGTCCTCACATTATTTGTTAAGACCAAGAACATGTTAAATGACATTATAATGCACTCTTGACTTAAAACAAATTATGCATCACTTAATTTCCTGGTGAGGTTCTCAGTGGGATAACTTTCTTCTCATTGGAATCTTTTTGGTTTGGTTTTGTTTGGTTTGGTTTGGTTTGGTTTTTAAGACAAGGTCACACTATGTAGTCCTGGAGCTCACCTCCTGAGTGCTGGCCTCATTATTACTATAAGGTTCCTTTTTCTGTTGTTCCATTCATTGTTATTTTGAATATTATCCCATTTGTGCACATTGCCATGGCTGTCTTTAGTATTATGTTATAATACCCTCCTTTAAAAATGTATTTGCATCTATGTTCTTTTCAACTCTATAAAATAATCCTTCTTTTTCTGCCAGGCTTTAAATAAACAGGAATGGTTGGATGGTGAACCCACAGAGGCTGAGAAGGAGTTTTGGGAACTGGCATCCCTTGACTGTTACAACAACCTTTCTGAGTGGAAAGTACTTGAGTACTGTTCTACTACCAATATAGGCAGTGAAAACCCACTAGACCTAAGTAAAATATGGAGTGAACCATTTTACCAGGTGTGTAGAATTATTTTTCAGTAACTGCAGTAAATGCTTTAGATGGTCATGGGTTTCCCAGTTAATAAAACTACTTTAAAATTTTCCAAGATTAAGATAACAGTTTCGAAGCCTTTGGATATTTAAACTCCATGGTATTAAATTTCATATCCCTTTTTAACTAGCAATTTCAAAATAAATGGAATGTTTTTTACAGTAGATACTTATCTCTGTTGTGTGACCACATGGTCTTTCATGCTGCTGAGAAGGCCATTTGTGTCATGGCCACCCAACGAGGCCCTTCTGCATCCATGCTGCTACCTTCTTGTACTGTATTTCCTCAGTTTGTCTCCCAACTTCAGGGAGCAAGTGCCTACATATTTTGTGATTAGAAAATAATTCATGTTAGATGAGCTTGCTTTTTAAAATTGTAGTTTTAGGTTACAGCATATGATATCAGTATTTTGGTTCTCAGTCTTAATCTATAAAATTATTACAATAAATATTTCAGGTAGAAATAGTTGATTTCACTCAAATTGGCTTTCTACGTTGATAGTGGATTATTCTTGTTCCACAGGAGATGTATCTACCATATGTGATCCGAAGCAAACTGAAGCTCCTGCTTCATGGAGAAGGCAGCCAGTCTCTGCTGACATTTGTGGATGAAGCCATGCACAAGGAGCTGCAGCAGACAGTCCTGGAGCTTCATTATAGTCAGGAGCTGAGTCTCCTTTACATCTTGCAAGATGATATTGACAGAGCCACATACTACATTAAAAATGGCATTCAGATCTTCATGCAAGTAAGACAGATGGATATATGTGATGTATAGACCAACCAAAACCTTCTATGTGCTCTCATATATATTACCTGTTCTTTGTTGTTGTTGTTTGTTTGTTTGTTTCAAGGCAGCATTTCTCTGTAGATTTGGAAGTTGCTCTGTAGACTAGGCTGGCTTTGAATTCTGAGTACTGAGATTATAGGCTTGCACCACCACACCTGGCTTATATTACTGTTCTTTCTTTGGATTCTTCTAATAGTACTCTTTATTCTTCCTTTCTCTCATTTTTTTTTTCTTCACTCTTATAAATGTTCTGCTTTTTGTTACTTCTTTAGTTCAATCTTTCTCACACTGCAGTGTATCATTTTCTCTGTGGAGTACTTGTATAGCAGTCTAGTTGATTTATGAGTAAACGCATAGAGTAATATAATATCTCTGGGTGGCCACAATGAAGATTGATATCTCAATAGTATAAGAGACAACAGGAAACATTCTTCCAGGTGGTCGTATCAAGGAAGTTAATATTTGTTTTAAGAAATGTTTCATTTATTCTGAAAGGGCTAGCTAAAAGTATTATACGACTTAACAGGAAGAATTTAACTGAAAAATCAGATAATGTGCCCTATTCATTTTCTGCCCTTTGTTTGTTTTCCACAATTGTCAGTTGATCTGTTTCTTTGTGAACCATTAACAGCCTACCAACTTTAGTCATAGGAACATAGTCTTTTTTTTTTTTTTCATTTTTGTTTTTATCATTTTTAAAGTAAATTAGTAAATTGACTAAAAAGACTTGGTTTCAGGACTTAAGAGACGGCTCAGTTTGTTTGTTAGCATGAGGACCCAGATCAGATTCCCAGTAGCCATGTAGCACATATCTGTGACCTCAGCACTCCTCTGATGAAGTGGGAGCTGAAAAATTCCTAGTAGCTCTTACTCCACATGCTGCCACGAGTGACTATCAATTGAGGAAGTGCCTTCATTAGATTGGTCTGTGGGGGCATTTTCTTGACTAGTGATTGATGTGGGAGGGCTCAGCCCACCCTGGGAAAGTAGTCCCAGATTGTTTAAGAAAACAAGCTGAGCATACTATAGGAAGTAAGCCAGTAAGCAGCATTCATTCATTCTTCCATGGTCTCTGCTTCAGTTCTTGCCTCCAAGTACCTGCTTTGAGTTCCTTGACTTCCCTTGGTGATGGACTGTAAACTATAAGCCACATAAATCCTTTCCTCCCCAAGTTGCTTTTGGGCATGGTATTTTATTGCAGCAATGAAAAAGCAAACTAGGCCAGCCCAGCTAACATTATGTACACACCAGCCAAGGGAGGAGGGCAAGGACTTACACTTAAGGTTGTCCTCTGACCTCCACACACATGCTGGGATGCTTCTACTCTCACACAGAGAAAAGGTAAAAAGGAATTGGCTTCTGTGCTTCGCAATTATAATACTATGATTTAAATTAGATACTATGATTTAAAATTTTGTGCAGATTAGGAGTGTAGCTTGTAGAAGATTATTTGCCTACCATGTAAATAGACCTGGAAGATCCTTACTAGGAGAATAGGTACGCAGATGATAGAACAAGGAATCTGATAGCCAGATTATACTGATCTTACTGCTATGTCATGTTTTTTTAAACCACTAAGTTTTAATGCCAAGCTGTCTTTTTTTTTTTCTAGAATTATTCTAGTATTGATGCCCTCTTACACAGAAGTAGACTTGCCAAATTACAGTCTGTGCAGACTTTAGCAGAAATTGAGGAGTTCCTCAACTTTATAAGTAAACATGGTAAGTTTTAAGTCATCATTTTTTTTCCTTTCTAATTGTGAAGGGGCTTTAACACCTGAATTTCTGCTTATTGAAACAAAACTTAATGTGTGGAGTGGAAACTGCCTTGAATGTGTTCTAAAAGAGCACTATTGAGGTGGCTGGATGAAAAAAACGTTCTGTAAATATAAAGCCAAACAAAATACTGACAGCTTGGAGTTCTCAGAGTATGATTCCAGTATTGGACCTGGAGGCTCCTGAAGGAGGGAACCAACTGCAATGTGAAAGAGAGGGTTCTGTATAAACCCTCCCCCTTCCCCAGAGGACCACTACCATGTTAGAGACCTCACTGTCCAGAATGGGGTTGGAGTGGTGAGTCTGAGGAGACAGTGGGAGGAGCTGGCAGACTGTGGACAACAGTACAAGTCATGTAGGTCCATGTGCCACCAACAGTAAATTTTATTCTTATTCCTCTGAAGAGCCATACCAGAGTCTTAAGAGAGTACATCTTTGTATAAGGGAAATGTCTTCACTCTAAATCTGTTTCTTTTGAATAGTTAAAAATGATTTATCAAATGTTTTTCATAGGTTATTCATTGTTCCCTGTTTTAAACTTCAAGAAGTGTTGAATTTTTTAAGCCATCTTAATAATATATAAATATTAAGTGCTTTCTGCAGCTAAGGAGTTAGGTCAATCTTTTTATTTATCTGTTTGTTTGTTTACTTTATGTCCCTGCCACAGTTTCCCTTCCCTCCTCTCCTTTCAGTCCTTCAACCCACCCCTACTCTGTTCCCATTTCCCCCAGTCCACTCCTACTCTGTTTCTGTTTAAGAAAGGGCAGGTCTCCCATGAGTACCAACAAAAAATGGCATAGCAAGTTGCAGTAAGACTAAGTGATTCCCCACGTATCAAGGCTGAGCAAGGTGACTCAGTATGAGGAGTAGAGTCCTAATGGCTCAGCAGTTAAGAGCACTGGCTGCTCTCCCAGAGGTCCTGAGTTTGATCCCAACAAACACATGGTAGCTCACTGTCTATAGTCATATATATAATTTCTTTTTTAAAAAATTTTTCATACAAAATATTCGGAACATAGTTCCAACTTCTCCAACTCCTCCCAGATCCTTCCCATCTCCCACCCATTCAACAGCACACCTCTTTTTCTCTATTTATAAAAGAAATAAGCAACAACAAAAAAAAGAAAATAGAATTTTAAAAGGGAAGTACACAAATACTCAAAAAACACAGACAGAAACTGTAATATGTAACAAAAGATCAGAAAGACATAAAGTGCCAAACAACAGTATGAATCATAAAGTCTATAAAAATGCCATTAAGTTCATGTTGTGTTATCATCTACTGCTGGTCATGGGGCTGATCCTGAAGTGTAGTTGATGTATCCAGTGAGACTTGATTGGAGACAGTTAGTTTTTCCTTTGCAAGCTGTTGATTGCAGATATCTTCTTGGTTGGGAATGGGAAATCATATCTCCTTCTCCCTCTTATCACTGGGACCCTATTTGACTTGAACCTGTGTGGACTCAGTGAATACTGCCACAGTCCCTGTGAGTTCATGTGTGTGTCAGTACTGTTTTGTCTGGAAGACACAGTTTCCTTGGAGTTCTCCATCCCTTCTGGCTCTTACAGTCTTTTCACTTCCTCTCCCACATAGGTCCCAGAGCCCTGAGGGGAAACATTTGATGAAGACATCCCATTTTGGGCTGAGAGTTCCAAAAACCCTTAGTGTCTGCAGATTGTCCAGTTGTGGGTCTCTGTTTATATTCCTGTTTATTGAAAGAGAAAGTTTTTCTGATGATAGCCGAGTGAGGCACTGACCTATGGATATAGCAGATTTATATTAGGAGTCATTTTATTGCTGTTCCTTCAACAGAACTGTAGTATTTAGTTTTCTCCTAGGCCCTTGACCTATCTAGTTTCAAGTTTGTGGTCACCAAGAAGTGTCAGATATGGGTCCCATCTCATAGAGAGGGCTTTAAATACTCCCATGATGCTTTCGCCATTATTGAAGTAACATATCTCATAAGCAGGTTACCTTTGTAGGTCACAAAGTTTGTAGTTGGGCCGGTGGTTACCTTTCTACTCCAGTAGCATGCAGAGTTCCTTCCAGTACCATGAACACTAGTCAGTAGGGTTGAAATCTCTTCTATACCAGCTCGACTTCTGTGCATTTAATGAGATGTAAGTGTTAGCATCAGAGCCTTACCATCAGTTTGTGGAGAGCAAACAATGGCCTTGGCAATAACCTGACATGTTTGGGGATTTCCATGGGGCTTCTTTGGCCAACAGCTCAATTAGATGGAATGGGTTATCATTCCTGGCACTGGGGGTTTCACTTTATGGCAAAAGATGTATAGTGGGTCCATTGTCTTCCCTGTTACTTGATGTTCCATTTAGATTTCTTTCATACTATTTTAAGAAGCTTTAACAAAATTAGGTTTCCCTCAAATAGCCCTTAGTGTTAGTTGTCCCACCCCATATTCCCTCCTATACCCTCTTCTTCCCTCCCCCTCCCTGTTTGATGTCTTATTCCAGTCTGGGTCTCCCCAGCCCCCATCTACCCATAACTGTTTATTCTTGTTCCCCTTCCTAGGAATATCCTTCCCGCCCCCGGCCCTATCCCTTATTTTACACCTAACCTCTGTAGTTATACAGATTGTAGCCTGCCTATCATCCAAATATAAGTAATATCCAAATATGAGTAAATACATAGCATATTTGTCTTTCTGGTTACTTTACTCAGAATGATTTTTCCTAGCTCTATCCATTTACTGTGAATTTTATGATTTCATTTTTTTTTTTACCAGCTGAGTAATCCACTGTATGAATATACCACATTTTCTTTATCTGTTCATCCAATGACAGACATCTAGGCTGTTTCCAACTTCTGGCTATTATGAATAGAGCAACAGTGAACATGGTTGAGACAGTAGGATGTAGACTCTCATATGTCACACCAAGATGCTGTGGCAGACCCAGTGCAGATCTGGGATGACAGTATCACAGATCAGTAGGATATGGTCTTATTGAGTCAAATGAGGATTTTCTTCTAAAATTGCCAGCATGGTGGTTCTTTGAAACCAAAGCTTATAAGAATTTGGTGTTTAGCATACTACTCTCATTCTGATCACCCAAGTAAACTATTCTAACTATTCATGTTTGCAGTGTTTCCTTCAGACTCACATTCCTAAGAAATCCTTGCTGTCCACTAGCTGTATATGCCCAAGAGTGGTACAGCTGGATCTTGAAGCAGATCAGTTCCCATCTTCCTGAAGAAATCTCACTGATTTCCATAGTGGCTACACAAGTTTGCACTTCCACCAGCAATGGAACAGTGCTCCTCTTACTCCACATCCTCGCCAGCATGTGCTGTCACTTGTGTTTTTGATCTTAGCCATTCTGACAGGTGTAAGACGAAATCTCAATTATGATTTGCATTTTCCTCATGACTAAGGATGCTGAACAATTCTTTGTGTCTCAGCCATTTGTGTTTCATCTTTTGAGAACTGTGTTTTGTTCTGTACCCTATTTTTAAGTTTTCTGACAACTTTATGAGATGTAGAGTTTTTCTTCCCATTTTATGGTGTCCGAGAGGTTAAATAAGGGTGGTTAGGTTAAAGATATGAACTCACGGCCATCTGAACTAAAGGTATTTTTGACTACTGCTTCCCAGCCATAGAAAGGCTGTAAATATTTAGTGTGAGATCTCTAAATTGTGAGGATTGTTTTGAAGCTAGATTGTTTAGATATTAGACATGTGCTCTGCATAAGATGGGATGAGATGTGTGTCCTAATTAAATACAGTGATGAGTACCCAATATAAGTTGTCCATACCCACACTGTTAATAAGGAGTCATCTTGTTCCAGTTCATATCATATTTGGCCTTCAAGAAAATGTACCATAACACTATGAAAGCATTTAGTTTAGAGTGCTTTTTTAAGTTCTGGAATTGCAGATGAAAGACTATATTAATATCCTGAAGTGATAGAGTTTACATTTAAGAATGTATTACAGTTGGTATAGTGACATGTAATTCCTTTTGTGAATGAAAGACAAGGTGTTGGGTTTTCTGTTTGTTGTTTGTTTTTTAATTTGATGTTTTATTTTAGTTCTTGAAAAGTAAGAAATTTGAGTTAGGTTTCTATTTACTAATTCTGATTCTACTCTGTCATTGTACTCTGTCATATATTTTCTTATCATTCAGCTGTGGATATGATTAGTCTCTAATATTATCTTTAGGTGATTTATCATCTCCGGGTCCCCTTAGGAGACTTCTAAAAACCTGGACAAGCAGATATCCAGATGCTGTGACAGACCCAATGCACATCTGGGATGATATCATCACAAATCGGTAGGATATGGTCTTAATGAGAATTCTTTTTGAGAATTGCCAGCATGGTGGTTCTTTTAAACCAAGGCTTATACGAATGTAGCGTTTAGCATACTGCTCTCATCCTGATCACCTACGTAAATTATTCTAACAGAACATCATGTCTGCAGTGTTTCCTTCAGACTCACATTGCTAAGAAGTCCTTGCTGTCCACTACTGTGGTTGCAGCTACTGGCTGTGACGTGGACAACCCTGTGTCTGCTCCTCTCTCACATCAGATAGCACAGAGGACTTCTGTGTAGTGATTCTTTATTGATGTTTTACATTTTGGGTGTTCACCAGTTGGCCTCTTGCCTCCGTCTTTCCATATAGGGTTGTTTTATTAGAGTTCCCAGTTCTGATTTCATGTTTTTATCCTATGCAGACCTAATCCTGTCTTGTCTAGAGGATGATACTCACCTATACTCAGGAAAGGGGCCATGGAATCAGAAGTTGTCAGTTGTTTGTGAAGTATCCATAGCAAATAGCACTCAGAAATGGTTTTCATCTATTACCAAAATTTTTTTTTTTTCATTTTACTTCTATTATTGCCATGGTAGGAAACATGGCAGTATGCAGGCAGGCATGATGCTGGAGAAAGATCTTGATCCTCAGGCAGTGAACTGACTTAAGCTTCTGAAACGTTACAACCCACCCTCACAGTGACACACTTCTCCAGCAAGACCATGCCTCCTAATGGTGCCACTCCCTGTGGGCCACTCACTCAGACACATGAGTCTATGGTGGCCGTCCCTATTCAAACCACCACACTATCCTTGAGAATTATGCAAAATACAAAATATAATTCCCAAGGATAGTGTGGTAGCAGTGGTGACACTCTCCCTTAATCCCAGCACCTAGGATACAGAGGCAGGAGGATCATAGTGAGTTTGAAGCCTACGGGATCTACAAAATGATTTCCAGGACAGCCAGGACTGTTACACAGAAACACCCTGTCTCGGAAAACCAAAACAAACAAACTGTTACTTCTGGTTAAACAGCTCTTTTTCAGGCCTTGTCCTCACTAGTGTGATACAATTCTCCGCTGCCTGAAGTTGGATTAATTTCTCCTACCTAGGAGAGCCCATCTCACATGTGCAAATACGTTCCTATCCCATCTGTGATCAAATGACCATTTTTAACACTTGTTGCTTGTCTACAATCTGATTTAAAGCTGTGAAAGATTAAAACAGTAGTCGCTTTTGGGTAGAGAGGGGCAGAACAAGTTGGCTTGGGGCCAGGAACACCGAGTAGTATGGTAAGAATAGAAGCACATCCATGGCTGGAAAGGCTGGTGTGTTGGGGGTTTCCAGAAAGGGAAGAAAAATATAGGTAGATAAGAAGCATGCTAGTTTGTCTGACCATGTTTCTAGGAAAATTAGAGAAAAATAGTGTACTGGTACATACTTGTAGTCCCAGTTATTTAAGCCACTGAAGTGGAATGATACTTCAGCCTACAAGTTTGAGACCAGTCTGAATAATATAGCGAGACCCACACCTCGCTTAGAAACAAAGAATGAGGAGGAAGAAAAACGATGGGAGAGGCAAAAGAAGAGAGAAAGAGAAGGAAAGAAAATTAGACCTACATGAAAAACTGGAAGTTACTTGATAGGGATAAAGTTTATATATTATGGCTCTCAGACAGTGATACTGATATTAATGTAAAATAGATCACTGAAACAAAATCATGTATGTAAATTATGAATATAATGTATGTTTGTGTAAACATACATATAATCTTTTACTCCATATGAAATTGTATGTAAATTACAATTTATATATATGGTAATTTATACCTATAATCCCAATACTCAGGCAGCAGAAGCAATAAGATCTTTGCAAGTTTGATGCCAGCTGGGTCTATATATCAAGTTCAAGACCGGACAGAGCTACATATTAAGTCCCTGTCCTAAAACTAAATTTATAATTTTTTCTAATTATAAAAATGATTATTTGTATTGAGTGTTTAAAAAAATCCCTGAGGATGGAGAATAAAGAAAAGATACTGGCTGCATGTGCAAGGGAATCAAACTTTGGTCAGACCTATTTTTAAACTTTTCAGTTCTTTTCTTTTTTTAGGCAGTATCTCACTGTGGGACTGAGCACTCACTGCGAGCCAGGCTTGCCTCGAGTCAGACTTAGGATGATTCTCCTGCCTTCCCTTCTACATTTGGAGATTACAGATACATACCACCATGTCTATATGCAACAGTGATTGCTTATAACCTCAATTCTTTACATTGTCTCTCAGAATAGGACATTAGGTTAGAGATACAAGGACACAAATGGCTTTTGACTTAAGATACAGTGTGCTGCCCATTCTTTAGAGAGAAATGTTTAAATTTAAATACTTTACTATATGGAAATGATGGCACTGAATAAGTTCTGTTAACACTGAATAAAGTCTGTTAAAAATATCTTTGGTAATGGGGAGAAGTTTAATGCCTTCAGTGTATATTTATACTAGATGACAAGTGAAGCCTTAATCTGTCCCATTCTATGGTATGGTGCAGTACAGGGTGCCTTTCATGACTGACATTGAGGTTCAGTTTTTCTTGTTTTACATAGCTACTTCTTTCTCAATAAGATAGAGGAGAGGCTGACTACTTCTTCAGGTGATCCCAGTATGAGTGTGGATGAGAATGAAGAGTCCCTTGACAGAAGAGAAGTGCCTGGGCCAAAGGAAGATGTTCGCTCCATGATCCAGAGCTGCAGGTTCACTATGAAAATGAAGATGATAGAAAGTGCGTGGAAGCAGGTACGTTCTCTATCTGTACCTTTCTGTGGCCCTATGGAAGCATCCTGAACTAACTCTTTTCTCAACTTTCCTCTAAAATATGAACCTTAAAAATAATTAATTGATCTACTTACTCACTTTATAGAGAAGTAATTTTAGAAGCTAGGATGTAGCTCAATGGTAGAACTCTTACCTACCAAGACCCTGGTTCCATGCACAGTACTTAGAGAACAAAGTTTGAAGAAACACTTACTATTCACAAAACCTCGAGTGTTTATTATTTGGAAACACTTGTTTTCTATTACTTAAAAAGCAATTAATATAATTTGTTATTTATATCTGTAGTTGGATATTTACTCTTTGGGCTTTTTGAGGGGCCTACCACCCACGTCACAAATAAATCACACATGGAGGCTTATTCTTAGTCATGAGTGCCTGGCCTTCACTTGACTTGTTTCTAACCAACTTTTCTTAACTGAAATGATCCCATCTATCTTTGGCCTCAACTTTTATCTTTCTTTATTCCTGTATACCTTTCTTTTCCTTCTTAATCCATGTCTGCCTGTATAACTAGGTTGCTATGTGGCTGGCCGCTGATGTTCTCTTCCTTCTCTCTCATTTCCTGATCTTTCCTTTCAGATCTTTCCTCCTGTTTATCCTCTCTGCTTGCCAACCCCACCTATCCCTCTTTCCTCCCTTGCTATTGGCCATTCATCTCTTTATTAGACCATCAGATATTTTAGAAAGGAACAGTAACACACCTTAAAATAATTTTCCCCAACATATATCATTTAGAAAAATGGAACCTTAATGCTTACAAATTTTTTAGGTTTAGTTTGTAGATGTCTTGCATTTGATAATAAGATCTTAAGTTTGCCTTTTAAAAATTATGTATCTATTATAATTTGAATTATTTTTGAATATATACAGCTTGTTATTTTAATGACCATTCATTGACTGCTATTATAAACCTTTATAACCCTTATCAATCTAGTGTAAATAATTAACAATTCTGTTTTATCAGTTTAAATGCTCATTTATACAATCTTTTCTTTGGGGTATTTTAGAGTAGCTTCAGAAGATAAAGTAAATATATTAGTTTCAGTAATTAAGTCATCTGAAAGGTTGGCATTAGGCATATCTTAAGTTCTTTCTGCATTGGTCTGCGTCCCTCTCGCAGCTCTCTAGTTCACATTGCTTTTGATTATACATGCACATAATAAGCCTGTTAGTCCCAGGCTTGCCCTGGTAGTTGGAAATGGCTACAGACATGTCACTGTATCCTTTCCACAACAAATCTTCCTGGACTGAAAGCAGTTTCTCCTTGACCATCTATAGGGGGGAAAAAAATCAAACACCTTCTTTGCAAAAGGCTTCATTGTTGTCTTCCAGGGTTTCACGGGCCCTGACTGCAGCTGGAGAGGCATAGCTTCTGACTAAACTGCATGTGTTGTGGAGAAAGCTAGGGTGCTAGTCCTCAAGGGACCTGCAGTAAACACTTCCTACTGCTGCTTGACTTCCACACAGGAAGGAGGAAGCACAGAATAGGTGCATGACTGAGAGATCTTGTGAGGAACAGGAAAAATAACTGGAACTTTGTGTGATACCAGCTTTTCTTTAGTGTTTCTAGACAGTATATTTGCATGGAAATGATGGCTATTGATACCAATAATATTAGAGATGGAGGGGAAAATAACACAGATCTAAGGATTACTGTGAAAGTTCTTTAGAAGCAGAGAATGTACAATTTGAGTTTTGATTCTTTTCATTGCCAAGCTCTTCACTGTATACTGAAAAGTGTTTTGTGGAACACTCTTAATCCCACCACTCGGGAGGCAGAGGCAGGTGGATCTCTGAGTTTGAGACCAGCCTGGTCTACAGAGGGTTACACATAGAAACCCTGTCTCATAAAAAGACAAAAACCACAACAAAAAGAACTGAAGGACTGTGACACTGGGGGTAGGGGCACTTCATTCCTGGGGGAGCAGAGAGAGCTTTCTGGAGGTTGTGTCTACTTAGAAACTAAAGGTGGCAGTCACAACAGGATTTTCATGAGTTTGAGAATTTACTGGGGGTGGGAGCTGTACTGGGTAAAAGGTGAGTTCCTGCGCCTCACTTGTAAGGGGAAAGACGGGGAAAGACGGTCTCTGTCCTTTGAGGCATGATGTGCTAGTTCCAAGAAACAGGTCAGAAAGATAACATACGAGATCCAGGAGTAACCTCAGACTCTTGGTCTCCTGCATAGAGGAAAAGTTGGATTTTTGGTTCTACTAATCTGTAAGTACCCAAAAGAAGCCCCCAGACCCAAGTGGTCAGATACCTGTTTTATGATGATATGTGGTTGTAATCGGAGAAACCTTTGACAAAGGGCACAGAATTAGCAGTCTGCTGTGGCTGTGCTGACTGGGATGCTGGAAGCCATGCCAAAGTTAGCCCCTGGAGGGAAGACAGGAAAAACGGGTCCTTAGGTGGAACACTATTGCCTGAGTATCTTCCAGGAAGGTGCCTGTGAGTCTTTTCCTGAAGGCAGTGGATGAGAGTGCAGAGAAAGCAGTTTGTGAAGAGCAGGATCTTAAGAGCAGCTTACAAGAGCATGTGAGGAATGGGGGAACTGATAGGTCAGGAGAGGGATTGCGGAAGTGAGGGCCCTTATGGAGGTTCACAGTGCAGCTTCAAAGTGTGCACGATCATCTGCTGAGAGTGGACAGGGCTACTCCAGAAGGAGCTAAGGAAAGTCAGGAAGCTATGAGAGAACGCACTGGACCATGGTGCATACAACCTGCTGACCTGCTGAGTTGTCTCCAAAGAATCTAATGGCACTGAGCATCAGTACAGAAAAAGAGCAGATATGTACATGAGTTAGCCAGTTTCCCAGCCAGTGTAGCATAAAGGCTGATGAACTGGATGCAATATGAGAATGTCTATTAGTTAGACATGGAAAGAAACTAAAGCAGGCATGCAGAGCTGTGGTGGGGAAAGTAGGCAGGTGGTTAGAACAGGATGACATGAATTTAAGAACTTGGCGGTAAGGGCCTCTGGAATAAGCTGACGAAGGTAGCTGCCCCTCAGATTGTGAAGGGAAAGATAATCACAGTCCTCCTAGCTCCATTTTAATGAAGCAGGCAGGTGAGGAAGAATGGCATGCGCTAAGAGCCATTCTTGCAGAATGGGACATTTGAATTGCAGAATCGTCTTTGAGCAGGTTTGGGGTAAAGCATTGCAGCTCTCATACCTATAATACCAGCAATAGAGGCTCAGGAAGGAGGACCCTGAGTCCAACCAGCCAGGTGAATACAGAAAGCTCTCTGCCTCAAAAAAACTGAGGACGAAGTTCAAACAGCTTGCTTGCCTGTTGCTCATAAAATCCTAGATTCTGATATACATGAAACTCCAGAACTGCATAAAGTTTGGCATAGTGTGATCACCATAATGATAGAAGCAGGATCAAAAGTTCAGTGTTAATTGCAAATACTTAGTTACTTCCAAACCAGTAGGGATTACATGAGACCCTATCTGAATGACAGTGGTAGAATAGTTTATAACTGAACAGGATTGGGGTGGGGGGGAGGGAGAGGGAGGAGAACATGAAGGATAGGGAAGGTCTAGTTGGGGGAAGAACAGAGAAGAGCTAGGAAAGAGATGTTTTGATAGTGGGAACCATTATAAGTTTAAAAAGAAACCTGCCACTAGGAAAATGTCCAGAGATCCACAAGGATGACCCCTACTTAAAGTCTAAGCAATAGCGGAGAGGCTACCTTAAATACCCTTCCACAATAATGAGATTGATAACTACCTAGAGCCTTCTGCTGATGGAAGCAGAAGCAGACACCCACAGCTAAGCACTGAGTCAAACTCCTGGAAGCCAGTTGCAGAGAAAGATGAGTGAACCCCACGGAAACAGCTGACTTGAGCAAGTGGGGAGATCATGAACTCTACAGGTGACAGCTGGGGAACCTGTATAAGATCAAACTAGACCCCCTTGAATGTGGGTGTCAGTTGGGGGGGGTGGGCAGTCAGTGGGGCCTCTGGCAGTGGAACTGGTATTTATCCCTAGTACATGAATTGGCTTTTTGGAACCCAATCCCTATGGAGGGATACTCTCTTAGCCCAGATACCGGGGGAGGGTCTCAGTCCTGCCCCAAATGATGTGACAGACTTTGATGATTCCCTCATGGGAGACCTCATCCTCTCTGAGGAGTGGATAGTGGTGAGTGGGGTGGGGAGATGGTAGGGAAAGTGGGAGGATGGGAGGGAAAGGGAACTGGGATTGGTATGTAAAATAAGATAGATTTTAATTTAAATAAAAAAAAATAAAAAAGAGACGCTTCCTTGATGAGGGTTAGCTGTACACATTTGTGGTTATAAAGGTAAGATTTCAAATGTAGTAAGGAATTATGCTTGTCTAGCAAAGTGGAAGTATCTTCTTTTCTAGAATACATTAGCCATGAAAAGTTGTTGAGGTTTCCAGTACCAGGCATGGTTTCCTTCTACTGAGTGAACCTTAAGTCCTATTAAACAGTTGGTGGTTACCACCACCATGTGGGTACCACTTACTACACCTTTGCAGAAACCTTGTCATGCTGGTCATTGTGGCTTCTAGGTGTCAGCTGGATAGGACTTTTATTTCCCTCCCTTGGCAATTTGCATAGTATTTTATGCTACTGTGGAAGGTAGACTGCAGGAAGGAGACTGTCAGGTTAGATCCAGCTCAAACCACCTTAGTTTCCTAAGTGTTTAGTGTCTTTAGCAAGAGGTGTACCTTCAACCTCTGAGAGGTGACCAAGGGCCACCACATCAGTAGTCTATGTGCTTTTGTCTACCTTGATCAATTAGCTAATCAAAAGAGGATTTCTTCTTTTAAAACAAACAATTTTTTATTTTAAAACAATCTTTAATCATTTTATATACCAATCCCAATTCCCTCTCCCTCCCCTCCTCTCGTTCTCCCCACCTTCCCCTACCCCACCTCCTATCCACTCCTCAGAGAGGGTAAGGCTTCCCATGAGGAGTCAACAAAGTCTAGCACATCACTTTGAGGCAGGACTAAGGCCCTCACCCCTATATCAAGGCTGAGCATGATATCCCTTCAAAGAGAATGAGCTTCAGTTCATACACTAAGGATAAATCCTGGTCCCACTGCCAGTTGTCCCACTGATCACCCAAGCCACACAACTGTCACCCATATCACCCTAATTTGGTCCTATGCAGTTTTCCCTGCTGTCAGTCCAGAGTCAGTCTGTCCCCATTAGCTCAGATGAGCTCTTTCTGTGGGTATCCTCCAAAATGGTCTTGACCAGAAAGGGGATTTTTTTCTTGCTGGTACTGGGATTTTAAAAAGTTCCTTTTTGTTTTGTTTTGTTTTATTTTTTTATTTTTAATTATTTCTTTTTGTGATTATAATATCATTACATTATTTTCCTCCTCTCTTTCCTTTCTCCAAACCCTGCCATATACTCCTCCTTTCTCTTTTCCAAATTTATGGCTTTGTTCATTGTTACATACGTACATGTATGTGTGTGTTCATGTGTGCATGCATGTATTCCTAAATGCATAAGTACAACCTGTTCAATCTAGCTCAGCTTAGTACTTATATGTATGTTGTCAGTACTGACCATTTGGTGTTGGAGAACCAATGGATGTGCTCTTCCCTGGGGAGGACTTTCTCATGCTGGCAGCATTCCTTACTGGCCTGTAGTGCATTGTATAGGCTTGAGGCCTCCTGGGTTTTCCCCAGTCCATCTTAGCATATCTGTTGTTCTTGTTCAGTTTAAGCACTCATGTTGGGAGACTTTGTGAAAGTTACTTTGACATTCCTAGGAGATACGATTTCACAGCAAACTTGTTTCTTGGCTCTTTATAGTCTTTCTGCCCCCCTCAACCTTAGATATTTTATTGTAGGTATATCCATTTGATTTATCATTATAATTCTGCATTTTAATTGGTTGTTATCTGTAATGATCTCCCCACTTTTAAAATGGGCAAAGAGTTTGGTAGTCATTTCTCCAAACCAGATGAAAGCAAGAAAGTAATGAATTTGAGGACAGCCTGGGCTATGTGAGATGCTATTCAAAAACACAAATGAAAAAGTAGTTGAGCTGGAGAGATGGCTCAGCATTTAAAGTGCTGGAATTCTGCAGCAGTCCCCAATGCCCACACCATGCAGCTCACTACTGCCTGTAACTGGCTCCAGAGTATCCTGTATTCTTTTCTCAGCTCCATGGGGACATGCACATACATACAGAAGGACGCATGAATAAAACTAAAATAATGTTTTAAATAGTTGAGGCATTTCTTTGAAGAAGATATGTAAATAGACACATTCAAAAAATCCTCAATGTCATTAGTCACCAGAGCATTATTGCTGGGGGGATATGGAGAAATGTACATTGCTGGTGGGAATATAAATTGAAAAATAGGGCAGTTTAGCAATTTCAGAGTTATCAGATTCTCTAGAAATTACATTCCTAGATTTATACCCAAGAGAAGGGAGACATAAAAGTCCACTTAAAAAAAGTCTAAACCAATTTTCACAGCACTCAAGTTACTTGGAAAGACAGAAACAATGCAAACATCCATCAGTAGATTCATATGTAAAGAAAATACTGTGTTATGTACTGCTGATCATTACTTGGCCATGAAGAAGAATGAAGTGCTGACATACTCCAACATAGATGAGCCTGAATAAAAGAAGCCCTACAAAATCACTGCATTGTTTTATAATACCATTGTTTTTAAATATCTAGGATATGACTTAGAGAGACAGAAAATGTGTCCTGGATGCCCCTAGCTAGTAAGACTAAATATGACTACTAAGGAGCAAACAGTTTCTCTTTAGGCTGGTAAAAATGTTTTGAATTTAGATGTTTGGTGTAAATATATTTAAATATGCTCAAAAGAAACGCTGGAGCATTCTTTAAATGTACAGTGTACACTGTTCATAATGTGCTTGCTAACTAAGAATAGTGTTACTCTCCCAGAATTCATGTAAAGAGATGCATACTAAATCGCAGTGCTGGGGAGGTAGAGATGAGCAGATCTCTTGGCCAATCAGCCTAGCCTACTCTGTAAGATCCAGGCCAATAAGAGACCCTGTATCCAAAAACAAGGTGAAGAGCACCTGAAAAATGACACTCAAGGTTGACCTGAAACCTCTGTACACATTTGTGCCCACATACACTCTGTGTGTGTGTGTGTGTGTGTGTGTGTGTGTGTGTGTGTGTGTGTGTGTGTGTGTGTGTGTGTGTAACTAAGGAAATGAATTGACTGCTCTGGGGATCTTGTGTCATTAGAAAGGGAAACGGGCCAGCTAAAAACTTTTTTAAAGTAATTTTCTATAGTGGTAATTTTTCTACACAGCTCCTAAAACAGAAAGGGAACAGTAACCTTAAAGAAAGGAGATGGCAGTAAAGATTTAAAAAGTCTAATTTTCTCAGACACAGGCCATATCTCTTCCATAAAACTACCAGAAGCACAAGTTTGAGCCCGTTGGCTGCATAATGAGAATCCCAAAACCTTTTCTTTCTTTTTGCTTTAATCATGTAGAATAATTTCTCACTCGCCATGAAACTCCTGAAAGAGCTGCATAAAGATTCAAAAACAAGAGAGACTTGGCAAGTGCAATGGACGCAGAGTTACTGCCAGCTGAACCACCGCAGGAGCAGCACCCAGAGCTCCCGGGAGCAAGTTCTCACCATGCTGAAAACCATCCCGTTGCTGGGTAATTAGGCTGTGGTTGCCCACATACATTTGAGAACCCTATTTTATATTGTCTTCAAAAGTTGTTCTTTGCATTACTTCATACAAGAGTTTAAATCTGCCTTATGAATATTATAGATGACGGTAAAGAGTACCACAGAGTAACGTACTCTTAGGAGAGACTGCAGGTCATGCAGTCCTAGGGCATGTCGTGTACTAATACAGTACAACAGTCAGAGTTATGCTTACCTTTACAACAAAATGGAAACTGAAACTTCCCCTCTTCACTACTTAACTCCCTGAGGTTTTGGCCTCTACGTATGAGAGGATAAAAGCTTCCTTGGGCATGTGTTGTATCTGACACTCCTGCTATTCGCCTCCCCTCAGGATATGGAGTGGGACTCTGCAGCAGGACAGAACACTGCCACAGGCTCTGTCAGTTATCAAGAGAAGGACTGTTTCCTCTACATAATCATAGGAACAGAAAACATTTCTAGCACATACATGTGGAAGTGCATACCTGTAATTCTAGCACTAAGGAGGCCGAGGCAGAGTAATTGCCACAATTTCAAACCAGCCAGTGTTGTAATACTGGGAGACTGTGTGAGAGAAACAAAAGTGGGAAGAAATGGGGAAGGTAGAAAGTGGTCCTAGGTTTTCTTGAATTATTATGCTGATGTTAAGATTATGAGTACAGTTGTCTGGCATGTTTGAGGCTCTCGGCTTGCTTTCTCATGGACACACTGCTGTGCTGCAGCCCGGAGTCCCTTGCCCAGCACCATGTGGTAAGAAATAGAAGCAGAATACTTTTGTTTCATAAGCTGTATCCCAGAGTATCAATTTAAAAATCCATCCTGAGTTACTAATGCAAATAAACAAATGCTAATAAGAGCCATTTTCTGTTCTTTGCAACATACAGAACTAAGAATTTGATAAAATATACTAGACAAAAAAGGCTGACCCCACTTTTAAACCTTAAGTCTGTGGATTTCAAAGTTTACTTTTAACAGAAAAATATTTTCTATTTGCAAGTTTAAGAAACTATTTTGCACTGGCATGGGTGGAGGAGAGATGCCCCCCTACCCTACCTCCACTCGCCCATCAATACAGGTGGAGGAACTGGCCCTTGGGGTCATAAGAAGGATCGGGAGGGCTATACCTGCCCTTCACCAGTTACAGTCACCCCCATACCTTACCTGGACATCATCATAGAGCTGGCAGTGATGGTGTAGGTGTGAGAGAACTGACCTTGAGGGCATGAAAGCAACAGAACTGGCCCCACCCCTTGTTCATTGCTGATGGGTAAATTAGCCAGGACAATGCTGGAGAGCTCACCCTGGTGTTGAGGACAGGGGAAACCTGGTAGGTGAATCAACCCTGCAGCTGCCCAGGCCCAGATCCAGGGTTATGACTTAATGTGCCCCAACATCTACCCCATCTGGAGTGTGTAAAGGTACCTGACCCACAGACCCAAAGCTGCAGGATCTCCATATCACAGGGCAAAAACATCATATCCAAGCAGAGTCCCAGTGAGGACCCAGCATTGATAGTGTAGTAGAAACCAGAGGCCTCGAACCAGACCAATGACTCTGCAATGAACACTTGCAAATAAAGATATAAGGACAGAGGTTTACTGTGTGTCTCTGTCACACTGCAGCTTCCATGATGAGATTTTTTAGTCCTCCCCTCCCCCTTTTTTTCCTCTCAAATTTTATTTTATTGGGAGAGAGGGGTGCAGGGGCAGAGGGCAGATGCAAAGGGATGGGGAAGTGAATGGGATCCAGATACATAATGTAAAAGACACATAGAATAAATAGAATGTTAAAAAAAAGAAATTCTTTCATCAGAAACTGAAGCCAGGTTCTTGTACCTCTAATATATCTTCATAGAAAAGAAGAATTTCTTCTTTAAAAAAAGAAATCTTTTTTTTTTTTTAATCCAACAGATGAGAGTAATATGTCAAGCTACTTAAACAAAAATATCCAGTTCTCTTGTAACCAGAACATTCTCTTGGGAACAACTTTCAGGATCATGGCTGATGCTCTCAACAGGGAGCCAGCCTGCCTGTCTGACCTGGAAGAAACCAAGGCCAAATCAATCTTGGCACTTTGTGGATGTAATGCAGAAAGCACAGAGAAGGTAAGGAGAGTAGAAGAGGGACAGGTTCTTCTTGTGCTGTGTGTCTTTATGTGCTGCCCTCAGGACAAAGTAAAGCAGCAAGGAGAGCATTCTTGTATGGATTTAAAATATGTTTAAAGCCAGGCATAGTGGCTCACAGCTGCAAGCCTTGTATTTGGGAGATGCCGTGATGTCCAGCCTCAGCTACAGAGTGAGAACTGGTCTTAAAAACACAGCTAAAATGAAATAATTAAATGATTGGCAACTGTCATTTCAAGTTTCTTATGTGGAAAATTGACGTAATTCCTGTTATTTGAATTATACCTTTTTTATTTTTGTTCTTTGTTTTGTTTTTTGAGCCAATGTCATGTGTATTCCAGGCATGTCTTAAACTTGCTTTATAACCAAAGATGGATTTGAATTTTCTCTACTTCCCATGTGCTAGGGCTTGTAGGTATATGACACCTCGCCCAGTTTATGTGGTAGTATGGACTGAGCCCATGGCATCATGAAAACCAAGCAAGCACTCTACCAATTGAACTATATCCCAGCCCCCTGAATAATATAGGGGATCTGCTTTAGTTTTGTTGTTTTATTTTTTCCCCTGCTATGTAACCCTGGCTGTCCTGGAACTGATTGTGTAGACCCAGTTGGCTTAGAATTTAAAACAATCCTACCTCTGCATCCAGAATACTGGGATTACATACCCAACCTGGTAATACAAATCTTTAAAATAAGCTTTTGTTGGAGTGGTGAGTAGTCTTCCATGAGTTTGTATATGAAATTTCATCACTAATTTCCATTGAGATAGTTTCTCCACAAGCTTGTAGAACAAAACAGCCTTTTCTGCTTTTGTACTTAGCGATGCTTGGCTTAGTTTGTGGGCAGTGATGGAGTGGTTGTTTCTTTGGGGTTTTCAGATAATTTTTAATAGGGAGCTTCTTCATCTTTGGTCCTGCCTTGCTGTAGTCATGTAGTCCTGTCTTCTCCCTTTTCAATGTCACTGATACTGCACCACCCTTCATCAATTTTGTGAATCCCAGTGGAATTCACAGTCTCTTAGACTGGCCCAGCTCTGTGTGGCTCATTGACTGACTGGCAGGTTCTCTTTAGTTTGTCTGGTTGTTGTATGCTCCGGATTTTACAGGGATTACTTACTGCCTTGAATCTGGGGCATATGTGCATGCATACACAATGCACACGCACACAGTTAATCCAGCTTTAAATATATTTTGTTTACTTTATTAAAAAGGCGGTCTCACTGTTGACTAGGCTGACATCAAACTCTTGGTCCCCAGGGATTCCCTTGACTCAGTTGGGACTGCACACACCACACCTAACTTCTCGGTGTTATTTCAAAGCTATTGATGTCAGGCATCTTCTGAATTTCAGGTAATCTCAGGTTTGTATCAGAGAGCATTCCATTACTTCTCCAAGGCTGTGCAGTTAGCTGAAGAGGAAAACCAGCTTTCCTGCTGGGGCCATGAGGCTGCATCTGAGCGGGCCCATGCTTATATGACACTGGTAGGTTTCTGTGACCAACAGCTCCGAAAGGTAGAAGAGAGTACATCCAATACTTCACAGAAGAGACGTACAGGTTAGTATGCTATATGTAAGCTTGAAAATATATAGATGCTTTTAATCTCGTGTGTGTGTGTGTGTGTGTGTTTCAAATGACAAATAGTTTTCTTTGTTTCATCTTTGGATATGATAGTATCTCCAAGCAACAGATTCAATAAAATCTGTTTTTTATTGGCATTTGTGGGTTTTCAGCCAACTTTGATAATGCTGGGCAAGAACTCTACCACTAAGCTAAGACTCCATCCCTTAAGTTTTAGAGACAGTGTCTCACTGTGTAGTACAAGCTAGCCTGGTACTTGCCATTTTGCTCTGCCTGCCAAGTGCTAGCATTGCACCTGACTCATTTGCTTTGTGTCGCTCATTTTACTTGCCATTTGTTATTTGTTCGTGTGGTTTGCCCTAGAATAAATTGCCCAGCGTATGCTCTCAGTCCAGGATAACAACTACTTCCCGCAAGAGTAGTCAAATGTGTGTGACATTTGGAGAGGGAGCAGTGATAAACTAGGGGGGAAAAAAGATTCCAAAAAGGGGAAATTAATCATTTGTCACATTTATGGTTTGTGTGCTAACCATCACTTTCCTCTTTGATATCTTTGATTCTGTAGAACTGGAAGCATATCCAGCCCTTGTGGTGGAGAAACTGTTGAGAGCATTAAAGTTAAACTCTTCCGAAGCCAGATTGAAGTTTCCTAGATTACTTCAGATTATAGAACAGTATTCAGAGGAGACCTTAAACATAATGACAAAAGAGGTTGGTATCCTTGAGAGTAGAAGAGAACTTTTCAGGAATTAAAGACACATGTTTACTTATATCCAGTCTCAGTGTGTGTAATACACATGTTCTGGTTTTTTTTTTAAAAAAACTTGTGTATGTACATATGCATGTGGAGGTCATAGAACAACTTGGGTATCATTCCTCACCTTTTGCCCTGTTTGTGACTTGATGTGATTCTCCTATTTTGTCCTACATCCAAAGACTTCAGATGAGTGCTGCGTCACATGTGACTTTACATGGGCTCTGGGGATCCAGACATAGCCTTCCTCTCCTCATGCTAGTACAGCAAGTGCTTTGCCCACTTAGCCCTCTACATGGCACCATAGTACAGCTTTTCCAACCAACACTGAGTTGTGCTATATGCTGAGTATATAGTGGATTAAGAGTATTAGTGCTCATATTTAACTGTTTTCCTTTGTGGGTATAGTGAGAACTCTATCTGAACAAGAACCAAATCAGTCAAGGAGGAATATTTCTGGAACAGAGATGGGACTTTGTATGGAATTTTGCAGCCCACATGACAAAGCTGTAGTCTGTAACATCTGTTGGTATCTTAGCCTGCAGACTAAGTGGGAATTGAGAGGTTCATGTATGCACATACAATAGCCTGCAGCTTCCATACCCTTGTTCCGTGGCTCACTTGGAGATACACATACTGGCCATGCCCATGTCTTGTGTGCCCTTTCTGTATAAGGAGGCTCCATCTATAAAAGAATAGGGCCATCTGAAAGCCTTGGGTATTGCCGAGCTGTCAGGACTGTAACCCCATGAGGACCTAACAACTCATGGTAATACAGAAAGTAAACTGGAATAGATAGCTGTTACAGAATTTACTTCTAAATTGGTGTTGGTTACTTTTATATTCCTATGATAAGACATCATGTACAAGGCAACTTAGAGAAGACGGTGTTTTTAGAGAGCTTCCAGTTTCAGGGATTAGAGTTCATGACCATGACAGGTGGGAGCATGACTCCAAGCAGGCAGACTTGGCATGACACTGGAGCAATGGGTAAGAGCTCACATTTTAAGAAACACCCACAATGCGAACAGGGGGCACACTGTGAATGGTGGGAGCACTTTGAAATCTTAAAGCCCACCCCAACATACCTCTTCTAATAAGACTTCCTAATTCTCCCCCAACAGTTCTGCCAATTGGGGGCCAGGCATTCAAATATATAAGCGTATGGGGGGCCAATCTAATTCAAATCACCACAGCAAGTATGATCCCATTCTTTGAGCAAAGATTATGTATGTATATGTACAGGAAATGCTTGGAAGACTCCAGTGGTTTCATAGCAAAAGAGAGCTAAGAGAGAGATTTACATATAAGACATTTCATATTAAACACATTTATCTTTATGTCCTTTGTGGTAAATAGTGTCAAGTGTTTTGTTCATTTCCAAACTATAGTTTTCTGATTTTTAGATTTCATCTATTCCTTGCTGGCAGTTTATTGGCTGGATCAGCCACATGGTGGCCTTATTGGACAAAGAGGAAGCCATAGCAGTGCAACATACTGTGGAAGAAATTGCTGATAGTTACCCACAGGCCATTGTCTACCCTTTTATAATAAGCAGTGAAAGCTACTCCTTTAAGCATTCTTCTTCTGGTCATAAGAATAAAGCATTTGTTGAAAGGTAATGTTTGATTGGGCTGATAAGATACTATAGGGTATAAAAATGTAGGTGGTAAAAGCAAAAAACATGCAAATACATTTGAGCTATCATGGAGCATAGAAGTTTTTAAATATCTCTTGAGTTTATCTTTTCTCCATATACTTGTTACAGAATTTCTCTCCTTTTGAAAATATTGTTTGTCTTAGGTGCTTGCTTGCATGCCCATAGTTAATAATCTTTTACATAATACAGACTAAATGAGATGCTTTTTGTAATCAGTTCTTGTCCTCATTGATTTGCTTTCATAAATTTGATACAAGCTAGGGTCATCTGAAAAGAGAGAACCTCAATTGAGAAAATGGTCCCACCTGGTTAGCCCTGTGGGGCATTTTCTTGATTAGTGATTGATAAAAGAGGGTCAGTTCAAATGGATGGTGTCACTCCTAGGCAGTTGGTCCTGAGTTATATAAGAAAGTAGGCTGAGCAAACCCGGCTTAAGGAGCAAGCCAGTAAGCAGCAGCATCCCTCCATGGCTTCTGCCTTAGTTCCTTAGTCCAGGTTCCTGCCTCTTAGTCAAGCCCTGACTTCTCCAGTAATGAACAGTTCCCTGAGAGCTATAAGCTAAGATAAACCCTCCCTTCCCAAGTTGGTTTTGTTTTTGGTATTCATCACAGCAGTAGAAGCCCCAGCTAAGACTGCTCTGAAGCTGCCCTTTAAGATATATTGAAGTGTTGGCATGGTGATGCATGCCCATAGTCATAAATATTCTGGTAGCTGTGACAGGAGACTCTGAAGTTAGAAGACAACCTGAGCTATATATAAACAACATACCACCGAATCTCACTCATTTCCAACTCCCCCAGAACACAGAAACATCAGTATTAAATAACATAAACAAACATAATACTCAATAACTACAAGATGCACATTTTCCTCAATAACCTATGAAACTTTTTTCAAAATAGATCATATTTTAGGACACTGAGTCTTAATAAATATTAAATAAATTAAAATAATCTATCTGGTGACATGGTATTAAACTATAAATCAGTGAGAAACTATAGTTTTTAGTTTTTGTTTAGTACTTTGTAGTTGTAAACAAAATACAAAGGCATGGAGACTAAACAATGCACTATTGAATAGTGATTGGATTATTGAAGAAATCAAGAGAAAAGTTTTCATAATCCTAGAATTAAAGTATAAACACTCCAGAGCCTGTGGAAAACAAAAGATTCTAAGAAAGAAGAATATAGCTGTAAGTGCCTATTTTACAAATTATAGACATCTCAAACAACTTAATGATACACCTTAAGAGCTTAGAAAAATAAGAACAAGCAAAGCCCAAAATTAGTAGATGGTAGTAAATAATACAGTCAGAGTATAAATTAATGAAATAGAAATGTTACATTTAATTTCAGCACAGTGGCTGTCTTAATCTGCTAATTCAGGCAGCTGTTTCTCTGGCAGCAGCCTTGCTGCTCAGGCCACAGCTTGGCAGGAATTCTGTTCCCAGAGGCACTGGCTCTGTTGATGCCACTAAGGGTAGCTTTAACTAAATCTATATCATTTATAAATAAGACTCAAGATTCAAGGTTGGGTGGTTGAGTAACATCTAGCTAACCTTCCCTTGTAGCTCAAATTCTAATTGATCTTAATAATAGTTATTGCTGAAAGATCAGAGAAGTGGAACAGTCAGCCACCAGTTCTTAACCTCTGTTGAATCAGTTCTTAACCTCTGTTGAATCCTCAGACCAAAGGAGTAATCCTGTCTCTATTGAAGCTTTCTGTACAAATCCTCAGACTGAATGTAGTGAGCTTCTATCTCCTCCTGCCTTATATTTTTTTCTCCACCCAGCCATATCATTTATGTCTCCACCTCCTAGTGTTGGCATGTGACCCCCAAATACTGAGATTAAAGGTGTGAGCCACCACTGCCTGACCTTTATGGCCAACTAGTAGGCTTAGTTCTGTATTCTGATCTTCAGGCAAGCTTTATTTGTTAGATCAAAAACAAGATATCACCACAGGCATGGCCTTCCTCTCTGCCTAAACAAAAAAACAAACAAACAAAAAAAAAAAAAAGCGCCACACTACTCCAAATCCCTCTCTACTACTTCCAGAGCATCTCTCTATCTTTTCCAGATGCCCTTGATGTTCTATGATTACTTTCTGTCAACTTGTTACTAACTCAACCTCCTGAGTCAAGGTTAATTTTACTTAATTAGTGCAAATGCAAACTCGGGCTTCACAATGTGATCAAATATTCCCCAACATACAAACAAAAAGAGAAATACCAAAGAAAGAAAGAAAGAAAGAAAGAAAGAGTAGTGAAACAGAAGATTAATATCTGAAATAGACTATAAATAAATAAATAAATAAATAAATAAATAAATAAATAAATAAATGTCAGAAAATGCCCACATAGTCCAACAATAAGATGGGGAGGTATCTCTGTAATTATGTGGATTGTTACAAGCATATGTAACTAGGTCACACAGTAGTTCTATTTCTTTTTGTTTATCTGTTGTCTGGCATAAGGTTTTAACTGTGTAGCTCACAAGCTCCAGTTTTTATTTTCCTAGTGCATATTTTTAAACTTTGCCAAAGATTTGGTCACTACATATACCAAGTGGATTTATATGTGGGTCCTCTATCCTATTCTATTTTTCTACCTGATTGTTTTTGTGTAAGTATCATGCAATTTTTGTTACTATGGCTCTGTAGAGATACCTCCAGCATTGTTCATTTTTCCAGGGGCAACATAATCAAACCCTATCTCCAAATAGTAACAACACAAAACAAAAACATAGACTTACGACATCATCCACCTATACTGTCCCTGTGAATATACCGTAAAGAAGCCACATAACTACAGAGACATGCATATCCTTATGTACTATGGCACTATCACAACAATTAGTTGATGGAATCAACTGCTACCAATGTGAATGAGTAAACAATATGTGATATATATATCACATATTCCATAGAGTATTATTCAGCCATAAAGAAAAACAAAATTGTGGTGTTTACATGAAAATGAATAGAATGAGGTATCATCATATATTAAGAGAAATAAGCCAGATTCAAATACCCTCACTTTCATATGTATATCCATCTGACATGAAAGAAGAAGCAAATTATATTCATCAGTGTCCATATCTACTACAGATCTATTTTCAACCTTCTTAATTCTGTGGCGCTTCAATATAGCTCCCCATTTTGTACTGACTTCCAACTATAATTTGGCTACTGTTATGAATCATAATATAAATATCTGATATACAAGATAGATAATGAGACCCCTGTGACTCACAGATTAAGAATAGCTTTAAAGTGTAGATGGTAATGTAATGTTGTATATAATTCTCAAATTACTACCTCCCTGAACTGGTAGTTGTTGTGTGTGTGTGTGTGTGTGTGTGTGTGTGTGTGTGGTTGCTGTGTGTGTGTGTTATGAGTTTGTGTGTATAAATTATATATAAACATATATCAAGAAAGTACATGTTCTAAATCTGTATTTTAAGTATATAAAAAACAGGCTCTGGCCATAAGAAAATGTTTAATTCCCTAAATCTAGCATTGGTGGTGGTGTTTTGAGACAGGTGTTTTGAGATATGTATCACTCGCTGTCTTAGAACTCTGTGTAACAGGGTGACCTTGAATTCACTGAGATCCACCTGCTTCTTGAGTGCTAGAATTAAAGATGTGTGCTACCATGCCCGACCTAAACCTCGTAATTTTTTATAGGATAAAAAGTAAACTTGATCAAGTAAGGGAGATTCAAGGTTTAATTAATGCCCTAGACCAGCTCTCCAATCCTGATATGCTCTTTAAGGTAAGGAAACAGCCTTTGACAATAAAAATGAATGTGGATAGCATTTGTATATAGTCTAGCTTCTTTCTTGATTGTTTTCTCTCTCTTTTGGCACAGGACTGGGTTGATGAAGTAAAACAGGAACTAGAGAAGAATCCTGTGAATAAAAATAATATTGAAAAACTGTACAAAAGGATATACACTGTGTTGGGTGACATTCAGGCTCCAGGCCTGGGGCCATTTAGAAGGAGGTTCATACAGGTATGGATAGATGCAGTTGCCTTGATGATAACAGTAGCATTCACATTAGATTGGATCCTGACTGTTGTCTGTTGTTAATGAGCTTGCTTTAGATATGATACCTCCTGCAAGATACAGTATATTAACATTCAGTGGTGACAAGTACATCAGTAGGCAAAACTTTAGGCTTCTCCTATGTTCCCTTCATAATCAGATTCTGATATCTGAAGATTGCATGTAGTTCAATATTTTTAATTCTCAGGATGATTTAGATATTGAGTCAAGAAAGTATTTCTGTATTTCTGTCTTATATAAGGTGATAACTATTCTGAAAGCATGAATTTTAGGGTACCAGTTTGGGTGTGCAGAGACCGTGTAGACATGGTGCCCAAGATCAGAGGGAATGTGTGATCATCACTGCTTATAAAAAGCTGTTCTTCAGACAAACTTGACAGCGGGAGATGTGTTGTAGTTATTCTAGAGTTGATAACAGTCCTGAAGTGAGAGGTTTTCTTTTTTCTTTTTAAAAGTTTGAAACATTTTTACATGCAGTATATTTTAATCATATTTTCCCCTCTCTCAGTTTCTACAACTACCTGCCTACACACTGAACTTTGTTCTTTTTCTTTTAAAAAACACAAAAATAAAATAACAAAATTTTTAAGAAGTCTAAAAAATACCATTGAGTTAATTTGGTTTTGGCCATCTACTGCAGGGCATGGGGCATACCCAAAGTGTGGTTGATATACCCAGTGAGACTCCACATAAGTATATATTTTAGGAAGCTTCTATGATAGTAGGTTTTCCTGTTTTTTCACTTGGCCCATAGTGTTGGTTGGCTCTTCCCATGTTCCCTCCTTTAACCTTCTTTCCTATTTTCCCTATTTAATCCTCTATTCTGATTTACCATTTGTTCCTTTATAACAATATATTCTTTGAGAGATCCAGTCCCACTCCCCAAGTCCCTGCTTACTAGTAGGCACCTAACCTCTGTAGTTATATGGATAGTAAAAACATATAGTATTTGTCTTTGGGGGTTTGGATTATCTCACTCAGAAAGACTTTTTCTAGCGCCATCTATTCAACTGTAAGTCTCATAATTTCACATTTCTTAACAAATGAATAATAATATTATGTTCTGTATAAATGTACCACATGATCATTATCCATTCATGAGTTGATGGACATCTAGGCAGTTTGCAATTTCTAGGTATTGTGAGTAGAGCAGCAGTGAACATGAATGAACAAGTATCTCAATAGTAGGATATAAAGTTCTTTGGGTATATGCCCAAGAGTTGGATCTTGAGGTAGATCTATTTCCAGCTTCCTGAGGAATCACCACACTGATTTTGGTAGTGGCTTTTCCAAGTTTGATCACCCGCTAGCAATAAAGTGTTCCCTTTTCACTACATACTAATAAGATGAAATGTCAAATTTTAATTTGCATTTTTCTAATGACTAATTGAACATGCCTTTAAGTGTTTTCAGCCATTTGTGTTTAATCTTTTGAGAATTCTCTGCTTATTTCTGTACCCCATTTTTTAAATCAATTATTTCTCTATCAAATGTATATAATTCTTAAAAATCTTTACCCAGTCTGTAGCCTTCTGCTTTGCTTTCATAATGGTGTCCTTTGCTGTACAGAAACAGCTTGATTGAGGTCCCATGTATTAATTGTAATGCTCTTAGTGCCTGTGCTGTTCAGAAAGTCTTTTCCTGTGCCAGTGAGTTCAAGCCTATTCCCTGCTTTCATTACTGTCAGATTCAGGACATCTGGTCATATGATGAGTGAGGCCTTTGATCCACTTGGTGTTGAGTTTTGTTCAGGATGATAAATAGAAACCTATTTTCATTGTTCTACTTATAGCCAAGCCAGTTTGACCTGTAGCTTTTGTTGAAGATTCTGCCTTTTCTCCAGTATGTATTTTTGTGTTTGTCAAAATTCAGATGTCCACAGGTATATGGACATATGTCTGTGTCTTCAGTTCAGTTCCATTGATCAGTTTCCCTGTTTTGATGCCAATACCATGCTGTCTTTATTACTATAGTTCTCTAATACAACTGGTTTGTTTATACCTCCCGCAGTTCTTTCATTATTCATGATTGTTTTTTCAATTTCTTTTTTTAAATATTTTATTCATTTTATGTACCAACCACAGTTCCCCCTCCCTTTTCACATCCTCCTTCTCACTTTCTCCCCAACCCACCCCCAACCACTCCTCAGAAAGAGTAAGGCCTGTCATGGGAAGTCAACAAAGCCTGACACATCAAATTGAGGCAGAACCAAGCCCCTCCAACAAGGCTGAGCAAGGCATCCCACCATAGGGCTCTAAAAAGCCACCTCATGCATCAGGAATAGATCCTGGTTCCACTGCCTAGTATCCACAAACTACCTAAGCTGTACAACCATCTCCCACATGCAGGCTCTCCATGTAGGTCTTGAGTAAGCTCCCATGAGCTCAGGTCAGCTGTGTCTGTGTGGAATGCTCTTGACCCCCTTTTGCTCATATCATCTCTCCTCCCTCTCACCTTGGACTACTGTCCAGAAAGCCAGCTGTTTTTGTCATTTCTCACATTTTTTGGAAGTTGCTTGCTCACACTTCTGCTTACTCGGTTAATATTATTTCCCTCTTGGGTCTCTGAGTGAATTGAAGACTAGATAGTTATAGTTTTCCTTGTTTACCAATCTCCGAAAGGAAACTCAATAAAGAAATGTAAAGTATATAAAGTTGAGAGACCTAAAAAGATAATTTATTAATGCAAATTAGGATAGAAAGTAAATTAGATAAGACTCAAGATATTCTATCTTGAACTCACCAAGATAGAATAGCTAATGAAGTATTTTCTCTGAATTTCTCAAATGTATATGGACTAGACATTGTTGACAAACATATTGCCTGTATATATTGTATATACTTATTGTACTTATTTTATATAGTTTTTCTTCTGTTAGTTGTAGCCGTCTCTTTTTGTGTTAGACAAAAAGGGGGAATTGTGGTGATACTGTTTATGATTTATTAAAGCCCTTCCTGTCCCCAGATTACTCAAGAGATCTTATCTATTTCCCCTTCCTGGGGGCAATCCATTCATCTCTCTTAGGGTCTGCTTTGTTTCCTAACTTCTCTACAGCTATAGATTGTAGTCTGATTATACTCTGCTTTACATCTAGTATCCACTTATAAGTGAGTACATACCATGTTTGTCTTTCTGGGTTTAGGTTACCGCACTTAGGATGATGTTTGATCCATTGGGCTGCAAATTTCATGATGTCATTGTTTTTTACAGCTGAACAATACTCCATTATGTAAATGTTCCATATTTTCTTTACCCAGTCTTCAGTTGAGGGGCATCTAGGTTGTTTCCAGGATCTTGCTATTACAAATAATGCTGCTATGAACATAGTTGAACAAGTGTCCTTATGGTATGTTTGACCATCCTTTGGATATATGCCCAACAGTGGTAATGCTGGTAGATTGATTCCCAATTTTTCTGAGAAATCACCATACTGATTTCCAAAGTGGCTGTACAAGTTTGCATTCCCAGCAATTTCTATGAAGAATTGTTGGAATTCTGTTGGGGATTGGTTGAATCTATAGATTGCTTTTGGTAGGATGGTCACTTTCTCTGTATTATTCCTACTGATCCATGAGAATTGGAGACCATTCCATCATCTGGTTTCTTCTTCGGTTTCTTGCTTCAATATCTTAAATTTTTTATTATACAAGGGTTTCACTTGCTTGATTGATGTTAACCTCCTCCCAAAATATATATATATATATATTGTTGAGGCTGTTGTGAAAGGTACTGTTTCTCTGATTCTGTTCTCAATCCATTTGTCATTTGTATGTAGGAAAGGTACTGGTTTTTGTGAGTTAATTCTCTATCCTGATACTTTGCTGAAAATGCTTGTCAGTTGATGAAGTTTCCTGGGGGAGTTTTTTGGGGGTCTTGTTTTGTTTTTACTATTTTTTATGTGTAAAATCCTATCTTCTGTAAATAAAGATATTTTGAGTGCTTCTTTTCTATTTGCATCCCTTCATCTTCTTCACTTATGTTATAGCTCTAGATAAGACAGTGGCTCTCAATCTGTGCATCACAACCCTTTGAAGATCAAGTCACTCTTACACAGGGTCATTTAAGACCATCAGATAACACAGGTATTTACATTACAATTCATAACAGTAGCAAAACTGCAGTTATGAAGTAGCAACAAAAATAATTTTATGGTTGGTGGTCACCATAGCATGAGGAATTGTATTCCAGCATTAGGAAGGTTGAGGGCCACTAAGCTACGGTTTCAAGTACTATATTGAATAGATATAGAGAGTGGACAACCATGTCTTGTTCCTGATATTAGTGGAAATGCTTTGAGATTCTCTCCATTTAGGTTGCTTTTGATTGTAGGCTTTCTGCAAATTGCTTTTACTGTGTGGAGGTTTGTCCCTTGTATCTCCTGTCTCTCAAGACTTTTACATGAAGGATGTTGGGTTTTGTCAAAGGCCTTTTCCAATCTAACAGGATGATCATGTGCTTTTTATCTTTTAGTCTTTATGTGGTAGATGAAGTTTATTGATTTACCTTATGTTGAACCATCTTTGCATCTCTGGGAATGGTTATGGTGAATAGTCTTTTTGATGTATTCCCAAATTTAGTTTGCAATATTTTATTGAGAACTTTTGGAGCTTTTTTCATAAGAGACATTTGTATGTAATCCGCCCCTCTTCTTGGGTCTTCATGTGGTTCTTGTATCACAGTAAAAGAATGAAGAAATGTCCCTTCAGCTTTATTTTGTAGAATAACATGAGGAGTCTTAGTGTTAGCTCTTCTTTGAAGGTCTGATAGGTTTCTACACTTAATTCATCTAGCCTTGGGCATTCTTTGGTTGGGAGTCTTAATTACTGCTTCTATTTCACCTGGTTTTATGGGTCTGTTTAAATTGCTTATCTGCTCTTTAACTTTGGTAGGTGATAGATATGTATGTATGTATGTATGTATGTATGTATGTATGTATGTATGTATGAAGAAATTTACCTGTTTCTTCTAGATTTTGCAGTTTGGTGAACTACAGATTTTTAAAGTATATCCTTATGATTCTCTGAGTTTTCTCAGTGTCTGTTGTGGTGCCCCCCTTTTTATCTCTAATTTTATCATTTTGGATATTGTCTGTCCATTTTTTAGTTAATTTGGTTAAAAGTTTGTCAGCCTTGATTTCTTCACAGAATCAGCTCTTCCTTTCATTGGTTCTTTGTATTGGTTTTGTTGGTTTGTATTTCATTGATTTCAGCACTGGGTTTTATTATTTCTTTCCATCTACTTTTTTGGGGCATTCTTTCTTTCATTCATATATATATATATATATATATATATATATATATATATATATATATATATAAATTATTACTATTTTATCTTATTTTACACATCAATCCCAGTTCCCTTTCCCTGCCTCCCGACCTCTCTCCTTCCCATGCCCCCCCCACCCCCGACCACCCTCCCATCCCATTCTCCTCTCCACACCACAGGGAGGGTGATGCCTTCCAGGAGGGAATCTGTCAAGTCATTTAGAGTAGGAACTAGGCCCTCCCTCCTGCCTCTAAGTTAGGGGAGTATCCTTCCATGGGGAATGTGCTTCCAAAGTCCTTTTGTGCACCAGGGATACATCCTGGTTCCACTGTCAGAGGTTCCTTAGACTGACTGCCCAGGCCTTCTAACTGAGAGCCATGTTCAGAAGGTCTGAGTCGGCATGTGATTCTTCTTAACCCTCAGAACAAAGCTAGATATTGCATTAGATGCGCACCTCACTTGTAGACCCTGGCTCTTACAGGTTTACACAGCCAACTAGAGCAGTAACAGCTGAGATTAATGGGCTAATTACAGTCAATACAAGGTACTTCTAGCACAAGTTGCTTCTTTCATTAGAATTTTAAGTACTGCTTACACATTCATTGTAGTTCCAAATTCTGTGTGCTGTTTGCACATATGTTTATGTTCATGCTCATCAGAAGAATTAATGTCATCATATGATTCTGTATATAAATAATCTGAGAAGGAATATGAAAATTTTCCAGTGGTGATGGGATAATTGAAAAGAAATTTTAAAAAATCTTCCATCTTG